>CM030361.1:305875223-307075223 GCA_017893485.1 Hemerocallis citrina
CTTTAATTTTTGGGGGATTGAAGGAGAGCCTCTTGATAGCTTTCTTTGTGTTTTATTATATAGATTCTTGTGAACTAACAAAGCTGAAGCTTCATTTATTTAATCGAAGGAGAGAGAAGAACTTGAGATCCAATATAAGTACAATATAGGCTCAATTATGAGTACTTGATTAAGAAAAAAAATACTATATAATTGACTCAGCAAAACGTGTAGCATACTAGTCGAAATTTTTTTTTTGATGGGAACGGATAGAGTCTAACGACTCCAGCCACATCAGAAATAATATTAATCAAAATAATAATCAATATGTACAGAGAAGGAATTCACCAGGGGTGAATATCTACAATCGCGCTAAAAGAAATAGTATAAATCTAAATACAACAAACAAAGCCACCCAGCTAGAATAGGGCAGAGAAGCTAAAAGAACTGCAAGGAACCAACCCCCTGCGGAAGCTCTCGGAGAGCTCGCTACTCAGGCGGAAGGTCGACGCAACGAGGGATGGTGCCAGAAGAGTGTCACACCCTGGGCCTACCGACAGTTCAGATCTGAAGCGTCGGCGCTAATCAAGGCCGCGAGGGAAACCATTCCAAACATAACAAACGCGCACCGAGCATGCCTCCAAAATAGACGTGCCCAGGAGAGCAGCACGCCGACCAAGGTCCGACGGGATAAGGCGGAAAATGGCTACACTCTAGACGCTAAGGCCCAAGACAAAACAGCAGCGCACTGAATTCCACCCCGACCAACTCGAGCGCAGTGGAGACAACAAATCATAAAAGCACTACACAGCAACAGAAAAGAACTAACATAACCAGAGCAGGAAGGAAGCCTGAAAGATAGAAAAGAAAGAAAGAGCAACTAACAGCCAGCCAGAGCAAACCATCATGAAGTGAACAAACACAGAACAACACCATACCCAAGCTGTATATCACATACAGAGAACATCCAAATAAACCAGCCTGAAGGTGGTCAGGCCACCCCAAGTAAAGCCCTCAACAACAGAATACACGAGGGAGAGAACCACAACCCCAGAAGAGACAACCACAATCCAAAGAGCTCACAAAAGATGATTAGAGCTGAGCTAAAGTGCAAAATAAACAAAACATCAGGAAGACAGTCCTGAATCAGAAAAAGCCAAAAGAGAGCGGAGAAGTAGCCTGGTGGCAGTCTTAAGGAGCCGGGTCATGCCTGCAATAAAGACAGGGAAGTATGAGAGGAGCAGTAAAACAACATAAAAGAGAAAAGAGAACCAAGAAAAGCGAATTAAGGCGTTAAAGCATTTAAATGATAAAGACAGCGGAGAGCTGTAACTAGAGTCTGCTGATCTAAAGGAGAATTGCCTTTATAAGCAGGCCCAGAACTCCAAAGGTTGAATAAGGCGACAAAATTGTCTATAAGTTTAGAGAGAGGGGCACTGCGCTTTTCAAAAACCCTATCATTCCTTTCTTTCCAAACTAACCATATAATAATTTGAATGGACAATTGCCAAGCGTGAATGTGGTGAGGATCACTAGGAGGGAACACCCAAATATGATCTAACGACAATGGAGTAGAAGCAGTAGACCACGCAAGAGTGCAAATCTTCCACAGAATGAGAGAAATAGGGCAGTGAACAAAAAGGTGATTAGCGTTTTCAGGGTGGGAGGAGCAAAGCGGACATAATTGTCCCCAAGCAATGTTTCTTTTGTTAAGGACATCTACCGTCAGAAGCTTGCCGTGAACAGCCAACCAACAGTTGATTTTGACCTTCAGAGGGGACGCCGCGTCCCAAATACGGTTCGCGATAGGGGAGCGAACTCCTCTGAAGTTGAGAAAGTCGTAGAAAGATTTAACCGAGAAGGAGCCTGAAGAGGTCCAGCGCCAACCAATGCCTTCCATAGGCGACCATCTGAAAGCTTGGATAAGAGAGATGAGATCGGAAAGAGATTGTAACTCAGGCTGAGATAAAGGAGAAATGAAATTGATATGCCAATTGTACGTCCCGTTAACTAAGGCAAAAGATTCAGCTACCGTCGCATTAGGCTCAGAGGCTAACTGAAATAAGTGGGGAAAACTAGAAGATAGCTTGATATTGCCTATCCAAAGGTCCAGCCAAAATCTCACTTTCGTTCCATCCGCACATGAACGAAAGATACTACAGAGGAACGGGGCTGAGGCTTTCCAGATACCTTTCCAAAAAGGAGAGGATAAGCGAGGCGCAGAGCCCTCAAGGTCCCACCATTGTCGATTACGAGAGCTGTACTCTCTAACGCAATGAATCCAGGGGAGATGATCGCGGAGGAGAAAACTCCAAAGCCACTTACCCAAAAGAGCGATGTTGTGATCTCTTAAGTTAAGAACACCAAGGCCCCCTGAGACTTTGGAGGAACAGATCAGCTTCCAGTTACAAAGATGGGATCCGGGTTTGTAGGAAGACGAGCCTGACCAAAAGAAATTGCTTCTGATTTGGTCAATTCTTTTGATAACCCAGGCCGGAAGGTAGTAGAAGGACATGTAATACAGCGGCATGGCTGACAACACCGAATTAACAAGAATCAGCCTGCCACCCCTAGAAAGACGATTGCCAGACCAGACACTCAGTCTGGCTTCGACTTTATCAATTAAGGGAAACCAATCAGATCTATGTAGTTTACCCCATCTAAGGGGGATACCCAGATAAGTGATCGGGAAAGCCGCGGAGGGGCAATTAAAAAAAGTAGCGATCTCTTCCTGGCGGTTGGGCGATCCACCCAACCAGAGAACGGACGATTTTTGAAAATTGATCGAGAGCCCTGAGGCTGATTCAAAACAGTAAAGGAGGAGTTTGAGATTCCTAAGCGAATGGGAGTTTGGCTTGACAAAGATGATGGTGTCATCCGCGTATTGCAGGTTAAGAACCCCTTCAAAATGGTGAGAGCGACCAAGACCCTCAATCATCTGCGCGTTTCTAGCATGATTGAGAAGCCTACTAAAAACGTCGGCCACAAGAGAAAAAAGCAGGGAAGAAAGGGGGTCTCCCTGCCGGAGCCCACATCTAATTTTGAATTTGTGGCCCTCCGAGCCATTAATAAACAAAGAGGACGTGCCGGAAAGGAGACTAGATTTAACCCAAGAAATCCATTTTGGGCCAAAACCACGGAAGGATAGAATGTCAAGAAGAAAATCCCAACTAACATTGTCGTAAGCTTTTTGAAAGTCTAGTTTAAGAAGAATGCCCTCAGAATGGGTTCTGTGGCACTTAGAGATGATCTCTTGAGCCGAGGCCACACTATCAAGAATGAAACGGTCTTTAATGAAGCCTGATTGAGCAGGGTCTATCAAAGGCAGGATGACCTCCCCCAACCTCGATGAGAGCACTTTCATGGCAATCTTGAATGTGGTGTTAATAAGGCTTATGGGCCTGAATTGGGACGAAAGGTGCGCTCCCGCAATCTTGGGGATGAGCACAATATGCGCATAGTTTATGCGATCAAAAGAGAAGTTCCCAGCATGGAGGTCTTGAAACATGACGAAGAGGTCATCCTTAAGAAAATCCCAAAAAGTTTGAAAGAAAAAGGCTGGGAAGCCGTCTGGACCAGGAGCTGAATCACTTTTCAGAGCGAAAACAGCGGATTTAATTTCGTCTAAGGTAAAGGGGAGCTCCAAAGGCGAAAGATCCTGAGAAGGGGGACCATAAAGGATGGGCCAATCCAGGGAGATGGATCGTTGCTTGGGGTGCCCCAGGAGATTCTTGTAAAAAGAGAGGAACTCCCGATGAATATCAGCATCATGGGACAGTTCCCCTCGATCACTCGACAGCGAGGAGATGTGGTTGCTACGTTGTCTAAACGAAGCAAAGTTATGAAAAAAGGCCGTATTGGCGTCTCCCTCCTTCATCCATCTAATTCTGGCTCTTTGTGCCCATTTGATGTGATCAAGGAGGAGAATATCGTTATAGTCTTTCTTACAAGACATACGCTCTAACCTGAAAGAGCTGGGTAAAGGGCCCTGCTCCTCCAACTTATCAATGGATTCAATAGAATGAAGGAGGAAGGATTTGAGAAAATTGGTGTTGTGTTGGCGCTCGGAACGCCAAATTTTACACCCAAACTTGATGCCATGAAGTTTAAGAAGGATGTTACCCAAGCCAGAGGAGCCAGAGATGGAGGCAAGGCATTCTTTCACGAGGGCAACAAACTGTTGATCCTGCAGCCAGAATTTTTCAAAGCGAAATTTGTGAGACCGATTGAAAGGGAAGTCGGAATGAAGAATGATAGGCACATGATCAGACGAAGGATTTGGAAGAGCCTGAGAAAAGGTGTTATGGAACTTAGCGATCCATGCTTGCGAAGCCAAGAAACGGTCCAGCTTCGCAAGGATGGGGGGGTCACGTTGGTTGGACCAAGTGAAGGATCTACCTGCAATCGGAATGTCCGAGAGATGCAGAGCTCGAATACAGTCATTAAAGGCACAGGCCTGAGAGAACGAAGTGGAGAGGTTAGACCTTTCAGTCGCAAAACGGGTGACATTGAAGTCACCACAAAGAAAACAAAGATCAGTGCACCAATTATGTAAAGAAAAAAATTCATGCCAAAACAAGGGCCTCCTATCCGAGGAGGAGGGGCCATACACAGAGATGATCGTGAGAGGACAATTGAAAGTGAACCAATGTAATCGAACTATAAGAAAGAAGGTAAGACGATGGACAGAGATAAGCGAGAAGGTGGATAGTTTGTACCCAAAAAGGATACCACCCCTGGACCCAACAGAGTCAAGCGAAATCCACTTGGAAATCGCGGATCCGCCGAGGGAGCGCAAGATAGCGGGGGAGGGGGAAACTAGTTTGGATTCTTGGATGGAGATGATGTCACAACGAGAAGAAGTGTTAAGATCATAGACCGCCCTTTGCTTGGATGGGCAATGAAGGCCCCTGATGTTCCAAGACACACTAATCATGGGGGCAACGATGCTCCAGGACTCTACGACGTTCCTTCTTGCGAAGGGAGTGAAAACACGGGGAATTGGAGGGGTCTATAATGAAACCCAAACCGAGAGCTAAGGACGCCAATTCGGCGTTGGGAAGAGAGAGGAAAGAAGGATTATAAAGGGATCCTAACAGAGGGGTAGAAAGCTTGAAATCGGGCATCAACGGAGAGGAAGGACACTCACCTCTAATACGAGAGTCGGGAGAGTCGGAAACGACAAAATTACGAATATTTTTAGCAAGCAGTCTCGCACTAGATCTGATGATCCGAGGAGGGACCGCAATTGGAGAAATCGGGGAGGCCGAGGGCGAAACATGCCGATGCGAAGGAAGCAGGGGGGAGAGAGGGAGAATAACGGGGGAAGGAGAGGTGGGATCCACTTGGGAGGGCAGAGAATCCCGATCAGGGGAGTAAGAGGGGTTGGGGAGATAAGAGAAGGTAGGAGGAAGCATATCCAAGAGATCTCGGGTCCTCTCTAGAAGAGAAGGGGACATCCATCCCCGAAACAGAGATCCGAATGGATAACAAGAAATAAAATGCAATTTACTTAAAGAAGCGGACAACACTATAGGAGAGCAATTTAAAAAACCAAGCAGAAAACACCAGCGAACTAAAAAATGACCATCACTATAAGCAGCAAGCAGCTCAGAGAAAGGAGATACCTGCTTGGTAGGGGATTTGTTGTCCAATTCAGCTTCCTCTTCCAAGAGAAGAGGATCTTGATCAGTCCAGTCTGCTTTATCAGCTGGATCCAACTGAGAAGCTTTGGAGGAGTACTTATGACCCGCCCACTTAGACCAATCTGCGGATGAAGCCTGACTCTTAGCAGGAGAGAAGGCGGGATCTGTTTTCCTGGGAGTGGGGAAGTGCGCCAGTTGCTGGAAGAGTTCCCAGTCAGAAGCAAAATTCTTGTTAACCTCCCATTTAGGCCAGTCAGAAGAAGAAGCCATGATCTTGGCAGGAGAAGAGAGCGATACAGTCGCCTTAGGAGCTGAGGAGGGAAGCTGCGGCACTACTGCAGAGGGAGTGGCTCTGGTAGCAGCGGCAGGGGGAGGGAGAGATATAGTAGCATCAGGAGGAGCTTGGAGATGGGGATTAATCCAAACCAAGTTAGGAGCCTTGGTCGGGGAAATCTTAGGCCGAGAAGAGATCACCTTCTGCTGGCGAGGAAAGGAGGATTTGGAGCGAGAAGAAGACAGCGAGCTGGGCTTCGGAACGGTAGATTTGGCTTTCGAAGATGAAGATTGCCCAGGGTGAAAATCACCAGCAAGGTCAGTCCCAAAAGGCTTCTCCACTTTCCCGGGGAGGGAGAGAGAGGGCACTTGAGAAGACGAAACAGGGGCATGGTAGTGGACGGAAACCGGGAAGGAGGATACACCATCAGTGAGACAGTAAGCTTCTACTCGCGAGGAGCTGGGAAAGCTACGAAATACAGCGTCCACTTGAAGGCATCCGGAGGCTAGTCTAGCCTTGGAGGATACACTGACAATGTTGCCAATGCATCTGGACATCTCTCCAACCGCCCGGAGGGAATCACAAAAAGGGGGTAAACCCATCAAAGAAGCTTTAAACTCAGTCTCAGCTGAAGCCAGGGCGGAGGAGGGGAAGTGGACCCAACGCCTAACTTTCAGAGCAATACCACCAATAGAGAGAGACGAGTTAGATATGAGGTCGTCCAACATATGGGAGGTCGGACACCGGATCACCATATCCCCATTCGAACAGTTGTATAACACCCAATCCCAGTCTTTGGAGTTACAAAAGTTGCAGAGATATGAGTTAAGGGTGTAGAAGGGAACTGCACCTCCCACAAAGGAGATAGCGCCATAGGTGCTAAAGGTCTTCAGACGATCTGTGAGCTCAGATTTGGGGATGAAGACCTGAGTCACAGCAAGCTTGGAGGATAGAGCGGGGGAAACGGGAAAGGGTGCTGGGGGAGTAACTGGCTTATCGCTCAAACGGAGCTCCAGCGAGGGAGTGGGCAGCAGTGGAGAAGAGGACGTCGCTGAGGACTTCACGGTAAGAGAGGGCTTGGGGGTAGGAAGTTTGCTACGAAGAGAATCGAGATCAACAGCAGCGAAGACCTGGTCAGAGATGGGAGTACCTCTGGGGAGCCCAAGAATCTTTTGAAGCGAGAAGCAACGGTGCTTCGCATGCCCATCTTTGAGGCAGAAGATACACTTCATTAGGTTAGGGCAATCAATTTTAAGGTGACCAAATTGAAGGCAGCGGAAACAAGATGAGCTGCGACGAGAAGAAGAAGAGTTGGAGGGAGATGAAGAGGATGAGATGGAAGTGACAGAAGAGCGGGAAGAGGCGGAAGAGAAAGAGGCACGAAGCTTCGTGCTATTGGGCCGATCTAGAGCTACACTCCGAAGCCCACGCGAGCCAGGAGGAATCTCAACACTGGAGAAAATTTTTTTCAGTCCCTTTTTTTTTTTTACAACTTCGACCCAAGAGAGTTCCATGGCCCAATCTCAAACAACGGCCCACTAGGAGAAAAACCCTAAAAAAAAAAAAACCAGTGTGAACGGAGGAAGAAGAAGAGGGGAGCATGCAAACGGCGAGCCACGACTACAATGAAGTCGCACTAGGGGAGCGAAGAATGCTCAAGACAAAGAGAGCAGCTAACACTCACTATGGAGCAAGGGAGAGGAGAAAAAGGGCTAAACAGCCAAAAGAAAGACAAAAGAAGGGGATGCACATAGACTGAGAGCAAACGCTCAACAACACAACCCACCAACAGAACGCTCTACACAACAGCGCAATCCAACCACCCAGTGGCCGAAATAAACAAAAGCCCCGCAAAACACAGCGCAGGCTAACTGCTAAAAGCTAAAAAAAATAATTCAATCGAGAGCAAAGAAAGGGAGAGAGACTTACAGTGAGGCTGCTGACCGGACTAATAGAGAGCTTGCAAAGAAGCGCTGACCTAGCGATCGATGATCTGAAAAGAAAGCGAACCGGCGCGCGGAGAGCACTGAAAGTTGAGAAAAAGACCAACAGGCCCGAGGAGAAGAGACGGAAGCCTCGCTGGATCTCTGGGCTCTGGCGAGGAAACAAAGGGAGGAGAGCTCGAAGAAGAGAAGGACGGAGCCAACTTACAGTCCCGAGCGGAACAGCTGACCCGGTAGCAAAGAGGAAAAGGGCTTGAAGAGGAGAGGATTCTAAGCCTATTTAATGAAGTGGAGGGGACAAAAAAACGAAGAGATCGACCGGATCTGGGAGATTCAGGAGGAGGAAGAGAGAACAGTAAAATCGCCTTAAGAATCGCCTACCGAAATGGAAAGGATTGTTATCAGATATTATTATTGTTATTTCATACTAGTCGAAATTTGTTGTGTATAAATATATTATGAAGTAAATAACCCATTAATCTCCCAATTTGTAGCACAGCAAATTAATCAACAAAAACATATAAGTCGATCGTTTGGACTAAGCAAGTAAAGTTGGAAAGCAATCCAAGTTCAATTCTCATCGGATATCGTAGTTAAATGTGAATTTTAAATTTTTAAAGCATATGGAGAAATCCTTGTTGGAAAAATAGTTAATAAATAATGAATTTAGAGCGTACTTTGTTCTCAATCAAAACTAATAATATATAGCATGAAAATAATAATTAAATTATATAAAGACAAGTTAGAAAATACGTTGGTTTGAGGAATAACGTCAAGCCTAAAAGGCTCTGCCCTAAAAAGTTTGACGCTGTCTCCATGCAAACCGTATATGTAGTTAACTCCCTAACGTTGAAGATACCCCCGAATATCTGGATCTCACCCTAATAGTGCTTCAAGTTGTCCAAAGATATATACAAACTTTATATTTCGTAGGTCAAATAATAAAATATATTAGACTAGTTTTATCTTGTTCTCTATTAGAGCATCCACAGTCGTATTTCTCATATGTTAAAAAAGGCAGCTACAGTAGTAGCAAATAGCGATGTTTGCTACAGTGGTCGTTTGCCATATGTTTCTCATTTTTTAGAAAATATTGCGCGGGACGGTAGAACATTTCCCGTCTCATTTGAAATAAGCGAGCGACGGTATATGTTATACCGTCTCATCTTTTAAAAATAAATTAAAAAAAGTTAATTACTTATTAACTATTAAACTATATTAATTAAATAAATTAAATAATTTAATAATAACTAAACCTAATTAATAACTAACTAAACCTCTTTAAAACTACACTAACCTACCACAGTGGCCCCTTCCCATTAAATGCCCCCAGATTCAAGGACGGTACATGTTGTACCATCCGAGAATTTGGATTTTTTTTTTTTTTAAATACAAAATCTGGACCGTTGGATTGGGAAAAAAAAAAAGAAAAGAAGTGGGACGGTATAACATATACCGGTCGGTATATGTTATACCGTCCGACCCACTTTTAATAATAATAATAATAAATGGGACGATATAACATATACCGGACGGTATATGTTGTACCGTCCCTCATAATTTGAGAATCGCTATTCTGTTTCTCATATATGAGAAACGAACATAGCATATTTGCCAAAAAATGGCAAAATAGAAAACCACTGCAGCGATGTATTTGCTATAATATGGCAAATTGGCAAATATAAGAAACCACTGTGGATACTCTTAGCCATTAGCAGTAGTAGACATTTTTATAGGCTATGAAGAAAACATATATAACTTATAGAGTAATAAATCTTAATTATCTCACTCAATTAATAGTTTGAAATGGTCAAGATAATAATTCTATTTAAAACATGAAATAATGTAATGGAGGTTACATTTATATAAACTACTAATGAATATAAAAAACTCTTTTTATAAAATTTATTTTTTAAAATAAAACATCTAACATTCCCTCCTAAAAATTGAATTTTAGAAAAATAAAAATAACATATAGTTTGGGCAACCTCATATTGTGGATTCGGCATAAGTCGCTTCCAGCTTTGAACCTATTTAGTGACATTTTTCACAACCTGAGAAACCATACTGGACTACGATTGGAATTAGGCCCTTGAAAAAGATATGAAAAAAAACACATACAGTATACACTATTCATTGGATCGAGTGGGTTGAAGCATTAAATTGGTCGTGTTCACACTACCAAGTTCATGAGAGTTTATAGGGATTAGCTCAATTCCCCCAACAACGGCATTATGGTTGCTCTCATATAGGCAAGTCCTACCAAAGTTGCTGTGACTATAAAATGTACCCCTGTAGTACACACGTTGGACTTGTTAAGAGTTAACTCAACCTGACCAAGTCACTTTGTATCACCATAAGAATGAGGATGATACTATACTTTGATATTATTCACATAGAAGTAAAACTCCAATTAATTAGTGCTGCCACAAAATCACTAGTCCAACTTGTTTCTACCTATGGAACTTGCTTCATGAGACTAACTGCCAATCAGCTAAGTAGGGTTGTCACTATCAGTGACCCTCTTATGGGCTACCTTGTTCCCTTCGATGATTAATATAAGACCCTGCTCTTATATTGATCCTTTTAAATTGAATTTTTTAAAATTTAGGTCACAAATTTTGCAGATAGTTTTTATTCTCACTTTTGAGATATAATTTCTTCATGCAATGCCTTTAAATTCTACTCCCAAGTTCCTGCATTAATAATAAATACCAATCATTGTTGAAAGTAAGTTTAGTCACATAATTATGATAAAATGAAACATATATATTCCAAAAAAGCAACTTTCTCGTAGCATGCAAGATGTAGCTACATGTTGAGATAACTCAACAATGAATTAATTGTGGGAAGTATATGAAATAATTACTTCGTATCCAAATAATAATTATTACTCTCAAAGAAGTATATGTATATTGATGTTATGAATATGAGGGCAAGTGTTTGCTTCAAAAAAATATAAGGGTAAATTCTTTTTAGGCCCCTGGAAATTGACGTATTTCCTTTTAACCATTTTAACTTTTCAAATTACTCATTTAACCCCTTCCCGTATATAAAAAATTTCTGATAGGCCATTAAGTAAATTTTTTCATACCATTCCAAATATTGAGGCTATGTTTTAAGAAAATTATGTTTTCCTCTTTCTTAATTAGAATAAAAATACCCCTTATTATATATGCACCTCACAGTTGAAAACAAAAGAAAAAAAACCAAAAAAATGTAAGTAAAAGGCATTCATACATCTTTTTTTTTATAACAAGGATAGAATCTGACGATTCCAGCCCAATATATATATATATATATATATATCCAAGTGAGCAACAAAGTACAATTTTACTGAAAGTAAAACTAAAAGCAAACAACAACACCAAAAAATACACAGCTAGCAATTGAGAGAATTGTCTACCAAAACAAACGATACATAAGGAACCAAAAAACAAAAGCCGCAAACGAGGAAGGTGGCCGAAAGGAAAACAAGCATCCAGCGACGGCGCTAAGAACCACTGATCGCAAAGCCCCAGCCCAACCCGACCCACTGCGCAGGGAGGAGCCAAAGAGCCCATGGCCACAGAGATGACGACAACTCCAACAACAACGCAACAGCCAAACCAACCAAAGGATAGAACATGATGATCGAAGAAAAACGAGATGAGGGCCGAACGCAGTGGCTAGCTTGACTGCCAGAGCAGCAAATAAACTAGCACCAGATAACAGCCAGCTGCAGTAATGATCCCACCCAAAGGGGCGGCAGTACCACGGCAATCTCCGTAGGGAGAAACAATAGGGAAAAGAGCGATGACGGCATGAGCCTCTAAAAACAAGAACTCAATTCCGATGCCACAAGAAGGTCGGAGAGCAAACCGAGAACAAACCATAAGGAGGCTAACAGGTAACCGAATAACTACCACCAAGAGCTAAGCCCATCACAGCTAAATAGCTAGCAGAGCAGTGATGGGAACAGCAATACAAAATAAGAGAACTGGCTAACGAAACAAAATAACCCAAATAGCTTAGAGCCTTAGAGGCGACAACCCCGAAAATAACAAGCAAACTGCTAATCCGCAGTAAGCACCAACGCAACAAAAGCCAGCAGATACTCAGCCAGAAGAACATAACAATTCAGCTATAATGATAATAATTACCATACATTAAAGCCAGTGGCCACAATAAAGAAGAGGATGCGAAAAGATAGGCCGAAAACCACCCACAAAAAAAAACATTCAGCCATACAACACAGTAAAGGAAAAGGGGCCATCTAACATCACATACAAACCATCAGAGCAAAATACCCCAGAGTAGAACGAGCGAGCAACAAGAAAACAAGCCAAACATGTCTGCCTTAATACAAACGAACCAAAAAGGCAGCCGAGAAGAAGGCATACCACCACCACAACAACATCAAGTCTGCACAATGAAGGAGAGAAAGCACCAATTAGACTTAGTCAAGAATACTAAGATTAATAATTTGTCGAACGAAACAAAATAATCGCCTCATCCAGGCGACTTAAGTGCAAACCTTCCACTTTTTCATACGTTAAAGTGGACGGCCAGAACTTAGCGAAAAATAAAAAATCCTCGATAATGATATCAATCGACGATGCAGAGTGATTAAAAATACGATTGTTTCATTCAAACCAAATAACCCAAATGAGAGCCATAATAGAGAGACTCCATGATTTATGAAATTCTTTTCTGAGAGATTGATTCCTCCAACCGGATGAAAAATCACAGGGGATATAAGGCACTTGCCAGGCAATAACAGAAATCATCCATAATGGTTGAATAAAGCTACATTTAAGGAAAAGGTGATTAGCGTCCTCATGATCTGAGGAACATAATGAACATGAATGACCTAAGGCCAGGTTCATCTTGTTAAGGACATCAACAGTAAGAAGTTTATTGTTAAGCGCTAACCAAGTTAAAATTTTAGTTTTGAGAGGAGCGCAACTGTTTCATAGGAACTTAGCACACGGGGAGTAGATACCCCCGAAATTAAGGAAGTTATAGAATGATTTAACTGAGTAATTACCAGAGCTAGTCCATCTCCATTTGAAATCATATATAGGATGCCAGGGATAAAGGTTGAGACAGCTGAAGAGCTCACAGAGATCGTTCGCAAGAGGCGGAGGTAAAACACACGTGAAGGGAATCGACCAAAATTTTTGGTTATCGATGACAGTAACATAATCTTCCACCGTGGCAGAGGAATTGGATACTAACCGGTATAACGCAGGGTAATCGGAAGCTAGCTAGAGATTACTGAACCAAAGGTGTTCTCAGAATTTAGTCTTATAACCAACAGCGCACACGCGTGCTAAGCGACACCGGAATGGTCCGACAACTTTCCAGACTCCCTTCCAGAAGGAGGATGCCTTACGGAAAATGGGAGTTGGGAAATCCCACATCTTACGACGAGAGAAACATCTGAGAGAGATAAGATGAACCCAAGAAAGTTGATCGTTTTTAAGAAATCTCCATAACCATTTGCCCAGAAGGGCTAAGTTTTGGGGCCCGAGGTCAAGGACCCCTAAACCGTCAGCTGCCTTAGAACTACAGATCAACTTCTAATTGTAAAGGTGAGTGCCAGCTTTGTAAGAAGCAAAACCAGAACAGAAGAAGTATATTATGATTTGATCGATCCTCTTAATCACCCAAGACGGGAGGTAAAAGAATGACATCATATATAAAGGGATAGAAGAGAGAACGAAGTTAACAAAGATGAGTCTTCCCCCTCTCGACATATGTTTACCCGACCAACAGTTTAGTCTAGATTCAACTTTTTCAGTCATCGGCATCCAATCCGATTTATGAAGCTTTTCCCATCTCAAAGGGATACCAAGATAATGGATCGGAAAAGAGGCCGAAGCACAGTTAAAGAATTACAATTTCCGATTGACAGTTAATAGACCCTCCAAGCCAAAGTACTAAGAACTTTTGAAAGTTAATGGCTAAACCAGACGCACTTTCAAAGACATAGAGAAGTAACTTAAGGTTACGTAATGAGCACCCGTTGGGTTTCACAAAGATAATGGTATCGTCGGCGTATTGAAGGTTCAACATGTCACGATAACTATGAAAGCCCCTAAGTTGTTTTATAACATCGGCCTCCTAAGCGTTACGGAGTAACTTACTAAACACATCAGCAACAAGAAAAAATAAAAGAGAGGAAATCTATTCTTCTTATTGAATTTCAAAAGTGCTTTCGACGATCTAGTGGTTGTAGTTAAGGGCCCCGGGAGGAAACTTCTCCAAGAAAGCCCACTGGTTGGTCTGGGTGTCCCCCCGAGATTTCCAGTGAGAAGCACACATCGGCCCATCGAGGCAATCATCGATCCCTCACTCGAGAACAACCGGAAGAGGAACTAGTTTGCAGAAATTGAATAATCATTCCATTCTCCACCCCTTTCGAATGAAAAAGTTTGGGCTAGTAGCGGTTTTCAAAGGTAGGGGGGAGCGAAGCTTAACGTCTGTAGGCAGCGCGGAAGCTACTGCTTAACGAATGAAGGAGGTAGGCTGACTCGACTGATCAGAATGGTACCCGAATCCATTTGCGATGCCGAGTTTCGAGACACATCGCACTTCCGCTCGGGTCGAGGCTGCCACCATCGAAGGCTTTCCAAAAATTGAGATTTGGCTGTAGAAGGAAATTTAGCTTGCCAAAGCAATAGTAAATTGAGGTCCCGTGTTTTCGAATGGAGCTGTCGCTTTTTTTCAAATTGTTGTTTAACAACAATTTCAGAATGATTTTAGGGTCTTTTCCACATAAAAAGGGAATCTTTTGTGGATCGCTTTCTCTTGCACGTTAATGAATCGAGGCGAAATGACGCTACTATAGGTTTAGCCGGGAGGGCTTTCAACTCGTTCCAAAAAAATAGGACCTAAAACAACAGGTGCCTGCCGGTGGATAAGCTTCGACACTCTCAACCTGCGTTGGATCGTTTGACTATGGCGAAGACCCCTCTTACACTTGAACTTGTGGCCTTCCAACCCATTAACAAAAATGGATGAAATACCAGCGAAGAGACTGGATTTAATCCAAATTATCCATTTAGGACCAAAACCACGATGTAACAGAATTTCGCAGAGGAAATCCCAGCTAACATTATCATACGCCTTTTGAAAGTCTAATTTTAAAAGAATCCCCTCCGAATTGGATATATGGCAGTAGGAAATGATTTCTTGGGCCGACGCCACGCTATCCAAAATGAAACGATCTTTAATGAATCCCGTTTAGGCGGGATCGATTAAGGGAGATATAACCGCACTGAGGTGGGACGAAAGAACTTTCATAATGATCTTGAAGGTAATATTGAGAAGGCTAATAGGCCGAAATTTACAAACCAAATTGGCTCCCAAGAATTTGGGAATAAGGACGATATGCGCATAATTGATTCTATCAAAGGAGAAATTCCCTTGGAATAAATCAGAGAACATTTGGAACAAATCGTCTTTGAGGCAATCCCAAAAACGTTGAAAAAAGAATGCTGGAAACCCATCTGGGCCCGGGGCAGAATCACTTTTTAAAGTGAACAAAGCTGACTTAATCTCTTCCAGAGAAAAAGGTGCTTCCTAGCTAGATAGTTCATGCATCTGCTGACCGTACAATTGGGTCCAGTCCAGATGAATGGATCGAGGATTGTGAGATCCCAAAATATCTTTGAAAAAACGGAGGAAGGTGGCATGAATATCCGAAATTGTAGTAATTTCATTACCATTGTCCATAATAGAAGAAATATGATTGCATCTCTGACAATGAGAAGCAAAGTTATGGAAAAAGGAGGTGTTTCCGTCACCCTCCTTCAACTAACGAAACTTAGCCCTCTGAGCCCATTTAATGTGATCATTGTGAAGAAAGGACGCGTAATCTCTTTTACAAGACACCCTTTCGGAGCGAATGAAATCTGAAATAGGTCCACGTTCCTCCAGTAGATCAATGGACTGAATGGTGGACAGTAAGACATTTGAAAGAAAATTAGCGTTAGCAAGATTCTCTGTACGCCAAATTTTACAACCGTATTTGATAGCGTGGAGCTTAATCAGAATACGCCCAAGCCTGGAAGAGCCCGAAATAGCGGATAGGCATTCCGTAATTAGGTTGACGAAATTTGATCTTCCAAACAAAAATTTTCAAATAGAAATTTGAAAGATTTGGAGAAATTATAGTTAGAAGACAATGAGATAGAAACGTGATCCGAAGACGGATTGGGTAAGGCTGAGAAAAAGGAATTGTGGAAACAATTGATCCAATCTAACGAAACCAGAAAGCGATCACGCTTAGCCATGGTTGGCGACACCCGCATATTAGACCAAGTGAATGATCTGTCGTTAAGAGAAAGATCAGTCAAGTAGAGGGAGCGAATGCAAGCATTAAAACGGGAGGAGTCTAAGGAGAAAGCGGAACTACTCGATGTTTCAGAAGAGAATCTGGTGACATTAAAGTCACCACAAAATAACCAAAAAACCTTAATGGTGTTTTGGAAAGAGATAAGTTCGTACAAAAAAGCCTCTCGACGATCTGCGGTGGACGGTTCGTAAACCGACACCACAGTACGGTCAGAATTGAATTCGGCCCAATGAAGCTGAACCACCAGGAAGAACGTTAATCTCCTTATCGAGATGAGGGAGAAGCAGGAATCTTTAAAACCAAATAGGATTCCTGCTCTTGATCCTATAGATCCAGTTGGAGATTAAAGATCCGACGATCGATCGAAAGAGGGAAGGAGAAGGAGACTCAATTTTAAATTCTTGAATTGATATCAGATCACAATGCGAAGAAGAGAACAGGCTAAACAATGCTTGTTGCTTAGAAGCACACTGCAGCCCCCGAATATTCCAAGAGATGCTAATCATTAAAAATCAAGGTCTCACAAGCTCTAGAGATTTCACGGTGGCGAATCGTATCAAAGTCGACAAATTTACCTGAGTCAACAAGAAACTCCATCTTCCTAGATAGGCGAAGCATGTCTAAATTAGATAGGGAGTCAAAATGCACCTGGTAAATGGATCCTAGCTGTTCCTTTCTAGACGAAGAAACGGAGGGGGGGGTATATTCAACTTGCGGATCTAAGCCGCAAGGGATGCTTGAGATTCTGTCGAAAGTATCGCGGCCTTATTGGCCCGAATACGAGCACTAGAGCGAATGACAGAGAAAGGTTTATGAACTTTGGCGGGAGTAGACTGCCGACTCTTAGGTAGGTCAGGGATAGGTGATTGCATTATCTCTTCCAAAGGACGAACAGACTCGGAAGAGGTAATGTTCAGACTCATGTTAGGCGTAATAAGGTGGAACGAGCGGGGTGGAAAAGCGAGGGATGTCTCTCTACATTCACGGAGAGGGTGGAGTCCCACCGTGATTGGAGTAGGAGACCAAATAGGAGAATTAAAATGAAAAAAAATAGCGATACAGTAATTAAGAGTGTATCTCGTTGCAAACGAAGATAAAAGGCGTTCATATATCGAAAAGATAAATTATCTACAACAAAATAGTTCATTCCTCTAAAGTATAGTAAGTTTCAAGAAAAATAGCATACGCATCAGGAAAATAGTTCACTTTAAGATGAAACAACTTAGCTTTTATGAGAACAATTCATTTTCACAAGGAATAGTAAGGTTTAGACATGAACTATATATGTCATAAATATAGTTTTTTCAAATAGAACAACATATATTCCAATTAAACAATACATTGCAAAATAACCTAAACTTTAGGGGGCTTATGATGAATTTTTTATATGCCTAGGGATTAAAAAAGTAGTTTGACTAGTCAAAGAGGTTAAAAAAATAAATGGCCTAAAAGGAATTGAGTAATGCTTCATCCACTACCAATTTCACTATCAACCTCTTCACTTAGGTGGTACACTCCTATTGTAGTCAAAATATAAAACATCCTATCTTGCAATGCCAAATCATGACTTTCATTATATCTGATCTTTTCAATTTCTTTCAGAAAATTGTCATTTTAATTGATAGAAAATTAATAGAAAATTAATATTGTAACTAGTCCATCTCAATTTGTAAATTTTAGATATGAATATGAATTAAGTGTTGAAGAACCTACCACACAACTCGTAGTACTAATAGCGGAAGTGCACCAAAAGCAATAGAAACTCCCAAGATTTAGATGAACCAAGAACAAACCATCGCAATATATGCAAGATCTCACAAGAACACAATCAATATGCAGAGATAACCAATACTTCTTATTTCCCAAGAAATACAAAGATTACAAAAGGGATTACAACTCTCAATCTCTTTCTCTCACATTTGAAACACTCGGCACAATCCCCTTTTGAAGTTAAACAATGATGATGGTTCACCTCTTGATTACACAAATTGATTCTAACCCTAGAGTTTATGGCCATATATATAGCCCCCAAGTAAACCCTAAAAGATAAACATAAATATAGCAATTGGGCCTTTAAACTCGTAAGCCCAAAAATAATCAGCCGCCGAAGTTGGTCGACCACACCCCAAGGTCAGTCGACCGCAACGTGTAGAACCAAACCCAAGACTCGACCGGTCGCTGCACCCCCAAGGTCGGTCGACCGTCCCCCTCCTCTGTTGGACCTGTACACTCGAAGAACTCTCAGCAGTTAGGGTCGGTCGACCGTACCCCCAGGTCGGTCGACCGCAACTCTCCAGACTGTATTCTTCTACTCGCTGCTTGTCTTCTCTTACTTCTTTGTCTCCTCCTTTTCTTCTCCAATTTCAAGTACTCCGTGCCTACGTGTATTTGATGCCAAAACCCTAATATTAAGCATATCCCAAATAACAGATATTAAGCTATATAGTAAGCACATAAGAATTAGAATTATGCGATATCAAAATCTAATCGAAAATTCACATAAAATTATGTTAGACACGACTAACCAACCAAATATGGACCAAAGCCACCACACTATTTCCATGTGTTCAGTTACTATTTGTAAACTCTATATATATATCCTCACAACATAATATAAATCACATAAACAATATAATAAGTTAAAATAGTCAACATTTAAGTCAATATAATACTAAAATAAAATAAAATGAATGAAAGAAATAGTCATCAAGCAATTATGTCGAAGAAAACCACATTAATGACAGAGTACATACACTAAATTATACATCAATTATACATCAACTTAAAAGGAAGATTCATTAACACTTTAATATAAATATATAATAGCTTATATACATTCATCAAATCACTAAAGAGAATATAATTGTAATATGAATTAGTTGAAATTACAGCAATAATCATCAAAATTTAAGCACCAATAATTGTTTATGATACGTTAGTTGACTTATATGGAAAAGTCAATGGACATCACCTAAACAGTAATGACTAGTAAAATATACAAGAAACAATGATTTGAAAAAATTTACAGAGATACAAAACGGGTACGTAAATCTCATTGCAACATTATATCTCAGGACTCGGATAGTCACAAAAAATTAGGACATTGTTGTTTCACAAATATAATAACTCTTGCACATGTCAGAAGAGTGTTTGATATTATACTAACAATATCCAAAAATATATTATAAATTAATTCAGTAACTTTTTAAGAACATGTGGATGAAAAAAGATTTGGATATAAACAACTATAAAAGAATATCAAATCACTATGTGTAACGCGAAACTAAATAGGTCAAATAAATACGTATTTGAATCATTTGAGACACAAAATTAAGATATTAAGAAAAATATTTGACTACCAATTTGCATTAATATGGCAAAGATCAATAAACATACAAGATCAATAATTTATATTTAAAATAACTATTCAACTACTTTAGGCATGGAATTCTAGATATCAAATCAAAAAAAAAATATCAACAACTAGTAGTTGCAATGAAATTGTCGTAATTCATAAATAAAATGTCTGCGTACATATTCCAAAAGCAATTTAATAACAGTCTTACAAAATTTAATAAAAGCAATTTAATAACAGCAATTTAATAACAGTGTGTAAGAAAAGAGAATTCGGGGGTTTGGGGATCAGGTGTCTGCAAGACATGAACAAAGCTTTACTTAGCAAGTGGTGGTGGAAAATCAATAATAACCACAAAGGCTGGTGGAGCTTCTCGGTGGCACAGTTCAGGAAGAGACGCAAGGTTAGATTCGGAGGCAAAAGCCCGGCGGCCAAAGTTTCACATATGTGGAAGGGCATAGCTAAGCAAGGAGTCTTGTTTCATTCTAACACCACGTGCAAAGTTGGTAATGGAAAGAATACCAGGTTCTGGAAAGACAAATGGTGTGGAACGTCGACTCTGCAGAATCAATTCCCACTGGCCGCTGAAGCAACTATCAATTTAGATCTTACGGTAGCGGACGTTAGAAAAAGGGGCAAACTAAACTTTATTGTTTCCCAGAATATCACCCCTGAGAGTGTGGTACAATTCGAGGCATTAAACGATCTTATTATGCAGTCCGAAGCGGGGGGGGGGGGGGGGGGGGGGGGAATCGACGGAAGATGAGAGGTGGTGGGACAGAGAAATCTCTAAGAATTTCTCGGTGGCATCCATGTATAAATGGATCAACGACGGAGGGACGAGATGCCAGGCTCAATCGATTATCTGGGGTACCAAAGCGCCTTTCAGGGTCAAAGTGTTCTGCTGGCTGGTCAATAAAAACGCGATCCTGTCAAAAGCAAACCTTTTTAAGAGGGGTTTGCATATTGATACGAGCTGTGAGAGCTGTTCGGAGGCAGAAGAAGACGTCAACCATATCTTGTTCCGCTGTCCTAGAGCTAGGTTAGCTTGGGAGGTCGTCAGTAGAGGGTTTGGGTGTAATCGGAGTCCTAATTCAACTTCAGAAATTTGGGGGTCATTTAGAGATAGTTACATTAAGATAGATGATAAAAGGGCTTGGGATATTACGATTGCTGCTTTACTCTGGTCGTTATGGCTTCAAAGAAATGATCTTCTTTTCCGCAATGCTACTTATAGATTCCCTCACTTTATGAACAAGATATTTATGTTGATTCATGATTGGGCAGGTGCCATGGAGGCTAACAAGAGGCCTAGGACCGTGGAGGGAGAGTAGTTGGCCTCGGATTGGAGCGTGTCTTCAAGCTTTTCCAAGCTTGTCGGCGATAGTTGGCTGTATTTTGGAGGTGGCTTTTGTTACTCACCCGTGTTCCATCGGATGTTATCCAGGGATGGTTTGTATGGGTTGTATTGGTCTAGTTCGATGCTATGTTGGAATCTGTACTTCTTACTATTTTATGTAATCGGTAATGTATGTTCTTCTTTGTTTCCTTAATAGTTCATTAATGAAACGATGGCTGGGACCATCTTTTTATCAAAAAAAACAGTCATACAAACACTATGATGCAATTTGGTAATTCAAAGCATCTAAAGTGTACTAATTGACTTATTTCAGGAGAATTCATTTGCTCAAGTAAACACTAACAATAATGCAAACATTGACCGCTTAGATTTCTTACTCATACTTTATAGATTGTTGGAAATATAGTTAGTAAATAACAAATTTAGAGCATGGTTAGTTCTCAATCAAAATAATAATATATAGCATTGAAATATATCATTAAACTATATAAAGACAAGTTTAAAAAATATACCTGTTTGAGGGATAAAGTCAAGCCACAAAGACGCTAGTCTAGAAAGTCGGACGATGCCTCCGTGTAGGCAATGTACGCAGTCAGCTCCCTACAGTAAAGATACCCAAATTCTGGACCTCAGTGGTGCTTCAAGTTGTCAAAAGATAATATACTCACTTTATATTTTGTACATAAAATAATGAAATACATTATTTTAGTTATATCTTGTTCTCTGTAAGCCATTAGCAATACTATAACTTTTTATGGGCTATGAAGAAACATAATGTTGAAGAATCTACCTCACAACTCGTAGTGCTAATAGCGGAAACATACCATAAGTAATAGAAACTCCCAAGACATAGGTGAATCAAGAACAAGCCACCACAATATATGCAAGATCTCACAAGAGCACAATCAATATGCGGAGATAACCAATACTTTTTATTCCCCAAGAAATACAAAGATTACATAGAGATTACAACTTTCAATCTCTCTCTCTCACCTTTGAAACACTCGGCACAATCCCCTCTTGAAGTTGAACAATGGTAACGGCACACCTCTTGATTACACAAATTAATTCTAACCTTAGAGTCTACGGCCATAGATATAGCCCCCAAGAAAACCCTAAAAGATAAACATAAATCCAGCAATTGGGCCGTAAACTCGTCAGCCCAAAAATGCACAGCGTCCAAGTCGGTCGACCGCACCCCCAAGGTCGGTCGGCCGCAACGTGTAGAGCCAAACCCGAGACACGACTGTTCGACTGCACGGTCGACCGTCCCCTCCTCTGTTGGACCTGTACACTCGAAGAACTCTCAGCAGATTGGGTCGGTCGACCACACCCACGGTCGGTCGACCGCGCGGTCGATCGCAACTCTCCAGACTGCATTCTTCTACTCGCTATTTGTCTTCTCTTACTTCTTTGTCTCCTTCTCTTCTTCTCCAACTTCAAGTACTTAGTGCTTACGTGTATTTGAGACCATAACTCCTAACAATCTCCCACTTGGACCAAATACACAACGCTTCAAAGTTATTGCAATCTTTACCTTGTATTATCTCTGTCAATCTCCCACTTTCATGGAAGACCCAAGTACTCCCCACTATCTTGGAAAACACCTCCACCACTCCACTACGTGGAGTGCACTAACCACCCCTCATCGTTTCATAAAGGATGTGCTCCGCCAATCGCATAGAGCACGAATACTAGAGAAACAACCTCCCGTGTCGGATTCTGTGTTATGAGACTCCCCAACTTACAAAATCTCCATCAACACCGGACATGGTTCAAAACCTCTCAATGTACCCTCTACATCAGAAGTCTCCGTAAACGACACCTCCACAATATCCGCAGACTGCTCAACCCCTACTGTCCCATTTCGATTATCCTCATCGACATTACCCCGCATATCGATACCAGTGCTCTCTACCTCACAAAAGCGACTTGAAGCTTCAACTGCCAATTCGCAAAGTAACTGTAACACCCCGCAAAATTGAAAATGACAATTTTGCCCTCGTGTGTTATGCATGTTTATTTTGTAACGTATTTTCACTACGTATTTTGATTTTCGACTCTTTATGCATTTCTCGTATTGATTTTTATCTTATTTGTGTCAACTCAAATGCAATATTTCAATCTCTGTATTTTTACGTGCTTTTTATGTATTTTGATGCACATATCACCGCTACGTATAATATTTTCTATATATTTAAATTATTTATTTTATTTATTCAAATCTATTTTTATAAAATGAAAATTCATTTTCTCGCATTTTGATCTAAATACTTTTGTACGTATAATGCACGTGTTATCTACGAACGTAGCAATTACATCGTGGAATATATAAAATTAATAAATGTATTTTCTTATGTTGTATTTTTTATTATCTTTAACATTTTTTCCATTGATAACGTAAAATTTTGTATTTTTGATATTTTACGTGCGACACACGTGTTTGTTTCGATGCGCGTATTTGGACGTATTCTTTCTCGAAATGAATTTCATAAATTGTGTTCACATTTATTTTATTGGTGCATAAAGCATTATATTTTTTTTATTAAGCTAATTGTTACATACATGTTGTGTATATATATATATTTACCTATGCACACCTAATCCCTTTCTATTTTGCTCTGTTCACATCCTACATCCGACACCTACCCAACTCAGCAAATGGTCCCCCCTTTTCCACTGTTGCCTATACCTACATGGATACATCCTATATTTATTTGTATGTATATATATATATATATGTATGGTTATATGGTTATATATTGCACACTTGAATTTGGAGTTTGGGCCTTTTTTTCTGTGATGACCGGTTGGAGTGGGTGAGAGAGAGACCGGGATTGGGGGGGGGGGGGGGGGGTAGAGTAGTGAGAGGTTGGGGGTTAGGATTTTGAAGTGGTGGAGAGGTGAAGAGTTGGGAGTTATAGGAGTTAAGAAAGTGAAAAGATGGAGAATTAAATTGAGTAATTTATTAGGTGGAGAATTTTATACTTTGAACCCTCCCATTATCCTATGAATACACCCTCATTTTCTCTTCATTTGTCACACTCAAAATTAAAAAAAATAAAGAAAGGAAAAAGAAAGAGAGTACCTTTGTGATTTGGAGGCATGCTAGGAGGATAAGGATAAGGAGGTGCTAGTGGAGCCAGGAGCTAGGAGAGGTCTCTTCATTTATGGTTTTTCATTCTTCATAGAGGTGGGTGATTTCTTACTTTCTAATTGTAGAGAATGCATGCTAAAAATTATAAATGAGTAATATAAGTTGATGTTGATGTTAAATATGGAGATAAAATTCATGCTAGTGTAATATGCCATGAATGAGAATAAGCTTGTTGTGATTAAGTAATTAATAGCCACTATGTTAATTAAAAAGAAGATTTTGACTAAAGAATTAATTCTATGAGTCATGTTAGAATGCTTGTAAATTTATGCATGTCAAATGTGTGATTTGTATGAGAATTTGTTGAAGAATGTTATATTCAATATATGCTTTAGAGTCATGATGATGAAGAAAGAAGAAAGAAATAAAAACAAATTTAGTTATTGCCATGAAACATGTTAACTTATGTTGAAAATACAAATTTTGCATAAAAGAACTTTCTTTGAGATATTCATGGTTGATTAAGAGACATGTTTGGTTTTAGCACAAAATTTAAATTAGTATAATGGAGTACATAAACTAGTTCAAATGAATATGATTCTTAAATTCGAGTTTTGAGAAAATGTAAATTAGCATGTAAAAATGAAAAGGAAAACAATTTTAAAATGGAAATATATTTTTTTAAGTGAATTGAAATTTGTTGTTTACTGTTTTTAAAATTCATTCTCAGTCAAAGAGGAGTTTATTCAATATCCTAAAAGATTGGATCATTGGATAAACTAGTTTTTGCGAAAAAGAACCATTTCAGAACAGTATGAACAAAAGTGTATTAATATAACTCCTAAACAGAAATTACACTTGGACTTACTGGTTAGCCAGTGTACCACAGAGCATTGTTTGTAAGAGATCTTAGGTTCGAAACTTGATAGTCACATTTTATTTTAATTCACTAAATCAATTTTCGAATCTGTACAGAGTGTATAAGGGGTTTTTCATTTCGATTTATGACAGAAGTCCAAATGGACTTAGTGGCTAGTGGGTTTGGGGCTTGGGTGCTAGCTGTGTGTTAGCGGCATTTCCTGGGTTCTAAACCCAGGCCACCCTTTTTATTTGTTTGGGTTTCTATTCATGTATTGGGGTTTTTAATATGAAAAGGAGTTGGAATAAAACTTTATTATTCATATAAAATGAAATGAGAATATCTAGAGATAGTTATAAAATCTTCTTGTATATTTTGAGATGGGATTTGAAATAATAAACGAGTTTTGATTCCAAAATTATTATTTGAATAAATGACTCTCTTTTTTGAAGAAAAGAAAAAAATATGTGATAAGTATGAGATTCTCTTGTTATAAACGAACTCTTATGTTGAGTAAGAAATGCTAGATGAGATTAAAAATTAGTGAGAATTCACACAGAGTTTTGGGAAGAATTACTATATTACTTGATCGCCTTTGATGAGACTATATGAATATGTTTGATTGTGGTTAAGAATTTTTATGTGATTAAGTTCTTAAGTGAGATTTGAATCTATGCTATGAGTCCATGAAAAGAATTGTTGCCTTTGAAAGATATTAAATGAATTGAATGAATGAGTCTAAAACAAGACATATACCAAATTGTGAATAAGTTGAAGATAAGAATACTTTGAGTTAAGACATGTTTATTGAAGGGTATCTGTACCCATGGTTTCTTGTACATGAAAAGTTGTGATTTAGAGTTAGTGAGACCTCGGATACTGTTACTATTGAATTGAAAAGAGTTGAGATATATTTTGAGATAAGGCCATGGAGCTATCTCGTATTTTGTGATTAAGTCTGCTAGGGAGTAAAACTAACTCTAGGTATGATATATTATTCATGTCTTGAACTTAAGAGCTAGGAACTTAAGAGGAGATGTAGTAAAACTTGGACAAACGTAAGTGGGGCACTCTATATAGTCGGGCGATGTACTTCGGGACTATAGATCCAGTCGGGCAGCGTACTCTAGGAATGAGGTTGCTTCGATGGAGATGAGCTTTTATTTTAAATCCGGAACTATGCATAGTCGAGCGGATAGTTTGTCGTACTCCAGTGTATATACGTATACAGGGGCTAGAGGGGCACTTGCGGGAGATTTGCACGACGAGGAGTCTGTATAACAGTTGGGCAGTGTACTCTGGGACTGGGATTCGTACTCGTGGAATGCCTAAACCTTGTTCTTATTACTGGATATTTTTCATGGCGAGGGATCGAACCCTTTAATGTGGAGTACGTAGGTACTTGCCCTCGGACCTATGTAGTATGGGATGCATAGAATCTGAACAAGTATACATTAGTGTCATCTTAGTATAAAATGTGTGCATTAGGCATTAAGGCATCACATACATTTACATGTTTAGCATAGTCATATTTAACACTTTTTATTCATTTAAGTCTGTGATCTGTTAAAATATTGAGATTGTTATATGTACGGCATAGAGAGGATGGCCGAGTATAACATTTTTGTCAATTGTAAGAAACTGACATGCCCACAGCTTACTATGCAGGTACTGGACATTTTCATGAAGAAGTAAAGATGTTATGATGCCACTGATTAATTACATTGATAAAGTTGTACAAATTATATATTGTTTTCATTGTTGTATTTCTTTTTATTCTTCTGATGTGTAAACAAGTTGTAAAGAACTCTGATGTATGATAAAAAGTTTAAATTTCCTTGTAAAATTATACGAAGTGAAGTGTAAAGATCATGTGGAATCTCGAATTCGGCCTTATTTGGAATTCGGGGCGTTACAGATGGTATCAGAGCCACGCTTCAGAAGTAGTACAAATTTATAAGGAACGACACCCTAGAGTAGACATTAGAAGTGTGGGTTCAGTCAATGAAGTTTTAAATATAAATGATTTACATTTGTATTGCTCTATAGGCTGATGTTTTCTCTTTCTTTTTTCTTTTGGATGGCTGGAGTCGTGAATGGAGTAGTTATTGAACCTTCATTCATGATGTTCTTCTCGTATACATTGATGTGAGATTGTATGCGAGCATGTTTTTTCTGGGTATCAGAGTGGCGTAGTGGAAGCGTGGTTGGTTGAACCGTCATTCATAATACATTACACTTAGACACACCCCCCTCTCAAAATATTTTTTTCTTTGTCATAGTACTTTTCAACATTCACTGTTTTTTTATACTATTAATCACTTAAATATCTATTATTTTGTCTAACTTCCTCAGTCTTGATCTTTTGAATTTGTTTTATTTGTCTTTCAGTCTTAAAGATTTGTCCTTCGTGTTTTTATGTCCTTTTACGTTTATCCGTTTACATTTGTTATTACTTTTCGTATTATTGCAACTATTATTTTTTTCATTTATTATTTATATTATATTTTGAATTTTGCTTATGAATTTTGCTTATTGCATTCATTTTATATGATTTGATTTTTCTGATACTATATTTTCATTATCTTATATTATCCTATATATATTTCAATAGATTTTTTTACAAGATTTAAATATTCTACCCATATAAATATGACATACCATTCTGTTTTATTGTCTATATTCGATATTATTGTTATTACATATTAATTGCTAATTTGTTATAATTGTTATAAATAAATATTAAGTGTGAATTGTCTATTGAACTCCCCCCCACTCTTTCCACATTCTCCACCACCACCACTACATTCATTCATATTTATTCATATGTAATAATTATGTAATTGTCTCTTTGTATTCTTTGTAAGCCTATAAATAGGCCATTGGGTGAATCATTTGTATATACATGAAAAACCTATTAATGAAAATAATCTTCTTTTATATCATCTCTATTTTCTTTGTTTATTGTTTTTATTATTTTATAAGACGTTATCAGCACGAGTCTCTACCTTTCGAGTCCCAAGTTCATTCGAAGAAAAAGAAAAATGATTGGTCTTATATATGTAAGTATGTTAATCTCGAGTTCATCTTGTTATTTTTTTTATTTCTAATTATGCATATAATTTCATTATGTTCTTATTTTTCAAAGCTCTTGATAATAACCTGACAAGAATTACTTGTCATGAGTTTTAAATGTTGAAATTCATTTGAATACCGAAAGTCTCAAAGAGACAATTGATGGATTCAAAGAATCATCGAAATGAGATCATACGAAAGATATAACGAAAGCTATAATTTTCTTTTGTCACAATCTCCTTGAAGGAGTGAAAGTTGATTGTATCAAAATCAATGATCCTGACGATCTCTTGAAATTTAAATAAAATATTGTTCATCCAGCAAAAGGAATTATGTGAGAATTTGATATATAAAAATTAAAGATCCCGAAGATCTCTCGAAATGAAGAAAATATTGTTTGTATAATAACAATACAATGAGTATGAATTGATGACGATCCTGTAGATCTAAATATGTATAACTGTGGCTAACTATAAATGTATGGAAAAATGACGATTTCGTCTTATATATTGGACATGCTCCATTCCCCGAAGTGAATATAATGCTATATAATTGATCTAGTGATTTTATCCATGAGGGTACCCATCATCATGGCCATAGATGTGGACTTGGATAATGAAAAGAAAATAAAATGTATAAACAATCCACCATTGGCGTATGATGTAGTACGGTAATATATTTTGTTGATCTATATCAAGAATCATTAAAGAATAAAGAAAAGAATTAACTGATGGTCATAACCTCAATGATATGATACACTTAAAGGTGGCAGATTTCTCTGTCCATTCTGAAGATGGAAGTGATAATCACCATAAGTGATAAATATACTATCCTGAAGATTAAAAAAAACCATGATCACCAGAAGTGATCAAAATGATTTATTATTTCAAGTTACTTAATTTATTTATAAGTTTTGTTTTTGTTTTTCATGTCTGTTATGAGTTATGATAATATTCTGTTTATTTAAGTTTAATATTATCATATATGCTTGATGTATTGCTTTACAAATTTGTTTATTTATTTATTTTTTTTATTATTTTTATATGTATAGATTCAAGATTCAAGTTGGGACAAATGTCTTGAAGACATTATTACCACACACACTCTATAATACATATTCTCTCATTTGAGATATGATGAAGCACATACCAATATTATATAAATTTATATGGTTGTGTGAAATTAGAAATCTTGAAAAGTTAAATTTCATAAGCTCCTGAAGAGCTAATTCCATGATGCCTGAAGGCACAAAATTCAGAATTCAAAAATACATCATTTTCTCTAAAGTCCCAATAAATTTGTTCAAATATAAGACTACGAATGAACAAGGTATACACGTTACCTTAAGTATGACAATCAAAAGGTGTGTGTTTCAAAGTTTACTCCACTTTGTGATCTGGATTGTATTATACATATATAAGAATGGTTGAATCATATCACAGTAAACCCGAAATTTAATGATATTATAAACCATAAGTTTACAAAGATGGTTAAGGTTTGGCATGACCGGTTAGACCATCCCGATTCATTGCTGATGCGAAAATAATTGAGAATTCATGTGGCAGTCCATTGAAAAACCAGAAGATTTTTCAAATACCAATACATTGAATTGTGAGAGCTATGATTATGAAATATAATCTCTCTGTTTGGACCTGGGGACATGCCGTTTTGTACTCATCACAACTTACACGCATCCGGCCAACCAATTATAATAATAATTCTCCCGACAATTGGTTCATGGTCAGCAAACCCAAACTGAGAGAACCCCTCTTCCTATACCTTTCAGCCTCAGAAAGCGCACTTAGTGCCGTGCTCGTCCGAGAAGAAGACGGTGTTCAGAAGCCGGTCTACTATGTGAGCAAAATTTTGCTCTCGGTCGAGACCAGATATGCAAAGATGGAAAAGATGGCATGCGCTCTGATAATGGCGGCATGAAAACTCTGCCCTTACTTCCATGCCCACTCTATTCAGGTCCTTACGGACCAGCCTCTGAAGGCCGTTCTCCACCTGGCCCGAAAGTCAAGTGGTTGATCGAACTAAGCCAGTACGACATCAGCTAGTAGCTCAGGACAGCCACTAAGGGACCGGCCATCGCCAAAATCATCATAAAGTGCACTATCTTCGAGCCATCCGACTCTCAGGAGGTAGATCCAATCTGGGAAGTCTATGTTGATGAGTCATCTTGCAAGGTGGGAAGCGGCGCAGACGTCATCCTCAAAGGCCTCGACAACTTCATACTCTAGTATTCTCTTCGCCTGAACTTCCCTGCCTCTAACAACGAGACCGAATATGAGGCTATGATTGCAGGGCTCACCCTGGTGCACAAGGTGGGAGGCAGACAACTCAGGGCCTTTAGCGACTCCCAGGTCGTGGTCAACCAGATTACCGGGAAGTATGAGGCTCGTGACGCTCGGATGGTCCGATACTTGGCGATAGTCCAGTGGCTCTTAACGACCTTCGATTTCTCCTCAATGGAACGAATCCCCATGGAACAGAATGCCCAGGATGACTCATTATCAAAACTCGCCTCCTCGTCCTTGGAGGGCCTCGACCGTACTGTCCTGATCGAAGTCCTCCTGAAGCCCAGCATCGACCTCCCCGAAACCCTCTGCCTTACCACCGAACCTCCAACAGAGGACTAGAAGACTCCCATCAGTATGTTCCTGATGGAGGGCAAGCTTCCTCAGGATCAGGCCGCGGCGAGAAGGATCAGGGTCCGTTCAAAAAAGGTTCACTATAATCAACAAAACCCTCTTCAAGCGCTCATACACAACTATCGACGGAAGGCCTACCTCCACTGCCTGGCCCCTGATGAGGCAAAATATGCCCTGAAGGAACTGCATGAAAGGGTTGGGGGATTCAACATAGGGAGCAGTTCGCTCGCCGGAAAAGCCCTAAATCACGGATACTACTGGCTGACCATGTTGCAAGACGCCCAAGACCTCGTTAAAAGGTGCGGCCCTTGCCAAAGATTCTCCTCAGTAAAAAGACTTCCACAAGCGAACCTCCATTCCCTGGCGAGTCCAACCCTATTTGCCATGTGGGGGATGGATTTGGTCGGCCCTTTCCCAAAAGCAACGGTCCAAAGGAAGTTCCTTGTGCTGGCCATCGACTACTTTACCAAATAGATCGAGGCAGAGCCCATGGCCACGATCACCGAGCTCCAAACCCAGCAATTCTTCTGTAAGAACATCATATGCCAGTTTGGGATCCCCCAGGTACTTATCACAGACAATGGGACCCAATTCGCAAGCTAGAACTTTCGGAAGTTTTGCGAGGACATCGGCGTCCAGCAGCGCTTCTCATCGATATGTCACCCCCAGTCAAACGGCTAAGCCGAGAACGCGAACCGTCAAACCCTTGACGGACTAAAGAAGCGGTTGGATAATTCATCAAAGGGGCTGTGGGTCGACGAGTTACCAAGCGTACTCTGGGCGAACCGGACGACGAAGAGAATCCCCACGGGAGAGTCACCTTTCAACCTAACCTACGGCACTGAGGCGGTTATCCCCTAGAGATCAGGCTCCCTTCGCCCAGGATCATGGCCTTCGACTAGGAGAACAACTCGACGGGCCTCAGAGCCAACTTGGATCTAATTGATGAGGTCAGGGAAAAATCCGCCATCATAAGAAGCATATACCAATAACGGATCGAGAAGTTTTACAACAAGAAGGTCTGCCCCACCGACATCATGTTTGGTGACCTCGTGCTCCGGAAGTTAGCGGTATCCGACCCTGGAAAAAAGAGAAAATTGGCCCCTAATTGGGAGGGTCTATATAAGGTCTCCGAAGTGGTACGTCCTGGCACGTACCTACTCACGGACCTGGGGGAATGGCCATAAAGAGACCCTGGAACGTAGAACACCTCATCAAATTCCTCGAAGGGGATGACTATACTCCTTGTATAACAGAAACTCATGTAATCGGCACCACGTGCCCCGCTTTTTTTTGCGTGTAAATGAAAAGTGTAACTCTGTTTCTTTCCTTTCTTGTTCTAACTGTGTGCGAGGAAACTCGGTGCCTCCAGCTCGACAATGATCCTGAACCATATTCTAACTCTTTTACAGAGCACAGGAGCCTAACGTTCGGCATTGACCTCGAGCCATATCCTAGTTTTCTCAAGCTTTATGGGATAAGCGCTCGGCAATGATCCCAAACCACACCCTAACTCTTTTACAGAGCATAGGAGCCTGACGTTCGGCATTAACCTCGAGCCACACCCTAGCTTTCTCAAGCTTTATGGGCCAGGCGCTCGACAATGATCCCGAACCACATCCTAACTGTTTTACAGAGCACAGGAGCCCAACGTTCGGCATTAACCTCGAGCCATACCCTAGCTTTCTCTAGCATTATGGACTAGGCGCTCAGCAATGATCCAAACCACATCCTAACTCTTTTACAGAGCACAAGAGCCCGATGTTCGGCATTGACCTCGAGCCATACCCTAACTTTCTCAAGCTTTATGAGTTAGGCGCTCGGCAATGATCCCGAACCACATCCTAACTCTTTTACAAAGCACAGGAGCCCAACGTTCGGCATTGACCTCGAACCACACCCTAGCTTTCTCAAGCTTTATGGGCTAGGTGCTCCGCAATGATCCCAAACCACATCCTAACTCTTTTACAGAGCACAGGAGCCCGATATTTGGCATTGACCTCGAGCTACACCCTAGCTTTCTCAAGTTTTATGGGCTAGGCGCTCGGCAATGATCTCAAACCACATTCTAACTCTTTTACAAAGCACAGGAGCCCGACGTTCGGTATTGACCTCGAGCCATACCCTAGCTTTCTCAAGCTTTATGGGCTAGGCGCTCGGCAATAATCTGAACCACATCCTAACTCTTTTACATAGCATAGAAGCCTGACGTTCGGTATTGACCTCGACCCATACCCTAGCTTTCTCAAGCTTTTTGGGCTAGGCGCTCGGCAATGATCTCGAACCACATCCTACTCTTTTACATAGCACAGTAGTCAGACGTTCGGCATTGACCTCAAGCCAAATCCTAGCTTTCTCAAGCTTTATAGGCTAGGCGCTCGACAATAATTCCGAACCACATCCTAACTCTTTTACAGAGCAAAGGAGCCCGACGTTCGGCATTGACCTCGAGCCATACCCTATCTTTCTCAAGCTTTTTAGGCTAGGTGCTCGGCAATGACCCCAAACTACAACTGTCTTACAAGATGGGGCCCGACACTCGGCTTGCACCACGCACATCGTCATAATCTCTCTTAAAAAATAGGGACGGACGGAAAAATTAGTTTTTATTCATCACAAGAGCCTTGAATGGTCACAGTACAAGTTATTGCAATGCTTCCGCTAACCTCAACCTAAGTGCCTCACTCGTGGCTTTTTCGGCCAACACGGACCGTGTAGAGCCCCATCGAGCAGGTACGTCCTTCAATGTGCTCGTCTGACACCACCAGCTCTGCTAGTGTAGACGTATAGATAGAGGGTCTACGAAAAACCCAAAACAGAGGGGCCTCCTCCCCTAAGATGGCCGAACCGAGAACGACCTATGCCTAGTATGACCTTCAATCTCTGAATCTCCAGCTCCTTTTCAACCACAACCTCACGAAGAATGGACTCGGAGGTCTGTCACATGGTGGAAGCATCAGATATTGACCAGTTCGTCTCGGCACTCTCCTGGTCCCGATCGGCTATAGCCTTCTTCAGGTGTGCCGCCTCTAAGCTGAAATCCTTAGACTTGTTCATAAAATAGCTTACCGCGGCTTCTCGATCGCGGGCGTGCTTGCGATAGAGGATCAAGATGCTCTCCTTGAACTCTAGCCTATTCCGAAGTTGCCAGACCTCGGCGGAACTGAGATCGACGCCTAGGGTTTCGTTCATCCGGAAAAAAAAGGAAGGAAACGACGATTCACTAAAAAGCTCGCTAAAAACAACAAATCATAGAAGGTCGGCCAAAAACATCATTGTATTAATTCAAAAGTTAGTTACAAAAGGCGGTGGCCAGTCCGCGTTCAGCAAATACAAAAAGAGAGAAATATTTTAACTATTACGGATGGGGGATCTGCACCTCTTCATTGGCCATCGCACCCCCGCCTCCTTTTCCAAGTGGGGGTCCCTCGGAGCCTCATCTCCCTCGCCCCCGGGGGTTGGCGGATGCACGGGGGGCTCCCACCCGTAGTGGAGATGGTCGATCTTCACCTCAAGATAAAGGAGTAGAACGTGCTCCTTCGCCCTATCGTACGCCTCGTCTTGGGCGGTCAACAACTCCTCCGAAGCTGCCATCACCAGCTCGTCGTAATCCGCTGCCGCCTTTCCCCGGACTGCCGCCAATTTGTGGAGATGTTGGTCCTGTTGAGAGGCGAGGTCGGCTTAGAAGGCCTGCGTCGTCCCCTGAGCAGTCGTTAGCTCGACCCTCAATTCCTTCGCTTCTCGAAGGTACCGATCAGCATTCCGCTTCTCGATGTGGACCTCCTTCTCCAAGCACCTCTTCAGCTGTGTCCCAGTCATCAGCACCTGGTCGAGATAGACAGGGTCAGAAAAGAATGCCCAGTACAAAAAGAAAACAGACAGCAAAACCAACACTCACCACTACTTGAGCTTGAGCCCTCTTCATGTAGGCCGTCTCCGTAGTCTCAGTCGCTAGGATGGTCCGGTCGCGGGCGGTGGCGAGCTTATCTGCCACCTCCATAGAGATCGGCCCCCCGGCCAGCGAATCTCCCTCCTTGACCGCCCAGTCCGGGGTAAACGGCCTTAGGCCCCTCTCGCCCACCATCTGTCGGGCATCGGGACGGACAGCGGGGTCCCGGACTTCAGGACCTCGGTAACCTTTGGGCTACTTGAGCTCGGCCCCGACCCTTTCGCTTCTCGGGACGAGTGGCTTTTCTTTGACTTCTTAGAGGATGGCTCTGAATAGCCCTGTGCCGCCCCCTGGATTGGTCTCGCCGCCGATGCTGCCTTCTCGGCCATCTTTTTCTGGGCCAGCGCCAGTAAGGCCTTCCTCGCCTCGAGCTTCGATGGGTCCATCGCTGCAGAGAAAAAGAGAATGTTAATACGAAAGCAGAAAATTAGACAAGAATGAAACAAAAACATACAGGGGTCGGCTGGGCTCAGTCCGGCTCGGGCTAGGTATATCTCTGTCACGCGCGGCCAAACGATATTGTGCCATGCTACAATTTTATCCACATCAGCCCACTCCGCATCCGTTAAGTCCCTCCGCCTCAGGGGTTTGTAGTTCGGCTTGTAGAAATTCTAGACCGTAGGAATTTCCCAAGGCACCTCGCTCGCGACTACGAAGTACTTCTCCTTCCACCCCTTTATGGAATCTGGATGGCCATGCACCATCTTCTTGTGAGGGCGGGGGGATATGTAGAATATGCCTTCCATATATCCGACCGAGCTCACCCCTAGGACAGCCCGGAAGTACTTCAACTTCAGAGGGACCTTCTTCTCCTTGCATTTCAGAATGAAGCAGACAAGCTGCTTCCACGAGTTGGGGCCATATTGCATTGGGCACAACTTCCCTCACCTCAGCACCCTCTTAATGAACAGGTGCAGTGACAACCTTAGTCCCGAGACGAAAGCATCCTCGAAAAATATATAGAAGCCGGGAGCCAACTCCATGGTAGAACGGAGACCAGGACTCGAAACCATCAGCTCCTGCTCCCGAGGAATGAAGTAACTGGCCTTTATTATGGGCAAATAATTGGCCTTCAGCGCACACTAGATGTTGTCCATCCGTATCTGGGACCGGCCAGACGAACACACCTCCACATTGAATTGAATCAAGTCTTCTACATCATCAGGATACATCCTAATCGATCTTGGTTTCTTATAGTAGGGGACGTCGAGCCCATGCTTTGGTTCGAAGTCATCTGGTGTCCTCAGACTATCCGGCAGACGCCACTTCCTCTTCTACTTACGGATACGAAGCGCCTTCGGAGGAGACGGTGTTGCCAAAGGGGAAGATGGGGAAGAACCTCTCCTCCCTCGTCTCCTTCCTTATCTTCCTCTCCCTTGGCTCCTCTCTGCTCCACCTCCCCTTCCTCATCCTCCTCCCCTGAAACCTCTATCACTTCCGGCTTACGACTTTGGATGGGAACCACATCCAAAACCTGATCGTCCTTATCCCAGGACCCGTTTATCCCTGCCTATAAATACCAGATACCTCCTCACTTCTAAAGGTAATCTTTCCCCACCTGAACCATAGTTACTGTTATTACTGCTGTTACTGACTAGATCGTTGGAGGGTCTGTCCATTTTCAACTCGAGAAATCGTCGGAGGGCTTGTCCCTAGTTACTAGTTATTGTTTCTTTAGCTTATATACTAGAGAAATCTTTCTTAACTTCCAATGTAGGACTATCAATTTTCTCCAAATTTTCAAGTTAGTATATTTCGAGTACTCAACTTTGGACCAACATTTCTCATTCATACGGAATCTGTTTTTGGCAAACGAGTACATTACGGAATAGTACTCTACGAGAGGAGCACAGTCCAATCATTTTCCGGCGCCGCCGGTGGCTGGAGCCCACCGGAATCAGGCCCGAAAATTCTGCCAAAAATATTTCCAACAGGGCTGGCCCCACCTTTGAGGTGGCCGCCTCAGCTCCCCGGAGTTTTTGCAATTTTAGGGGGTCCCCAAATTGGTAATTCTCTTATAAATATAAGCACGTATTTTGTGCGTAAAAAATACTATTATTAGAGGCCCATTTCGGGAGTTCACCTCAGATTTCCAGGAACTCAGGACCGGCCCTGCTCCTATGTACAACTTGATCATATAGACACATATTATAGGATTGTCCGCAAAAAGAACCAGAGTTTCTAGAACCGCTGTGCTGATAAATTATAATGATTGTAATCGATAACAATCACATTTCAATTTGTAGGATTCTGTTGTACATCATACAACTAAAACGTAAAATGACATAGCTTAATGTCATTCAACAACAGTGTACACTCCTTATAGATGATCGTATAGGGTCATAAACATAGGATTGTCCACCAAAAACAGAAGCAGTGTTTATGGAATAATCACTGTAGGACAGTGACTTTTTTTTCCTTACTAAGAGCATCTTGGCAAATTTTGGGTATTTGACAAATAGCAAATAGAAAAAATAGCGGCGCTTCATAATCGTTGTTAGCCAAAATTTGGTTTTTAGAGCATCTACAATGGCGTTTTTTATTTTTTGGCAAAATGGCAAGTATAGAAATGGAATAAATCGAACGGTCTGCAGTGGTTGTTTTCGATATTTTGCTAAAATTTGAGTAGGACGAGACAAATTGTCTCGTCCGGTAATTTTTCCTTTTTGAAGATTTAATTAATTATCAACTAAGTATTAAAATATGTTAATTAAATAAATTAAATATTAAAAAATTAACCTAAACCTATTTAATAATCTACTAAACCTAATTAAACAACCTAAACCTACTTAAAAAAATTTCCCCAAACCTGGACGGGACATCATGTCCCGTCCATTTGGTTTTTAATTTTTTTTTTTAAATTTTTTTTTCTCATAAAATCTCATCCGTTGGATTAGTTGAAAAAAGGAGGGGTTTTTTTTTATTTTTTTTTCCTCATAAAATCTCATCCGTTGGATTAGTTGAAAAAAGGAGGGGGGGGGGGACGAGACAAGTTGTCTCGTTCGATTATATTAAAAAAAATTAAAAATATTGAGACGATACATGATGTCTCGTCTTCTATAATTTGAGATTCGCAACTTCGTTTCTCATATTTGAGAAGTGAGTGTAGCTCGTTTGTTATTTTATAAGAAAATAGCAAACGACTGCAGCGCTTCTTTCTTATAAAATTCTCATAAAATGAGAATATGGGAAATATAGCAAACGACTGTGGATGCTCTTACAAAATTCAAATATGACGGACGGTAAATTATTTTTCGTTCGACGTTTAAAAAAAACCTTAAAAAAACCTTAAAAAATGGTTTAAATGGCCAGATAGTGACATTTCAACACAAAAAAAAAAATTCAAAAAACTACCCTGATGTAGGAACGGTAGATAATGTTTCGTTTGTGAGTTTTTTGTTTTTTTAGATAGAACGGACAGAAAATTGACCGTTTAAAAAAAAATTAAGGGACGGGGAATAATTCCTCGTCCGGTGAGTATGCATGAAAAAAAAATCTCTCGGACGAAAAATATTCTTTCGTCCGATCGAACGGACGAAAGATTATCTTTTGTTTACTATATTTTAGCAATTGCCATTTCGTTTGCCAGATATAACCGACTACAGTAGCGGCAAAACTCAATTTTTAGTTAAAAGGGCAACGAACTACAAAGCTTTATTTTTCTCCAAAATTTGAAAATTTTAGGTAAATAGCAAACAACGACTACAGATGTTCAAACCAATTTCGAAATCTGAATGCTGGCTCGCATCTCAAAGCACTGTCCCTATACTTTCTCCTCCCAATCCAGCAGCTCACACACCTTCCTGTAATATAATCCTATGCATGTACCCCGCATAGAAGTTGGTAGTTAATTTGTACAGGTAACATGAAATTCAACTGCAGTTGTGTCACTTGTGTGTCTCTGTCAGCTTTAATCAGTTGATGAATTAATTATTCAACCTCAGAAACAAAAAAAAAAGAATCTATCTGTTTTCTTTTCTTACCTCAGAGTGAGGTGAGCTTATTCTGACCGGGCATGTACACTTGTTTGATCAAAGTGGGGCCCACTTTTGAGGGGAGTGCTTAGATGAATGCTTACCAAAATGACCCACTTTTTGAATGTATTTACCAAACTGACCAAGTTTCGAAAGTATTTACCAAAATGACATACTTGCTATCACCGCTCGTCGCTCTCTAAGATAGTGAGTGTATATTGAGATATTTTTCCACCACTTAAAGAAAATTCCAAGTTTATACTCGTTTTCTCAAATAGCGAGTGTATGTTGAGATGTTTCTCCACCACTTGAAAATTTGAAGAAAATACCAAGTTTAGACTCGTTATCTCAGATATCATAGCTATCTCAGATAGCAAATGTGGTGGAAAAATCATTGCTATCTGAGATAGCGAGTGTTTGTTAAGATGTTTCTCCACCACTTGAAGAAAAACTTGAAAAATATATCAAGTTTAGACTCGCTATCTCAGATAGCGAGTATACCACACTCGCTATCTGGGATAGCGAGTGTCGATTTGGGAAGTTTTTTCAAAGACAAGACTCAATATTTCGAATTCTCTCTTCACTTCTCTCTTTCCATTATCTCTCCAAATTTCGAAAGAAACCAAAATCCTAGCCTTTCAAATTCGTTATTTCACCAACAAAATTTGTTTAAATTTATCTAAATGATTCAGAGTTGAGAGAAAGTGGAGAAAGAGATAAGTGAAGAGAATAATGAGACAAGGAGTCTAAATCAAGCATTTTTTGAGTTTTTCATAGAGTTAGACTCGCTATCTTAGATAGCGAATGTATTTTTACCAAACTGGCTGTCTGAGATAACGAATGGGTCATTTTGATAATTAGTTTCGAAATTGAATTAGTTTGGTAAATACTTTTAAAAAGTTGGTCATTTTGATAAAAAAAAATTGTGTTTAGATAGAGTGGGACCCACTTGAGGGTCACACTGCATGTGTTGGGGGAATAAAAGAGGAGCGAATATCGTGACATGCACACTTCTAACATTTTTATTTAACCGAATTAGCATTGGTATAGGTCGGGTCGGGTTCTTAACTATCCGAATTCGGATCTGGTCTCCTATGGGTTCAAAAATTAGATCCGGATTCAGACCCGTGAGGATCAGATCCGGTTCCGGATCCGAATCCTATTAAAATATTTCTATCCATTCGGATAGGAGCAGGAGTGTGAGCGGCAAGCGGAAGCGGTGAGTGGAGGATTTAAAATAGAGGAGAGAAGAAAAATGTATGAATTTTGAGTTTGGAAGAGGAAGATTTAGAATTGAGGATGAATGAGGGGGGCGATGAGTATAGAATATTTATTTTTATGTTGATTTTTTTGGGTTTTTTAACGGGTCCGGATCGGGTCTTTTTTGAGCAGACCCGGACCTGGATCCGAAAATATAATGGGTCCTATTTTAGAACCCGGGCCCGGACCCGAATAGATCGGGTCGGTTTCGGTCCAATGCCGGATCCGGGTCGGATCCGTTTTTGGATATTTATACCAATGCTAAACCGAATATGACTAATTTCCTTGATTTGGCACAGAGCTGGCAGTCACAACATGCATGGGGAGTATGAGAATGATGAGGAGAGAAGTTTTGCTCTTGCTGGAATCTTTTTTGAATTGCAATTGCAAAGTTTGTGGGTCACATTTGTTTTGTGAGACTTTTTTTGGGGGAAGTATGAGATGACCATGGGTTTGGGTTTTTTCTTCTTTTGTTCAAGGTGGTTGTGTTATGAAAGTCAGTTCGCATCAATCAGTTACTAGTAATACACATGTGCAATGCACGTACTGATTTACACGAGTGATACATATCTTAATAAATATGATTATATATTTTTAAAAGTAATGTGAAGACTATAATGGGAGAGTTGGAGTTGCACGTAAGTAAGTAGATTTACAACTCCAACTCTTCCATTAAAATAGTAGATTATATATTATATTATAGATAGATAGATAGATAGTAATTTTCACGTGTGATGCACATTTAATACATTAAAAAAATTAAAGTAAAAAATATGACGTAGTGAGGACTCGAACCTGAGACCTCCTTCATATTAGTTATACACGTGCAATGTACGGGTTGGTAGATTGACAAATGACACTAAGGTCTTCTCCCATTATAATATTAGAGATGTGTTGGATATATGTGTTTATTTTTATTATTTTAATATGTTTTTTTTTTAGGGAAAAAGGTAGTGTAAGTCCCTACCTCACAAAAACTATATTAAAGAAAAGTAAATACAGAGTCATAATACAAAAAGTGATCAAGCTAGTTCAGTGTACATAATCTAAACCCTTGATCATGATGCAAAGTCGCCAAAAAAAAATATATGTTTAAGAAGTCACCAGGCTCTTGTTAATGCCCCAAAAAGAAAGCATACAAAATGCAGATGATCATACTAGAAAGAACCCATCATCGAAGAAAAGCTAGCCTGAGCAGCTCCCTTTCTCACTCTCTGCCTGGCCAATATGTATCAGAGCCTGCTTGAGGAGGATGTCCTGCACATTTGCCTCCTCCATTTTCCTTTCCAGAGCTTGCTTCTTCGTCCCGATGTCAATCCCATCTAGCCACGATCGAAACCAGAAAATAGCATTAGAAATGATCCGTTGCAGAGTGGATGATTTAGCAGAAAAAACACAATCATTTCTAGCTAGCCATATGGTCCAGCAAATTAAGATGGTGAGCAGGTGCCAAGTGTGTCTGTGTGTCCGTGTGCCAAAACACCATGAACTAAAGCATTCGTGCAAGTTGGTGGGCAGGGAGTGTATGTTGAAGAGGGTAGTGAAGAAATTCTAAGTGGCAGTGGCTATGGGGCATGCGAAAAAGATATGATAGGCTGTTTCAACAGAGCCCGGTGACTTCTGTTTCAACAGGCTGTTTCAAAAGATAAGATATTATTTTAATATGTAACTATATATCTGTTATTTTCTGATAAAATAATTGTGTAGACAAAAATTATTAGTGTTGCACTTTTATAGGCTGTCTTCATATATCAACATAGATGGGTTTATAGAATCTGCTTTGGCTGAAAGAGTATAGATGTATACTATTCTTTTTTCCTATGTATGTTATAGTGGATTTCCTCGTTAACTCAATTATTTCATCTATTCATCTTTACATGATATCATACTTCTATATTCATTTAGATTATTAAATGGATTGATAAGATCAGAAGTAACTTTTTCTGGTCTGGCTGTTCTGTCTTATCAATTGACAAACATCTTTGCAATAGGAAGAAATTGTGTATGTCAAAAAAAAAAGAAAAAAGATGGTCTTGGTATCCTAGACCTTAGACATTAGAATTGAGCTCTTCTTGGTAAATGGTTGTGGAAAATCATCAAATAAGATGACTTGTCTTGGATTAGACTTGTTAAGCACGAATATTACAAACTTCGCAAAGTTTGGGACTTCCACACCAAACTGGCAATTCGTGCATCTCTAGGGGTTTGGAAACCAGTGAAACCCTTTAAATGTGGTTTGAAAAAATGTTGTGGAGATGAGTCCGAGTCCATTGTTAGATTCTGGATCGACTTCTGTATTGGAAATAACAAAATTGCGTCATTATTTCCCCAATTATTCGATTGCCTCCAACCCTCATGCTACGGTTGCCTTCTATCTCTTTATGCACGATAACCTAAGAGAATGGAACATTCCCTTCCGTATATCTCTTTCTCTTCCTCTTAACTCTCAATACATCCTCTTAATCGTTCATTTAGATTCCTATCAATGGCAAGCAAGAGACGATATTAGGTGGAGGTAGTCTAACATTGGCACTTACATGGTTAAGTATTTTTATACTTTCCTCAATTCTGGCGGCGTTATCTCTCCTTCTATAATCATTTATGGCAAAGCATTGCGCCGCTTAAGGCCAGAATCCTAGCATGGTTGGTCATTCACAACAGGCTTCTCACTGGGAAATTCTTAATTAAAAAAACATTGCCTTAGGTCAGAAATGTGTTTTGTGCAAAAAATATATTGAAAATTCTAGGCAATTATTTATTCATAGTTTTTTTATTTAACCTTTATGGTACATCTGAAGAAAAAGTTTTGCATGTGAATGATAAGTCAAACTTTATTGTTTTTGTTACAAATTTTTGTATACTATTATCGATTGCAATAAAACTAAGTATGATTGAGAGACAAAAAATCGGAGAAGAAGAAGAAGAAGTTGGAGAAAACCAACAAATAAAAAGAAGGAAAAAAAAACAAAATATAAACCAAATAATTTGTGTCGAGACTTATGTACCACATAATCTCCTTAAAACATATTTCGCCTCGTCTGGGTGCTGAATTTTGCATAGGTGTCTGTCTTCCATGATGAAATGACATAAGAGTTGACACGGACACCATGTCACGCTTTCGAGCTGAACAACGTTTGAAATTTATCATCGAACGACCGAAGAATGGAACCTAACTTGAAGCACATAATAGAGGGGGGGGGGGGAAGAAGAGAAGAGTTCTTGGAGTTTCGAACCAGGGGATAGGGGGCATCTATTTATATATCCAGGGTGAAAATCGTAACGATAGACAACTCTTTGACTGCATCCACTGTAACGGCAGACAATTTCTTTAATGCACCGACTGCAATGGTTGACAAAGGCTTTAATGCACCACAGTAATGGCAGACAAAACTGTTCTACAGTTTAAACGTGAAATAATTGACAGACAAAACTGCTTCTGCATTTATTTCGGTCGTTGCAGATCATAAAAATCCAAACTGCAGCCAAAAAGAGACTCTGCATGGGGTAGGGTTTCTGTACGGTGTACGATTCATGTCGGTTCGACATTCATGTCCATAGGAGGTGCAGGTGTTAGGAATTGTGGACTCAAATACACGTAAGTACTGAGTACTTGAAGTTGAAGGAGAAGAGGAGGAGATAAAGACAACAAGAGAGAGGACAGTCATTGTTACTTCTATCTATTTTACCCGATAGTTATGGTATGGTGGAACAAACTATTACTATGACAGATTCGACGACTCAATGAAATGTGGTGAGTAGCATTCTGAACGAGGAGGTGACAAGGAAGAAAAACGGGGGATATCCATCATCATCTTCTAGAGATTCCGCAATGTACATTGAAAAGAGACGTGGGTGATTTAAGAGCAGTCGAAGAAAAAATGATCAGGGTAGTTCATCTGAAAGTGGGTTTGATGACAGCGATGAGGAACATGGACCTGAGTGTTAGTATTTTCACAAGAAGGGTCACATGATACGCAGTTTCAAGGCTTATATGAAGAAGAAGCAGGAGAAACCGAAGAGAGATACCCTAAAGGAAGCTCAAGTGGGGCTTGTTGAGGATCTATGCTTATCAGATCGGGAGAAGTTGGGCACTCAAGATTGGTGTATTGATTCGGGAGCTTCTTTTCATTGCACTCCGATGATAGAGGTATTTGATGACTACGATGAGGGTTCTTTTGGAGATGTGATCGTGGAGAATGGTCACCGGTGTCCTGTACGTGGGGTTGGTACTGTTTGCGTGAAAGCCAATGATGATCAGTGTGTTGTCTTGCGGGAGACAAGGCATGTTCCAGACATTGATCCTAAAGGGCAAGATGTTGCTGCGGTGAGGTTACTTTGCGATATGGCAGTCAAAGCTTCAAGTCTCTCTTATGTGATAGAGAGCACTGATATCGATATGCGGGGTGATGTCAATGAGGGTAACTGAATTGGAACTGTAGGGGTTGAACAGTCTGTAGATTTTGTGGAGGTGTCATCCACGGAGACTTCTAATGTAGAGGGTACATTGAGAGGTTTTGAACCATATCCGTTGTTGATGGGGATTCTGCAAGTTGGGAAGTCTTTTAACACAGAATCCAATACGGGAGGTTGTTTCTCCGGTATTTGTGCTCTATGCGATTGGTGGAGCACATCCTTCATGAGGCAATGAGGGATGGTTGGTGCACTCCACGTGGTGGAGTGACGGAGGTGCTCTTCATGAGAATAGGAAGTACTTGGGTCTTCCATGAAAGTGGGAGATTGGCATAGATAATGCAAGGTAAAGATAGCAATAACTTTGAAGTATTGTGTATTTGGTCCAAGTGGAAGATTGTTAGGAATTTTGGCCTCAAATACACGTAGACACTGAGTACTTGAAGTTGGAGGAGAAGAGAAGGAGAAAAAGACAATAAGAGAAGATAACAGCAAGTAGAAGAAGTGTAATCTGGAGAGTTACGGTCGACCGACCTGGGGGTGTGGTAACCAACCCAATCTGCCGAGAGTTCTTCGAGTGTACAGGTCCAACAGAGGAAGGGACGGTCAACCGTGCAGTCGACCAGTCGTGTCTCGGATTTGGCTTTACACGTTGTGGTCGACCGACCTTGGGGATGCGGTCTACTGACTTCGGTGCTGATTGTTTTTGGGCTTACGAGTTTAAGGCCCAATAGCTGGATTTGTGTTTATCTTTTAGGGTTTACTTGGGGGCTATATATATGGTTGTAGACTCTAGAGTTTGTGTGGATCTAATCCATTATCAATTTGTGTAATCAAGAGGTGAGCAGTTATCATTATTCAACTTCAAAAGGGGATTGTGCTGACTGTTTCAAATGTGAGAAAGAGAGATTCTGAGTTGTAACCTCTTTTGTAATCTTTATACTTCTTGGGGAATAAGAAGTATTGGTTATCTTTGCATATTAATTATGTTCTTGTGAGATCTTGAATATATTGTGATGGCTTGTTCTTGGTTCATCTAAGTCTTTGTGGTTTCCATTGCTGGTGGTGTGTTTCCGCTATTAGCACTACGAGGTGTGGTTAGATTCTTCAACAACAGGCGCACACAAACTGTATGTAATCTAGTCCGAGATTTGTACCCCACTGCGCGCGCGAAAGAGAGCTTCTTGGCTTGCTATCTTACTATGCCAAGAAAGATGTTATTATATATCCTCTTCTAATTCCTTTGATTTTCCCGATTAGGACTAAAATCTCTCAACTTATTTTCAGAAATGAAACCTTCTCACTTTGAGAGACATTTCTCATTCACCTGATAACCAATTTGAGCAAGTAAATATTTGATTTTGATTTACTCATGAAGGAGAATACAAATCCATCAAGATCTCCCACTAATTTATAAATGATCTTACTCAAAAAATTGCTCAAAAATTGGTTCGTAAACGGTGTTTAAGATACACATTTTTCAACGGTTTCTTGGTGGAGCTGTTGGAGGTTTAAACGTGTGAAACCCTCAGTTCGTACTTCGTGGGTTTTACCCATGATTGTGTTGATTTTGATCATTTTTAAAGAAGGAAATTGTAGAATCTTTACTAATACTTCTCATCCTATTGATCGTGATGCGTTTATTTTTTATATAATTTTTATTACTCTTTATGCATTAAAATTGCGAGTTCTCGTTAATTTCATTAAAATTTATCTCATTTCTACTTTTTTTATTTATTTGTTTGATTTTTTAGGAATGAGATGGATAAGTACAAAATGTTAGTGTGTTTTGTGAAACCAAGGAAAAGTATAAGGATAAAGATTTGAAAAATTCAAATTTATTTTATGTGAAAATTTCTGGAAAATTTAATCACTCAAATGCACATATTTATAAATTGGTCCTTTGAAGAACTAATAGAAAATATTATAGTCAAACAGGAGGTGGATTAAAATTTTGTAATACAAAATTAAGTAAAAAATGAACAATACAAAATTGAAGAGCAGGTGGGTTTGGATTAAGATTGATTAGTTGATTAATTTAAAATTTATAGATTAGATTGCCTCGATCAAATATCTTATTTTCTTCACTAACTTTTTGTCTAACATTCTTTCCCCTCACAAATTAGTCAATCTTCAATTAGCTAACTTAAATTAAGGTGTGGCTTCTTTGATCCAGCAAGGTATACAATCTCCCTTTTGATTATTTGTATTATGTTATGAGACTTTGAATTTTCTGTGCAGAGCTGAGATTTTTCGGTTTTAGGAGTACTCATCTGGCCTTTTTTGCTCCTTTCAGCATGTTGTCTTTGTCTCTTTTGTGTGATGGAAAGTGTTGTGTCTTTGCTCTATGTGTAGGTCGTCATTTCTTTTGGCCATGTGTGCTATGTTCTTTCGGTATATGGCGAAGGATTTTTCTTTAGTTCTTACTGCAATGCTCTCAGCTATGTTTGATGATGTTGTTGATCCATCTTTTAGAGTTTATGGAAGCATAGATGTTGTTTCTAGCTTCTGCTGATTGTTATATCACGTTGTTATTCTCTTTTTAGTCTAGTTTTTGTTGTGTTTTATGTCATTCAGCCGAATGTTGTTGATGATGCCTTATTTGCGGTGCATCATCTTACTATTTTGTATGTTTGAACTCTATGTATGTTGGATGCTCTTTATATATTCATACTAGGCTTTGACACTTTTAAGTCATATTCATATGATATTAAAAAAGCTAGACGAAGGAAGAGGAAGAAATGAAAAAAATACATTATTTTTCTTATTTATAATCTATGAAATAAACCACTAAGAGAACTATATCATGCAAGTACTAACAACTTAGACACAATCAAAAATGAAGAAAAATGGCTCCGCCAATGGTGTGCGATGGCAAGAGTGAGATTAGGATGCCCTTCCGAAACCCACCTTCTCCAAGCTTTGAATCTCAAATGGCCAATGCGAGCTCACCGAGATTGGGTAGCAAAGAAAATGTGTCATCTCCAATTTTTGGTGTCGTTCCCGTCACCCGAAAAGATGACTGAAGTAACCGGAATGGGCACGGTAGACTTTGGTTTCTTCAAAGTGGAATTCAAGGCATGGTCACCGAACTTCGGTGCAGAGCTACCGCAGGGAGACAAGTATTGGATTTGGATTCACAACGTGCCACTGCACTTTTGGAAGAAAGAGGCTCCTCAGGAGATTGTATCTGACTTCGGCACTGTGGAAGCCATCGACGAGAAGATGATTCGTCGCTCCGAGATAGTATCGGCGAGGAAACTCATTAGGAGCGGCGACATCTCCCTAATGCCTCGATTTGCCAAAGTCTTCTCTTTCGAGGAATCTTGTCTCATACGGTTTGTGCTCGACAAGCGAGCGGAGACAGAGGCGGAGCTCCTACCCATCACGTCCCCCAAACCTCCTCCCTCTCTCAGAGATGGCCGCTCTTACAAACAAGTAGTCTCACCGGAGTGGGATCTTACCATTGATGGAGCACATGAAGTGGAGCATGCTCACCGAGAAGTGATCAAGGCAGCAAGAGAGATGGAGGGTCGCCGGGAGCCTGTGGCGGAGGGATCAGAACCCCAAAACTCAAGTACGTTCACCGGTGGTCGAGGACGAGGCTTGACCACGGGATCCAACGGCCAGGATGGAAGAAAATTGGTGCACCCACAGCCATGTCTAGATTTGGTAAGTCTCGCAGAGACAGAGGCTAGCCATGGTAAAGGGGTCAAAAAGGTTATCCAAAGTGGCGGTCAATCTCTGCATGTTGGTGAGGGGGTGCGTACAGTGGAACAGAGAGGGGGGCCAGGGCATGCAGACCCCAGAAATGGCAAAAACCCACTCTGCAACAACGTGCAAGCTTTAGCTTTGGGACAATAGTTGGTGAGGGAAAGCACCAGTTTGGAGAAGAAGACAAGCGGGGAACACCTTTGGCCAGGGAGTTGGTACCAAAGCAAAGGAAGTCACCAGAAAGGAAAAAGTGGGTTGCTTTGGGGCTAGAGCGACAGTCTGCAGGTGCCGTTTTGGGGAAGACAATGAGCAAGGAGCTGCTCGTAGATAGGGAAAAGGGCTCAAAGGAGAGCGAGACGAAAGGGGATTTGGTTTCTCAGGGTTTGAGGAAGCACAGATTAGGCAAAGAAGATAACGAAGCAATGAGAAAGGAAATTCCCCCCTCTGCATCGAATACCCCATTCAATGCCTCATTCCCCCCCCCTTTTGCATCGACCGCTGCGCCTTCCCCTCAGTGCGAGCCACGTGGCAGGAGGAACAGATGTGGCGTGCACCTGCAGTTGCTAACGGAAGGGGATAATATCAAGGATCATGGTGTGCTCATTTGCGAGGGAGGGAAGCAGTATCATGAGCCCATCAAAGGGTTACCTACTAACGATTATTATGGGCTAAAAGAGTGGCCCAAGTACCCCTCTATTATACATGGGCCTACTGAAGACACTTGTAGCGGGCCCATTGAGGGTCTGTTACAGGAAATAACACTTCTGAGATGGAAACGGCGATGATAAGGGGAACCATTGAGGGGTCCGCTACAGGGGAACTTATTTCTCAGATAGCACACCACTGTGTGGAAGACGATCAAGAAGACAGGCTGAACCTAGAGGATGATTGTGTATATTCCGAGATAGAATCAGAGGATTATGATTTCGATGTTGATTTCCATGCCACGTCTCCTGAGTTCGTTCCCTCCACCTACCCACCATCACAGGTGGCGAAGCCTGGCCACATCCCATCTGCCACAGGAGTCAGGTTTCAGAAGGTGGCTAAGAGGACTAATGAAGAGTCCCTTGACGACTATCTGGAGATAGCGGCGGCCGCTAAGTCTGCTAAGACTGGCGACGAAGGTACGTGGTCCTTCCTAGCATCTATTTTTAATTTCATGGCTGATAATAAAATTTTTAGTCTAGCCAATACCTGTGGTCTTGCGGTAGGTGATACAGACCGAAACGCGTTTCTCCTGAATAAGATTAGAGGGTAGCAAACCGATAGGGTTACCCTGAAACTCTCCTCGATCGCCAGACCTAGTCACGATCCCCCAGCCATTCTTAGATAATGGAGGCCCTATTCTGGAACGTTAGGGGATTGGGTAGGCGGGGGAAGCGAGAAATGGTGAAGGAGGTTATTACCTGATCAAAAGCTAACATTGTGGGGCTTCAAGGGACCAAAATTTCTCATACATCTAGACTTATTAGGCTGGGGGGAACTCAAATCTCTGAATGGAGAATTTCCCCGTCTATCGGGGCCTCTGGAGGTATCGCGTTAGGTTTTAACCCAGATACTTTCCTTTGTCTAGATAAACTTTATGGGCAATTTTCAGTATCGATCTTGCTTCAACGAAAATCAGACCTGTGGATTTAGTCATTCACATTGGTCTACGGTCCCCACACCACTGCGTCTAGGTTGGCTTTCTCGACAGAACTAAGAGCGATCCAAGCACACTGGCCTCACCCCTGGGTGGTGGAAGGTGATTTTAACATCACTAGATTCGCTTCAGAACACAGGGGCAGGGGAGATAGTGACTCTGATAAGGAAGCATTTAACGAGGTCATCACGGACCTGGAATTGGTTGACATCCCCATCAGTGATAGATTATTCACTTGGTCGAAATGCAAGCGACACCCATCCTTGCCAAACTAGACAGGATTCTGGTCTCCACCGATTGGGAGACCAAGTTCCCTTTGGCATTGGCTAAATCTCTTCCTAAACCCACTTCGGATCACATGCCTATTTTCTTATCTTCTGGGGAAGATCAATCCAGAAAAAGGCCAAAGTTTATATTCGAAAGAGCTTGGCTTGAAATTCAAGGTTTCCACCACATGGTCAACGAGAGCTGGTCTCGCCCAACCACGGGCTGTGAGGCGACTGCAGTTTGGTGTGAAAAAATCAAAAGTTACAGGGGAAAGCTTAGGAAATGGAACCGAACCAGATTCACACTGATTTGGAGAGCAAAGGGATCCCTTCTTGAGGGTATCGAGGAATTGGAGAAGACTGAAGAAACCAAGGATCTGCTTCAGGAAGAGCGGAACCGACTGCTTCAATTCAGTCAGGAAATTGACCAACTCTTCAGGTTGGAGGAAATCAAGTGACAACAACTATCCAGAATTTCATGGCTCAAAGAGGGAGACGCAAACACAGCCTTCTTCCACCGAGTTGCCAGTGCCCACCGTAGAACTAACCTCATTCACTTAATCCATTCGGATTCCAGAATGGTTCATGGCAACAATGCTATTAAACTGGCATTCCAATCCCACTTCAAGCGCCTCTTTGGTCACAAAGCAGAAGGGAGAGTTCCGCTCAGACCTGAGTTCTGGCAAGACCAGTCAGGCAACTCCGATCCTAGGCAGTAGGCAATCGAAGCTCCCTTCAATGAGAAGGAGGTCTAGGAGGCTGTCCAACAACTTGGAAAAGATAAAGCTCCATGTCCATATGGTTTTCCGATAATTTTCTATCAGATATTCTGGGAGGAGATCAAAGGTGACTTAATGAAGATGTTCGTAGACTTCTACGAGCATAAGCTCAAATTAGGGAGATTCAATTCCGCAGAGGTGGTGCTAATTCCTAAGAAAGAAGACTCCCGATGAGTCGGAGACTTCCGGCCTATAGGCCTACTTAACTGCTCTATAAAGATCATTACTAAGACTCTTGCCAACATATTGGGAAAGGTAATGGACGACATCATTAGTCAAGACCAGACGGGATTCATAAAAGGGCGATGTATTCAGGATAGTATAGCAACGACGGAGGAAACTATCCATCAATGTCACACTTCGAATTCCAAGAGTTATCTCTTGAAACTGGATTTCGAGAAAACCTATGACTCTGTCGAATGGGACTGCTTGTTGGAAGCACTCGCTGGAAGAGGTTTTGGGGTGAGGTGGATCAGATGGATCCATGCTTGTCTAACCACCAGCAGAATGGCTATTTTGGTAAACAGGGGGTCAGGCCACCCATTTCCCTGCAAACGGGGGCTTAGACAAAGAGATCCGCTTTCCCCATTCTCTTCACCATTGTGGCAGACGTACTCCGAGCCATGATGGCTAGGTGCAATAGAGTAGGTTGGATCGTCCCAGTGGCCAAGGGAATCAATCGGCAAGGGTGTTCTATTCTCCAATATGCAGACGACACTCTGCTATTTGGCAATGGCAATCTAGGGAAAACTACAGTCTTCAAAGGAATTCTATATTGCTTTGAAGTCTGGTCGGGCCTCAGGGTTAACTTTCACAAAAGTGCCCTCATTCCCATTGCCCTGACACCGGAGGAGACACTTGAGCATGCCACAATTCTCAACTGCTCCACGGAGAGTTTCCCCATTCAGTATCTAGGATTGCTACTTAGACCTGGGAAACTCAAAAAGGCAGATTGGCTACCCATTATCGACAGGGTTGACAAATGACTTGCAGGTTGGAAAGGCAAAGCCCTGTCTATGGGTGGGAGAGTCACGTTAATTAATGCATTCCTCTCAAACCTGCCTACCTACTATCTCTCCTTCTTTGAAATGCCTCGATGGATTATCCAGAGAATTGATCGAACCCGATAACGTTTCTTATGGAAAGGGGCGGACCCGAACCGTGGAGGATGCACCTCAGCAGATGGGAGAAGACGTGCATGAAAAAGGTTCATGGGGGGCTAGGTATCATTGATCTTCGAGATATGAACCTGGCTCTACTTGGTAAATGGTGGTGAAAAGTGTTCCAACCTAATGGAGAAGGGTGGCAACAATTTGTTCAGGGATATATACATGGGAATGAAACGAGAAATCTTGGCTTTAGGATAGGCCCTCGGGTTTCCTGGTTCTGGAAAGGCATCACTAAGGCCTACGATCCCTTCAATAGCTGTGTGAAGTCAGCTATTGGCAACGGCAGGCTCATCAGATTCTGATGGGATAAGTGGTGTGCTGATCACACACTCAGAAATTTGTTCCCCGATTTATATGAGCAGGCATCACAATCACACTACACGGCGGCTGCAGCCTGGAAAAGAGACACCCGAAGGCCACCTTTCAAACATACGCTTGACCTAGGATCTTAGCTTAGACTAGCGGAACTCCAGTCCCTCATCACTAATTCTGAAATTGGTTACTCGCAAGGCCCAGATAAGAAATGCTGGGGACTGGAGAAGAACGGCAAGTTCACGGTCCACTCCATGTACAACCGCATTCACTTTAGGGGATGTATCCCAAAGTGGTCAGCATTTATCTGGAGAGCGAAAGCCCCACTCAAAATCAAAGCTTTCTTATGGCTGGTTTTGAATGATGCGATCTTGACTAGGGAAGACCTCGCTAAGCGCCAGCCAAATGTGGACTCTCAATGTGGGTTCTGCCACGGTACCCTGGAGACTAGAGACCATTTTTTGCTGCAGTGCCCTAGAAGCAAAGCGGAACTCATAGAAGTTCTCACCGCCCTATGGACGAGTTAGTATCCTAGCGTATACGGGGACCTGTGGGTAGGTCCTAAGTTCGCTTCGGAAAGGGGGTCTATGAGAGAAGCATGGTATATCGCCATCGCCGCAACGACCTTGGTTTTTTGGCTAGACAGAAATAATCTTTACTTTCGTAGAACATGCAATAGTATGTCTGAAAATTTGACTCACATTATGCATTTTATTTCATTTTGGGCTAATGAAGCCACAGCAGGACCCAGGGGGAGGATCGCGAGCGTCTTTCAGGTGGACGAGTTTGACGATGAGGAGATTGAGATCGGCCCGACGATCGATTGACAGCCAGCACTGACGTCCAGGATCATAGTTACCCACCTCCCCAGGATTTGTTGGGGGGATATGTTGTATTTCTTTGTGGCTGGTCTAGTTTGCTTTTGTCCCATCCCCATGTTTAGGGGTGGAGGTTATGTTCTTTTTTTTTTCTGTTTGTGGGTCTTTGTTGTGAGCTCAGTATTCTGAGTTTGTTTTGTTAATCACTAATTAATGAAATAGGGTGGCCAAATTCCACATTTTCTTTTAAATTTTAAAATCTAAAATAAATTATTAAAAAAAAGAAAAAGAAAAAAAAGAGCTATATCATGCAAGTATTTACTCTCCGTGAGCCGCTTCATGGATAATTCACACGGTGCATCTATGAAATGGATAGTCAAAAGTTAAACAACCAAATAATTTGAAATTTATTTTTCATACTCTTTGAATTAGATGCATCACACGGAGTATGTTAGATGCATCAAATTTGGTGCTAGTGAAGGTATTTTGTACTTTGAACATACTTGATTTCAGACAATTTACATGATGCCTTAGAGCATCCACAGTTTTGTGCTACTTATGCTAAAAATATATTTTATTGCAAACGATGAGATGCAGTTGTTTGTTATTTATGTATTTTTTTGCAAAAAAAACAACAGTACATTGCTAGAAATGGCACAAGATATAGCAAAATGCATAATATAAGAAATGCAGCTTCAATTTGCGTCCGACGAAAAAAAATATTTTTTAATTCGGCAGACGGAAAGTGAAGTTCCCTCCGACACATTTTGTTTTAAAAAACGGAATTTAAAAACATATAGTAATCTGGCCACTTGCATCCAAGGGGGGGCCCACCTTTTTTTATATATAACTTAAAAAATATTTTTAATTAATAAAAAATTATTAAAAAATTCTTTAAAATCGTGGAACGCAAAGTCAAGTTCCGTCTGATTTTTTTTAAATTTTTTTGTTATTAAATTACTATAAAATATCATTCGACGACTGTGCCAAACTGCACATCTAAATGTTGATTTACCACGGTAATTTGATAATCCTCCACATGTCGATAAAATAGTTTACACGATAATATTTTTGTTTGCAATCTACTTATTACTTTGTATCCTCATTCCTCAATGACACTTCTAATATAAATATGCAATTTACAGTTATTCCTAAATTCTTGTTAGAATAAAATTTGTAGAGATAGGAGAGACGCCCTAAAGCTAGAGAAGATATGCAATATCCAAGTGCATATCAAAATGATTGCAGACAAATAGCAGGCTTTGTCTTCAGTGTTTGTACTTCTTTTTAAAGCAATCATACAAACAAAGAGCAACACACCAGGACATTATTGGGCACATTAAAATAGGACCACCCACACCACAACCACATGCATGACCTTTTCTCATATATGTCCTTAATCTCTTCTCTACTACTATAATGGGAGAAGGCCTTTGTCCATAATTCAATCCGTGCAGCGCACGTGCAGGTAATTTTTTTTTTACCCTTTTTATTCTCCCCAATTTTTTCCCACGTGCACAGCACGTGTATAGTACTAGTTAACTTATAATTATTTTATTTCCTAGTAAAGTTTGTCATCCATGTTGATTAAGCCTAACTAGATCCTTAATTACACTAATTTGAATCTCAAATCTATCCAACTAAAAATTGATGACCATTAAAGCAGTCTTATCTAGGGGTGGGCATCGGTCGGTATCCAATCTATTATGGACCATCCATCACTGATCAAAAAAAGATTGGTTTTTTAATTCTTTCATCCGCAACCAATCCGAGTCTTAATTGGATCGGTTTCCATCCAAGCCGATTAAGCTTGGTTTAAATTGAATTGGATGATCGGTTTGGCGTGCTATTTTTCACCTCCAACATCATTCACAATTTCGTTGAAATTTAAAAGATTAACTTTAATCAATCTTAAGAAACAACCTGCTAGCAACATGTTAATTGTTGTTAAGAAAATAAATTTAAAATAAAGATTCATAAAATCACAAATTGCTAATGAATTTTACACTGATTGTTTGAGATGATGACATTTAAATGGGTGAGATACACTGCTTTTTCACCTGCATACTTTTGTGACCGTAGTTTATTCTCATTAACGGAACATCAATAATCATAGCTAATTGAATTTCAGGTACAATAAAAAAAATTTAGAAAACAATTTCTGCTTGACTTGATTCAAGTAACTACTAAATGTTACATCATCTTCATGATTCTATTAAGCTAGGCCACACTATAAATCAAGTATTTCTCAACAATATAACACACATGAATATGGACAATCAAAACATAGATAGAACAATTGTTCGGTTTGGATTAAAGAAATTAAAAGAGACTGTTTGTATCGCCAGGAAAATAAAAAATGACTGTTTTTATATTCAAGAAATTAAATAAGAACTATATTTTTTTATGGACTAATGCATAGAGTTACGGTCGATTCGGTGTCATCGGTAATTTGAAATCCTCATCTAACAACCGAACCAGTCCATATTGAAGATCAACAAACTGGGCCAACCCAAACCCCCAATTGGTTCGATTAAAAACCGGCCGGTTCGGATTGGATTGATTCGGATTGATCAGTTCGACTAATATTTGTCCACCCCTAATCTTATATATCAAATCCTATCAAGCCAAATGACATGAAATTTAAGGATCCAAAATTTGATATATAAACAAAAAAATCTGAACTAAATTATATTTTGGACCCGAACCCCGTAAAGATTTAGCAGTCTCAGCATGAATGTTATAGATAAATCTGAACTTATGTATACTAGTATTATACACGTGCGTTGCACGTGAGAAAAATGGAAAGGAGGGAATGAAAAGGACAAAAAAAAATTCTAGTATTATACACGTGCGTTGCACATGAGGAAAATGGGGAGAGGGAATGAAAAGGACAAAAAAAAAATCCTACCAATACGTGCGCTGCACGTGTTGACAAAATGACAAATATTTACAAATGACACTAAGCCCTTCTCCCATTATAATATTAGAGATTTTGGATCCGAACCCTATAAAGATTTAGCAGTCTCAGCATGAATGTTATGGATTCTTAAAAAACTCATAAGTTTGTAAATCTTATATGTAGTAGCATGATTACATGATCTTGAAAATTCTTGAAATGTGGAGTGTTAATATGGAATTAAAGAATATATAAAGGTATAAAACCCAAATGCATAAGATCCAAAACTACCTCTTATTGTGGGAGTCAGTGCCCCTACAAAAGCCTTACATTAAATCTTAAGATAACCTAAAACTTGGACATGGATATGTTTATGAAAAAATCTAGCCCATATATATATTGCATGTACTAGTATTATACACGATGCTGTGCACGTGGGGATGAAAATGGTAAAAAAATAATTCTACCAGCACGTGCATTGCACAGGTTAGAATATGGACAAATTATACTAAAACCTTCCCCGTTATAGTAGTAGAAAGATATTAGCATCCTTGGAATTTAATGAAGATGATGGCCATGTTTGATCAGCAATGAGACCACTCCATGCTCAACCTCATTATTGATTACTATATGGAGTATACCCCACCTCAAAATCGATGTATAGCTTTATCTTAATAGTACAAAAGTAAAAGAGAAGAACAAATTTTGACGTACAAAAAAGGTGAGAAAGATTCTTCCTTACCCAAATTTTGATAGTGAAATTCTTTGTTTATTCTAGTTTTTTAAGAAAGAAAGCTAGAGTGTTATTCATTTAGTGTTCTATTATGTTTTTTAAAATTTATGATTAAAAAGGATGTTACATAAAAGACAGATAGATGTGAAAATATCTAATAAAATGAGATACATAATTATGTGTTCTAAATACTATTTCTTGCAAGATAATTATTTAAGGATGATGTCACCATCCCAAATAAAAAAATTGTCTCAAACTATCTTTGGAATTTGATTATTATTGATATGCATATACATTTTGTTAAATTTTATTCAATAATTTCAACAAGTTATGTTCATTTAAATACACAAAGATGCAAATAATTTTTATTTTAAAGATAAAATATGACATCGTTAGTATTTTGTTAATGAAAGATTAATGAAACAAAGAAGCAACTTTTATCTATCAAAATCTAAAATCTAAAATGTAAGGAAATTGTGGTACTCATGCTGCTAAAACTCATAGTTGTTGACTCTTAGTTTGGTGTGCACAAAATGTGTCTATAAATACTAATAAGTTTAAATTGAGTTGTTCAGATTTTCAGGATCAAATAATATCAATAAGAGATCCAAGAAAGATTCAAGAATATTCAAAGAAGAAAAATAATAAAGAAATATTGCAAAATCAAGCAAAGGAACAGGATATTCAAAAAGAGCACATGATTGATTAGTGTCCAAGAAAGCTATCAAGACCAGTTGCTATCATTCTATATTTGTGAGATTTTATCTGTATTTAATTGATTGATGATTGATTAGTTTTTGGTAAGAATATAAAGTGGATTCGTTATGAACAGCGCGATAACGGTCGATCGCACCTCATGACGGTCGACTGCATCGCAGTTGTCACGCCCCGCTTCCCAAAATACAGAATACGAGCGCGTGACGAATCTCAGCTAATGATTTTCATCATTCATAAGTTGTAGGATCAACTCAGCATCATAACAGGAAATATAATAAGATATACACAACCACGCATGCATGAATAATTTATTAATCAACAGAAATAATTGAAACAAAATAATAATATCCCAAATAATTTTTAAATCTGGATCAAAAGATAAAACTTGGGACTATAAGCCCGTTACGAGATTCAAGTAGCAAAAGAAATAAATAACTTAAAAAAACAAAATATTTAAAGCAAGTCTTTTCTCCAAGCGAAGCCTAGAATGTCTACTCACCAATTCCAGCAGGCAATTCGTCTTCAAGGTCTGTATATATAAATATAAAAAAAAGAAAAATTGAGAAAACAAGACAACCATCCTTAGTGCAAGTTAGGGCCGCAAGTAGTACAAGTAAGGGTATGGAAATAAGGGCAAGAAATATGGAACAAGATTTGGAATCAAAAATGTATAACATAATATAATAGAGGTGCAACAAGTAGTGGGGTTCAAGAAACTAGCTAGCAAGAAAGACAACTTAAGTGACAAGATTTGGGTAACAAATACTAGTAGTAGAACAAGTGGCAAGTGAACATATAATGGTATCAAGCATCAAGTAACCAGTATCACGTATAAGTGTCAAGTAACAAGTAACAAGTCTCAAGTAACAAGCATCAAGTAGGGTATCAAGTGTGTACAAGTGACAAGTTAATCTTAAGTCCAATGTTTAATTCAATCTAGGTAGCACTTCATGCATCCATACTTTTACTACATGGTTGCTACATATAATCAGTTACGTTTAGGCCTAGTGGTAGATTTTATAAGGCGGTGTACTCAGACATCAAGTATCAAGCAAGTAAGGTTCATGAATACGAAAATAATGTAACAAGTTCACGACAAGGCCGGTCCAACACTTATTGAGGCCTAAAGCGAACTCCGAAATGATGCCTTTTAAAATCTTATAATAATATTTTGTTAAAATTAATATATTTTATTTAAATGTTATCTTCCGGACTTTTTGAGATGCAAAATCATTTATTATCTAACTTCGATGACAACCCAGAAGGAGCAATCACTCATTAAACCAAAGCCAAATTATGTAGCACAGACACGGGTACGGGATACGGGGACGACACGACTCGGATACGCGGATACGTGATTTCTCAAAAATTTAGGATACGGGTACGTTAAGGGTACGTTGAATATAAAAATAATAAATTTAATATATATTATGTTAAAAATATATAAAATTCATAAAAAAAATATAATAACTAGAAAAATGATTGTACTGGTACGGGAGATGTTTTTGAATACCAGTGCATCATGGCCTATATACGTCTTATAATTTTGCTAATGTTGCATCCATAGATTCTTTTTGAACATATCATTGATATCAATTCTTAAACTTAACTCCACCTGTCTAAAATAGTTGAATGCAGTTGCAAAAAGATGATTAATTCAAAATCAAATGAAGTCCATTCTTTTTTGAACAACTAATATGACATCCTCAACAGAAAGCATGCACCGTAGTACCCCATCCTAAATGACCAATAAGCAATGCAAGAATCACAAGACTTTTTAATTCTTCATGCAAGCCTATGCCTATTTGGCTATTTATCTTTTCCCACCAATTGTTCTAACAAATAGTCACCACTCAATGGACAAATCTGCAGTTAACTTACCTGAGTGTAATAACAGAATGTAATACCACCTAGACACCAGTTCTCAGAAAGATAAAAAGTGTGAAGCAAGGGAAGAAATTAGTTTACCAAAGGTCCACTAGCAACAGCAACAGTAAGTAGAGGTAACAAAAGAATCAGGCAAAGCATATATACAAGCTTGTCCTTAAATCTCACCAATTGCCCTTAAACAGCCATAGCTTCCTTCAGCTCCTTATCTGACTCTCCAAGACCCAACATTATAGAAGATTTTGTAATTATCCCTTCCTTACAGAGCTTTGCATGCTTCAGAACTGATAATTAGGTGGCAATGATGAGATCTCGAATCATCTAACAAATTAACAATCAATCTAAAATTAACAGTGAACTCATCTATTTTTTTTAAACTAACAGTGAACTCACGTTACTCATCTAAAATTAATAATCAATCTCATCTAAAATTCACAGTGAACTCATGTAAAATTAACAATCTAACATCTAATATGAAGAAAAAGTTTCATAGTTATTGAGAACATACTAACATCTAATTTATTTTCATATTTCTCAATCTTATTTATTTTCAACTAATCTGTATTTTGTAGAGAGATGAGAAGAACTGAAGAAGTGAAGATCGAACCTTGGAGGGGGCGCGACTGTGAGATTTGATGCCGACGGTCGAGGCGGAGGCGCGACGTCGAGGATGAGGTCGTGGAACGCGCGACGTTGAGGCGGAGGAGAGACAGCGTCGAGGATGAGGTCGTCGAGCGCACGATGTCGAGGCAGAGGAAAGACAGCAAGAGACAGTGTCGAGGATGAGGTCGTCGAGCACGCGACGTCGAGGCGGAGGCGCGAGGAAGCAGAGGCGATCGATTTTAGGGAGAGACCGGGATCAATTTTGGAGAGAGAAGGGAGATTTTTTTGGGGGATTTAGGGTTTGATGACTTCGATCTGTTTCGAGAGAGATGGAGAGATAGAGAGAGAGGCAGATTGAAGGTGAAGAGGCGGGAGGCTTTTTTAGTAGAAAAAATAAATAAATTAAAAAATGGAGGCCTAAAGCAAGGGCTTTGGTCGCTTAGGCCTTGGGCCGGGCCTGGTTCATAAACCAAGTACAAGTTCGTGAATATATTAACAAGTTCAAGAACCACATAATGGGTTCATGAATACAACAAGTTCATGAGACATGTAATGGCGAATACATCAAGATACAACAATTTCATGAACCGAGTACTCGAAAATACGGCCCCCTTCCGAGTATACTTACCTATATCGTCCACTACTATGGTCTTTCCCTTAAACCCCGGCTTGTTATTTATTATTATTATTAACCAAGTATGAAAGTGTGTGAAACATGTCAAGTAAACATGGTCAAGAACATGGAACAAGTTTGAGATTATTATAAAGCATATTCGAGGGTCAATATAATTTAAGATTATCAAAAACTACGAGAATTTCAGTTCTGGACAGCATGACGTTGCTGTACCAAAACTGCGATTCTCGTTGCTACAAGATAGAAAAATGGATCCGTCGGAAGTCCTAGAAAATAGACTCCTGCCCGATTTCAACACATATGATTAACACATAAAAGTTGTAACAATTGATGTCAAAACAGCAAACTATACAGCATTTGTGTTCAGTCAGAATTTGCAAAACTGAGTTTATACATATGAAACAGGGTTGAAATATTATTAATTAATTCTAAGAAAATTAGGGAATGTTCTCTAGGGTGTCCAGTATCAGCAAGCAAAATTTCAAGTCATTTACTTACTGGTAGCATAGTTAAAATAATTGTAAACCAAAGTGGTGCAGCAGTTTTTATGAATCTGCGATTACCGACACAGCAGCAGTAAAACTGCTATATCTCCTAAACCGTAACTCGGAATTCAAAAATTCTGGATGTTATTGGCAATTAGACACTTGGGGCTACATTTTATATTCAGAACTCAAGTTCAGATTCTAGTTTTATCGGTGTGGAAACAGCAAGCCAAGACAGAACAAAAACCAAATAAGACACTTTTTGCATGAAATGTATCAAAATTATACTAGTGTGAACAAGTGTATCAATAAAGGGTTGTGACTCTTAGATCATGTGATGGATAAGGAGAAACATGAGATCATCAACGATAAACAAAGATGATTCACATTTACAATCTACTTGCAGTATTTTCAAGAAAAAACTTGTACTAGAAAACGAATTGTACAAGAAGATATTTGCCTGGGGGTGTAGACGATGAATCTGACAGAGGAATAATGGGAACGGATCCCAAGAAACGATACACGAACACGGCCACACGACCACAATCGCAATCACGAATACAAAGCACGGATCTTGATGATCAAGAGGACGATCAAGATGTTGATGGTGATCACGAAGTAGATCCGACGGTCGAGATCATGAGATCAAGATCAGATAAGATCGGAGGACCAGGATTCGTATCTTCAAGATCTGATGCACAAGATGATTGATTAAGATCAATTGGATGGTCTAGAATGAGCTTCATCAAAACCCATATAAAGAACAACTCCATGGCTCTGGCTCTGGCATGATGGCGGGGACAGCGGCATGGCACGGCTTTGGGCCACGCTGCGGCTGCAGCACGATGGTCGGGGTCACGGCAGTGGGTGGCGGCCATGGCTGCGACGGCCAGGGGGCACGACTGGGGTGTTGTGGTTCTGTCGCAGTGGCTCGCTAGATGTTGCTGCTGCGTCGCAAAAGCGCAATAGGGGAGCCGACCAGGGGGAGTCGCTAAGAGGGTGTGCTAAGCGACACTGGCATCGAGGCGGCTGGTGATAGGAGGCCGCGAGCAGGGGAGGCACGCTACAGTCGTGGCTGGTTGGAGGTAGTGCAACACAGGGTGGAGGGGCCGACCAGGGGGTCGCGACACTCCAGGCGGGGCACAGGGTAATGATCGGAAGGTAGGGGATGAGATGCAGGGTATTAGATGATCGAGTCACGGGTGCATGGAAGGATGAGGGGGAGAGAAAGACGACGTGTGCAGGGGATGATGAATAGGAGGGTTGGCGACTGTATTAGGTCAGCACAGTGAATATGGGGGTAGGATTAGCTGGGGTATTATATATATAGGTTTATGGGTTTTGGGTTATTGGGTAGAAATCCAATAAGATCATGGGTATAGGTGTTTTTGGGTTTAAAAAAAACCAATAGGGAGGTATATAAGATTATAGGGTTTAAAATTCAATAAGAAAACAATTAGGATAATAGGGTTTATAAAACATACATATATACATGTACATTAAATCAAATAATGAATACGTATAAAATAAAGTTGTTCGGCTTAAAATAAAATAATAAAAATAGATATAATAATAACAATAATAATAATATGTGTATCAAAATACAAATTCGAGTTTAACAGATTTATTAAAATAATTCAAACAGTATAAAATATAAATAGTCGATCAATTGAAAATATAATTGTTGTAAAAGAATTTAAAAACGAAAAGAGAGTTATAAAAATTTTAAATACAGAAAATACACCCAAAATACAAGAAATGGAAAACAAGGGTTACAGCAGTCGACTGCACTTCACAGTTATGTAAGAAGCAGTCGACCCTTCATCTCTCGACTTTACGTCAGAGAGATGAACGGTCGACTGCACCGTAATTGCAGTCGACCGAACTTTGCGCTGTTCACTTTTTTGGAATGTATCATTTTTATTTTTGATCGATATACTTTCTAGTCTATATATTTGGACGAACCCACTGTGTATTCTTCACCTATGACTTCTGAGAAAAACATTCTGAACTAATCTTTCAATAATCAATCCAAGTGTGTGTGATAACTATTTGTAATTTTCAGTCAGGATTATTAAAGATCTTGAGCTTTTTCTTTTTCTTCCACTTCGTTGAGATTGCGTGACTTGTGTTAGAAGTCCTGTGGGTGTAATAGGTATCTCAGCCTGAATCCGAAAATCACTGTACAAGGTTTTGAGTATAGTGGAATGCTTGTGGCGGATAATTGCTACAAGTAGGTGGTGTGGACGTAGACGAGGGGGTCGAACCACGTTATATCGTTGCGTCACTTGTGATATCCGTGTTTGCTCTTCTTATTTTTTTTATTTACTTTCCACTTTATTTTAATTTTTTTAATTCTGCACAAACAGCCTAATCATCTCCTAGGGAGATTTACAATAGTTAATGTCAATATGTGGATTATTGGTACTTAATAGTGATTAGTAGTCTTCACATGACTAATTTGATTTGATTTCTAATTCCCCACTCACCAATCACCAAACACCACTCCCAGTGGTCAAATTCAACATAAAACATTGATTTAAACATGAGAACTAACTACTTACAGGTTCTTTCATGGACTCGCAGTCAGAAGAAATCGCAATCTGGTGACTGAACTTGCGATCACGAACGAAACCTTGATCTGTTCGCGAATTTCGAACTATATATATATTTTTTTTTTGCTTGGGATTTTTATTTTGGATTTGAGATTTTTTATGGACTTGAGTTTTATATTTTTATTTTATTTTTTTACTTTAAAATGCATATGATTAGTGAAATGATCTAAGAAGTTTATATCTCTAATCTCTAATCTCTAATCTCTAATATTATAATGGGAGAAGGGCTTAGTGTCATTTGTCATTGACTGTCATTTTGTTAACATGTGCAGCGCACGTGTTGGTATTTTTTTTTGTCCTTTTCATTCCCCTTCCCATTTTCCCCACGTGCAATACACGTGTATAATACTAGATTTTTTTTGTCCTTTTCGTTCCCCTCCCCATTTTCCCCACGTACAACGACGCACGTGTATAATACTAGTAAAGAGTAAACACAAAGAAAATGAACACACCCTTAATTAGCTAATTAAATTTTATGAAAGTGATGGACATGAATAGACCCAGAAATGTGAAAATGTAGAGCTGGTGGGACACCAGCTTGGTATCTCATTTAGGACTACCTAATTGGTGGGGGTCATTTTAAGAACACATGATTGTACACAATGGATGGATAATGATGGTGATACAATTATTAATTAATGGGATATTTTAGCAAATGCCCCCATTTAAAATGTAAAAACTAGTATTTACCTCCACTATTTTTAAAAACTAAGAAATACCCCTAGTTTGGACAGAACCGTTAAAATTCCGTTAAGTTAACCTACGTGCATCACATGTGACACAGTAAAATGACCAAAATACCCATTACATAAAGGAAGGGTGAACCATAAGTAAAAGTGCATATAATAGGACTTACATCAATTTTGCTCTCATAAGTAATATCAGCATATGCATGGAAGCCCTTTCACACGGGGAACTGAGTTTATAACAAGTTTACTCACTGTTATCTAAGAGGTTAAGCAAACTGTAGTCAGGAAGACTGCAAAGTCTGCATGAACCTTAAGTGGAAGTCGATATTCAGTAAAGCAATCTCAAACAATTTTCAGTTCCAGGTGAAATTGATACCAACATTTAAAACCCGCGAGTCGTTTCGTTTTCTCTCCAATTTTGCTTCAGGTTCACCCTTCCTTTATGTAATGGGTATTTTGGTCATTTTACTGTGACACATGTGATGCACGTAAGTTAACTTAACGGAATTTTAACGGTTCCATTCAAACTAGGGGTATTTCTTAGTTTTTAAAAATAGTGGGGGTATATGCTAGTTTTACATTTTAAATGGGGGCATTTACTAGAATATCCCTTAATTAATCAATCAATCATTAGTACTGCCCATATAACCTACAGTAGTTTATTAGTAATTATCTTTTATTGTTGATAATATTATTTTAAAAAAAGTTTTACTGTTGATATTATTGCTGTTATACACTTCAAATTTTTATTTATTTTTAATCTTTGATTTAAAATAAGAGTCATAGACATCAATGTAGTATTTTGCAAAATAAATAATATTTCAATAATAAAATAGATAATATCGAAGAGAAAATTCAGAAGCAGGTGCGGAGGAAGCTGCTAAGAGGAGGAGGATCAACGAAAAGGAATAGCTAAGGTGGAGGGCTTAGGGAGGAGACTGGCTCTAGATGGGTGCGACAGATCGATCCAGCACTCCAGCTAGGGGGCGATGGCAGATGTTCTTTTGGTGTCGATGTTCTTTTGGCTTTAATTTATGTGCATCTTTATTTTGATGTCGATCTATGTTGTTGTTTTCTTTTCTTTCAATGTTGTCCGAGTAAGATGGACTTTGTACTACTTTGTTTTCTTAAATCTCTTTAATGAAACGATGATTGCGGTCATCTTTTATATATATATATATATATATATATATATATATATATATATATATATATATATATATATATATATATAATATCCGGTAATAATGATGTGAAAAAAAGAGAGTCATCATCCCAATCCTATACAACCCAAAAAGATAAATGGACAAAAAAAAAGGAAGAAAGAGGGACGGGAGGAAAAGGGTGTAGGTCCCGCCACAAAAGGGCATGCACTCATGCATGCAACGTTTGATGCATACTGATGCATGACAACGTTTGATGCAAGCATGGTGTCTCTTCCGAAGCATGGTGTCTTTTCCGAAGCATGGTGTCTCTTCCGAAGCATGGTGTCTCTTCCCCTCCTATAAATTCTCACTATTTTCTTCATTTGTGGACACACTCAACTGAAGAGAAAAAATAGAGATTGATAGCCACAGAGAGCTTATAAAGTATTGAGATTTTTTTTTGTAAATCTTTTGAGATTGAGAAATAATATTTGTGTTGTTTTCTTCTCAAATTTGTCTCTGTTGTTTTTCTCTCGATCCTAACAAGTGGTATCAGAGCGAGGTTGAGTTGTTGAGTGCCAAAAGCCTTTGCAGATCAAGATGTCGATGGAGGAATCAATATCATCATCATCATTTGGAGCCATGATCAAGCTTACTGCCACCAACTATACACTTTGGAGACCTCGGATGGAAGATCTCCTAAGTTGTAAAGATCGCTTTGATCCTATTAAGGAGAAGGGAGAGAGACTTGAAGCTACCAATGAGGCGGACTGGAAGAAGATGAACAGGAAAACGATCGGTCAGATTCGACAGTGGATCGATCACAGTGTCTTCCATCATGTTGCCCAGGAGACGGATGCTTTTGCCCTTTGGAAGAAGCTGGCGGATATGTACCAGGCCAAGACAGCTCGAAATAAGGCCCTGCTGATGAGACGGTTGGTGAACCTGAAGCTACAGGGAGGAACTTCTGTAGCAGAACACACCAGCGAGTTTCAGAGCCTGGTGAATCAGCTATCTTCAGTGGAGTTACCACTTGAAGATGAGTTACAGGCACTTCTACTTCTCAGCTCTCTTCCAGACAGTTGGGAGACATTGGTGGTCTCCCTCAGCAACTCGGCTTCGACTGGCAATCTTACCATGTCTATGGTTAAGGATGCCCTATTCAATGAGGAAGCTCGGAGAAAGGACGTTGGCACAGAAGCACAAGCCTGCGTCACAGAAGTCCGTGGGAGACAGCGAGAGGAAGATCGAGGCAGGTGGAGAGGCAGGAGCCAAAGCAGAGGCAGATCGAGAGGCAAATCAAGTGATGGGAGGAGGCCTGCATACAACTGCCATCACTGTGGCAAACCAGGCCACATGAAAAGAAATTGTTGGAAGTTACAAAAGCAAGGCGGTCAGGGAAGGTCACAACCAAAGAAGGAAGGAGATGCACAAGTCACAGTACTAGAAGATGTGGCTCTTTGCTCTCATGAGGATGAGTCATGTCTCCATGTGTCGAATCAGGGCGTAGAATGGGTGGTAGATACTGCAGCATCTTGCCATGCCACTCCTCGAAAGGACATCTTCACGACGTACAAAGCTGGAGACTTTGGCTCGGTGAGGATGGGCAATTCTAGCTTTGCTAAGATTTTCGGAATTGGTGACGTTCGGATGCAGACTGATGCCGGGTGCACAATCACACTGCAGGATGTTCGCCATGTACCTGAACTTCGACAAAATCTTCTTTCGGTGAGAGCCCTAGATGAAAAGGGCTATGATAACCGTTTTTGCAATGGCTCGTGGAGGATGCTGAAAGGTGTAATGGTGATCGCTCGTGGACATCTCTGCAGCACTTTGTACAAGACTCATGTGAAGATCAATGTGGAGAGTCTCAATATTGTTGAACATGAAGCTTCGCAGAAACTGTGGCACCAGAGACTCGGTCACATGAGTGAGAAAGGTTTATCAACCTTGATGAAGGAAAATCTTATCTCCATTACCAAGAATGCAGAGCTTCAACTTTGCAGCAGCTGTTTATTTGGCAAGCAGCGAAGAGTCTCTTTTAGTTCCTCTTCGACAAGGAGATCAGAGTTGCTCAGTCTGATACATTCTGATGTTTGCGGTCCCATGGAGGTGGAGTCGCTAGGCGGTAACAAATACTTTCTGACATTTATTGATGATACTTCTCGGAAGGTGTGGGTGTATTTTCTGAAGACAAAAGATCAGGTCTTGGAAATCTTCAAATCATTTCATGCCATGGTAGAGCGTGAAACGGGGAAGAAGCTGAAGTGCCTTCGCTCAGATAACGGAGGCGAGTATACATCCAGGAGTTTTGATGCCTATTGCAAGAGTCAGGGCATTCGGCACGAGAAGACGGTTCCACGTACCCCGCAACACAATGGGGTAGCAGAAAGAATGAACCGAACAATCATGGAAAGAGTCAGAAGTATGCTCAGCACAGCAAAGCTGCCAAAGCCATTTTGGGGAGAAGCTGTTCGCACCGCCTGCTACTTGATCAATCGTTCTCCATCAGTCCCGCTGAATTTCAACATCCCGGAGAAGAAATGGACCGGCAAAAACCCCTCCTACTCTCACCTGAGGACATTTGGATGTCTGGCTTATGCACATGTCTCAAAGGAGCTCAGGCAGAAGCTCGATGCGAGAACCACTCCATGCATTTTCATAGGCTATGGAGACGAGGAGTTTGGATACAGGCTATGGGATCTAAAGACGAAGAAGCCCATCAGAAGTAGAGACGTGGTGTTCCATGAAAATCAGACATATGGGGACACTGAAAAGCCTACAATTGCTGAAAGTCCTGACAGTACTCAGGACTTTGTTCCAGATACAGTACCAGTACAAGCTACCGCAGATGATGATGTGTCTGATCAAGAACTAGAAGCAGAACCAGAGGAGGAGGAAGAAGGGATCGATGAGCCTGGGGAGCCGCAACCTTTCACAGCTGCAGAACCAGTACAAGATAATGATACACCGCCTGAGACGAGTGAGCCTCAGCTACGTAGATCTGAAAGAGGCCATGTTCCGTCTACTAAATATCCAGAATCAGAGTACATTCTTCTTACTGATGAAGGGGAGCCAGAGAATTTCCAGGAAGCATTGTCTCATCCAGACAAAGACAACTGGCTGCACGCTATGCGGGATGAGATGGACTCTTTAGAGAAGAACCAAACCTACGATTTGGTTAAGCTTCCAGGAGGGAAGAAGGCACTAAAGAACAAGTGGGTATTCAAGCTCAAGAAAGATGGCGGCGGAAAGGTGGTGAAGCACAAAGCTCGGCTAGTGGTCAAAGGATTCCTTCAGAAGAAAGGTATCGATTTTGGTGAGATTTTTTCTCCAGTTGTAAAGATGACTTCAATCCGAGTCATGCTCGGATTAGCAGCTAGCCTAGACTTGGAGCTTGAACAAATGGATGTGAAGACTGCATTTCTTCACGGTGATCTGCATGAAGAAATTTACATGGAGCAGCCAGAGGGATATGAGGTTCCAGGGAAAGAGAATCTTGTATGTAAGCTGAAGAAGAGTTTGTATGGCCTCAAGCGAGCACCAAGGCAATGGTACAAGAAGTTTGATTCATTCATGGTGAGTCAAGGCTACAAGAGGACTGCTGCAGATCAATGCGTCTACATTCAAAGGTCCCCTGATGGAAATTTCATTGCACTGTTACTATATGTCGATGACATGTTGATCGTCGGACAAGATGCAGTGAAGATCAGACAGCTGAAGATAGAACTCTCTAAGGTCTTTGATATGAAGGACCTTGGGCCAGCTCAGCAGATTTTAGGTATGAACATCTCTCGAGACAGAAAGGCCCGAAGATTGTGGTTATCTCAAGAGAAATATGTTGAACGGGTGATCCAGCGATTCAACATGGAGGGTGCCAAGCCAGTTAGCATCCCACTGTCTAATCATTTCAAGTTGAGCAAGAGTTCGTGTCCCTCATCCAGGAAAGAGATCGAGGAAATGAAAGTTGTGCCTTATTCTTCAGCGGTTGGAAGTCTGATGTATGCAATGGTGTGTACGAGGCCGGATATTGCACATGCAGTGGGTGTGGCAAGCAGATTTCTCTCCAATCCAGAAAATGAGCATTGGGAGGCTGTTAAGTGGATTCTCAGGTATCTTAAGGGTACTTCAAAGATATGTTTATGTTACGGGGAAGCTGATCCGGTTTTGGAAGGCTATACAGATGCAGATATGGCCGGAGATCTTGATGGTAGAAAATCGACTTCTGGTTTTATCTACACTTTTGCAGGGGGAGCTGTGTCATGGCAGTCAAGGTTGCAGAAGTGCGTTGCACTATCTACGACAGAAGCAGAGTACATTGCTGCCGCTGAAGCTGGCAAGGAGATGTTGTGGTTAAAGCGATTTCTACAAGAACTCGGGATCAAGCAGAATGACTACAAGGTACATTGTGACAGTCAGAGTGCTCTGGATTTGAGCAAGAATTCAATGTACCATTCCCGAACAAAACATATTGATATTCGCTATCACTGGATACGCGAGGTGATGGATCCACAATTGTTGAAACTGATGAAGATCCACACGAAGGAGAATCCAGCAGACATGTTGACAAAGATTGTGTCTCGGGAGAAACTAGAGTTATGCAGAGACATAACTGGAATGGATGAGAGATGACGATTGGTGCAGATGTGGCGTGAGGGGGAGAATTGTAGGACCCGCCACAAAAGAGCATGCACTCATGCATGCAACGTTTGGTGCATGCTGATGCATGACAACATTTGATGCAAGCATGGTGTCTCTTCCGAAGCATGGTGTCTCTTCCGAAGCATGGTGTCTTTTCCGAAGCATGGTGTCTCTTCCGAAGCATAGTGTCTTTTCCGAAGTATGGTGTCTCTTCCGAAGCATGGTGTCTTTTCCGAAGCATAGTGTCTCTTCGAAAGCATGGCGTCTCTTCCCCTCCTATAAATTCTCACTATTTTCTTCATTTGTGGACACACTCAACTGAAGAGAAAAAATAGAGATTGATAGCCACAGAGAGCTTATAAAGTATTGAGATTTTTTTTTGTAAATCTTTTGAGATTGAGAAATAATATTTGTGTTGTTTTCTTCTCAAATTTGTCTCTGTTGTTTTTCTCTCGATCCTAACAAGTGGTATCAGAGCGAGGTTGAGTTGTTGAGTGCCAAAAGCCTAACAAATCTTCTCAAACATGTCTGCTGGATTCTCCTTCGTGTGGATCTTAACAAGTGGTATCAGAGCGAGGTTGGTATCAGAGCGAGGTTGGTCCCTACGAGGACTTCTCAAAATTTGTCTCTGTTGTTTTTCTCACGATCCTAACAAAGGGAAGGAGCTTTTGACCATACTCTCCAGGCCAAGATTCATAGGGACCATAGTGTACAAACATTACTAAATTATCATTTTACTTTTTTAAAAAATGCAATGGCTTCATATTTTGGGACTTAAATCAGGCTGCACCATAGAACATATACCATACATAATCTACTAAGAGAGTAACTAATTCAATGTATACACTACGGGAAATGAATTTTTGAACAGGTTGAATGTGTATTCTGATTTCATTGAATACACAATGGTTTATATACACCAAATTGCAAAACAAAAGCTCACCATAAAAGGGGTTGGTTTTACAAAATAAAAACAAATTTAAACAAACTTACAAAATTAGAAATAAGGTTAGAACGTGATAAGGTCAAATCTTCTATAATCTCTACACTCCTCCTATAATCTCTACATTCCCTCTCAAGTTGAACAGTGGATGTTTAACACGTTCAACTTGAAAACCAAATTGAGAAACTTCTAATGAGTGTTTCCTAAAGTCTTCGTGAAGATGTCTATCAACTGTTGAGATGATGGAACTTTAGCTACTTGTATCACACCAAGCTGAATTTTCTCCCTTATAAAATGACAATTGATCTCTATATGTTTTGTTCTTTTATGAAAAACAGGATTATAAGCTATATGTAGAGCTGCCTGGTTATCACAAAACAAGACAGTCGGTTTGTCATAGGGAACACAAAGAGTCTTTAAGAGAGATCTCAACCAAACAATCTCAGAGCATGCAGAGGCCATGGACCTATACTCAGCCTCCACAGAAGAATGATAAACGGTAGTTTGCTTCTTGGTGCGCCAAGAAACAGCAGAAGAACCAAGGAAAGCAATATAACCTGATGTAGAACGCCTGGTATCCTTACAACCTGCCCATTTTGAGTCACAATAAACTCGAAGATCCAAAGAAGATTTCGAGGGGAGAAGAATACCTTGCCCGAGTGTCTGTTTCAAAAATCTAAGAATTCAAACAGCTGCATCAAAGTGAGGGCGACGAGGTTTACTCACGAATTGACTCAATAGATTAACAGAGCAAGTGATATCTGGCTGAGTAACTTGCAAATAAAGCAATCTTCCGATAAGTCTTCTGTAGACAGTAGAGTCCTCTAATACTTCGCCTTCATATCTAGAAAGAGAGATATTGGAAGTCATGGGAAACTCGCAAGGCTTTGAATTAAGGAGTCACATATCTTCTAATATCTCTAGAGTGTACTTTCGTTAAGACAACACAATTCCCTTTGAAGAACGAGCCACCTTAATTCCTAAGGTCTTTAATATGAAACTGCTTATTGAGAAGATCCTTAAAAGATGAAATTCCATTGGAGTCATTGCGAGTGATAACATTGTAACGCCCCTGCCCCTAGCTCAGACAATTTATACAATTTATAAGACAAATTAGATACTATGTAGTACAACTGCCCACCACAGGTTGTCTCTCAAAAAGTGGTTAACCGATTAGGTGACTCTTGATCATAGGCTATTATATTTATATATTATTATATTCATTTTTCTTACCGATATGGGATTATAATCACTTACCATTCCCCAATATTACATTTTTGCCATCATATAATAATTCCCTTACCAAACATCCATATTTACCTTATATATATATATATATATATATATATATATATATATATATAATATTTTTTAATACGGGGTGTTATATAATATTTTTTAATACGGGGTGTTACAGACACCCTCCCTTCAGAAATCAGCGTCCTCGCTGAGCACGGACATGCACAATCTTGTGCAGGATCTCCTTTCTAGCCGTTGTGGAGCATCTGCTCTTCTATCAGCCCGATTATTCATGATCCCAGAATCCACCGCCCAATCAATCATAATCTCGGATTTAATTGAGCAACCCTCCTATCCGCCCGACTATTATGATCCTGGAATCCACCATCCGATCAATAACAGTCCCGGATTTTATTGAGGGCTCACCACAATCTCGGAGTACACTGCCCGACTGGGTCTATAGTCCCGGAATCCTCCGCCCGACTATATAAACATGCCCCACACCCGGTGTCAAAAGTTGGCTCTGATACCATTTGTAACGCCCCTGTCCCTAGCTCAAACAATTTATATAATTTATAAAACAAATTAGATACTATGTAGTACAACTGTCCACCACAGGCTGCCTCTCAAAAGGTGGTTAATCGATTAGGTGACTCTTGATCATAGGCTATTATATTTATATATTATTATATTCATTTTTCTTACCGGTATGGGATTATAATCACTTACCATTCCCCAATATTACATTTTTGCCATCATATAATAATTCCTTTACCAAACAGCAATATTTACCTTTTCAATATATATATATATATATATATATATATATATATATATATATATATATATATATATATATAAATTATATAAATTTTTTTTAACACGGGGTGTTACAAACAATATCGTCCACGTAGACCAAAACAGCTATAAAACTGGATGCTTTTCCTTTTGTAAATATGGAATAATCAGATTTTGATTGAACATAACCTGCAAAGAGAAGGACATTAGACAATTTCTAGAACCACATCCGTGAGGCCTGTTTCAGGCTGTACAAAGAATGGTGGAGCTTGTTGACCATATTCTCCCCCCTTTTATCAAATCCGGGTGGAAGAGACATGTAAACCTCCTCATCTAAGTCCCCATGTAAGAAGGCATTATGGACATCCATCGAGTGGAGAGGCCACCCACGAACAGAGGCAATGGAGATTAGGCAACAAACAGTAACAAGCTTAGCCACTTTGGCAAAGTAGTATCATGGTAATCAAGACCCTCCATCAGTGTGAAACCTTTAGCAACTAGCCAGGCTTTATATCTCTCTATAGAACCATCAGAGTTGTGTTTAATTTTATAGAACCAACGACAACCAATTGCCTTCTTACCTGCCGGCAATGGAACAAGATACCAAGTCTTGTTTTGTTCCAGAGCTTTGAATTCAGCAGACAAGGCATCTTGCCAGAGGGGATCTTGCGCAGCCTAAGTGAACGAAATGGGTTCTGACAGAGAGAAAATTGAGGCTACAAAGGAACGATGAGTAGGAGAAAGGCGAGAATATGAAATTGAATTCTCTAAAGGAAATGAAATACCTTGACGAGAGGAGGCACAAGAGTGGGAAGACATGGCTGCTGAATTACAATGAAAGTCCTTTAAATAGGATGGCAGCTTGTTAACACGTTTTCTGGGTAATGTAAAAGGAACAGTGACTGGAGCAGGAGAAGAGGGAACAAGAGATGGAGATGGGACTGAATCATGCGAAGGGGATGGGTCATCGTTGGTAAGCGGGGTAGGATCCAAGAGATTCTCCCGAGAGATGGAAGAAGACGGGTGAGGGTATGCGAGATCCGAAGTGGATTCGGGGGTCGAGGTATGTTCATGAAGGGGGGTTAGGATCAATAAATGGGTCGGCTAGCAAAGTTGGTTTAGACAGCGGGGTAGGGTTGGGTTGAAAAATAGAATCGGATGAAATAGACGATTGAGCAGCAAATGGAAAGATAGATTCTTAAGTGACAACGTCTCTGCTAGTGAAAATCATTTTAGAGTTCAAGTCATATAATTTATAACCTTTTTGAGAAAACGGGTAACTAATAAAAATGCATTTGCGAGCCCTGGGGGAAAACTTACAACGAGAGGAAGATGCTAAAATTGTTGCAAAAGCAAGACATCCAAACACGCGAAGATGTTGATAGGTTGGGGGATGACCAATCAATCGCTCATAAGGAGTGATATTGGAAATGACAGAAGAAGGCAATCTATTAATGAGAAAAGTGGCAGTCAATATGCATTCACCCCAAAACTCTATGGGAAGGTTGGACTGAAAACGAAGAGCACGAGCAGTATTGAGGAGATATTTGTGCTTTCATCAGTAATGCCATTTTGCTGAGGGGTGTCAACACATGCAGTTTGATGAATAACACCATGTCTAGCAAAATATGGCCTAAGGTAAATAAATTCAGGTCCATTTTCAGACCTGAGCTATTTAATGGTCGTGTGAAATTGAGTTGAAGCAATTTTGAAAAGGAATGGCAAAATAGTTTTAACTGTAGATTTTTGAGACATCAAATAGATCCAAGTACATCTGGTAAAGTCATCAACAATTGTCAAAAAATATCTAGATCCACATAGAGATGGAGTGTGATACGGACCCCAGATATCAACATGGATTAAATCAAAAGCATTTGAAGAAACTGAAACACTTTATTAAAGGATAAACGTGTTTGTTTGGCTAATGGACAAACAGTATAGAAATGATTAACATAATTCAAGTTCAAAAAGGATAAGCGTTTTGATGAGGCATGGCCAAAACGCTGATGTAATAAAGCAAAATTATTAGGAAATCCAGAAACTGTGTTGGCAGTGGTCAACTTATTGAAGGGGCTTGCAAAATAATACAAGCCAGCATGCTGTTCACCCGCTCCAATCATCCTGTTCGTCTTCAGGTCCTGAAAAAAAATGAACCAGGGTAAAAATGAGCAAAACAGTGAGAAGAAGTGACAAGTTTGCTAATAGAGATAAAATTAAATCCAAAAGAAGGAACACAAAAAACATTAGAAAGAGTAATAGAGTTATTTAATCTCACAATGCAAACGAAACCGAGGCACGAGAACCATTAGGCAAATTAACATAAAAAGGAACAATGAGTTTGATAAGAGAAAAAAAATAAAAAAGGATCAGAAATTATATGATGGGTAGCCTCACAGTCAATGATCCAATGTATGAGGGCATTGAAAGATGGAAAAGAAATACTAAGTTGAGTACCTATCATGTTCACAGAGGGCTTTGCATTACCAGACTGAAAAAATGTCCTCATCTGTTGAAACAATTCTAGGGTTAAACTAGGAGGCATGGCATTCGAAGTTGCGGGAAAATTAATTGGTGATGGTAGCAATGGGGTGGTACGTGGCGGTCGGTGAAGCCTGTGACCGGGAGGTGCAAGTTCTGGATGTAGGCGATAGCATCGATCTATGGGGTGCCCCTTCCCATTACAGTGGGAACATGTGCCACGAAAAGATCTGTCCTTGCCATATGTACTGCTGCGTGAAGAAGATGCACTGGTTCCGGACTGTTTCTGGCTGGAGACGGCCATAGCCATTAAATTCGGCGATGAAGGTGTCGCCGTCTCCATGATAATCTGTTGTTGCTCCTCTTGGATCAATAAAGAATAGGCCAGATTGAGATTAGGCAGAGGATCCATTAGACAAATATTGCTACGAGTAACAGAGTGAGCATCATCGAGATCCACGAGGAACTGAGTAAGCTATTCATGCTGAAAATAATTTTGAAAAGCTGTGAAAGAGCCACATGAACATGAGGGGAACTCAAGAATACGAGTTAGTTCATCCCAAAAAGTCTTCAGATGAGTAAAATAATCCGAAATAGAACCTGAATCTTGCCGACAAAGAGCAATGTCCCGACGAAGTTGATAGATGCGTGGAGAATGGATTTGAGCAAAGCGATCAAGAAGGTCTATCCAAATGGCATGACTTGTAGGGACATAAACCACGCTGTTAGCAATTTCAGGAGAAAGGGCGTTGATGAGCCAGGACTTCACCATGGCGTCACAACGAGTCCACGAAGCAAAAGAAGCAGCTGTTGAGGCAGGCTTGGGGAGAGATCCATCAATGAAGCCGAGTTTATTTTGCGCAGATAACGCAGTTTGAATGGAACGGCTCCAGGTGGGGTAATTTAAGGAGGTGAGAACATGGGTTACAAGTACTGTGCTAGGAGTGGCAGAGCGATGGAGGTGAAAGGGACCATTGGAGGTAGGAGGAGGATCAGAGGCCATGGGGAAAAAAATTCTAATGCTCTGATACCATAAACAGGTTGAATGTGTTTTCTGATTTCATTGAATACACAATGGTTTATATACACCAAATTACAAAACGAAAACCCACCATAAAAGAGGTTGTTAACAAAATAAAAACAAACTTAAACTAATTTACAAAATTTGAAATAAGGTTAGAACGTGATAAGGTCAAATCTCCTATAATCTATACACTCCTCCTATAATCTCTACAATTTGTTGATAAGCACTATGTGAAATAAATAGCACCTTAATTATCTATAAAAATGTTGGTATAAGCCGACTGTTTAAAATGTGGAAATGCATGTTTATCCTTCATACACACACACAAAGAAGTTATACCAGCAGATGAACTTAATGTGCAAAAATGAAATAAGAGATTAGAAGACATTAAAAATAAACCCAATTCGTTCGATTTATCCAGATAAAATTTTAGTGGTTTTAAAGTTTATTTATTTATTTATTTATATATTTGTAACAACTTAATTAAGTAAACTCGCTGTTACAAACAAATCATTTGATAAACTTTTTTTTCTTTCAATAATCATAAAATAGCAATGCGTTATTGCAAACTGGTCTGTTTGTACAGATCCGTGCAAATGCCATTGCTGGTCATTGGATCAATTTCATATTGATTCAATGGTCGTGATCGAGCCCACCCATCATCCCCATCTCACTTAAATTGTGAGGAGTAATTTGGGAATTTCGTCCCAAATAACTCTTTGCCCCATTCGCTCTCTCACTCACTCCCAAATTTGAACCTAGGCCGTTGTTTGAAAACAACGGTCTAGGTTATAAAAAGTACAAAATTAGGCCGTTGTTTCAAACAACCTATGCCGCTGTTTGGAACAACGGCCTAGGTTCATTTAACGAGTTGTCTGAAACAACGACATTTTATAACTTATGTCGTTGTTTCCAAACAATGACCTATGCTATAAAAGGTCGTTGTTTGGAACAACGACCTAGGTTCATTCAACGGGCGGGGGCGGTCATAGCCGCTGGATCTTGATCGATCTGATCCAACGGCCACGGGCGCCGTTTGCACGACCCGTTTGCACGACGCCCGTTTGCAATGGAGCATTGCTCACCATAAAATTATATTAGGGAATAGGAAACTACAAACGCTCTTAGTGGACGCGTTGTGTGTTAACATCAATAAGGGCAACATGTTATGCATCATTATTCAAAATATCTAATACTATAATGTGAGAGTTGGGGTTGTGTAATTTGTAGACAATCAACCATCTAATCTCAACCATTCAATTTTAAGTGGGAGTTATGTTAACCATTCATTTACAAAACTGTTGTTAGTTACCATAATACTCTCAGTGTTCAATTTATTAACAACATAATTATTTACCGAAGTGTCACTCATATAAAATAAAAGTTGGTGTCACAAAGGTTAATTTGTAAAGAGTATGTGATGAGTAAAATGAGGTCTTAGATTCGAGGCCATATTACGTCTTAGTATATACTTTAAAATAATATAAATAAATATTAGAACATGCATCACACATACATACTACTAGTAATAATAAAGTCACTACTCGTGAATGATCAGTGCATAAATTATTCTCACGATATAAAAATGCTTAACATAAACCACGATGATCTCATCAAACAACTTGAGCACATGATTCTTGATGGACTGGGTCAATTTCAGAATGTTGCATGATACGGTTCACCACTAAAAGAGAGTCACCCCAGCAAAAAACAACCCATCATGTGCGATCAGCTGCAACGCTTGCTGTGTATCTTTGTCATACTGATGGACTTGGGTGTAATGCCCCAAATTCCATTTACATGTAATTCATAGCACAACATGATCTTTTACTTCAATTCGTACAGTATTACAAGGAAATTCAAACTTTTTATTATACAACAATGTTTATTACATAGTACACAGCGGAATGAATACAACATAAAATATACAACTCTAATATCAACAGCTTTAATTATGAAAATAATCTTTAGCATCAATTCATCTTCGTGACCTTTTGCTAATCCAAGTCCTGCACTGGAAAACTATGGGCACGTCAGTTGCTTACAACCGACGCAATGTTATAAAATAACGATCCTCGCTATGCCATAATATAACTTAGCAACCACAGACTTGAATACATATTAAAGTGTAAAAAGAGTGACTATTCTAAACATGTCACTATATGTTATGCCTTAGATGCCTAATGCAGATATACACTACGATGACACTGTGCATACTTGTTGAGATCCTATGCATCCCATTCTACATAGGTCCGAGGGCAAGCACCTACATACTCCACAATGTAGGGTTTAATCCCTCACTATGAATTACTACTACGGTGACTAATGTATGTTTTAGATATCCTGTGAGTATCTAGTACCACCCCGATAATTTCTGAGTATCGCACACCCACCGCAAGTGATTTTGGACACACTGCCTCACACCCCGATAATTCTGGAGCCGAATACCCACACCGCGAGCTGTGACCCTGATAATTCTTGAGAGTCGTTCTCCCCCCGCAAGTGATTTTCGGCTATCACGCCTCACACCTCGAAAATTCTGGAGACGAAACTTACACCACGCTGTCATCGGCACCTCAACACACAAATACCCCATAAACGTCGCCTCGATCCCGGTAATTCTGAAGGAATATCTCACACCGCGAGCCGCAACACCGATAATTCTGAAGATAACCTCCCACCGCGCTATCAAGGCTCTCATACTCATGTTTGCCCATACTTCATCAAATATTCTCTTAGTGTCTGTCCTTAAGTTCGAAACATGAATAAATAATACTATCTAGAGTTAGCCTACCCTCCTACCGGTCTTAAACCATACATTGAGAATGATAGCCCATACTGGGCCTTTCTCAAAACTCAATTAATCATTTTCAATACTTTGTCGGTACCTGGGTCTCACTAAACCTCTAGAATCAACATATTTTCATGTTCAATATTATGGGGTACTCATACCCTCACGATTCATATTTTTGATTTCATTTATTCACATCTCATTCAATTCTTTTATTCATTCTTATTTACTAACCATGAAATAAACACTTTTTGGTTGATCACACAAACAACAATTCACTTTAATAAACTACAAAGTCTATTTGATTAATAAAACCCCATTTTCACATTCATTTATTCTTCAAGTATATTTTCCAAATACAAATGTCTTTTGAAATTTAAAACACCAACTCTTTATAATTAACCTCTAGAATTTCTTATTTCCCCCTCAAGATTAAACTTGATTTAACTCTTTATAAATCTTTACTCATATACATTATCTTGTCAAACGCGAATCTAGAATTAATTTAATTCATGACTTTAAAGTTCTCAAAATATCTCTTAGAATATTTTAAATAATTCCCAAGTAGTCTATTAATATTATGTAATATTTATAAGAAGTTTTCTCCCTTTTTAAAACTTGAAAACATTAAAAAAATAAAAGTTAAAACTCATTTGCTTGAACTCGAACTAGTGCCAACAGCACCCCAAGCCAATGCCCAAGCCACTGTGCCAATTCACAGTATTTGGTAATAAATCTACTGAGTTGTTTTTATACTTAAATTGACATTTGATTTTGATTTTAAAAAAATAATAAAAGAAGGCTCGAACCTGCGACCTCAGATAACCCTCACCCCCTAGGCGACACGTAGCGACGCCAGGCACAAAGGCGCATGTATTAGCCACCAAGGCCAAAGCCCAATACTAATAATATATGGGTTAAAATTTATTTAACTCCACTCTCTGTTAAATCTCAAATTTTATTCTTTGAATAACTATTGATTTCTAATCTTTTCTTCCAAGTCAATATTACAAAAATACATTCCCAGAATACTTACTCACTATTTTTAACCACATTAACATAAAATTGTTTACAAATTAATTCAAATCATTATTTTTAGAAATCTAGTATTCATATTTTGCAATTACAAGAATTTAACTACTATCATGAATGTGTATATTCTTTTTATAGAAATTCTCATCCCCACTGATTGTTATAATTTTTCCCTAATACTTTCACAATTTTCTTGTACACAAATTACAAGTTTATTTACACATTTGCACAAAACATATAATTTATTCACAACATGATATTTGTGCCTAACCACTTCAACATACTAATGCAATAGAATTTTGATTCAACAATTTAATTATATGATGATGTAGTTTTCATTTAGCATGCAACGATTTTTCATGTCATCAACCACAAAAATATAATGTGCATCACACAAAAGAAATATAATTACAACAACGCATGCTACATCTACTATTTCAACATAAATCATCTAAGCATGCATCCTAACACACAATTAGAAAGCAAGAAGAGACACCCACCCATGTGAAAAATTTCTCCAAGCGGTACAACTCCAAAAAGCCCCCAAGCCCCTCCTCAAAATCCGTGCACGAAGACGGAAAAGAAGGCCAGCATACAACACCATTCATTTTTGTTTCTATTTTTTTTTGGTTTAATTTTTCTGATTAGGAGATGGGGGAGGGGGTAATTTTATAAAGGAGAGGGATTTATTAATTAATATAGATTAATTTTATTAATCCATTAAAACAATTAATTATCCACTAATCTACCCACTCACTCACTTCTTCCTCTCCCCCACTCACAAACTCTTCTCCTTCCTCTTGAATTGGCCAAACTCTTCTCCTTCCTCTTGAATTGGCCGGCCAACCATTGGGTACACACACGTGCACGTGCACCTTACATGTACACACTTCTCATTCTTTTAATTATTTGTTTATAATCTATTTGTATATGTCTGTTACATGACAAGTGTGTAGGATTAAAAAGTATACATTTAAAATGTAAAATAAAATCATGAGCCTTTCTTTTAAATCAATTTTCTTAATGAGCTTTAAAATCGACTTTAGGCCTATGGGTTTTAATAGAAAAATAAATAATACATTTGTAACAAATAAAATGAGAATAAAATTGTGCATCACTGTGGAAAATTTTAGGGACTAAAATACATAAATTTTTACGTGCAATGCACACATAAAAACAAATATTCAAATACGAAATAGATTTGAGTAACGAGGAAATATTTATAAATAATCGAAATATAACATAAAAAAATATTTATTTTGATAATGTTACGGATATTTCACGTAATGGAAAATATACGTAATCGACACGTGTATTGAAAGCACGTGCAATGTACGTAAAACACAAGGATTAAAATAAATATCTGAGTTAGCTAAAAATAAGATAAAATGAGTTTTGAGAAAATGGAAAACATATAAATAATCGGAATATAAGATACGTATGACATTTGTATAAAAAGATGTTACAAATATTACTAGTAATGGTATAAAATACACGTGCATAACACATGAGAGCAAAATTGTCTTTACTCAATTTTGCGGGGTGTTATATTGGGGAACACATGTCCCTTTTTTTTCGCTACTCAAGTGCAAAACAGAAGAAACTAGGGTAAATTTCACTAAACTATACCCACATTTTTTCTTGCATATAGGCGTGCTCACTCCATAACTGGGTGTAGATGAGTATACTCTGTTAATTTCGGAAATCATGTGCTGAACTTTGGCTATTTTGGACGAAATTTCATAATAAACCAATGTCAGCTAATATTGTTTAATTAGAGCATCTGTAGTCGTTTGCCAAATATCGATAAAATGGATATTTGGCAAACGAACGTGCTGCACTCGTTTGCCAAATATCCATTTTATCGATAAATCGCTACAGTCGATTGCTATAAATAAGAATCGATATAGCTTTTATCGATAAGTGAGGGACGGCATTCGAAGTGTCGTCCCACAAAAAAAAATAATTTTTTATTCGTCGGACGACACTTCGTTTGAAAAATTAATTAATTTATCGCATTAATTATCGCCAAAAAGGCGATCGCTCCCGAAATCCTCGGACGGCACTTGAAGTGCCGTCCGGAGGTTTTTGTATTTTTTAATTTTTTTTTGCAATTTTTAAAAATATTTTTGCAATTTTTAAATTTTTTTTTGCAATTTCTGAAATGTTTTCGTAATTTTTTAAAATTTTTTTGTAATTAATGAATTGTTTTTTTAATTTCCAAAAAACGGAAGATGACAAAAAAATCCCACTGGGCTCTTGGACGGCACTTCATGTGCCGTCCGTCCCATTTGCGTTGATTTTTTTTTTTTCCCTCCTTCTCCGACGGCACTTCATGTGCCGTCCGTCTTTAAAATATATTATTTTTTTCTTCATGTGCGCTCCGACGACACTTCGAGTGCCGTCCGTCCTCTCCGACGGCACTTCATGTGCCGTCTTAGCTAAAAAATAGCTTTGCAAGAGTGCAACAAAAGTTGGATTCCTATTTCCATTTATCCATTTATGGATATTTTTACATTCAACGACTACAGATGCTCTTAGGTTATTTTCATAATTAAATGTGTTTATTATCATATTTATTTATTAAAAAATTGAAATAAGGTAGAGAGAACGTGAAGAGTTGTTTTGTGTAAATATATTTTAATCATTTAAGAAAAGGAAAAAAAATAAAGTTAAGTTGTAAGGGAGAGAAATGATGCTTAGACTGGTCAAAGAAAGGGTAGAATGGTCAAACCGATCAAATTTTGACATCGTTAGTACTAAATAATGAATAATAATAATAAAAAGATATGGGTGTAGTTATCTGCAAATTGGGGCCTATTTGTTTGGCTACAAATTTATTGTAGGAAAAGAAATATAGGGGAAAAGCACTGTTTACGGATTTGGATGACCTGAATTTGGATTCGCAGTGTAGCGCTACAGTAGTTACTATAGCGTCATAAAAATTTTGAGAAAAACATAGGAAACTCAGCGGATTAGCACTGTGGCACAGCTGTAGCAAAATTTATATTTTGTCTATCTCATAAATTTTTACACTTTCCAATAAAAAAATTCTACATGATCACTTTCCAAAAAAAAATTCTACATGATCATCTACGTTAAATTTATCTTTCTATCATCTTTATTATATACTATAATAAAACTATATATCCAAATAAATTACTTGTTTAGAACTTATTTTCACAAATTTATTTCACTATATTAATCTTCATAGTTTGAAAATATTTTACAACTAACCAAACACTCTCTCGGTAAAATATGGATACAGTTTAGTGAAATTTACCCTATCAGAATCCAGGATATAAATTTACGGCCCAGGCCCATTACTTAAATGGGGTAACAAAATGTAAGAATTGGGGTCAAGTATACTTGCGTCGGGTACACATTGACCGTACTGCTATTCGACCCGACCCGATTGCCCTTCAAATATCACCTTCCTCCTCTTCCTCTCTTTGCCTTCGTTCTCAATCAAGAAACGAAGACGACGACGACGACGACGACGGCGAGATGAGCGGCCACGATTCGAAGTACTTCTCGACGACGAAGAAGGGGGAGATCCCCGAGCTCAAAGAGGAGCTCAATTCCCAGTACAAGGTATGGATTTCGCACCTCGAATCTGGATCTGATGGAAACTAGGGTTTCGGATCTGTATCTTTTTATTGTATTGCTCGGATCGTACACGATCTCGTCAGATCTGCTACTCTTATTTTTTGAAATTATGCTACAATTGGATCAAATTGATGTTGAAACTAGGTCTGTAAATGAATGAATAAATGAATTGTAAACAATGACAAACTATGGGATCTATTAGGATCTAGTTAGTTAAAGTGTGCACCAAGAATTGGATTGTGGATTTGCTTAGGTTTGGGATGAGTTTAGGTGTGTTTGGGAATGGGGTTAATGTTTCTGACTTATGCAGACGAAGTTAGATTTTCTCAAAATTAATAAAAACCGAATTAAATTCCTACTCGAATTTAATTGAAATTATACTTTTTTGCAAACAGTGAAGTTCACTATAAACAAAGAACAAAAAGAAGATAATGTATCTTCAATTTGGCCCCTGATAATGGTGAACAAATAGTACTGTTTCGCAAACAACACGAAATTCACTATAAACAACGAACATAAAGAATATAATTTTATCTTCGATTCCGACCTTGAAGATGGTGAACCAGTAGATTGAGGCTTGCTAATCAATAAGCAATGTCCTTAAGGCTTTAGTTCCGCTACTGCTTTGCTGCACACAATTGTTTAGCGGTAGTCTTCTAAGATAGAACAGTCTGAACTCCGATTAACCGGCACTGGAATAACGGAGGTTCTGTCGAGATGCATACGAATGCATTGTCTGATTAAGTTAGCACTGGTAATGGTGTTGAAAAATGGAATGATGAATTGATCAGAATCGTCTTCTATTTATAGGCTTACACTTTTAGTAGTTTGGCGCTGTTTTGCAAATGTTCAGGAAAACCATCATGTAACTGTTGCAAAGGCGTAGATTTTCAAAAAAACCAAAACCATTCTGTAATAAAAAAAGTTGCAGTTTCAGACAAAAGCCCAAGCTCGGGTTTGGCCCGACCCAATGCACATGTTTTTCCAAATGGAAGCCCAAGCTGAGTGTGTTATCCCTCCGAAGAAAATCTTTGTAACCCCAAGGCTAATTTTTTAACTTATTAATTTGCTTACATCGTTGCTCCTTTTCAATGTGGGACTAAAATTTAATGCCACATACCAAGCAAAGAATTCACTTTATCATTTCAGCATCCTGACTTCAGAGGCGAATATTTCATTTATTTGAAATCAGTTTTGGACACGCGAATACATATTTTATTCATCTTGATGAGTAGAATAAGTTGGAACTGATTTCCAATAACCCCCCACATGAATGATAATTTTTGTCTCCTTACATAAAAAGGTAAATATCGCAGAGTGCAATTGAAACAATGATGCATTGTGGATAGGTGAATATTTCACTTTGAACCTTCTCTAGTTAAAGTTACCGGACATACTTGGCTAATCGGTGAAATATTTTATCTTGAACCGTCAACCGTTAGTGTATACAAAAACAATAAACTTTACACAACATTGTGTCATTCACATCCGATCTCTCGGTTGTGTTCATATTGGCCATGAACAAATCTCGGTTCTATGAGTGTTCTAGAAAATTTCAGTTTGTTAACATTCTCATAGAGCCGACCCAACTCACACTTACATAGGTGACCATATTCATAAAGCGTATCCTACAATACTTCACTTGTGATTTTCAAGATATGATCATCATTAAAAGCATTGCTTACCATTTTAATACTTCTATAGGCATGCATTTATTTAGCACCGTAGGAATGAGATGGAACTGAGTCCAAATTTATTACTGGTTGAGTTACTCATAACTGGTTGTCCTATTGAACCTGGTTCGTAGGATCTCTAGTTGTCAGGTTAGGTTTTCATATAAGATAACTCGTATTGGTTTAGGCTTTTAAACCCATTTTCCTCGATGTACAGTTAATTTTCTCTCTGGATAGTCCTTTAGTAAATGGATCCGCTAGATTATCATGTGACTTTACAAAGTCAATGGAAATGATTCCATTTGAGTAACTACGTAACAATATTATGGCATCTATAAATATATCATGATTTACCATTATATACAGAATTGTGTGCTCTACTCAACGTTGTTTGATTATCGCAATGGATACATATGGCAGTCATAGATTTAGGCAAAAATGGAATATCTTCTAAAAATTGGCAAAGCCATTCTGCTTCTTCACTTGCTTTGTCTAAAGCAATGAACTCTAATTTTCCTGTGGATCGAGCAATACACGTTTGTTTAGAAGATTTCCATGACACAACAACTCATGCTAAGGTAAAAACATAACAAACTGTGGATTTCGATTCATCTGAATCCGATATCCAATTTGTACACTATATCCTTCAAGAATGTCTGGATATCTACCATAATGCAAAGAAAAATTTGTGGAGTTCTTTGAATACCTAGGCACTCTTAACAACGACGCCCATTGACTTTTTCCTGTGTTGCTTGTGTTTCTGCTTAGTTTACTAACTGCATAATTAATGTCCGGTCTCGTACAGTTCATGATGTACATTAAACTGTCTATTACGCGCGAGTACTCCACTTCATTATACTCTGACAAGTGCGTTTATGTAAAACTATAGATGATGCAAAAGGATTTGACACTCCTTTTATACTATGTTTCTTGAATCTTTCAATCACTTTTTCCACCAGCTGTGGTGATTGAGATAGTTCAATGCAACTAGGTGTTCTTATTATTTTGATACCTAAAATAACATCTACCACACCTAAGTCTTTCATGTCAAAGTGGTTGATTAACATTTTCTTTACAGTCTTTAGAACTTCTACGTTAGGACCAAAGATTAGCATATCATACATATATAGGCTAATAATCACACATGATTGTCCCATTTATTTGTAATAAACGCATTTATCTCATTCATTGATTTGAAAACCATTTTCAACATGACACTATCAAATTTTTTCATGCCATTTTCTAGGAGCTTGTGTAAGTCCATATAGAGATTTTACAAGTTTGTATACTTTGTTTTTAGCTCCTTTTGAAATAAACCCGTTTGGTTGCCCCATGTAGATTTCTTCATCGAGATCCCCATTTAAGAATGCCATCTTGACATCCATTTGACGAACTTCAAGATTGTAAATAGATGCTATTGCTATCAACATTCTTGTAGTGGTCATCCGCGTAACTGGTGAATAAGTATCAAAGAAGTCTAAGCCCTCCTTCCGGCGATTCTCTTTAGCCACTAATATGGCTCAATATATGTTAATGGAACCATCTGGTTTCATCTTCCACTTGAAGGTCCATTAACATCCGATTGGTTTATGTTCTTATGGAAGGTCAACTAATTTTCAAGTGTGATTGCTTAGAATCAATTCAATCTCACTATTGATACCTTCTTTTCAATATGAAGAATCTAAGGATGAGATTGCCTTTTTTAAGTATGAGGTTCAGCCTCTAATATGTTTGTTAGAAAGTCTGGACCAAAAGACTTGCGGTTTTAGTTATTACGCTCCTTCTTGGTTCTATTTCATCGTTTTTATGATGAGTTTCATCATGTTTATTAGTTGGCACTTCTTTGAGAGCAAGGTTTCCAATATTTCTTTTGTATGGAAATACATCTTCAAAGAATATGACATCTCTTGACTCAATGATTGTGTTTATACTAATGTCACATACTTCAGATTTAAAGACTAAAAATTTATGAGCACTATTATTTTCGACAGGGCCTAAAAATAACAATCTACAGTTTTTTTATCAAAGTTTGGTTCTCTTGGGATGAGGAATCACGACATTTGTCAAACACCTCCACACTTAGAGATATTTGTAGTTAGGCAAACATCCTTTTCATAACTCATGGAATTGAGTCGGTTATCTTGTGTGTGACCCTGTTTCGTATGTGATTAGACACATACATGGCTTTCCCTCACAAGTTTGTAGGTAGATAAGAAGTTATAAGCATGACATTAATCATATATTTTAATGCTATGTTATTTCTTTCTGCAACTCCATTTTGCTGAGGTGAATATGAGTTGTTTGGTGGATTATCCCACACTCTGTACATAATTGTGCAAATAGTGACTCATATTCTCCACCTCGATCAGATTTCAATATCCTGATCTTTTTGTTAAGTTGATTTTTTTACCTCAGCATTATATTTTGTGAATGTTACAATTGCTTTGACTTTACTACTTAGTAAATGCACATAGCAATACCGAGTGCAATCATCGATAAACGTGATAAAATATATTTTTCCACCTCTCGTAGGTAAGGAGTTAGGCTCAGTATTCCTGTCCACCGTGTTGAATGGTTTCTTGACCATTTTTGCTTCTACATAAGTCTCACTTCTGTGATTTTTGTCAACTTTAAAATTTGGAATTAAACTTAAATTCGCATGTTTTTTCATCTTTCAAAAATTTATGTGTCATAATCTATCATGCCATATAAATGTTTCAGACTCGAGCAAATAAGAAACTGAACTTTTATTAATAACAAAATCAGAGTACATTGGATTTTTGCCGACTACGATTACATTGATCTTAAATAACCCATCACATAGGTATCCCCTCCCAACATAAATCCCAGCCTTGGTCAGCAGACTCAGCACCAACTTGTCTGGAGTTAATCACGATTCAAAATCCTTTCTTCGACAACACAGATCCAGAGATAAGATTTTTGCAGATATCTAGCATGTGAATTACATCGTTTAGTGTAACATTCTTGCTAGAAGTGAGCTTCAGAATAACTTTTCCACAACCTTCGACCATTGACACAACACAATTACCCATGTAGAGCTTTTTTTCATGATCCAGTTTCTGATAAGTTGAGAACTTGACTTATCAAACTAGATGTGTGGAGTAGCACTAGTGTCTACCCACCATTGTCTTGGGTTTTGGACTAGGTTGCATTCAGAAACAACTAAAGAAAGGTTCAAGTCATCGATGCTTGAAGTAATGTTCTTAGTAATATTTGCTTCTGATGTGTTGCCATTCTTCTTGAATCGGCAATCTTTAGCAGAATAACCAGGTGTCCCACAATCTAACAGTTTCCACTGAATTTATTGTTGTGCCTGTTGTCTTTGGATCCTTCGTTAGAAGCTTTCATCTTCTAAAAATTCTTGTTGTTGTTGTTCGAGTTGTCCTTATGATTTTTGGAGTTCACAACATGTACTTTAGCCTCCTCGCTTATGATCTTGTTCGTCTCACGGCTGTCTGCCTCAATCTTAAGCATGACGACAAGATCTTCCAAAGGAATCTCCTTCTTTTTATGCTTAGGATAATATCGGAAGTCTTTCCAAGATGGTGGCAAGTTTTCAATAATTGCTTCTACTAAGAAAGATTCGCCAACACTGTGACCCTCTTCTTCAATCTTGTGCATGATGATTTGAAGCTCTTGCATCTGACAGTCACGGACTTGGAGTGAACCATTTTGTAGTCTATAAATTTATCAACAATAAGTTTCTTCAAGCTGACATTCTCTGTCTTGTACTTCTTTGCCAGAGCGTTCCATAAAGTCTTTGCAGTAATCAGTGGACAATATTGTTGGGATTTGTGGATCCAATACACGACACAATGGGTTGAAGAAGACAACAAGAGCAAGAGTCGAAGGAGCAAGGAGTAACACAACAACAAAGGCAGCAAGCAGCTGTGCAGGATCATGTACAGTCGACCGACATGCACAACTCTCATTCCAGAGAGCTGTGTAGTCAACTGCCACTTCTTGGCAGTCGACGGTCAAGCTCTATATTTGCTCGAAGGTTGAACATAGTCTAACGTCCCTTTGTTGCAGTGTGATTATCTACGGTTGAGATTTAATCTTTTGTAATCTTATATATATGTATGATGTACGATTATTATGGTTAAGGAGTGATAATTCCAAGAGAAAGATTTAGCAGCCGTTCTTGAGAAAAGTAGAAGATAAACCCTATACCTTAGGGGTGAGATCTAGAGTGAGTGATTATAATATGTTTATTTTCATTATTAAATTGAAAATTGTAGGAGTGCCTCTGTACGAGGAAGTAGCCATTGCATTGGATTCTGACCGAGTTGCATAAGTAGGACCTCATACATCCCGTAGTCTCCCATGAAGCACTGCTTGATCTGCCTGGTTGTGCCAAGTTGAACCTCAAAAAAATCTTGTGTTTTTGTGTGTTTGGTTGATTTGTTTGTTCTCGTTTCTTTGATTAGTTTCTTTTGTTTTCATCCCAGATTGAGTTATTTTGCAATTAAACTCAATAAATATACCTTGTACATCACTTCATCCAAGCAATTCAGAATATAGTTTCTGCAAAGAAAGTCTGAATGCTTCCAAGTGTCAACTGCAGCAAACGTCTCCTTATGGGTTTCTGGAGTTTGCCCATTAGCTAGTTTAGGTTCTTCCTCCATGAGAAACCTGTTCAACTTCAGAGTTGTGAGATAGAAGAGCATTTTGCTCTTCCAAGTCTTGAAGTAAGTCCCCTTTGAAATTCTCGGCTTGTTGTGCATACTTGTGGCCACTTTTGAAAGTTCCGCTGCTTTGGTAGTCATAGTTTTGTCTACAAAAGCAAAAACACATTCAAAGTCTTGAGTTGTTATGACTTATGTAGACAAAGTTAATTTTTATCAAAATTAATATAAACCGAATTAATTTCCTACTGAATTTAATCACAATTATACTTTTTTCGCAAAGAGTGAAGTTCACTATAAACAAAGAACAAAAATAAGATAATGTATCGTCATTTCGGACGTTGATAATTGTGAACGAATAGTAGTGTTTCGCAAACAGTGAAATTCACCATTAACAAAGAACATAAAGAAGATAATTTATCTTCGATTCTGACATTGAAGATGATAGACTGAGGTTTGCTAATCAATAAGCAATGTTCTTAATATTTTAGTTCCGTTGCTACTATGGTGCGCATTGTTGTTTAGCGGTATTCTTCCAAGATACAACAGTCTGCACTCCGATTAACCGACACTAGAATAACAGAGGCTCTGGTCAGATGGATATGACTGCATTGTCTAATTAAGTTAGCATTGGAAATGGTGTTGAAAAATGGAATGACGAATTGATCAGAATTGTCTTCTATTAATAGGCTTACACCTTTAGCACTGCTCAAGAAAACCATCATGTGACTGTTATAACCACGCAGATTTTTAGAAAAATCAGAATTGTTTTGTAATAAAAAAAGGTTACGGCACACAAGAGCCCAAGCCCGATTCCGGCTTGGCTCGACACGACGCACGTGTTTCAAACCGAAGCCCAAGTTGAGTGTGTTCTTTCTCTGATGAAAATGTTTGTACCCCCAAGGGCATAACCCTTAAGCTAATTTTTTAACTTATTAATTTGCTTACATCTTGCTCTTTTCCGATGTGAGACTAAAATTTAATGCCGCATACCAAGCAAAGAATCCAAATTTTCATTTCAACATGCTAACTTCGGAGGCTAATATTTCATTCATTTGAAATCCATTTTGGACATGTGAATACATTATATTATTCGTCTTGGTGAGTAGAATAAGATGGAACTGATTTCGAACAGTTAAGTTGTTGTAAGGGAAGTTGTACGAGTTAGGAAATAAATCTTGGTGGAGAAGATTTATTTCATTCAAATATCATGTTGTTTTGTTTTGCAAGTTTTGGTGTGTTTGGGAGTGAGGTTAAGTTATGATAATTAGGATTCGTGAAGTTAGAAATAAGTTTAGTGAGATAGGTCCCAAACAACTTTTATGGGTCGGTTCGTTGCTTCTTAATTGGAAAGATGTTATGGCCTCGTTTGGAGTGGAATTAGGGTAACTGGATTTGGGAATGGTTAAGTTTTGATAACTAGATTTTTGTGGAGTTATCTTGACTTTGGGTTCTTTTTTTATATAGTTGAGATGGTTATCTCGACTTTTCTTAGCAAAAAAATTGAGTTGACCGTAGTTAAGTAAACTCCATTTGTATATAAATTGTCTACTTCTTCAAACACTTACTTACAAAATAACCAAAGTTAACTTTTGAGTATAGATAGAGATTTATAACATAGATTTGCAAACGTGTATCTCCACTTAATAGATGACTTTAGTTATCTTAACTTTCTTCCAAAGACACCTTAGAGTTAGATGTATGCCGATTTGGCTAGGACATAGTTGAGAGATACGTTAAACCAGAATGGGGTTTTCGTTAACTTCAGTTATATGAACTCCGGAGAGGTATTTAAATGGTTTAGTGGGTCTTTGGGAATGGAGTATAGTTATGATAACGGGAAGTTTGTGAAGTTATCTCATGTACTCTTAGTTATCTAACTTTGGACAGTTTGCGACCTTCTTTTGGTGTTTAGATAATGGTAATTATCTCAACTTCTCTTAGAGAAAAAGTTGAGAGAATTGTATATGTTAACTCTACTCCTATCTTAATTATCTCATTCCACTTGTCCAAAGACTCACTTATAAAATGTAAAGTTATCTTTGTAGTGGAGATAGAGGTTTGCTAACCGACATTTGTGAACCTCGACCTCCACTTAAAGATAACTTTAGTTATCTTAACTTTGTGCCTACTGCCAAAGACACCTTACTTTATGCTGAGGTAGATGTATGCAAAGTTAGGTTGATGAAGTAAAGTATACTATTTCATGAAGAAACTTGTTTATATGTGCGTCAATAGTCTGAATCAGTTCTTCTCTTTTGCTTGTTTAGGTGTGTCCGGGGATTGGGTTAAGCTACGATAACTGGAATTTTGTTGAGTAAGGAAATAAATCTATGAATATAGTTTTTTACTGTGACTACATAACTTTACGTAACTCTGATCCCAAACAGCCCTTGTGGGTTGGGTTCTTACTTCTTAATTGTAGCGGAGTGAAGGCCCTGTTTGGAAATGGAGTTAGGATAACTGTAGTTACGGTGTGTTTTGGATGAGTTATGTTATGATAACAGGAGTTTAGTGAAGTAATTTAAACTTTGCACTTAAACTTTTCTTAGCAAATTTTGAGTTAACTGTAGCTAACTAAACTTCACTTCTATTTAATTTATCCCAACTCCACTTCTCCAAACACTTCCACACAGAATAACTAAAGCTATCTTTTGAGTGGAGGTAGACGTTTGCAAGCCCCTACATCCACTGAAAAGATTACTTCAGTTAACTTTAGTTTCGAGACATACGTTTATTTTTAAGCGGAGATTGATGTTTGCGAATTTTAGCTAGCACAACTGCTAGGCAGTGAAAATCAGTTTTCAAAACTAATCGGTGTATATCAGATCACCGGCGATTTTTCTGATTAATCGCCTTAGGAACTAATCGGACCTAGACCAATTACCGATTACGGATTACCGATTACTGATTAATCGGCAATTAAATCGGATTTTAACTGCATAGCACGACTGTACCTTAAAAGATAAATTTTAGTTATACTTTTATGTGAGTGTTTAGAAGCAAGAGAGAAAGGGAGAGAGAATGCATAGTTGAGGGAGGGATAAATTAGATTGGAATGGAATTTTAGATCTAAACTATGAAAAGGTATTGATGCTGCTTGTTTTTGGGTGTGGGGGCAACATGTGTGAGTTCTTGTAATTTCTGAAGCTGAAGGCGCGACACTGGCGTTGATCCGATCCCCAGCAGTAGGATCGGCTCGGGTGTAACAAGAGAGAAGTAGAGACTGGGTGCTCGGCTCGGACCTTCGTAGCTCGGCTCGGATCTTCGTACCTGCACAATGCCTAGAAACCCTGGGAGAGTTTTCGGAGACAGGCCATCCGACGAATCTAGTCAGTCACTGAAAAAGACAGTAGCTAGGGTTCAGGTGGAGAAAGATTGATTACCTTGAGAAGGGAGGAGGGGGTCTGATATTTATAGGCAGTAGCAAACGGGTCTGAGGTTGTAACGGGTCGGGTCAGACCCGTTTGCCGGTGGACCTGAAATGGCAGAAGCTTGTTGGACTTTGTTGACTTGATGATCTGGGATGAACAAAATCTGAGGAGATCTGATGGCCCTGATTGGGCCACGTCATCTGTACCACATCATAAGCCCCATACTCCTGGAGGGCTGTGTAAGCCAGCCGTGGAGTAGTGTCTGTAGAAAGAGCGGAGTGGAGTATTTGGCGAATATGAATTGTTAAGTCCCTGAGAAGTAAATGGGGTCGGCGCCGAGCCAAGCGTCATTGAGGTCACGTCATACAGCGGCGAGTGAGGCCGTTCACGAGTGGGGTCGGCTATGGGGTATGACGGAAAAATCCCCTGGAGAGTGAAAACGCCAACCGTCGAGCACCGAAGGTCGGGCGTCGAGCGTTGAGCGTCGAGCTCTAGCCTGTGACAAAGCTAGGCCTTAGCTCGAAGTACATGTCGAGCGTCGAGCTCAAGCTTGTGAGAAAGCTAGGGCGTGGCTCGAGGTCAATGCCGAGCGTCAAGCGTCGAGCTCAAGCTTGTGCGAAAGCCAGGGCGTGGCTCAAGGTCAATGCCGAGCATCGAGCCCCCTGCTTGGAGAAAGCTAGGGTGTGGCTCGAGGTCAATGCCGAGCGTCAAGTCCCCCTGTTTGGAGAAAGCTAGGACGTGGCTCGAGGTCAATGTCGAGTGTCGAGCCCCCCTACTTGGAGAAAGCTAGGGCATGGCTCGAGGTCAATGCCGAGCGTCGAGCCCATATAACTTGAGAAGGCTAGGGCGTGGCTCGAGGTCAATGCCGAGCGTCAAGCCCCCTGGCTCCTGCTTGGAGAAAGCTAGGATGTGGCTCGAGGTTAATGCCGAGCATCGAGCTCCCCTGCTTGGAGAAAGCTAGGGTGTGGCTAGAGGTCAATGCCGAGCGTCGAGCCCAAACAACTTGAGAAGGCTAGGGCGTGGCTCAAGATCAATGCCGAGCGTTGAGCCCATACAACTTCAGAAAGCTAGGACGTGGCTTGAAGTCACTGCCGAGCTTCGGGGGTCGAGCGTCGAGCTCAAGCTTGTGAGAAAGATAGGGCGTAGTTCGAGGTCAATGTCGAGCGTCGAGCCCCTCTGCTTGGAGGAAGCTAGTGCGTGGCTCGAGGTCAATGCCGAGCGTCGAGCCCCCTTCTTGGAGAAAGCGGGCGTGGCTTGAGGTCAATACCGAGCGTCGAACCCCCTTTGCTTGGAGAAAGCTAAAGCGTGGCTCGAGGTCAATGCCGAGCGTCGAGCCCATATAACTTGAGAAGACTAGGGAGTGGCTCAAGGTTAATGCTGAGCGTCGAGCTCAAGTTTGTGAGAAAGCCAGGGCGTGGCTCGAGGTCAATGCCGAGCGTCGAGCTTCCCTGTTTGGAGAAAGCTAGGGCGTGGCTCGAGGTCAATGCCGAGCGTCGAGTCCCCTTGCTTGGAGAAAGCTAAAGCGTGACTCGTGGTCAATGCCGAGCGTCGAGCTCATATAACTTGAGAAGACTAGGGCGTGGCTCGAGGTTAATGCCGAGCGTCGAGGGTCTAGTGTCGAGCTCAAGCTTGTGAGAAAGCCAGGGTGGCTCGAGGTCAATGCCAAAAGTCGAGCCCCCCTGCTTGGAGAAAGCTAGGGCGTGGCTCGAGGTCAATGCCGAACGTCGAGCCCATACAACCTGAGAAGGTTAGGGCATGGCTCGAGGTCAATGCCGAGCGTCGAGCTCATACAACTTGAGAAAGCTAGGGCGTGGCTTGAGGTCAATGCCGAGCGTCGAGTCCCTTTGCTTGGAGAAAGCTAGGGCATGGCTCGAAATCAATGCCGAGCGTCGAGCCCATACAACTTGAGAAAGCTAGGACGCGGCTCAAGGTCAATGCCGAGCATCGAGCCCCCCTGCTTGGAGAAAGGTAGGGCATGGCTCGAGGTCAATATCGAGTGTCGACCCCCCTGCTTGGAGAAAGCTAGGGCATGGCTTCGAGGTCAATGCCGTGCGTCGAGCCTATACAACTTGAGAAAGTTAGGGCATGGCTCGAGGTCAATACCGTGGATCGAGCCCGTACAACTTGTGAGAAAGCTAGGGTGTGGCTCAGGTTAATGCCGAGCGTCGAGCCCCCTACTTGGAGAAAGCTAGGACGTGATTCGAGGTCAATACCGAGCGTCGAGCCCATACAACTTGAGAAAGTTAGGGCGTAGCTCGAGGTCAATGCCGAGCGTCGAGCCGTACAACTTGTGAGAAAGCTAGAGCGTGGCTCGAGGTCAATGCCGAGCGTCGAGCCCCCCTACTTGGTGAAAGCTAGGACGTGGTTCGAGGTCAATGCTGAGCATCGAGCGCATACAACTTGATGTAGGAGCGTTTGAAGAGCACGTTCTCAATTAAGGTGAATATTTCGGACCGCACCCGAATACTTCGGACCGCAGCTCACCAGTTGTTAGGAATTTGTATATAGGGCTCATCCATGTCTCAGTGGAATCACCGTTGGCGAGGCAGAAGACTTCAGGCTCTTCGATAGTTGGTTTAAGGACCTCGACTAGGACTATGCGGTCTAATCCTCCGAGGGAAGATGATGCGAGTTTAGATAAGGAATCAGTGTGACTGTTTGTTCTCTTGGGATCTGCCGGACATCCGCCTGCGCGAAGGGCTGCAGGAGCTGCTTCGCACGCGCCAAGTACTGGTTCATTCGGTGGTCACGGGCCTCGTACTCCCCGGTGATCTGATTGACCACGATTTGGGAGTCACTGAAGACTCGTATTTGCCTCACCCCATCCTGTATGCCAGTGTAAGTCATGCGATCAGAGCCTCATCTTCTGCCTTGTTGTTTGTGGCTGGGAAGTTAAGCCGAAAAGAGTAATGGAGGACGAAGTCGTCGGGGCTTCTGAGGATGACGCCTGCGCTGCTCCCTTCCATGCAGGACGAACCATCGACATAGACGTCCCAGGCTGGGGCGTCCTCCTGAATTTCCGGGGACTCGGGGATGGTGCATTCAGTGATAAATTCTGCGAGAGCTTGGCCTTTGATTGCTGTCCGAGGGTGGTAGCTGATGTTGTGCTGGCTGAGCTTGATTGACCATTTGATGAGGCAGCTGGAAATTTCGGGCTTGTCAAGGATTGTCTTAAGAGGCTGATCTGTGAGGATGCGGACGGAGTGGGCCTGAAAGTAGGGTCAGAGTTTTCGTGCTTCCATTACCAGTGCATGGGCAATTTTCATCTATCCTCGGGTATCGGACCTCTGCGTCTTGCAGGGCCTTGCTAACATAGTAGAGGGGCCTTTGCGATCCATCCTCTCTGACCAACATGGCACTGAGCGCGTTCAGTAGCGGCCAGGTATAGGAATAGGGGCTCGACTGGCTCCGGCTTGCTGAAGAGCGGTGGGTTAGTGAGGTATGCCTTCAGCTGGTCGAATGCCTCCTGCTGGGAGGTTGCCCACTCGAAGCTTTTTGCCCCCCTGAGGGCTTTGAAGAATGGAAGCGACTTCTCTCTAGATTTGGAGAGGAAACGGCCGATGGCCGCCAGCCGTCCCGTAAGCCTTTGTACTTCCTTGGTGTTTCTAGGGGTGCCATTTCGAGGATGGCTTGAATCTGTTCAGGGTTTGCTTCGATGCTGCGGTGGCTCACCACGAATCTGAGGAACCTCCCCGAGGAGACGCCGAAGGCGCACTTGGAGGGGTTGAGCCTCATATTGTGAGATCGCAGGACCCTGAAAGCTTCTTCGAGGTCGGCAACATGATCTTTGCCCGAGCGACTCTTGACGAGCATATTGTCCACATACACCTCCTTGTTCTGCCCGATCTCGTCCTTAAAGACCCGGTTGATGAGCCTCTGATATGTGGCGCCGGCGTTCTTCAGCCCGAAGGGCATAACCCGATAACAGTAAAGGCCTTGGTTGGTCACGAAGGCAGTTTTTCATGTCTGGAGGGAACAGTTTTATGTTGTTATAGCCTGAAAAGGCATCCATGAAGCTCAGCAGTTCGTGCCCTGCTGTCGCATCTATGAGGGCATCAAAGTTAGGTAGCGGGAACGGATCTTTGGGGCAGGCATTGTTGAGGTCTATGAAATCAAATGCAGATTCTCCATGTGCCGCTCGCCTTTTTCACCATCATCACATTAGCCAGCCACTCTAGGTAGCTGATCTCCTGAATGAATCGTGCTAAGAGGAACTTGCCGACTTCCTCCCTTACCGCCAGTTGTCGGTCGGGGGCGAACTTACGCCTCTTCTGCTGGACTGGCTTTGAGTCCGGATGGACGCTCAGCCGGTGCATTATAATGTCTTCAGAGATTCTCGGCATGTCAGACCATAGTCACAAAGTTCGGGTTTAATTCGGCAAATTCGCGATTTATTCGCGAATATTTTCTCAGTCAAACTAGCTCGCGAATTATACGTCGCTTCTCGAATTATTCGCGAAGTGCCCGAATAATTCGCAAAAATCACGAATTGCTGAATTATTCGCGAATAATACCCAATAACCCAACTCAAGTATTCAACCCTATTTCCTTGTAGTGTCTTGCTTTTCTCTTTCCTTGCGTTTTCTCTTCCCGGCCGCGCAAATTTTTTTCCCAAATCAGAAGGAGCGACGATTCCTTTTTCCCTATTGCAATCAAAAGAATTTCGTTTGCTTAATCACTAGAAGGTATGATTCTTGATCTCCTATCATTTTCATTTATGTCCATGTTCATTGCAATTGTTTTCTTTTTATCGTTTAACGGTGGGTTGAATGCCCCCCGCGTTCCATTAAAAAGAATTTAACAAAATATACAGCCAAAAATAAGGCTTATGAAGTTCAGATCCCAACAGGCTGGGTTCTAGAACTCATACACCCCAACCAACAAACAAAAAATACAGCGCAATCTAATCATACTGATTGGCCGACCTTGTCAGAGTAATTTTCTCGTGCCAATTTGAGCTCTCTTACTCAGTCTCTCGCTTGTACACAGTTTATCCTCCGTAACTGTCGTGCGATCGCCTCCGTCGCTCCGAGCAGTGACCCAAACGTCAACACTATGCACCATATGAGAGACACCGCAGGCACTCCACCAATCTGACATCTCTCTGTCCAGATTGAGTCATCGTTCTCATCCCTCGCTTAACCCTTGTTGACTCTCACCGCCATTTCGCGACGAAGGCAAACTTCGCATCTGATCCCTTCAAGCCCTCTGACATGAGAGAGACCAAAGGCACCCCTCATTTTGACCAGACCAAGTCAAAATAGAGCCCAAACTATAAAATTGCTTGGCAATTATCGCCCACACCAACTGGAATTCATTTTACTGCGAATTGTAAATCGGTTGTAATTTGGATATTAGGGATGACCTTTTAGTGGAGGAAAATATCACTCCACCCTTTCCCACCTTCTCCATTGGCATCATCAACAGCAGCCGACGAATCCCCAAACCAACATCACCAGTTGCTGCTGTCGACCTTTTTCGCCTCCCCAACAGTAGACGAAGTCCCGAACCAGTAACGCCAGTAACAGCCGACCAATCCCCTAACCAGCAATGCCAGCATCTGCCGACAAAGCCCTGATGATGCTAGCACCATGCTAGCACCATCCCCGCATCAACCAATGCATCCTATCCCGACCCTAGGGAGAAAAAACTTTTCTCTTCCATACGAACCACACTCCTCAAATCTAATTCAAATTTTAAATCTCCATTTCGAAATTCAAATCGGTTCAAAATTTTCCCCCAATCTAATTTTGAATTTCAAAATCCAAATTTGAAATTCAAAAACTAAATTTACCCTTCTATCGGCAGGCAACAACCTTCCCTCTTTGTCGTCGATCTCTGAGGCCGACCAGCCACGCCAACTCGTCGGAGAGAGCCACGATCTGCCCTCCCCGATGATGCCAGCATCATTGCCAACACCGACGAATCGCTCCCCCCCCCCGCGATGCTGGCAGCCCCAACGAGAGCGTTCACCCCAAGTATCCTCCAGCGCTGCTGACGAACACCCCCATCGCAACCACCCCGACATCAGACGCCAACCCCCTCCGATTTGACCTCACCGGCAACCCACTACTCGCCGTGTTGACCCACCGTACCCCCCTGCGTCTCATGAACAATCGCCATGCTCAACCCAAGTCAGCTCCGCTCCCGCAAGGCTCGGCGGTGTGCCCCAACTCCAAGACCCCCTCGACTGAAAGCCTCGCCGGTGATAGGCGACCTCGCCATTGTTTCGGTGGCGGGGCTAATGGTGGGGGGACGGAGGAGGAGACAGTCCTCCCCCCTCCCCCAAATTGAAATTGATAGGATCAAGAAATTGATAGGGCTAATGTTCATTGCAATTGTTGATCAATAAAATGAACCATTTGTTGTGTGAACTTGCTGCTATCGAATTTTAACAGGATATGGAACCAAGGGGGGTAAGGATTGAAGTATGGCATGAACCTGGAAACTTTGAATTTGAAATTATTTTTTAATTGATGTCTCTAATTTTTAATAGTCCTAAGATTCTCTTATGAAACACTTTTGTAATTGGTTGTTTGGTGCATAGGTTAAGTAGTTGATAGGAGATCAAGAAATTGATAGGGCTAATGTTCATTGCAATTGTTGATCAATAAAATGAACCATTTGTTGTGTAAACTTGCTGCTATCCAATTTTAAGAGGATATGGAACCAAGGGGGGTGAGGATTGAAGTGTGGCATGAACCTGGAAACTTTGAGTTTGAAATTATTTTTTAATTGATGTCTCTAATTTTTAATAGTCTAAGATATTCTCTTATGAAACACTTTTGTAATTGGTTGTTTGGTGCATAGGTTAAGTAGCTAACAAACAAAACAAAACTGAGAACTAGGTGATGCTATATCAGTGTTTTCGGAGCTAATTATGGTGCATGTGTAATTTGTGGTATGCAGTGTGATGTCATACAAAATTGATTATCAAAGCAAGTAAATGATCATAAAACTTATTGATTCTTATCTTATACAATATACAGTGACTACATTCACATACTACTAATAAATATTTTTTTGCTTTGGTGATGGGTACTAACTATTAAGATGTATTAAATTTTGTATTTCTTTCATTCCGAACTTATGCTGATTTTTTTCCTGAATTTTCCGACTTTTTGCTGAATTATTCCCGAACGCTGGATTTGTGACTATGCGTCGGACGGCTCAATGATTGTTTGCTTTGGGTCCGGGGCCAAGGATTGGCTAACCCGGAACCACTTGGACGTTTCTTCCTCGGAAAAAGGGACCTCCTCAAGCACATCTACGGGTCCCGAGCCTCGCTCGGAATGGAGTTCTACAGTGTCGAGGGGAAAGACGCCGCCCCCTTCCCAGTCATGTAGCACGAACCTGCCGACTCCTGATTGCCTCGGACAACGCCGACTCTGTGATCGGTGGAAAATTTGAGCTTTAAGCGGTAGGCAGAAGGAATCGCCTGGAGGGTGTAAAGGCTGGGTCTGATGAGGATGGCGTTATAGACGGTCTTGACATTGATCACCATGAAGTCCATTGCTTTGGTCCGGAGGGTCGGGGCCGTACCGGCCGTTACGTCAAGCGTGGCAATACCCTCGATCTGGACGGGGACGACAGAAAATCCATGGAGTGTGTATCCTGCCGGTTTCAGCCTTTCGCGGGAGAACTTGATGCTTTCAAAAGCGACCAGGAAGCGGATGTTGACCGAGCTACCGTTGTCCACGAGGATACACCGTACCTCGCGGTTGGCCATGCCGAGGCTAATGACCAGAGCATCGCAATGCGAGAGCTGAACGCCCTCCAGGTTTTCTCCTGAGAAGGAGACAGTCTGCTGTTGAATCCAAGGAGGCGGTTGGCCGTGGACCAAGCTTACCTCCTGCAAGAAGGCCTTGCGGAAGGTGTTGAAATCTCCTTCTATGGGCCCGCCGTAGACACATTGTAAGATGGCTTGTCCCCCGTCTCTTCGGGCTCAGGGTCTCGGTCGAGTTGCTTGCTGATCGTTCGAGGTGAAGGCCTCGGGTTCCTCTGGTCCCTCAGGTTAGTTTGGGTGGATTCCCTCAGGTACCCTCGCTGGATGAGGGCCTTTATCTCGTCTTTAAGGGTGCGGCAGTTGTTTGTCTCGTGCCCATGGTCCCGGTGGAACCGGTAGTAGAATCTTTGGTCCCCCTTTTTGTTGTTACTCGGTCGGGGAGGGAGTCGGACGATCCCTTTGTCCTCGTTTTTTAAGAGAATGACTGACACGTTCTGGGTCAGCGGCGTATATATTTCAAAACGGGGGACCGGAAGAGGTCTCTTCAGACCAGACGCGTCCTTTGTAGCCATTTTGACGGGCTCAGTGTCGTCCGCCTTGCGCTTTCCCTTGGCCGTAGCTTCTTTGATGCCCTTAGGGTGTAGAGCTTGCTCGGCTCGAATGTACTTCTCAACCCTGTTAAGGAGGTCGGGAAAGTCGATGGGCAGTTTCTTGGTCAAGGACGCCTTCAACTGGCGGTAGCGAACATTGTGCCGGAAAGCTGCAGAGGCCACGCCAGCGTTGAGAGAGGAGACCGACTTCGCCTCGGCGGTAAACCTTCGAACGAACTTTCGGAAGGGTTCCCCTTTTTTTTGTTTAAGGTCCAGAAGTGACGCGCTCATCTTTTCGACCTTTCGGTTGGTCACGAAGTGGGCTAGAAAGCTCGCTTCTAGTTGGTCGAAAGAGAAGACCGAGCTGGGGGTGAGTTTCGAGAACCATTCCCGAGTCGAATCGCGCAGGGTGGCAGGAAAAGCGCGGCATAGAAGAGGATCCGAGGCGCTGTAAATCAGCATGAGAGTTTTGAACCCTTCCATGTGATGAGCGGGATCACCCTCACCGTTGTATGTCTCAAATTGGGGAGGCCTGAAATTTCTGGGGATCTCAACTTCCATGATTTGGGTGGAGAATGGGGGTCGGTTCGGCCTGTAACCTTTGACCTGGTAACGGCCCGCCCTCGCAGAGATGGGCGAGGCGGTTTTCCATCTCCCGGAGGCATCGAAGGATGGCGTCTTCTTGTTCTAGTGGGCGGGTTGAACTGTGGGATTCGCTTCCTCGGGCTTCTGACTGAGGGTAGGAATTATCGCGCGTCTCGGTCCTGGGACCGCCTCAGATCGTTTGGAGGATTTCGTTCCTAAAATTTTGGAACTCGGCCCTCGTGACTGGGACCTGCTCCACAGGGCCGTGCGAGGGTGGAGGTCCTCGACGTGAGCGGCTGTGCCCTGGTTCCCGTTCTAGGGTCGGCTGTCTGCCATGGTTAGGGTCCGTGTTGGAAGCGGCTCCTCTTCTAGATCGGCTGATCTGCCGGTTTTGGATTACATGCAGCAAGTCGAGGGCAGCGATCGAGCATGAAGCGCTTGGTTCGGGTCCTGCAGCGCCATTGGGTTGAGTTGACGAGGGCCCTGGGCGGTCGCATGGCTATGAGAGGGAGGGGGATCTGGACAACGTCCAGAGGTAAATGCTTTTCTGGCTTTAGGAGCCATGATAAAGTCTGGCTTCGAGGTGACGTCCTCGGACAGGGTCGGCCCTGTGTCGATGTCGGTTCCCATAGACGGCGCCAACCTGATGCTGCTTGTTTTTGGGTGTGGGGGCAACAGGTGTGAGTTCTTGTAATTTGTGAAGCGGAAGGCGCAACACTAGCGTTGATCCGATCTCCGGCAGTAGGACCGGCTCGGGGGTAACTGGAGAGAAGTAGTGACTGGGTGCTTGGTTCGGATCTTCGTACCTGCACAATGCCTAGAAACCCGCAAGAGTTTCCGGAGACGGGCCATCCGACGATCTAGTCAGTCACTAAGAAAACAACAGTAGCTAGGGTTCAAGTGGAAAAAGATTGATTACCTTGAGAAGGGAGGAGGGGGTCTAGTATTTATAGACAGTGACAAACGGGTCTGAGGTTGTAACGGCCGGGTTGGACCCGTTTGCCGGTGGGCATGACATGGCAGAAGCCTGTTGGACTTTGTTGACTTGATGATCTGGGATGTGGGATGAGAGAAATCTGGGGAGATCTGATGGCCCTGATTGGGCCACATCATCTGTACCACACTACCACACCAGGTATCTAAACTGTATAAAGTTACAACGACTCCACATAACTCTAGTTATCATAACACACCATTGCCAAACACGCCACATACCCTATGTTTTTTGCTTATGTTGAGAATGAACAGTACTCATGTTTCATTCTTTATGAACAGATGTGTTAACTTGAATGAACTTGGTGTATGCAGGAATAGTGCTAAAATTTCACATAGATTATTGGCTTATCAAGGAAATGTAACTACAATGATATATTGCTTGGAATTAATCAAGGTCCAGGTTCTACCTGCCATGCATGTACAGAGAATTCTGTTATTAATAATTCTATTATGATTCCATATCTCATTAGGTTGCCAGGTTTCTACCTGCTATACATATATAGAGATCTCTGTTTTTCATAACTCTATGATGTTAACTTGTCTTTTTGGTCCTTAAAATCAATGGAACCCTTTGCTAGCGATGCACACTTCGTAATATTATTATATCAGAATTTGGAACGCAATTGTACTTTGAGATACACAAGGCTATATTTTTCTCTTTCCTTCATTGCTTACAGTTGGATGTTATTTTTATACCTATTTGCTTTATAGGACAAGAAGAAAGATGCTGTGAAGAAGGTGATTGCTGCAATGACTGTTGGGAAGGATGTTTCTTCATTGTTCACTGATGTTGTGAACTGCATGCAAACGGAGAATTTGGAGCTGAAGAAACTTGTCTATCTTTATCTTATAAACTATGCTAAGAGCCAACCAGATCTAGCCATACTTGCCGTCAATACTTTTGTGAAGGTAAGAGTTTGCTTTGTGGAATGCATAACTTAAGGAGTTAGTATTTTGATCTTTTTGTGCTTATGCTTATTTCTTTTATGCAATTACAGTTTTCAAATAGGCTACTTTTACACGCTTTAGAGAAATGTATGGAATACCATGTAATGATGCCATGCGGACACCTTGGCCCTTGTTAATGCAGAACAAACAGGATTAATTGTCTCAAGGGTAGAATACTACTATGAACTTTTGAGGCATATTTAATCAGTAGTTCAGCTTGATTCCACAAGTATACTGTATACCAAAAAAGTACTTGTGGAATCTCCCATAAACTATTCTTCCACCTCCCATAAACTATTCCACAAGTACCAAAAAATACCATTTGTAACTGCTTTCAAAATTGTTCATGTGTGTTGCATGTTGTCACATAATGAGGACCAAATGCATTCCTTCTCTATCTTTCTGAAACCCACACTGCTTAAAGCTCTCTACAGTCTAGGCAAAATCCAAACCCTAATATCTTGGGATAGGGAAGCTGTAATTTTAATCCTCCTTTAACTGCTTTTCAATATCTATGAATGAAATATAATTTTATGTGAATTACATTAATAAAGCATTTAATTTTTTTTTAATAACACCTCTGATTTCTTTTTTAATCTGTTTACCTTTGTTGGAATAATAATCTTTTAAGAGTACTATTTAAAATTCATAAAGTAAAATTTTAAATTTATATAATGATGTAAATTCATGTTTATCATCTTTTAAAGGCCAGTGGACATGAATCAATACAATTCCGTTATATTATATATAAACAGTAATATAAAATGTTGACTACAAAGAAAAAGCAAAAGCCTATTGCAGTATGTGATAAACCCAGTGCACAGGCTAGCTTTTCATTGGTCAGCAGTGACGGTATGCATGTTAGTCGGTTGCATACCCCAGAACCCAACTTGCTAGGCAATAGTTATCTTTTAAATCTTATGCAAGCAAATGTATACTACAGTTAGGTGTTACTTCAGACTCTTTTTCATAAAAATTTCTTGGTCGAACATGAGCTTTAATAAAAAGTGATCTGTGATTCTTCAGTATGCTTATTTGTAGATGACTTGATTGAATGTATTGCACATTTGCACCTTAGGTATGCATTTAGAGGAATACATATGTATTATTTAAAATTCTACTCCACAATTTTTACTGTAAATTGATCATCTTTTGCAGGACTCACAAGATCCTAATCCTTTGATTCGTGCTTTAGCTGTGAGGACTATGGGATGCATCCGTGTAGACAAAATTACAGAATACCTTTGTGACCCACTTCAGAGATGTCTCAAGGTTGGCTTATCACTTTGTATGCATTTCTTAGCTGTTATATTTTCACTCTAAAAATTTTCAATGTTTCAATCGCTAACTTTTTTTTAAAAAAGAAAAAAACTTGGTTGTTTTCAAAATAATTCTGACATAGCAGAGAGTTTGATTATTTCCCTATTCTTATGCGAAGTTATTAATAGAGCACTTTCTATGGCCAGGATGACGATCCCTATGTTCGAAAAACTGCTGCAATATGTGTTGCTAAATTATATGATATAAATGCCGAGTTAGTGGAAGATAGGGGATTTCTTGATACTCTCAAGGACTTGATATCTGACAACAATCCAATGGTAGTTGCAAATGCAGTTGCTGCACTTGCAGAGATTCAAGAAAATAGCAGCAGACCAATCTTTGAGATAACTAGCCATACATTAGCAAAGCTGCTGACTGCTTTAAATGAGTGCACTGAGTAAGTTAATATTCAGAAAAGCATTTATTTATTACTGTTTCTTTTTTTGAATGATAATTAATTGAGGGGATTTATTTATTTATTTATTTATTTTTACATCCCATATTCTCAGGGTTTGCACTTCAGTATCTTGTGTGGAATGCATTTTTACCAATTGTTTATGTCTTGCATGAGACACTCATTTCTCTAACTCTCTTAGGGTTTTTTGGTTTAAAATTTAAAAATCATATATTCCCAAAAGTATCAAAACTTCATGTAATGTGAAATTAAGACTAGATAGTCAATGGAGTTGCTAAAACCCCATCCAAGAGGTAATTTAGACATTCATTGTTGTTGGATATGTGTGCTACATACTCCATTTCGTTAATGACTGCTACCATTTCGTGACATGCGAATTTCAATTGTGCAGCTGTATTGCTGATATTTCTCTTTCGAATATTGTTCATATAGTACTAGTTATTGTTAACTTCCTGATTGCTGTTTAAGGCACACCTTCAAGCAACTGGTGACAAGCGATGAACCTGACCTAAAACCATTTAATTTAGCATATACAAATCTTAATCATACCTGGTTCTATAGTTTCGGGAACAGATCACTTGTTCAAGGAGAAGCAGTTCTAAAAGCTCTTGTAGATATATAGTATCATAGTTTACCTTGGGATGAGAAAAAAGATGTACAAGTGAGCTAAGTGAGCTAAGCAGTTAAAATCGGAAAAAGTCGCGATTAATCGCTAATCGAACCTAAGGCGATTAATTTTCTTGCGATTTACAACATTTCTATTGGTAGCAGTTTTATCGGGAATAATCGCCGATTAAGTCGGTAATCGGCTGATAATCAGCCAATAATCAGTTAATCCGATTAACCGATTAAATCGGTTCTAGGTTTGTTTCACTTTGTTTTGGTTTTTTGTGATTTGATATTAAACATGACAATGAGTGGAAACTAGAAATGTTTATTTATATTTAGTTCTTTTTTGTATGCGATATTAAATATGTATTATGAATATGTAGATGGGTGTGGATGTGACATTGAACGTGAATTATGAATATGAAGATGTGACTGGATTGCCGTCTACTGTTTATTTATATTTTAAATGTGTTATCTACTTATCTCTGAGTTTTAAGGTATGCTTATTTAATTAGTGATATTAAACTTGATATTTCTCGTGTTAACTTGTCATTCAAAACTTAAAATCCTCTTGATCATATACTACAGAGAAGATAGATCATTTTTAATTTTTTTCTATATATATATATAAGATTTTTCCGACTGATTAACCGATTAATTATTCATCGCTCCTAGACCGATTAGTTCTGAAAACTGATTTTAACTGCGTAGCAAGTGGGGATTAAAAACTGCCATATTTGTGGCAGAGCTACCAAACTGTTGAGTTAATGTCTTCTTCCATTCTTGTTGGGACACTGACTACTGATAGACGAGATAGCTTGAAATGTTCTTCTTGCTGTTAACCTTACATTCAGTATATAAAATTTCATTGATTCTCACTGATGACCTCCTATTTATGTTGTAAAATCATCCCCATGATCTCTTCTGCCCTACCTGTTTCCTGTTTCCTGTTTTTTTAATCCCGTGATGTGATTTCACTTTTAACTGTAACCAAATTCAGCCTAAAAATTGTTAGGTCAAGCATGTCAAATAATGGAAAGTCGTTGAAGGTGGAATGGTGAGGATGAAATAACTTGGTTGTTGGTCTGTAGCTGTCTAGATTTATAGCTGGTGAGAATAGACATATAGACTTTGACGTGACATGAAGTCATCGACGGAACATCGATCTGGCTTCTGAGTGATCAGTTTGGTGGCAGGCATAGTTTGAATTATTGACTCGATGCTTTCAGCACATGGGCTTTACAGGCTCAGTAAGTATTAGTTCTGCTCCCATGGGGTTTTGTTGGTTCCCGTTTGATGTCTATTGGTGAGTGTTTTGTGTGCCTTTAGTGGAAATGGTGATGGGAAATAGTTAACAGATAATAATGGAAGGGTAAACACAACCTCAATGTGGTTTCGTTCTTTGCTTGCAGATTCCACTATTCTAAATATAGAGATAGTTCTCTGTTCATCTTTGTTCTCTGTTCATCTTAACTTGTACACATTCGATGTCTTTTTTTTCTAAGCAGGGGACGTAATTATAAAAATTTAATGGAATAATGGGACTTACATGCAAAAGAACTCTTACATCTGCAATTCATATTTTTTTTATTCTTAATTAGAGTGATTTAATTGCTAATATGCAAATAGACATGTTTTGAGGAACTTTTTTGTGCATATATTGAAAAAATGCAAATATGTTACATGTATATGAATATTGCGTGCAGTGCATGCATTGGGCTATTGACATCTAAATCCAAACTTTTGCATTATATTAGTAAAAATTTCCTTTGATGTGTGTCCTACCCCCATGAAGTACACTAGATAAGTTATTCATATGATCTGCCCGTCATGCAGATGGGGTCAAGTTTTTATTTTGGATGCCTTATCAGGGTACAAAGCAGCTGATGCACGTGAAGCAGAAAATATAGTGGAGCGAGTCACTCCACGTCTTCAACATGCAAATTGTGCTGTCGTCCTTTCCGCTGTTAAGGTATATATGGTCCTCCCAACCTATCCTACCGCCTCTGTTGTTTCAATATCCTTCTACTGTATGTGAGTAAGAATGAGACTTCTGTTTTAGGCTGTCTAAAGTTTGTCCATATTGATTATTCGTGATAAAAAATGACCTGCTTATAATTTTGTGAAACACTTGAAGCATTCATTTCTGGTCATGGAGCTCAAGTTGGGATCATTGTTTTAGATTTTGGCGAGACCTGTAGTACACTCCCCAAAACAAAAATATCTGCTTGTTCGAGAAAGATAATTTCAGGAATATTTTACTTTCCATTCACTAAAGTTTAACCCATTTATGTTGGCCTCTTGTTATGTGTTGGCACGTCAAAGATCACCCAAGGTAGCCAGGATGGAGGATCGAAAGACAATAGACAAGCTGGAAATTTACAAACAAGGAAACATGATACATTGGAATGCTTCATTCGAATCACACTTAATTGAAACCAAATACATTTATATTGTAGATGAAATAAATTTTTGTGAGCAAAAAGGAGCTGTATTACCTTAATAGGTTGTTGTATATGTCACTATAAATACATAATTATATTTATATATTAGTTTGACTGTTCAAGGCGTAGTCAAGGTTCTCATTGTTGATATCTAAGTTTGGTATTGTCATTGTCTTGTTTATTCCACCACATCAATTTTACTACTGATTAAATTATATAATTTATACAGTCTAATTATGAAGTTCTCTTGAAGAGTTGATTTACCTGTCGCTATTACAGTACAGTATGGAACTTGTCTCCCAGATTATGGATTACAAGGGATTATGATTTGGGGTAATGTGGGATAAACAATTCAGTTGGGGTAAACCTATTGTTTTTTATCTTCTTACTTCTTAGAGTAAGAGGCTCTTTCTTATCATAGGAATATACTGTGGAGTTAACTCCTTGGTTTTCTGAAGTGAAATGTATGACCAGTGAGCTGTACTTTCCTGCATAACATCTACTCGTCCATAATTTTCCCGGGAAGAAATTTATTACCAAATTAAAGGGTTAATGTAAGTTGACATCCAATCGTACAACAACAACAACAACAACAACAACAACAAAGCTTTTTTTCCCAACTAGTTGGAGTCGGCTACATGAATCCTAGTTCTCCATTTTGCTCAGTTTAGCGCAATATCTTCTGTAAGCCCACAAGCTATCATATCTTTTCTCACCGTTTCTATCCAAGTAAATTTAGGTCTTTCCCTACCCCTAACTCTACCTTGAATACTTATCAAATCACTATTTCTAACTATGGCACTACTAGGCCTACGTGTGACATGTATTCTCTCTTAATTTATCTTGGATAGGAGCTACCTTTACAATGTCTCGTATATGCTCATTTCTAATTCTATCCTTCCTGGTTTTACCACACATCCACCTTGGCATTCTCATCTTCGCTACACTCATTTTTTGGACAAGTTTCTTTATTGCCGAACACTCTGCTCCATACATCATTGTTGTTCTAATAGTTGACCTATAAAATTTTTCCTTCAACTTCAAAGGTATACGTACCACAAACGCTTCTCCACTTAAGCCACCCTGCTCGAATCCTACATATAACATCTTGACAAATCTTTCAATCTTTTTGAATAATCGAGCCTAAATCGAAAACTGTCTCTTTTAGATATCTCTTGACCGTCAAGCTTCACTACTTCCTTATTTATGTTCCGAATATCACTAACATTATTCTAAAGCCTTTACCTTCTAAAGTTTCTTTCCATAAATCTAATTTAGTATTGATTCCTGCTTTAGTCTCATCCACTAAGACGGCGTCATCGGCAAAAAGCATACACCAAGATACCTTATCTTGTATTCCTCGTGTCAATTAATCCATAACCAAAGCAAAGAGGTAGGGGCTTAAAGCCGCACCTTGGTGTAAACCTACTGTAATAGGAAAATCATTGATCTCTCCTGTAGTTGTTCTAATTGTGGTTATTGTACCTTCATACATATCCTTAATCACCTCAATATACCGAATAATTACTCTTATTATTTAACGCCCACCATGCTGCCTCTAGGGACTTTATCATATGCTTTTTTTAGATCTATAAATACCATATGTAATCTTTCTTATTCTCTATATACATTTCCATAAGTCTCATCAATACCTAAATTGCTTCCATTGTTGACCTTTAAGGCATAAATTCAAATTGATTCTCAGATACTGTAGTTTATAGTCTCGGTCTATGTTCGATCATTCTCTCCTAAAGTCTCATTAATTTAATCCCTCGGTAGTTGGAGAAACTTTGTATATCTCATTTATTTTTATATATAGATACTAAAATACTCTTTCTTCATTCATCGGTCATCTTCTTGGTCCTCAAAATCTCATTAAATAATCCTGTTTGCCAACTCACTCCTACATTCCCAAGACACTTTCAAACTTCATTGGTGCTTTTCCTATTTTCATCCTTCCTAGAGCATTTCAAACATCCGAAGTCCTAATTCTACGGAAAAACATATGCTCTCGACTTTCCCTCGAGTCCTCTATATTTAAGTTGCCCACAATTTTTTTATTTAATTTCTCAGAGTAATTTCGCCATCTTTACTTAATTTCCCCATCTTTTACTAAGACTCTTGAATCATCGCTCTTAATACACCTAATTATATCCAAATTTTCTCATTTTGTTCCTAATTTTGTCTATTAATTATCATAAGCTTTTCCTTTTGCATTTCTTACTTTGTTTTAACTTCTTTTTTAACGGTCTTATATCTCTCCAAATCCTCTTCATTTCTACTCTTTTGTCATATTTTGAAGGTTGATCTTTTTTTTCTGTCACAATATTTTGGACTTCTTTTTGCTATCACCATGTTTCTTTAGTTTGCAATTCTCTAGCTTTAGATTTTTCAGGTACCTCCTTTGAGATTTTTCTTATGCACGTAGCCATTTTAGTTCACATCATATTTGTCTCCTTGATGTAAAACCAACCCTAAAATAGAGAATTTCCAAGAATTTTAATGGGTTAATTTTACCAACATGAAAGTGCGGATCTAAGTTGAAAATTTTTAACAGTTAACAGGTTCGATGGGTTTTCAAGAATTGAATATGTGTAACAGTCCCAATTAATAATTCAATCGTACGATCAACAATTAAATTCCTATGTGTCAGCAAGTAATAAATTCAATATCGATTCGTACTCTATTCTAGCATGTGGATCGCTCAATCTCAATTATTTTGTGGTCGACAGATAAATCAGATAATATACTAGTTAATAGAGCAGTAAAACACAAATATTTAATAAGGGAACGAGTATACCGAATGCGAAGAAACCAGCGTAGATCTCCGATTTGACCAACAATGAAAAAACACAGCACTCAAAGAACATCAATGGCAGCAGTCAGCTTCAAGATGAATGGTAGCAGTCGGCAGTGATGGGGAACCACGGGATCTGGCCGACGTGGCTCGACGGCGGGAGGGCGTCGGTCGGCAGAGGCGGCGCACATCGACGCACGGCGGCGTCAGGGAGCAGTTGGTGGACGGGTGTTGTGCTGGGTGAGGAAGGAGGCAGTGAGGGCGTGGAGGTTTGGAGTGGTGGTGATGGGTCGACGGAGTTGAGGATGAAGGGTGTGGTCACGGTGGGGTGGTGACGGGGCGAGGTCGATCGGGGACGAGAGCTAGGGCTTCGGGGTCGGGGTGGTTGGAGATCCGAAGAAGATGGAGAAGGAGGTTGGGTTTAGTTTTCTTCTTCTTTTTCGATCGGGATCTGACGCATACGAAGGAGAAGGTTGGGGAAGAAGATGTCGATGGCGGCTGTTAATAGGAAGTTGTGATTAGGGTTTTAGTATTTGAGAATTAGGAAGATTATGGTAGAGATTTATATTGGGAGATTTTAATTGGAGGATATATTTTAGAATTAATCACTAACTCTAAAATTAGATTAGGATTTATCACAAACCCTAATTTGGATCTCAGTTGTATCACACAAAAGAGAGGGAGGAAGAGCAAAACTCAACACAGATTTTTTTTAAATCAATAATGGCATCATTTCTCATTAATCTCAAGGCCTTTAAATAGGCTCAAATACATCTTGAAACACATCCAAAATATTCTCAAAATCTAAAAAAATTACAAAAAGATTACATATGGCTATAATTGCCAGAAACAAAAATGGTACTGAAATAAACTAAACAGGAAAGATGTCCTCATCACTCCTCTTCCCAATTTCATGTCGCTCCTGTCAGGACTTTATCTCTAAAAATCTCTAGTTTCTCCCTTTAAGTTCCACCACCTAATTTTTGGGTTCCTAGTCTCCTTTCTCGCACATATGTGTTGAGGTTAAACACTCTCCCGGTACAACTTTAATATCTTTACATGTCAAGCGGTCCGCCTTTCTAGTAATTGAAAAATCAATTTGGCTTATATTTGCCCCATTTTTAAAGGTTATCAAATGTTCCTCCCTCTTCCTTAAATAAGTATTTGCTAATATAAGATCGTACGAAGCCGCAAAATCTAATAGTGATATCCAATCATACAGTTTGTCTAATTTTCCGTGGAGCTTTATGCTCCATAGACAGCCCATTTTAATGAGGAAGGTCATAGAGGGATCTGTTGTTGATAAGCATGTCTACTGGTTTTGAAAAAAAACTTATTTTCCCTTTTAAATTATTGTAAATTGATAAATATTTGGATTTTAAAAAATACTATGGGCAACAATCCATTTGTTTGATGTACTTGTTGCTAGTAAGCTATGTTGCACGGATACTTCTATTTGGTAGTCGTGTTGTGTTGGACACTCAATCCGACACGACACTAGATATTTAAGGGCAGTTTTTCAAAATCTTCTCGTGTCGGCGTATTGTGTCACATCGTGTCCATGTCGGCATGTCTTTGTCCATGCATCTTAGTTGGTAAGATACTTTAAGAATGAGGAGAATACTCTTTTTCGGAAAAGCAAACCTTGTGATATGTCTGGAATTCCAAATTCCCTTGCACAATTACTGGACTTGTTTTTGAATATTTCATGAGGTTATAGATTTTTTAAAGTCTATTGATTGTTATTGATTTCTCTTTCTTTGCTGCAGATGATCCTTCAACAAATGGAGCTTATTATTAGTACTGATGTTGTCCGAAATCTTTGCAAGAAGATGGCGCCCCCATTAGTGACACTGCTTTCTGCAGAACCTGAGATACAATATGTAGCATTACGCAACATTAACCTTATCGTACAGAAAAGGCCTACAATCCTTGCACATGAAATCAAGGTAAAATTTGGATTAGCTTTCTTATAGAGTATTTGACTTATTTCCTCTTTTGTGATGCTTCTAACAGTATATTATCTCCTTTTGATATTTTTCTTTAGGTTTTCTTTTGCAAGTACAATGATCCAATATATGTAAAGATGGAGAAGTTAGAGATCATGATTAAGCTGGCTTCCGATCGTAATATAGATCAGGTACCGGAGGATTTATGGGTTTTCTCATAACTAATTTGTATGCTTTTACATTCTATTATAGTTCTATAGATTGGTGCATTATGCGTATATATCCTATGGGTACCTCGGGCAGATGCTTTATGCTATAAATTGGAACATTGAATAATTTACACATGTTCTCATAGGCAGACTTTTTGAAGAGTATAGAACATGTTAGCAGAAAAATAAACAACTAGTTAGTTTGAAATATTTTACAGAAATTTCTTTAATCAAAGATTTAGTGTTTTTTTCCCTCACTGGCAAATTTTTTGTTACATTCTGCAGGTCCAACTAACACTAGATATCTCTCACTTTATTGCTTAAACCAGTATTTTGGATGAAACACAGAGCATCTTGGATTCTGATGCTTGATGGCGTTTCGTTGAGAAATAAGTTGCTTTTGTCTGTAAAGTTAGAATTTCCAGCTTGAAGAGCCTTTTGCAAATTTTCTGGAAGTAATTGCCCATAAAAATTAGAGTAAAATTCTATCTTTAGAAGTAGATGGTGCATAAATGGCTTTATATTACTTTAAACATGGAGGGTTAAGATTTTCTAGGAACATTGTATGATCTTGTGATACACCATGGCATTTACCATATAGATTTGAGTGGTTCTTTCCCTATGAAACATCAATCTTGAAGGCTATGAGCACACATCAGAGTCTAGCAGCAGTGTATGGAGGAAGAAGGTGATAAATTTTGTACTTATGAATTTTTATTATTTCTATAGGCGCAAGATAATATGAACAATTTCTTTATTCTGCCTCGTATGCTGACATATTTATTAAAGGAGGATGCAGATGGTGTTACTTAGTACATGGTATTGTTAAGTTGAGGGGGCTGGTTGAAATGGGCAAAAGTGCTTTGGAGTTTTATACCTGTGAAAGGAAGGGAATTATTTTATACAGTTATATTACACGGCCCCTAAATGGATCAGCAGGTACGGAAGTTAGAATTAAGATGTTCGATATACTGGAGCTGATGATGAGGTGGATGAATTGCAATTTACTAAACTATCAGATAAGAGATGAGTTTTATGGCATTATAGAATACCAGTGAAAGGAAGGGAATCATTTTATACTGTTATATGACAAGTCCCCTATATGGATCAGCATGTACGGAAGTTAGAAGTAAGATGTTCAATATACTGGAGCTGTTGATGAGGTGGATTAGCTGTGATTTACTAAACTATCAGATAAACATAACAGATGAGAAAACTAATATCTGTAAGAAATTATAATTGAGGATAAATTGTTGTAGAAATGACTAGGTTGGTCTGGGCATGTGTAATGGTGTTGAAGCGGACTAGGTAAAAGGGATGGGGGTCATACGTCCATTGTTATTGGTGGTAGAACTGTAAGGAAAGAGGCTGGTCCTGAGGGAAAACCTGAACAAACATGCATTGAGGTGGTAGATTTGGATGTGCTAGTTACTAAATAATAAACCTGATGCCATCTATGTGAGATAAATTTAGGTAAAGATTCATGAAGTTTACTTAATAAATTGGGGATAAAGGGTTTGTTGTTGTTGTAATTCCAAAATCTTGCACTATTTGCACATCATTGTACTGTTTCACATGGCACTTTGTTTAATTACCGAGGAATTTAATCTACATAAAAAAGAAAGCTGTTTTGTTAGAGCAGTTGTGGATTTGAAGGTAACCAATTTTTTAGTTACTTCTGCACATAAATTTTCTTCTTCGTCTAATTCAAGCTGTTAGAAGCTTTAGAGCAATATGTGACTGTTGCGTTGAAATGATGGGCACTTTCCTGTATCACCCTGTCTTAACATTTAGGATCACATATTGACTAATAACTTTTAGCAATGAACTATAAACCTGTTTAAGTTTGCTCAACTTATATGTTCATGCAGGTACAGTTCAGTAAATAGTATTTATCTAATGTAATATTTTATGACCTTCTACTTGGCATGGCTCATGAGTGCACAGAATCCCTCTGCATAAAATGGGAATTAGTTCTGGCAATTTTTCCATTTCCTTCTTCAGTGACTAATAGGCTTCTCTACAGGTTCTGTTGGAGTTCAAAGAATATGCTACGGAAGTAGATGTAGATTTTGTCAGAAAGGCTGTTCGTGCCATTGGCCGATGTGCCATCAAATTAGAGAGAGCGGCGGAACGGTGCATCAGCATTTTGCTTGAGCTGATAAAGATAAAAGTAAATTATGTTGTGCAAGAGGCTATTATTGTCATCAAAGACATTTTCAGACGCTACCCTAACACGTAAGTATTGGCTTTTAGTACTTAGATAAGTGGCACACTGTGTGTTGCTCCTAAAGACTGCATCTTTTTCAGCTATGAGTCGATCATTGCCACACTCTGTGAGAGCTTGGACACTTTAGATGAGCCAGAGGCTAAGGTACTGTAATAGTGTAAACATTGTAAGAAAGATTTTGTTTCTCTTTCTATTTACATTATATTTTTACTAAATCTGCTATTGTTATTACAGGCATCAATGATCTGGATAATTGGAGAATATGCAGAAAGAATCGACAATGCAGATGAGCTCCTTGAGAGCTTCCTAGAAAGCTTCCCAGAAGAGCCTGCACTTGTACAGCTGCAATTGCTCACCGCAACAGTCAAATTGTTTCTTAAGAAGCCAACTGAAGGCCCTCAGCAGATGATTCAGGTATCTTACAATAATTTAGCTTGTCAATGCAATTCAATTCTGGTTGTTTTTGTCTTATGTATTGTTGAGAAGTGTAATTGAGCACTGTAATTGGATGGTTATCTTCTTTTGTGCTAAAGTGCAGCCTTCTTTATGCAACTAGCAAATTAGCACTGCCTGTACAGTTCCAAATGAGAACACAAGGTGTACTATTTTAGCATAATGCATTATCGTAAGGTTTTTACCCTTTTTCCCCTTCATTTTTGTGGCGCAGGTAGTTCTAAATAATGCCACTGTCGAGACAGACAATCCTGATCTACGTGACCGTGCATATATATATTGGCGTCTTCTTTCTACTGATCCTGAGGTATCTAGAAGTTGACCGACTAGAATCATCTTATTATGTGCTTAGTAACTGCAATCATGTCTTCCCTTCAGGCTGCTAAAGATGTTGTCCTAGCTGAGAAGCCAGTAATAAGTGATGATTCAAACCAACTGGATCCTTCTCTTCTTGATGAGCTTCTTGCAAATATTGCTACCCTTTCTTCTGTTTATCACAAGCCTCCAGAGACATTCATCAGTCGTGCAAAATCAGCGACTCCTAGACCAGAAGATGATGAATATCCTGATGGGGGCAACACAGCATACTCTGAGTCACCTTCACATGGAATCAGTGGTGCAACTGGTTCCAGTTCAAGCACAATTTCCCATGTCTCTCCAAAGCAGTTAGTACCAGCAACATCCCCCTCTGCACAAGCTGCTCCTTTGCCAGACTTACTTGGTGATTTGGACAATGCACTCGTCCCTGTTGACCAGCCATCAACTCCTTCTGGGTAAGTTGGTTACTGCTCAAATTTCTTCTCACACTTTCTAAGTTTCATGTCAATGTTGTCCCCAAAGGAATTTAAGACATTGTAAGAATTATTGTTTATTTGTTCTTGCAGGCCTCCTTTACCTGTTCTACTATCATCATCAACTGGCCAAGGTCTACAGATCAGTGGACAGCTTCTTCGCCGGGATGGGCAAATATTATACGGACTAATGTTTGAAAACAATACACAAACTGTCTTAGATGGGTTTATGATACAGTTCAACAAAAATTCATTTGGGCTTGCTGCTGCTGGACCTTTACAGGTAATTGAACCTCTTTTACTCTAGTTGATATTTATTAGTCAAACTTCTTAAGTAGTGATCACCTTGTATGTATACCTTTTGGTTCATTAGGTTGCACAGGTTCCTCCTGGAGGGTCTTCGAGAACACTTCTACCGATGGTTTCGTATCAGAATCTATCACAAGGACCGACAAGCACACTTCTGCAGGTTGCAGTGAAAAACAATCAGCAGCCTGTGTGGTATTTTAATGATAAGGTCTCATTGCACGTGTTCTTCTCTGAGGATGGAAGAATGGAACGTACAAGCTTTCTTGAGGTAACTAATTTGATATTACTCAGTAAATTGTATCAAATGAATGCTTTCTAGTACTTAAATTAGTTTTCTATTTAAGTAAAGCATGACCTTGCCCCTTTGGGTTCTTGAGTCGAGTTTGAGTTTCCATACCTTTATATATATATATATATATATATATATATATATATATATATATATATATATATATATATATATATATATATGGGAGCCCTTCGGTTGAGAACTAATTTTGGTGAGAACTCCGTGAGAACTCACGAAGTAGACCCCCCATGAAAAATCCGAACCGACCATCTCGTTCTACATGCCTTAGATAGCATAACATAAAGAATTCAAATAATTTGAAGTTCGTTTGCTCATCCATCAAATGGAGTAGAATTTTCAGCCATACAATTTTGCGATGATGTAAATTATGGGACAATGAACTTCAAATTACGCGATTTCTTTATGTTATGCTATCTAAGGCATGTTGAACGAGATGGCCGGTTCGGATTTTTCATGGGGGGTGTACTCCTTGAGTTCTCACGGAGTTCTCACCAAATTAGTTCTCAACCGAAGGGCCACCTATATATATATATATATATATATATATATATATATATATATATATATATATATATTTCAATTTAACGGTTCTGATTGTGCCAGATTGGAACCTTCCGATTTTGATGGGTATGTATGTCATAACTTAGCTTTTCAGTTACTTTAACTCAATTTTGATAGTGATTCATTTTAGTTCTTTCCTTTATGTTCCAGTAGATTCCATGTCAGACTCAGTGAAACAAGTTTGAAACCTAGGCTACCTAGACTACCTAGCCATAGATGACTACCAACATCTAGATCCAGATTCAAGCTGCTTGCCCAAGTGTTTGTATTTAGAATGGTTTTAGTTTGAGATTAAGGCTGGCAAGGGGCCGGGTTTGGACTGGACTCGTATAAGCCCAAGCCCGATCCTGAATTTTAAAACTAGTTCGAAGCCTGCCCGATTTATATTCGGGCTTAAAATGTTGTTCCCTGGCTCGGGCCCGAATTAGACCCAAAAAAACGTGTCGGGCCTAGGCCTAACCTACTTGTGCATTTTTAATATACAATTTTCTAATATTAACATAACAACATTTAGAATAAACAACAACAACAACAACAAAGCCTTTTTCCTAACTAGTTGGGGTCGGCTACATGAATCATGGTTTTCCATTCTGCTCGGTTTAGTGCAATATCTTCTGTAAGGTCACAAGCTATCATATCTTTTCTTGCTGTTTCCACCCAAGTTAGTTTAGATATTCCTCTACCCCTAACTCTACCCTCAATACTTATCAAATCACTCTTTCTAACAGGGGCAGTATTAGGTCTACGTGTGATATGTCCAAACCACATGAAGCGATTCTCCCTTAACTTATCTTAGATTGGAGCTACCTCTAACATGTCTCGTATATGCTCGATTCTAATTCTATCCTGTCTTGTTTTACCATATATTCATCTTAGCATCCTTATCTCCGCAACACTCAGTTTTTGGACATGTTGAATGTCTTAAAAAAACATTTCTTAATAAAACATCTAGATTAATTTTTGTAAAATTATCTAATTATATCTATTTCTATTCTGACACTATATTTGTAAGGTATCATTTCTCTCTGTATAAAATATAGTACTCATTTCAACTTATACAAATGAATGTCTATTAGAAAAAAATAGTAAACAAATGAATGAAAATGGTTTTTAAAATAATCATGACTATACGTAATATTAACATAAATTTGCATATGCATACATATATGTGTAATCACATATATATACATAGACGTTTAAACGCACAAATGCACAAATTTGATCTGGGCCTGTCGGGCCTAGATACTTGAGCCTGCGCCTGGCATAAATTTTGTTCGGGCCTAAAAGGTTGAGCCCGAGCCCGACCGAATTGATAAATGATTGGCCCTAGTCGGGCCAATTGCCACCCTTATTTGAGATGCAAATGCAATAGGAAACTCAAATATCCCTCCCAACTTTTCTGATTCAATTACTGAAGTAACAACTCGGCAGGGAAATTTGGAAGATGGTTTTAGTAGAATGCACGTCTTGATCAAGTTGTAGTGCATGCCACTGGTATGGCACAAAGCATTTTCCATACCAAATTCTAGAGTATTCCATCCCCAATGATTCTATTGCAAATAAAGTTGCAACTAGGTTCATAAACACAATTCAGTAGACTATTGTCAACTACGTTGATTTTTTGTTTGCCTGCATTTCAATATGTATACTCCACTTCACTATGCATTTGATCCTTGTTATACATGCAGACATGGAAGTCAATTCCTGATTCAAATGAGATTGCAAAAGACCTTCACAGCGCCATCATCCACTCTGTGGACTCCACGATCGAACATTTGGCTGCAGTGAATGTGTTTTTTGTAGCAAAGCGAAGAAACGCACATAAAGAAATATTGTACCTATCTTGCAAGGGCCCAAAGGGTGTTCCTTTCCTGATAGAACTCACAGCTGCTGTTGGCACGGAAGGCGTGAAATGTGCAGTGAAGACCCCAAGCCCGGATCTGGCGCCACCCTTCTTCGAAGCAATGGAAACACTTCTCAAGTGATGATGATGATGATGATACTTGTTTTAAATGCTTCCAGCTTCTGTAAAATGTACGACTGGCTTGTCCTTCTTGATAGTCAAGTGAACGCTATTTTGTGTGATGTGATTTTTGGTTTTTGTTCTTTTTGTTCTTTTTATTTATATATTCTTAATCACGAATTTTGATTGTCTACAATTTGAGTGTGTAGACATTGTAATGATCCTTGTCAAATAAACCGTAATATCAAAAAATTGAGCCTGTTAAATTTCTCAAGTTGCATCCTGTATTAATCTGTGTGTATTATTGCATATCCACTCTTGTGTTGAGGTTTCATTTTTGTGTGCTTGTGAACCCCGAAATTTTGAAGAATCACCATTTGCTTTGTACTTTGTAGTATCATTTTCTTGAACTTGTGATCAAAAAAATATTATATGAAAGGCTGAGGAATGTACAAAAATGCCGATGGATAGGGTTATATGTGCTTTTGAATAAGGATAGCGATACTAGGTTGGCCGGGACAATTCCGGTTTAGTTGCATACTATTATGTTGCTACGATAGGTGCCACCTTTAAATGAAAGTATACAAAGATATGAAGATTGCCCATGCATATCTTGTATCATAACGGCACATGAGTAGGAAGCGGCAACTGCTTGACTTTCACCGCCTTCTCATGCTAATAAAAGGCCTTAGAGAATGTTCTAAAGGAAGATGTATACGAAAAGGCCTTAGAGAATGTTCTAAAGGAAGGTAGGTATATTCGAGCCTAAATGCGAGTAGTTGAGTTTAAGTAGCGAGTATATAAAAGAAAAATGCCGCTATGCCCTTGCATTTGAGGAAGCTAGCAATATCACTATATGTATACTAAGGAAGGTTTCGCTGTTGATAGAGAAAAGCTCAAATGGAAATAACGTATAAGATGTTGATATCTTCAAGTGAAGAGAAACCATCGACTTTGAATTTAAGCACGAAAGTATATCCAGGACTAATGAAAACTAACAACAACTAGGAAACCACTCGAATTCTCATAGTTAATTGAGTTAAGAGAGGACCATTCACGGGGGAGTATGCATTCATTATTCCCGTTCCCGTACCCGGAAAGAGGAGAGGAATTGGTTAGTGTCCTGGCTATGCCCTTGCACCGAGGTCTTGTGAAGAGCCGGGAAGTACTACATAGGCACGACACAGAGGTGATAAGTGTTTAGATTATAGATACGAAGGGAAATAATATGAGGGTTTTTTTTTTCCGATCTCTTCATGTATCACATCAAAATTTCCCAATTTTGAATTGTGAGAGATGGCTGAGTGGACTAAAACGGCAGATTTCGAATCTGTTGTACGAGTTATTCGTACCGAGGGTTCGAATCCCTCTCTCTCCGCCCCTTCTGATCACTTCAGACTTTCCAATTGGAAATTTTTTCTTTTTTTATTCCTTATGTCGCTGTGACAATTCTGTTTTGGGTCCCTTCTGAATCTCTCAACCTCTGTTTTTCTTCTTTGCAATGTATCAACAACCTGTTATTATGAGCTCCAATTAAAGTTCTCACAAAAAAATGAGGTCAAAGCCATAGCAAAATTAAATGGGCATATCAGAGGTACAATATGCACTCTATCTACGTCTAAAGTATCCAGTAGTCAAAAGTGATGATGGATGGTTCCTAAAACTTTAGAACGCTCAACTATTTTTTTTGCCACGATTTTAGTTTTAGTGAATAAGTATCCTTATCCAAATAAGAAAGAGTGGATGAGCATTCTTAAATTAGTGCACAAAGCAAGACTAGAATATTATTATTATTAACGCAAACCGTTGTCATAACAACCGGATCAGATAGGCGAGTCAAATCGCAAGAATCGATTCACTTGGCGATCAAATAAATAGACGAATCAAATCACATGAAATTCAAATCATTTGATTCACTAACGATTCGGTCGAAGCAGGTTCAAATATAACTCATAATTTAATGCTGTCAGAACCGGACCGGACCGGACCGATTAAAATCACATGAATTAGACCGAAACGCCTTGGTTCACTAGTTATTTTTGCTTTATAATGACTAGTAATTTACACGTGCGTTGCATGTTTTAATAATTTAAAAAAAATTTTAAAAATAAAAACTCTGACGTAAGGAGGATTTGAACCGGAAACCTTCTTTATATTAATTATGTACGTGCATTGCACATGTTGGTAGAATGACAAAATTACAAATGACACTAAGGCTTTCTCCCATTATAATATTAGATTATTACTAGTAGTTTACACGTGCGTTGCACGTTTTAATAAATATAGTTTTTTAAAATAAAAATTTAAATGTAGTTTTGATTTGAACCTAAGATCTCCTTTATAATAATTATGCACGTGTATTACACGGGTTGGTAGAATGACAAAACATTTACAAATGACACTAAGGCCTTCTCCCATTATAATATTAGAGATTAGAGATTATTATTATAGAGATGGTATGGTTTAAGTACACAATGACTAGTAAAAGGTTCGTTCACTCAACATTTTTAATTTGAAAATCAACTAAAAAGAATGGATGTGGTTCTCCTTATAGACCGGACCGACTCTAATTGGATAACACAAGTTCTAGATCAATTGGAAGGCCCTAATCCACCAATTAAAAGGTGATCAACTGTAGCCACCATGTATAACAAAGTTTCCTAGTTATCATTTCAACAAACCGACCATAAAATAATCTTACATTTTCTAATAATATTAGTAATGTGCACGTGTGATGCACGTTCTAATTAATTTTTTATTTGTTTTATAAAGTAAATAATAAGGCAGTAATCTGGCCTCGAACCTGAGACCTCTCTTTACTAATACATGCTCTTTACAAATTACCTCTAGTGGTACAAACTTTTATTTTATATAAGTGGTACTTTTGTAAATAATTATGTTTGTTACCGCTGATTTCGGTGTGGGGGTAAACAGATAGAATTTGTGAGTCCGGGAAAAAGCCTGAACAGTTGACTCGGCCCTCTTGCTCCTGCCGCGACCTGCAAGGAAGTGCGAGACACCGGGGTTGATTCCAGCGACGCACCCTCCGACGCTCTTGTCAGTAATCAGATAAAGATTAAGAAAGAGCTTAAGTGGTGAAGAAGTGATTAACCTCGTCTTGGTGGTAGAGGGGTGGTATTTATAGTCGCCTTTGGAATGATTAGGGTCCTGATTTCCTGCCTAACAGTCAGGAGCAAAATCCTCCTATTCTGTTTTAGGAAGTTAGGCCTTGATTCCCTGGTGAGAGCTAATCAGGCTTATTGATTTGATTTTATCAAATCAGTGGCCTGATTCTCCTCTTGGTGGACCGGGCTTGTATCGGGTCGGGACCTGTGCCCAGTTGAAGTGGGTCCATTTGCGGATGATTGGTTCTGTGAGAGGGAGACCCAATACCCATTTTGGATCCATCTGTGTGTGAAATTACCTTTTTACCCCCGTGCTTCAAGATCCGTGCTCGATCTGGCCGGTCCCGATTTAACCCCAATTTTAGCCATATCACGAGCCCCCCACTCCTAAAGACTGAGTGTGATCAGACTTTGAGGAGTAGTTCAGCTGTTTCCGTGGCTGATGGAGTTGTATCGGAGTCCAAATGTGGAATTTTGAATCTAGAAAGGGGGTAGTGAGGTAACTTTTGACGCCGCTGGCTGTTCTTTGGTCACATCGGGTATTCAAGGGTTTTTATCTATTTTTTCGGACTATTTATTTAATTTTGCGACGTGTATGCTAATCGTTCGGGGGCCTTAACTGTACATTCTGGGTGATAATTGTTCGTCTAGGGGTTCGAAAATGTCCCCCCAAGTTTCCAATTATTTTCCAGAAATTTTAGTTAATTTTCCCGAATTTTTAGTAATTTTTTCGCAACTTTTAAATAAATAAAACGATTTAAATAAATAAAAAACGATTTAAATACCGATTAATGGCGTGGCTCGATCTGAGCCGTTGATCATGGACGGGCGCGAACTTCAGAAAGATCTGACGGCTGTTTCCGCTCGGCAGCGTTTTTCTCCGCTTACGAGCTCGGAAAGGCGCTTGCTCGGCTGCCGACCGGAGGCAGGGGGTTCGGCAGGCCGAGCGACGTGGCGCTGTCTGAGCCGTCGGATGTTGGGCACGCATCTCGAGACGGGCGCAGTTCCCAAGAAAACGCTATCTTGTCTTTTAGCGCACGTGGCGCAATCTGGGCTGTTCATCATTGGGAGCGCGAATTTCTGAAAGATCCGGCGGTCCACGTAGCTCGGTGTCTTTTTTCTTCATTTACCAGCTCGGGAGGGCACTTGCTCGGCTACCGACCGAAGGCAGGGGGGTATCTGAGCTGTTGGATGTCGGCACGCATCTCGAGACGGGCGCAGCTCCCGAGAAAACACTATCTTGTCTTTTAGTGCTTTCGGCGAGATCTGGGCCGTCTGATTGAGATCAGACGCGAAAGTTGAGGGGAAAGTGAGTTTTCCCCGTTTACACGCTCGGGAAGGCACTTGCTCGGCAGCCGACCGAGGGCCTGTGGTTTTTGGCAATCTGAGATGGCTCTGTTCCCAATGGTATTAATGGTGCTTCGTGACTCGTGTGGCGTTTCGCCTTCCCGATGTCATCAAGGATAATTCCTTTAATCAATGCGTGGCGTTTCAACTTCCGAGGGTCATAATGGCCGGTTCTTGGAGGCAGGCTATAAGTACTCCACTCCCTTTGTCATTTTAGTCACATCCAAATTGAGTTCCAGACCTCGGAGGCATCTGCCTTGGGTAGCTTCTCTCTTGAGGTTCGGAGAGGTGGTCGCTCTTCTGCCTGGTTTTCCCTTTGTTCCTGACGGCCCCAAAGCGGATGTTAGGAGCGAGGGGGGACGAGGTAGTAGTGGCGACGACCGTGGTCTGGATCCGAGGGATGAGTTATTTCAGAAGGACGGGTGGTCGCTCTGTTGTCTTATTCTTCTCCCGTTCCTCACTGCTCCGAAGGGGATGTCAGGAGCGGGAGGGGATAAGGCAGTAGAGGCGACGACCATAGTCCGGACCGGGGTGTGTGGGTCTTTTCGGAAGGACGGGTGGTCGTTCTCTCACCAAGATCTTCTGCTTTCTTTGGTTGCTCCAAAGTGAGTATCGAAGTGAGCGGAGGTCTTGGTGAGAGAGATGATCCATGTCCGATGCCGGTCTCCGGGCCATCCGAGTCCGTTTGTTGCAACTGTGAAGGCGCCGCTGCCAGAGTCTTCTGACAAACTGGGCCTTCCAGTTGCAGCCAACTAGCTCGGGATGGTGCGCTTCATCATGAGTTGCAGCTCGGGCTTCTGGACCGTCCGAGTCTGTTGTTTGCAACTGTGAAGGCGCTGCGGTCAGAGCCCTCTGACAAGCCGCGCCTTCCAGTTGGAAACAACTAGCTCGGAACGGTGCGTTTCTCTTGATCTCTGAGTGTTGATGGGTCTCCTCTCATCTCTGTCTTCCTTCCGGGCTGATGGCTTCTGATGGATGTCAGCCCGGGGGAGTTAGAGATGGGGGGAGTGCCGGTCTGTTCCCGACCGGGGCCCGTGGGTCGGCGGAATACCGACTGAGGCACGGGACCCGGGGGGCGCCCGCCGAGGGCGGTGCCTCAAAACTGAATCAAAATTTTTCCAGGTTCTTCAAGGCATAGGTGAGGCGTCCGAGGGTTCAGTCGTCCGAGCGACGTGGCGCACCTTGAGCCGTTGGATGATGGCGCGCATCTCAAGACGGGCGCAGCTCCCAAGAAAACACTATCTTGTCGTTTAGTGCTCTTGGCGAGATCTGAGTCGTCTGATCGAGATCAGGTGCGAAAGTTGAGGGGAAAGTGAGTTTTCCCCGTTTACCAGCTCGGGAAGGCACTTGCTCGGATTCCGATCGGATCCTACTGCCGGCGTGTTCGGATCGCTTGTAGCTCGGATTTGGAACCCCTGGAGCCGAGCTAGTTGACTTGGTGAGAGAGGTAGTGGTGATGGGCCTTCGCGACGTTTCGAGAGCAGCCCAAAAGTCGCGAACTTTCATTGGAAGTCCAAGGGACGTCCCAATTTTACTATAAATCTTCACCCCCCCTAAGACCAAGTCTCACTTTTCACTTTTACTCTCTCTCTTCAGTTTTTACCCAGCTTCGAAGTTTTTAGCTCTCTGGTGGCGTTGCTAGCTGTCGCGGTAGCGTTCCTAGTTCCGGCGAACTTTCCGACCGCACTTGTCACTTCAAGGTCAGTCTCTTTCCCTTCTCTTTTTAGGAAAACATGGTTAAGATTTCGGTTGAGACCCCCGCCTCGGAGCAAGCCGTTGGCCGAGGGGATAAAGGGAAGGGAGTAATGGAGCCGAGCGAGCAAGACGTTGTTCGTCCGGATAAAGAGGGTGAAGTGGCCGAAGTGCCCGAGGAAGTCGCGGCGGAGTCCCGAAAGGGTAAAGCCGTAATCACGATAGAGACGCCGAAGAGAGCGGGGGCGTTTGGTCGGCAGCCCATCGCCGTGTCGAGTGTGGGAGGCGTCCGGGATTACGCCGAGGATACCTTGGAGAGGGTTACTCAAGGTACGGCTAAACTGGTGGAGGAGAACGAGCCTAGGGAGCTGTCCGAGGTTGACCACAGGATCTCGACTCTTTCCGAGAACGATCTTCGCCTGATCCGAGAGGGTTTCCGGATCCCGCTTGAGTATGTACTGCTCCTTCCCGGGCCGGGGTTTCGAGCCAACACAAAGTCCTCGTCGAACGTATGTGTCTTTCCGGTCGACTCCCTCATTGCCGGACTTCGCTTTTCCCTCCACCCGTTCGTGGTTGAAGTCCTGGTCTGGTACGGTTTGAGTCCCGCCCAACTGATGCCGAACACATGGAGGCAAGTAGTGGCGTTCCTCCTCCGATGCCAAGAGATCGGCGCCAAGCCGACTATGTACCTCTTTCGGAGTCTCTTCCGACCTTGCTAGCCGAGGAAAGACGAACAGAGGTTTTATCTTTCGCCCCGGACGGGCGCTAAGTTGATCGAGAACCCGGACTCGATCAAACATTGGAAGGACAAATACTTCCTCGTCCGAACTCTGACGCCATGGGTGATACCGACAGTTTGGGCGAAGGAGGGCCTGCCCAAGCGTACAAAGAAGGACGTCCCGCTGAATGCCGACGAGGCTGAGGTTCAGAGGAAGCTCCTCGCTCTGCCGACGCTCAGCTGGAAGGATATTACCGAAGAGCATCTGTTCCATGGGGGTCTCAGTCCGATCGACCCTCGTATGCTTCTGGTATTTATACTTCCTTGTTTAGAGCTCATGAAAATTTTTCTAAGTTTTTTCATTCGGCTTTTGCAGAGACGATGAAGCTCGATTACAAGGCTCTGGTGGCGAAGGGCAGGGCAGAGCAGGAGAAGAAGAAGAGGCCGTCGGCAGCGCCTCAGGACAGCCGGGCCTCGAAGAAGGCCTCGGTTGTGAAGACTGCCGACCAATCGAAGGTCGCGGTCCTCAAGGAGGGGGAGATCGAGGTCTTTGTCTCTCCAACGAAGGTCGCGATCCCCGAGCAGGGGGGGGTTGTGTTCCCCGATCCCCTCGCCTCGGATGCACCTGCCCCTACCTCGGAGGCGGACGCTCCCCTTCCGTCGAGCAGCGGGTTCGGGGTGACGGATGCGCTGTTCCTCCCAGTTCCGCCCCTTACCTCCGACGCGGAGAAGATCTTGACCGAGCATCATAAACAGATCTTTGTCCCCGATTGGCAGGTGATGAACGTCGACGGCTTTTTGGGCGACGGAAACATCTGCATGGAGGCGGTAAGGCACCTGCCGACCCCGAAGGATCGAGCGACCCTGAAGGCCGGGATGGCAGGGGATGCCGTGATGCAGATAGCCCGGAACACCATGTCGGTACGTATGCTGAGTTCTTCTTTATCCAAACTTCTTCCTTAGAATTTTTCTAAGTTCTTGGACTCGGATTTTAACGTGTTGTTCTCTTCCAGACCCTCTGCCACTTCAATTTCTTGGTCGAGGAGTTGGCGAAGAGGGATCAGGAGAAGGAGAAGGAGAAGGCGGAGCGCGTCAGGGTCGCGAAGCAGCTTGATTCCGAGCTGCTTCTTTCGACGAAGAGGGCCACCGAAGTGGAGGGGCTGGGGAAGCAGCTGGCCGACGCCGTTCAGCTGTCAATGGACATGGCGGCCAAGCTTGAGGCCTCGGAGAAGGATGTGGCCGAGCTGAAGGAGGAGCTGGCCAGCGCTCGGTCGGGAGCTGAGAAGGAGGTGGCCGAGCTGAAGGAGGAGTTGGCCAAAGCTCGGTCGGAAGCAGAGACCGCTCGGAAGAGGGCTGAGAGGATCAAGGCCAACCACCTGAAGAAGGTGAAGAAGGTGAAGAAGGCCGTGCAGGAGGAGGCTGCGCAGCACATGATCCAGAACATGCTGGACGCCTACGGCCGTGCCCTGACCCACGTAGCCGCAAGGAACCCGGGCTTCGACACGTCCTCCTATAATTTTTACGAGCCCGTGGAGGGGGAGGAAGGGATTACCGAGGGTCTGCTCGGTCCCGAGGGAGAGACGGAACCCGCCGAAGGCCCCGGGGAGACCGAAGCTGAGGGCGAGGAGGAAGATGACTTCGGGGAGGAGAGTTGGAGCGAAGGCGGAGGCGAGGGCGGTGGCGAGGACAAGACCGGGGGGCCGACGGACCCGAGCGGTAAAAAGGTCGACCCCTGACTCGGTTGTCTTCTTTTAGTCTTTTCTCGTTTTGTTTTCTTTTTGTAAGCCTCATTGCGGACTGGCTACCGCTTTTGTTTTGAATGAAAAGCATTTTGTTTGGCCAAAATTTGTCCAAGTGTCGAGCCTCGGATTTGTGTGTGGCTAGTCGTAGATGTTTTCAAGTGTTGGGTATCGGATTTATCTCCACTTTTCAGGTGATGTTTGGTCCGGTCACGGAGCTCGTCTTCCTTCGGAAGGAGCTGGCCAAATTGAAGCGTGAACTCTCGGACAGCCGACAGAGGCGGTTTCTCCTGCTCGGTCAGGCAGAGGAGGTGAGGGCACTTCTAAGGAGGTACTGTCGCGAGCTACATCAACTGCGGAAGCGCTCCCAAGCCCCTGGTCCCGAAGGGGAAGTCGAGCGGCTCCGTGGGGAGCTTACTGCTGTCGAGCAGAGGAACGACGACCTTTTGGCCGAGGTCCAATACTTGGAGCTATCGGAGAAGGAACGCTCAGCGGAGGCAGAGAAGCTGGCGTCCGAGCTGGAGGAGGCATTGGCCGAGCGCAAGAAGCTGTCGGCCGAAGTCGACAGGCTCAGAAGGATCACAATAGATAGGGGGATTGAGGTCACCCACTACCGGCGGCTCGCAACTGATAGTTCCAATGCCTCGGGCTCGTTGAGGGCTCCTCGACCGAAGAAGTTGGCGAAGGACGTCGTCTTGAGGGATAGGATTATCGAACTGGAGGAGGAGATCGCGACGCTCAAGCCGGCACCGGTCAGGGCTAACGTTCGCAGCACTTCGTGCACTCGCGAAGAGAGCGAGAGGGGGATTACGTTTCACGAACTCGCGATGCGCTCGCCTATGACCAGGCGGAGTCCGGCCGACGCTCAGAGCAGCGCGGCTGTTTCGTCGAGCGGGGCTTCGGTCGGTGCCGCTGTTAGGACTAGCAGTGAAGGGGGATCGCGCTTTGTTGGTTTAGGGTCGAGCTCGGAGGGTAGGCCTCGTCGTCCTCGCGTTTCCCTAAACCGAAGCATTCCCCTTCCGAAGAGGCCCTGATTATGTCGTTTTCCATTTTTGTTGGCCGTTGTAACAACTTAGTTGTGGGGTCGGTCGACCGTCTGTAACACTATTATGTCTGAATGCAAATAGTTCTGAAAAATTTCCAAGTGTTAGACTTCGGCAGTGTATTGAAACTGTGTTATTCGTTTTCCCTTCTTTTCAGCTCGTTGTGACGATCCATGGCTCGGACTCCGAGCGTTCGAATGATGACTCCCAATCCGAGGCCTCCTCTGGAACGGTGGTTCTGAGCCCTAGGAGCGCCGATCTGAAGTTACGCCGAGCCGAGAGTGAGTGGGACCACCTTTCGTTGGTCCTCAGTCTCCGGGAAGCTGAGATCCAACGCTTGGAGAATAAGATCGTCGAGCTGAGCCCCGCAGGAGAGGATGAAGACTCGCAGACCGCATTCAGCAACGCTCTTTGGGTCAAAAGCATCCGGCACATTCAGTCGAAGATTATTGCCGAGCGGGATGACTTGCTTTCGGAGATGTGGCACTTGCAGGCTGTAATGGCGAAGCTCCGGGGGGAGGCAGAGGAGCTGCCAGCCGAGGGGGACGAACAGTCTGGTGAGGATGCTTTCTTATGAGAGACAAGTGCAGTGGGTCGGGCATTGTATGTTTTGTTTGCCAACACTTTGTAATGGAATGTTTTGTACTATGTGCCGACAATTAATAAAATTCCCTTTTGTTGCTTTGTATGTTCGTCTTTGCTTATAACTGTATCGGTCGTGCCGAGATCTTTGAACTGAGCGTGTCTGTTTAGCTGAATGGATCCCCCGGGGTACGGCACTTTGTCGTTTAGTGGTTCTGACACGGTACGACACGAATCTCTAGGCGGCTCTGTACCCAAGAAAGTGCTATTTTGTCGTTTAGAGAAGATGGCGAGATCTGAGCCGTCGAACGTAGGTGCGAATCTCGAGGCGGCTCAGTTCTCAAGAAAACGTTATCTTGTCATTTTGCGCAAGTGGCAAGAGCTGATCCGTCTGATCGAGATCACGCACGAAAGTTGAGGGGAAAGTGAGTTTTCCCCATTTACACGCTCGGGAAGCCACTTGCTCGGAAGCCGACCGAATTTGTGGGTCTTCGGTCTTCGGCTAGTAGTTAGGAGAGTTCGGACTTTTGTGTTCGAACGAAGGTCCGGCATCGATCTACCGGGGTAGTTCAGATGGACTGGGAACCAAGTGTTGGCCCCCGGGACCATCGTTGGAGCTCGACGGGTGTGGGAGCAATTCCGAACGGCGATCTACCCCTGGTTCGTCCGGAGACGAGCCGAGGAGGTAAAGTCGAGCCGAGTGTTGGACTCCGAACCATCGGTATAGTTCAACGGCTGTGGGAGCAATTCCGAACGGCAATCTACCCCTGGTTCGTCCGGAGACGAGCCGAGGAGGTAGAGTCGAGCCGAGTGTTGGACTCCGAACCATCGGTATAGTTCAACGGCTGTGGGAGCAATTCCGAACGGCGATCTACTCCTGGTTCGTCCGGAGACGAGCCGAGGAGGTAGAGTCGAGCCGAGTGTTGGACTCCGAACCATCAGTATAGTTCAACGGCTGTGGGAGCAATTCCGAACGGCGATCTACCCCTGGTTCGTCCGGAGACGAGCCGAGGAGGTAGAGTCGCGCCGAGTGTTGGACTCCGAACCATCGGTATAGTTCAACGGCTGTGGGAGCAATTCCGAACGGCGATCTACCCCTGGTTCGTCCGGAGACGAGCCGAGGAGGTAGAGTCGAGCCGAGTGTTGGACTCCGAACCATCGGTTTAGTTCAATGGCTGTGGGAGCAGTTCGGAACAGCGGTTCGCCTCTGGTCCGTCCGGGGACGAACCGAGGGAATGAGGCCTGGCCGAACGTGGACTCCGAACCATTGGTTGAGGTAATGTAAAAAAGAGACAGGTGACAAGGGGGAAGAGAAACACGTGAAATTAAGAACATGCGAAAGCTTTCTTTATTAATTATTCACGGCGAACCCTTTTACATAGTACAATTCATGGGACAGGTTACAAGTTAGAGGAGAGGAATGGTTCGACACCTCGGATTACTTAGAGAGGCGCCGGAGCGCTCTCTTGGTATTTCAGGAGGTGGTCGGCATTCCAGGTCCTCGGAAGCTCTCTGCCATCCATGTCTTCAAGTCGGTATGCCCCAGGCCGAACAACTTTTGTGATCCGGTATGGCCCTTCCCAATTCGGAGCTAACTTGCTCTTCTGACTGGGGAGGGATATGGCTAGCTTTCTCAAGACCAAATCTCCTTGCTTAAGGTCAGTGGGTCGGACCTTTTTGTTGTACGCTAGCTCGACCCTTCTTCGGTAATTCTGCTGCCGGATTGATGCCCTTTCCCTTAGTTCATCTATCAGGTCCAAGTTTCCTCTGAGGTCCCTGGCATTCTGTACTTCGTCATAGGCTGTGAGACGAGGGGAAGGTATTCCGACCTCGAGGGGTATCACGGCCTCGGCCCCATAAGTAAGGTTGAAAGGCGACTCTCCGGTGGGCGTCCGCTTGCTTGTGCAGTAGTTCCACAACACATTAGGGAGTTGGTCGACCCACAAACCTTTGGAGCACTTGTCCAACCTTTTCTTGATTCCTCTGAGGATTTGCTTATTAGCATTCTCGGCCTGTCCGTTCGACTGAGGGTGTGAGACGGACGAGAAGCGCTGCTGAATGACGAGGTCATCGCATAGGGCTCGGAATGCTGTGCCAGTGAACTGAGTCCTGTTGTCCGTCACGAGGACGCGGGGGATGCCGAACCTGCATATGATGCTCTTCCAGAAGAACTGAACCGCCTTGTTCTCGGTTATGGTGGCGAGGGGCTCGGCCTCGACCCACTTGGAGAAGTAGTCGATGGCTACGACCAAGAATTTGAACTGACCCGGAGCTGGAGGGAAGGGCCCTAGTAAGTCCATCCCCCACATTGCGAAGGGGATGGGACTTGATAGGGAGGCGAGGTTGGCCTGAGGGAGTCGTCTGATATTAGAATGTCTTTGACAGGAACTGCATTGCCGAACGTGCCGCTCGGCGTCTTGGAGAAGGGTCGGCCAGAAGTACCCATAATTCAAAGCTTTTCGGGCCAGGGACCTAAATCCCGAGTGTGTCCCCCCAATGCCTTCATGAAGCTCCTGTAGGGCATATTCGGCCTGATCCGGAGGGAGGCATCTTAGATATGGTCGGCCGTCTATTTGAGAGAAGGAGCGCTTGTATAAGATGCCCTCGATCAAGACATAGCGCTCGGCCCGAGTTCTGACTCGGCGTGCTTCTTTGGGATCCGAGGGCAGAACTCCATCCCTTAAGAACTCCACCAGTGGCTTCATCCAATTGTCCTGCAGCATGACCGGCAATGTCTCCACCGAGCTAGGTGTCTCGTCTTCGATGCTCGGTTTGGAGAGGACTTCAATCAGTACGGTCTGCTCAAGACCTTGCAGAGAAGACGAGGCCAATTTGGAGAGAGCGTCGGCCTGTGAGTTCTCCTCCCGAGGAACCCGTTGGATGATGGCTTCTTCGAACCGGCCCATGAGATCCCGGACCTTGGCGAGGTACTTCGCCATTCGCTCGTCCCGGGCCTCATATTCGCCCAAGACCTGATTCACGACTAGCTGGGAATCACTGTGAATCCGGAGGCGCTGCGCCCCAGCACTTCGGGCGAGTCCGAGCCCAGCTATGAGAGCCTCGTACTCCGCCTCGTTGTTCAAGGCCTTGAAGTTCATGCGGATCGCATACTGGAGGACGAAGTTGTCGGGGCCGTTCAGGATGATGCCGGCGCCGCTTCCTTCATTGCAAGAGGATCCGTACACGAAGACTGTCCAAACGGGAGGCCCATTCGGGACGTGGCTGACCTCAGGGATAGTGGACTCTACAATAAAGTCGGCGAGGGCCTGGGCCTTGATCGCCGTCCGAGGCTGATAAGAGATGTCGTGCTGACTTAGTTCTATGGACCACTTCATCAGCCGGCCCGAGGTCTCCGGCTTGTGGAGGATCTGCTTGAGGGGTTGGTCGGTGAGGACTACGACCGAGTGAGATTGGAAGTAGGGCCGAAGCTTTCTTGCTGCCATGACCAGAGCGTAGGCTATCTTCTCTATCCTCGGATAGCGGAGCTCGGCGTCCCGAAGCACCTTGCTCACGTAGTAAATGGGCCTTTGGGTCCGGTCCTCTTTTCTTACCAAGACAGCGCTCAGGGTCTGCTCGGAAGCGGCCAAGTAGATGAAGAGAGGCTCGCCCGGGACCGGCTTACTGAGCAGAGGGGGGTTCACCAGATAGGCTTTCAGCTGGTCGAACGATTCTTGCTGTGCTTGGCCCCATTCAAATCCTTTAGCCCCCCGGAGTGCTTTGAAGAAGGGGAGGCACTTTTCCCCAGACTTGGAGAGGAACCGACCGATGGCTGCGAGTCGACCGGTGCGCTTCTGCACCTCCTTAACGTTCCGAGGTGGGGCCATGTCTAATATGGCCTTAATCTTCTCGGGGTTAGCTTCGATTCCTCGCTGGCTTACCATGAAGCCGAGGAATTTTCCCGAGGAGACCCCGAACGCACACTTGTTCGGGTTCAGCCGCATGTTGTACTTCCTCAATACAGCGAAGGCCTCCTGGAGGTCGGCTACATGGTCAGTGCCGTGGATGCTCTTGACGAGCATGTCATCAACGTACACCTCCATGTTTCGGCCGATCTGGTGCTGGAAGACCTTGTTGACGAGGCGCTGGTAGGTTGCGCCTGCGTTCTTCAAACCGAACGGCATGACCCGGTAGCAGTAGAGGCCTTGGTCGGTGACGAAGGAGGTCTTCGGGATGTCCGGAGGGAACATCCGGATTTGGTTGTACCCCGAGAAGGCATCCATGAAGCTGAGGAGCTCATGGCCCGAGGTGGCGTCAATTAGGGTGTCGATGTTCGGGAGCGGGAATGGATCCTTCGGACACGCCTTGTTCAGGTCAGTGAAGTCGATGCATATCCTCCACGAGCCATTGGACTTCTTGACCATTACAACATTCGACAGCCACTCGGGATAATTTACTTCCTGGATAAACTTGGCCTTCAGCAGCTTACCTACTTCCTCCTTGATTGCCTGCTGTCGCTCGGGAGCGAACTTTTGCCTCTTCTGCTGAACCGGTTTGCACCCCGGTTCGACGCTTAAGCGATGGACGAGCAAGTCTTCGGAGATGCCGGGCATGTCCGCGGCTGACCAAGCAAATAGGTCGCGGTTATTCCTGATGCACCTCACCAAGTCTGAGAATAGCACGGTCGGCAAGGACTTGCTGACGAGGAATTTTCGGCTCGGATCCTCGTCCGAGAAGAGTACTTCTTCTAACTCGTCCGCTGGCTCGGACGTTGGGCGGGCCTTCGGCTCGGGGATTTCTAGTGTCTCGAGCGAGAGCACTGGTCCCCCGGTGGAAGTCATGTAGCACTTCCGAGCTGTTTCCTGGCTTCCCCTGACTTCCCCTACTCCCGAACGAGTGGGGAACTTCATCTTCAAATGGTATGCCGAGGGGACAGCCTCTAGGGCGGCTAGGCCGGGGCGGCCTAGGATGACATTATATGCCGCCGGGACGTCGACGACCATGAAGTCCATTGGCTCGGTCCGGGTAGTAGGGGCGCTTCCCGCAGTAACGTCCAGGGTTATCACCCCTTCGACGGTTACCGGGACCCCCGTGAACCCGTGGAGAGTATAACCGGCCGGCTTGAGACGTTCTCTGGACAGCTGTAGGCCTCGGAAGGCCGAGAAGAAAAGGATATTGACCGAACTCCCGTTGTCTACCAAAATCCTCTGCACCTTGAAGTTGGCCATGTGGAGGTCGATGACAAGGGCATCGCAGTGGGGGGTTCGGACTCCTTCCAGGTCGGCATCGGAGAAAGACACTGGGACGCCGAGACCTTTCGGGGGAGGGGCACTATGGACCGAGTTGACCTCTCGAACAAAGGCCTTCTGGGAGGAATTAGAGGAGCCCCCCATGGGGCCTCCGTGGATCAAGTGCAGGACCCGTTCCTCCTCGAACTCGGGTGTCCCTTCGCGCCGCTCGGAGCGCTTGTTAGCCCCCCGAGGCGGAGGGGAATGGCGATCTGTCCGATCGTTAGCCTTCACGAACTTGGCCAACTGCCCCCTTCGAATGAGGGCTTCGATCTCATCTCTCAAAGCCTGACAGTCATTCGTATCGTGCCCGTGGTCTCGGTGATACCGACACCACTTGTCTTTGTCCCTCCTCTTCGCCGGGGTGTGCATCCTTGGGGCTGGAGGGATGACCCCCTCCTTCTCCACCTCCAAGAGGATAGTGGAGACATTAGTGGTGAGGGGAGTGAACTTCTCGAACCTGGGGGGAGGGCGGCACTGACCGCCCATGTCCTTCTGAGCTTTCTTGGACCCTTCTTCCCCTGTCGCCTTCCTTTTCGACCCTGCGGAGGGCCTCCCAAAGCTGGGAAGGGCTTCGGCCTCTTCTGCTCGGATGTACTTCTCGCACCTCAGGAGGAGGTCGGCGAAGTCATGCGGGGGCTTCTTGGCCAGGGAGGATCGGAGGTTGGCGTTAAGGACGTTCGACTGGAACGCCATGGTAGCCACGGACTGGTCTAAGGAGGCGATTGACCTGACTTCTGCGGTAAACCTTTTCACATAGTCCCGCAACTTTTCTTCCTTCTCCTGTCGCAGGTTCAGTAGGGAAAGGCTCGTATTCTCGGCTCGCCGGCTACTCACGAAGTGAGTAATGAACAGCGTCTCGAACTGCTCGAATGAGAAGATGGATGAGGGGGCGAGCCTAGAATACCATTCCCGAGCCGACCCCCTGAGGGTGGCAGGGAAGGTCCTGCAGAGCACCGCGTCGGAAGCTTGATGGATCAGCATCAGGGTCTTGAAGCTCTCGACGTGGTCGACCTGGTCGGATTCCCCTGAGTATGTTTCAAACTGTGGCGGTTTGAAACTCCTCGGTATGTGGGCCTCCATGATCGACCGTGAGAAGGGGGGTCGGCTGGGACGGAAGGTTCCGGCTCGGGACTCTTCCTCCATGTCCATGCGGCCGATGCGACTTTCCACCTCATGGATACGGCGGATGAGGGCGTCGTCCCTCCGCTGGTAGTCGTATGACCCTCCAGACTCCTCTTCATAGGAAGGGGAGCGTGGACTGCGGCGCCGGTAATCCTGGGACCGGCGTGGGCTTTGTTCCCGTTGCTGGCGGCTGGGAGCCGGGGAAGGGCTCCGGGTTCGGCGCCGAGGGCTGGGATCCCTGGGGGGCGTCGGAGCCCTCTGAGCATTCTGGACGTTCTGCCGAAGATTGAGGGCCTGCAGAACGGTCTCCTGAAACTGGAGGAATTCGGCTCGACTGATAGGTACATCCCGGTCCCTCGGATGACGCCGATCCCTGGGGGAGCGGGATCTCCTCCTTCGGCGCTCGGGGGGACGCCGCTCGGCCTCTGCGGTCCGGAGACCTTCTGCCGTCCCGACGGCATGGCGACCGCTCATCTCGGCACTGGCGGGAGGCTCCTTCTCGGGCCTGCCTCTCGTCAAGATGGGTACGAAGGTCGTCGTCCTTCTGGCGGTTTAGAAGTGTGATGCGGAGGTCGGGATGATGAGAAGCCATCGAGTCCGAGGACCCATTATGGACCGAAACGTGGCCCGGATTGAGCGGCTGCTTCTCCTTCCGACCGTTATGACCGGACGGGCCATTGTTGGGCTGCTGCTTGGGAGGAGGAGGTGGGACCTGCTGGGTCAGCGGAGGGAGGTCGGACTGAGGGATAGGATTGACCGGAGCTTCATTTGCCGGGTCGGTGAGGTTGCCTGCACGGTTCGAACCTCTGGATCTGTTCTTCTTCGGCGGCATGGCTGTCAGGGACGGCGGAGAATGGACTGAGGCTGTTCGTGTGGCTTGTGTTCCCACAGATGGCGCCAATCTGTTACCGCTGATTTCGGTGTGGGGGTAAACAGATAGAATTTGTGAGTCCGGGATAAAGCCTGAACAGTTGACTCGGCCCTCTTGCTCCTGCCGCGACCTGCAAGGAAGTGCGAGACACCGGGGTTGATTCCGGCGACGCACCCTCCGACGCTCTTGTCAGTAATCAGATAAAGATTAAGAAAGAGCTTAAGTGGTGAAGAAGTGATTAACCTCGTCTTGGTGGTAGAGGGGTGGTATTTATAGTCGCCTTTGGAATGATTAGGGTCCTGATTTCCTGCCTAACAGTCAGGAGCAAAATCCTCCTATTCTGTTTTAGGAAGTTAGGCCTTGATTCCCTGGTGAGAGCTAATCAGGCTTATTGATTTGATTTAATCAAATCAGTGGCCTGATTCTCCTCTTGGTGGACCGGGCTTGTATCGGGTCGGGACCCGTGCCCAGTTGAAGTGGGTCCATTTGCGGATGATTGGTTCTGTGAGAGGGAGACCCAATACCCATTTTGGATCCATCTGTGTGTGAAATTACCTTTTTACCCCCGTGCTTCAAGATCCGTGCTCGATCTGGACGGTCCCGATTTAACCCCAATTTTAGCCATATCAATGTTGTAAATAAATTTGAACTTGAGGGTATTATGGTAACTAACAACAGTTGAGTAAATGAATGGTTAATATAACTCACAATTAAAAATGAATGGTTGAGATTAGATGGTTGAATGTTTACAAATTATAGGTTGTTTACAAATGACAATCCCAACTCTCCCATTATAATATTAGAGATTAGAGATTAGTAATATGCACGTGTGATGCACGTTCTGATTAATTTTTTTAATATAATAAATAATAAGACGTAATCTGGCCTCGAACCTGAGACATCCCTTTACTCATCACATGCTCTTTACAAATTACCTCTAGTGGCACAAACTTTTATTTTATATGAGTGACACTTTTGTAAATAATTATGTCGTAAATGAATTTGAACTTGGGTACTATGGCAACTAACAACAGTTGAGTAAATGAATGGTTAATGTAACTTCCACTTAAAAATGAATGGTTAAATGTCTACAAATTACAAGTTGTCTACAAATGACAACCCCAACTTTCCCATTATAATATACTAGTAATTTGCACGTGCGATGCAGGACATAATATATTACTCTTATAAAGTAAATAATAAGACTTAATCTGGCCTCGAACCTGAGACCTCTTTTTACTTGTCATATATTATTTACAAATTACCCCCAGTGGCACAAACTTTTATTTTATATGAGTGACACTTTTGTAAATAATTATTTCATAAATAAATTTGAATTTTGAGGGTATTATGGTAACAAACAACAGTTGGATAAATGAATGGTTAATATAACTCTCACTTAAAAATAAATAGTTGAGATTTGACGGTTGAAAAAATATCTACAAATTACAGGTTGTCTACAAATGACAACCCCAACTCTCCCAAACTCTCCCATTATAATATTAGAGTAATCTGCATGTGCGATGCACATCCTATTAACTTTTTTTAAAAAAGTAAATAATAAGACATAATTTGGTATCGAATCCAAGATCTCACTTTACTCATCACATACTTTTTATAAATTATCCCTAGTGACATCAACTTTTATTTTATATGAGTGGCACTTTTGTAAATAATTATGTCGTAAATCAATTTGAACTTTGAAGATATTATGGTAACTAATAGCAGTTAAATAAATGAATGGTTAATATAACTCCCACTAAAAAATAAATGGTTGAGATTAGATGGTTGGTTGAATGGTTGTCTAAAAATTACAGGTTGTTTACAAATGACAACCCTAACTCTCCCATTATAATATTAGATTTACTAGTAATTTGCACATGCGATGAACGTTCTAATAAAAAAAATTATAGAGCAAATAATAAGACGTAACCTGGCCTCAAATCTGCGACCTCTCTTTACTCATACATACTCTTTACAAATTACCCATAGTAGCACAAACTTTTATTTTATGTGAGTGACACTTTGTAAATAATTATGTCATAAATAAATTTAAACTTTGAGGGTATTATGGTAACTAATAATAATTGGGTTTGTCTACAAATAACAACCCTAACTTATATATATATATATATATATATATATATATATATATATATATATATATATATATGTATACACACACACACACACACGTTCATTTTGATCTACACATCTAAATTAATCTACGGATTAGAAATCAAGTTATTTGAGATTTGTTTGTCCATACATTTAAGTGTTACAAATTGTGTGGCTGAATATCGTTGTTTTTTATAATCACGTGATGGATGAAAAAATGAACTCCAAATAAATTGACTTTTCATATTTTGACTAATTTTGCCATTCTAAACAATGTGAACGGTGCAGATCATCTATGTGGTGACTATGTAAAAAGTTCACATGAAGCTTATCGTGAGAACTAGTTCTCACATGATCACTCCCCTATATATATATATATATATATATATAGGGTAGCCTTCGGTTGCGAACGGCTGGGTGCGAACTGAGCTTGCGAACTCGATTTTAACTCGATTTTTTGCCCTTGGATCCAAAACAGCACAATCGATGGCTGCGATTGAATCCCCCTCTTCTCAGCTGTTAGGGGGGGGTAATTTGGTAATTTTAATTCGATTTCCCTTTACCCCATCTCCCTCACTCTGTCGTTTCTCAATCCCAAATCGACAGCCCCTCTTCTCAAAATTGAATTCTCTCTATCAGAAGAGTCGAAACCCTAATCCCCTTTACCTCCCTTCACTCTGTCGTTTCTCAACCTCAAACCCAAATCGAAATCGAAAACCCCCTTCTCTCTATCAGAGCGAATGAAACCCTAATCCCTTTGTCGTTTGCGAACTCAAACCCAAATCGAAATACCCCTTCTCTCTCTCTCAGATCGAAAACGATCCCCTTCTCTCTCTCTTCTCGAAATCCTAACGGCTGCGTGCGAAATCTTCTGTGCGAACTCCTCCTTCTTTGCTTGAAGCTCCATCGATTTCTATATGGGTCGCCTTCGGTTGCGAACCTCTGTGTGCGAACTCAGCTTACGAACTCCTGTGCTTGTCGTTGGATCCAAAATAGCTCCAAATGAAAACCCTACGGTTTTGATTAGGTATAAATTTTTATTTTTTTGGTTCCATTTTTCTTTTTCTTCCTTGAATTTGTAGGAAACCCAATGAGTTATTTTTTTAATAGAGATCGAATGTTTTGTTTGAATTTGTAGGAAGCGTTTGAGCTTCACTAAGTCTTTCTTCATGGCTTGATTCCGACTATGGATATATTTTTGCCAATACACTGATGCTTGATATCAATGGAGGGAAGTGTTTGATTCTGACTATTCCCTTTTTAAAATTTTAATTGCTTACTTTATTGCATTTTGGTATAGGCAGTGATGACAATCTAGAATTGACAAGCAGTTGTAGGCATTTTGCTGCTTCTTCGGTGAACATTTAACTAGTTGGCATTTTGCTGCTAATTTTTCGGTTAGAGACATATACTCTCAGGGACAACTTTTAAGAGGTTTTATTTATTCAGATTATGGTTGCAACTAGTTGGCATGGCATAATAATGCAGCCGTAGTGAGATCATGCATCTGAATAAGTGCTGTACTAAATCCTGATTCTATTTGATCAGTTTTCCACATTTTGGTTGAGCTGAAGTTGGGCAAAAAAAATTGCTAAGCTGAAGCTGAAACAAGTTTACTTTTAATGAAATCGATGGAGCTATTTGAGAGAAGGGGGTTTTGAGAAGAGAGGCTTTCGATTTGGGATTGAGAAATGACAGAGTGAAGGGAGATGGGGTAAAGGGAAATCGAATCAAAATTACCAAATTACCCCCCCCCCCCCCCCCCCCCCGCTAACAACTGAGAAGAGGGGGATTCAATCACAGCCATCGATAGTGTTGTTTTGTGCGAAACTGAAAGCTAAAGCTGAAACAAGTTTACTTTTATGCGAAACTGAAACAAAATTTGGTTTAGCTGAAATATGAGTTGAAACTGAAACAAAACATGAGTTAAAACTGAAACTGAAATATGAGTTATTATTCTGATTGTGGTTGGAACTAGTTGGCATGGCATAATAATGCAGCCATAGTGAGATCATGGTTATGAATAAGTGCCTGATTATGCTTGGGACAACATATGTGATATACTCATGCTTGATTGTATTTTACTTATTTCATAATTACTTATTATGTGCAAGGTTGTTCTGAGCCTATATGTACTTCAATTGTTTACAATTTACGGTGATAATAGTGCAGTCCGATATTGCTAAGCTTTTTATGTTATTTTTTGTAGGGGGGTGGAGCAGTTCCCTCCTTTTGCTACTTGACAGAGCTTCGAGTAGTTTCGTGTCAGCATCAGCAGCACCAGAAATCCGACATTTTTTTCATCTTTTAGTTTATACTATTAGGCCTCGATTTTGTATATTGATATTCCACTGTATAATGTAATATGAGGTTTGAGTTTGTATACTGTAAATTTTTTGTATAATGAAAACTGAAGCTGTAATATGAGTTGAAACTAAAACTGAAATATGAGTTGAAACTGAAGCTAAAATATGAGTTGAAACTGGAACTTAAATGAGCTGAAATATGAGTTGAAACTGGAGGTCACTTCTCCCAACATATAGGTGTTGGGATTGAAGGTGTTGTGTGTTTGTTTATCATCCAGAGCAAAGGGAATAATTGTGTGTTTTCCTTACCTTTCGGCTTTAAAACTCTCTTCAAAATCAAACATGATGCAACTTGTTAGACGGAACCCCCACACTAGACCATCATCTTCATTTTTTTCTATGTATAATGGAAGATATCATTCTGCATTATGTTAACATATAGTTGAGCAGTAAATGTGTAATATGCTTTGGAAACACTTGTATCATCTAGTGCCTAGTGGATCTCCACCTGTAGTTACAATTTATTATACTCTTTAGTATTTTCAACTTTTGACAGTTAACTTGCACTTACATCATCTATTATTTGCTTCTTCAGGCATGCAATTGAGCTATTATCACCAGCTAGCATTGTGGCAAGAACGAATGGAAGAGAGAAGATTTGCAAGTTACTATGCAAGCAATTTTTAATATACTAGTTTGCTTCATTTCGTATAATTGCTTGCCTTACATTGTACAATGTCATTACCATGCTGATATTGAGGAAGCAAATGCTCGGTATCATGATGCACAGTCTGCTCAGCTTCTCCAGGAGCAACAAGAAAGATACATTTCATGATTGAATTTAGTAGCAGCTCATCATACAACACCCAGGAAATTGAATTGATATTTGCTTGCAGTTTTTCACCATTACCATCAGTCTGATATGTGAACTATAGTTTGTACCATTAAATTTAATTTATTTTCAGTTTTGGATTTTGGTCATGCATTTAGTGGAACTGTTAGGAGTTATTTGTATGTCAGTAGTGACCAATGGCTGTGGAAGCAAAGCTGAGGGTGTAAAATTGAGATTATCAAGAAAATTTTCCAGTTCTTTCTGTGTTTATCAGTATGAAACATGTTGTTTGGTTTTCAAAATGATGCTTGTTCACGATGATCAGTGAATTGTAAAGTCCAAACGGTTAAAAATTCATGTCCTATGGATTCACAAACACCATGCGAAAGCATGCATGACTCAACGTTAGATCATCAGTTAAAATGATTAAGGATCTACTATACATTTTAAGCACATATAACTGTTCTTGAAGCATTATCATGACCAACTATGAACATATGCCGAAAGGGCTAGCATAGTCCAAGTGTGCCTCTTGACTACCGCTTGCAAACCCAACTATGTCTACATCTCTTAATACCCAATTTATGGCATCTACCTAGACATTGTAAAGAGCATCTTTATCATCAATTAGCTTTCAAAGCAAAAATCAATTTAAAGATGTTGATACGATCCACCATTCTCAACAGTTTTGTGCACACGAAGGTAGATCATAAACATCAGTTCACAATTAACATTAGTTCAAAAATCTTTCAATGTCTTCTTAAATCATTGTCAAATAAAAAAACAACTACAATCAAACTCAATACTATTGGTATCCAACAGAAAATAAAGAATTCAAAACATTGCGCAGACTTTACAAAGAACTTCAATTGACTTCAATTGCCTTGATGGCCATCATGATTTGACCTAGTTGAAGCATTTTTCGTTGGGTGCTGATTTGGTGCTTCAGCATGGCCTCATGTTGGGAGAGCTGAAAGAAGGAGGAGTTCGCACAGAAGATTTCACACGCAGCCGTTAGGATTTTGAGAAGAGAGAGAGAAGGGGATCGTTTTCGATCTGAGAGAGAGAAGGGGGTATTTCGATTTGGGTTTGAGTTCGCAAACGACAAAGGGATTAGGGTTTCACTCGCTCTGATAGAGAGAAGGGGGTTTTCGATTTCGATTTGGGTTTGAGGTTGAGAAACGACGGAGTGAAGGGAGGTAAAGGGGATTAGGGTTTCGACTCTTCTGATAGAGAGAATTCAATTTTGAGAAGAGGGGCTGTCGATTTGGGATTGAGAAACGACAGAGTGAGGGAGATGGGGTAAAGGGAAATCGAATTAAAATTACCAAATTACCCCCCCTAACAGCTGAGAAGAGGGGGATTCAATCACAGCCATCGATTGTGCTGTTTTGGATCCAAGGGCAAAAAATTGAGTTCGCAAGCTCAGTTCGCACCCAGCCGTTCGCAACCGAAGGCTACCCTATATATATATATATATATATATATATATATATATATATATATATATATATATATATATATATATACTAGTAACCTGCACGTACGATGCATGTTCTAATCAATTTTTTATTTATTTTATAAAGTAAATAATAAGATATAATCTGGCCTCGAACTTAAGACCTCCCTTTGCTCATACATACTCTTTACAAATTACCCATAGTGGCACAAACTTTTATTTTTGCAACCCCTGTTTCCATTAATATGTATTTTTCAAGTATTTTTCCATATTTTAAATTATTAGTATCTTATAATTATTCCTTCTTAATTAATTATATCATTCAAACTATTTTATGATCCTAATGTACAAATTATTCAATTGTTTAATATTTAACTCAAGCCCAATTGTTTAACTATTTATTAAAAGCCCAAATTTGTATTTTGATTTTATTAATCTGAACCCAAAGTTTAGCCCAATACCCTAATTGATTTATTTAAATGTTTTGAAGTCCAACCGAGCCAATATTACTATTATTATTTTATTTTATTTTGAGCCCATTTATTGAAGCCCATTCTGACTATTGGATCTCTTGGGGATACCCATTATTAAACCCACTAATCTAGTACACATATACTTGTACAGATTAATCCTACACCTACCGGTATACAATTCTTTCACGTATCCCCACTTTGCACAGTCCCGTCTACAACTCCCATCACCTCGTAACTCCCCCCACTCTCTCACCATGTTACCCTCTTTCTCCCCCCTCTGTTTAAAAATAGATAACCCCCCATTACTCTCTATCTCTCCCCTCTATCTAAACAGAGCACTCTCTCCTTCTCTTTCTCTTCCGTTCCACAACCCCATCAAAGATCCCCATTTTCCTCCCGACTTCAAAAACGCCGCCTCCTGCCCTCACGCTCACCCTCAAGTCGAGCGCCAGCCTCGCCGAAGCAACCTCCAGCCACCCTCATCGCCGCCTGCACCTTGCCTCCGAACCCATCATCCTCCTCGTCAACCCTCTTCCCTCGCCTCGTCGACTTCCGCCTCGCGAGCGCTTCCCGCTTGCACCACCTGTGCCTCCGCCGAAGAACCCAGCGCCGCCCTCATCTCCTCGCAGTGCAGCTTCCCTGCGACGTCGCTCTGCCATTGTCGAGTCCCCGTCGAGTCCCCACTCGACTCTACTGCCACTCTCCTCCGCCTTCGAGCGCTTCACGCTCGAACCTTGCGCCGCCGTCGCTTATCGCATCGTCTCTTCCCTAGTGCCGTTCCGCCATTGCCAACCCCACCTCAAAGCTCCACTTCTCGCTCTTCCCCGTGCACTCGAGCCCCGAGCACCACCTCGTCATCATCTTCTCCGTTCGCCACTGTCGCCTCTCCGCTCGAGTCCCCCGAAGTCCTCCGCCATCCTTCTCCTTCCTCTAGTCGACTGTTGCTCCCTCGCCCTCCGCTCATCTCCTTCCTCCTTCTCCAGTCGTCTTCCTCCCCCGACGCTCTGCCTGGGCTTCTCTCGACACCACAGTCGCCCTTCGCCAGCTATTGCCGACCACCGCCTCCCGTCGCTCGTCCCCGTCGCCAGACCAGTCGCTTGTCGTTTCCCCCTCCCGCCATTGCTCCTCGAAGTTGCCGCCCATTCCCACCCGTTCTCTCTCTCTCTCTCTCTCTCTCTCTCTCTCTCTGTCGAGTGTGCAAGGAGACAGAATTGGAGTTATTGGTTTGCTGTGTGGTGTGTTGGATCTAATTGTATTGGTGTTTTGGGTTGCTATTTGGATTATTTTAGTGGTGTTTGGTGTTGTGTGGGATCTTGTTTGATGTTTGTGAAGAAGTTTAGGTTGTGTATTTGGTGTTGTGGAGAAGTGGAGTTGTTGTTTGCTATTTTGGCGTGACTGCCATGTATCTTGCACGTGCTTTGCTGTACGGGATTCTGATCTCGTTATTCTGGTGTTCTATATCATCATCGTCGACTAACAGGCAAGTATCCTCTTGTACAACTCGTTTGTTCTCGTACAATCTCTCTTTGCAAAATACCGCAAGTATATTCATTGAAATCTGTTGCTATACAAAATTTGTTGATCTCGTATTCCTACATGATCATATGCATTGCATGAACACGATACACACATATATACTCTTATAACTATACAGGATGTTGTGCATGAATTGCTTGTCTTATTACTAGTTTGAATGTTGTTATGATATCTTTTATTCTTGATTAAGTTGTGCATATGCCATTGATCACATCAACCTATTTTATAAACCCTAAAATATGTTTTCCTGTATTGCATAAGTCTTGATACTCGATCCTGTCATGTTACCCGTTCTCGTTGTTGCATGTAGATGTTTACCGATCCAGTTATTGTTCATGTTGGATTAAAATAGAAAAAACAAGCCGGGATATAAGGAAAAAGATTTTGTAGTGGGCAATATAGAAGAGCGTACTCGGACGGGAGATCGTGGTTTTCCGATGCAAGTTGCAAATTTACAAGTTGCAAGTTTGCAAAATTCCAGGTTTACATGTTCACATTACAAGTTCACACTACATGTTCCACATTGCACGTATCTTGATATAAGATATACTTAACATGTTTTCCCGAGTACGTGACCTATAGAATCCACCACTATTATAAATGTTCGCTGATTGTATGTAGCAACCATGTGGTATGGGACGCATGAAGTGCTACCTAGATAGAGTTAATAAAAGACATGAAATTAATACGTACACTTGCATGATCCAATTACATGTTACATGTTCCTGTTAACTTGCTTACTTGTTTACACTTTACATGTTCATGTTGACTTGTTTACTTCGTTACATGCATGCCACTTATTCCATGATGTCTTGTTCATGATCCTGTTTGCATGTTGTATTTCTCCTATTACATGATTCTTGACTCCATGATATTTTTCTGCTTTTGTTTGGTTTAGTACTTGTCCTGTTTGCTTATACCACTTGCGGCCCGTGACTTACATTAATGGGTATCTCCTTGTTTCTTCTTTTTGTAATAATGTACTTACAGGCCCAGACGGAGAATTACCCGAAGGTGTTGCTAAGCAAGTATTTTAGTCTTATTTATTTTCATGTATTTTAGTTCATGTTTTATTCTTGTACTTTTTGTTGTAATCCGGACGTGTTTGACCCGTAACTACTTTGTATTTTCCAGTTGTTGGTTATGTTGTATTATGTCATGTACTATGTCATGTACTTTTGTTATCCTATTGTGATTTTACATGCTTGCGTGGTTGTTATTGTTATCTTGTTGTTGAGTTAACTGTACAGCTTATGAATGGTGTAATTGCATCATTCGCTGGGCCTCAGTCATGGACTCGTATTCCCGTATTTTGGAAAGCGGGGCGTGACAATTTTATATGAGTGGTACTTTTGCAAATAATTATGTTGTAAATAAATTTAAATTTTGCGGGTATTATGGCAACTAACAACAATTGAGTAAATGAATGGTTAATATAACTCCCACTTAAAAATGAATTGTTGAGATTAGATGGTTGAATTAATGTCCACAAATGGCAACCCCAACTCTCCCATTTTAATATTAGAGATTAGAGATAGTAATTTACTCGTGCGATGCACGTCTTTATAAATATATACTTTTAGAAATAAAAATTTTGACGTTGTCTAGCATCAAACCTAAGACATCCTTTATATTAGTTATGCACATGCATTGCATGTGTTTGTTTGACTACACAACCCCAACTCTCCCATTAAATTATTACTAGTATAATGTACGTGCAATGTACGTCTAAAAAATTTAAAGTCATCAAATTAAATGAATATATATCGAATAAGAAAAAAATAGTTTATATTCGAATGTTTTGATTTCGACTACACGTGCGGTGCACATTTATATTTGTTGGATATAGTTTGGACGTGTATTACACGTGTTTATATAGTTATATATCCCAACTCTCCCATTAAAATAGTAAAGATATAGGTTTTGCTCAGGTTCGTTTTTAACGGGTTGGAAAACAGCGATCCGAGCCGTTGGATCGCTCTTGATCTTGATCAACGGCTCATATCGTTGCCGCTTAGTCTGAAGTGGAGTTCCTATTAGAGCGGATGGGCATTTTGGGAAGTTCGCGCTAAATAACGCTTAAGATTTAGCGTTATTTAGCATGAACTTTTTTTTGGTCGAAAAAAACACTTAGGCCGTTGTTGGGAACAACGACCTAAGTTATTTTTTTATATAAAAAAATCAACCTAGGTCGTTGTTCCCAACAACGGCCTAGGTATGTACAAGTGTTTTTCCAAACACTTGTACATACTCAGATCGCCATCTTCCTTATTCTTCGACAAAAACTCTTTCTCTCGCGATATTGATTCCCCAAACTCTAGCTCTCTCTCTCGCTCTCTCGATCTGAAAACCCTATAGTTCTCTCTTGTTCGTTGCTTCTCACTATATCTCTCCCTCTTCTCACACTCTTTCTCTCTTCCTTTGAAGATCCCGAATACCAAAAAATCCTAACCCATACGAAATCTCCCTAACCCTAAAACCCTAATCCTAAAGAAATTATCCAAACCCTACTCCCTTTCCTTTATCTGCAGCAGCGCACAAGGAACTCCTCTACCTTCTCTATCTCCTTTTAGAAAACCCTCGTATCCTTTTAGAAAACTCTCATTTATATATAATTGTCCCACAATAATAGAGAAAGGACTGTTTTATTTAATTAATTAATATAAGTCTAGCCCTTAAATATGGGATCATCGTAATCCCTTGTAAACCAAATCAACCCAAGCATTAATTTTAACTTCCGCTTTGACGGAAGGGAAGGGAGTGTAAACTCATCCCACTTTCCGCAAGTTTGCAGAAAATCTACCATACGATTTTGTTTGCTGTTTGTTATACTATCATATTAAAGTAGTTGTAGTTTATAATCTGGTTACTTTCTTAGTTAAATTTAAGGTGTCGTTATACTCTTAGGGGGCATTTGGCACAAGAATTTTTTTTTGTTTTCTAGGAATCTTAACTTGGGAATTTAGTTTCCCATGTTTGGTATGCTAATTTTTTATTTCAAATTTTCAGGAAACTAAGATTTCTGGGAATTTTTTTTGCCACAATTCCCACAAAATATTTTCCAGGGGGAGAGGGATTCTTAGATTCCCAAGGGCTTGGAAAAATGTTACTTCTTTAAAATTACAAATTTGCCCCCCCAAAAAATCCTCTCCCTATCTCTTCATATTTCTTCTCCTCTTTCTCCCCAAAAACCCATTCCCCTTTTCTCCCCCAAAAATCCGAGCACCCAAGTGGCTGCCGGCAATCAACTTTTTCGCCGCCTTCGACCAACTCGTCGCCGTCGATCCTCTCGTTTTGTTGTCGATCTACTCGTCGCGCCATCGATCCACTCGCACCGTACATACGAAAATTGAGTAACAAATTAAAGATTGAAGAAGACAGTGAGTTGAATTGAACTCAACTCAAGGCACGCAATGCAGGATAATGATGAGTATATATATATATATATATATATATATATATATATATATATATATATATATATATATATATATATATATATATATATATATAACATTGATCATTTTATGAAAACGTTACCTGAGCTATTCAAGACGAAGTGACGACATTGCAACATGAAGGAAGGAGGATCGATGTTCTTCATCTAACTTTTTCCAGACCCACAAAATCAAACGAAGGTAAACAGGTTTTATAACTTTTTTTAGGCCCAAATTTTATTTTCATTTTTATTTTCATTTAACAGTGAAGTGATTAGCAAAAATTTTTATTTAACAAGTGAACCGGGAGGATGGGGGTGTGTGTTCTCTCCACCAATCCATGCCACATCTAATTCTCGTACGGCTTCAGTACGTCTTCTTGGTCGTGGTGGCTTCACGCTTGTTACCGCTAATTATGGTGTGGGGGTAAACAGATAGAATTTGTGGGTTCGTGGAAAAACCTGAATAGCAGATCCGAACCTGTTCGTCGGAGTTGGGCTGCTGAGCTCCCGCCGTGCACCTACAAGGAAAGTGCGAAACACCGGGGTTGATCCCGGCGACGCACCCTCCGACGCTCTTATCAGTAACCAGTGATATGATTAAGAAAGAGCTTTAATTGGCAAAAGAGTGATTAACCTGTAACAGTGGTAGGTGGGGGGGTATTTATAGTCGCCATTGGAATCAGATTAGGAATGTGATTCCTGTGATCTGATAAGGCATAAAATCATCGTAATCAGATTAGGAATGTAATTCCTTAATTCCCGGTGAGAGGATAACTGCAAATCAGGCCCGTTGATTTAGTCAAATCAGTGACCCTGATCTCCTCTTGCTGGTCTGGGTTTGTATCGGGTCGGGACCCGTACCCAGTTGAGGTGGATCCGTTCACGGGTTGTTGGATCTGTGAGAAGGAGACCCAGTACCCGCTTCGGACCCGTTAGTAGGTGAAATTACCGTTTTACCCCTGAGCTTTAAGATTCGTCTCCGATGTGAACGGTCCTGATTTAATCCTATTTTTAGCCATATCACGAGCCCCCCACTCCTAGAGACTGAGTTTTTCAGTCTTTGAGGAGTAGTTTTACTGTTCTAATGGCGTACGGGATTTTATCGGTGTTCTTAAGGGAGTTTTGGATCTAGCTTGGGGTGTAACAGTGTTATTCTGGGCTTGTAAAATGCCCAAAAATATTCTCAGAATTTTCTGGATTTTTGGTGATTTTTCCAGATTTTTCTGAATTTTTTCTCATTTTTTTTGAATTTTTTATTCATTTTCCGAATTAAATAATTAATTATCGAAAATATTAATTAATTATTCTAATTTAATAATTATTTTTCCAGAATTTTAAAATATTTTTCTGAATTAATAATTACTTTTAGAATTTTTAATTAATTTTTTCGATTTTTTAAATATTTTTTTGGATTTTTTAAATAAAAAAACAATTAAATAAATTAATTAATTAAATTAAATAATACTTGACACGTGGCGTGATCTGTGCTGTCGGATCCCGGCACGAATCTCGAAGAGGCGCGTATCCCAAAAGATCGTTATTTTGTCGTTTAGCGCACGTGGCGCGATCTGGACCGTCCATCATCCGAAGCGCGAATTTCTGGAAGATCCAACGGTTGTAGTTGCTCGACAGTTTTTTTTTCCGTTTTTGAGTTCGGATTGGTACTTGCTCGGCAGCCGACCGAGCGTCTGTGGCCAATTTTGCGCAGCGGATCCGAGCCCCAAAACGACCACTAAGGTGAAGCCACGTGGCTCGCCACGTGGCATAAAAAATATATTTATTATTATTTTTTTCTTTTTCCTCTCTTCCACTCTGGCCTTCTTCTTCTTCTCTTCCACTTCTCTGTTCTTTCTCTCTTCCTCTCCGCCTTCGACCCATGCACGCCTCCGACCCCGCCTCCGTCTCCGTCCCTAAGAGCGCCACTGGGGCTCGGCGAGCTCGGCGAGAGGCGACGAGCGGAGTAGGGCTCGTTAAGGCCACGGCGGAGCTCGTGATGGACGGGAGCGTGACATGGAGCTTGGAAGTTTGGCGAGAGGCGACGAGCGGAGTGGGGCTCGTCGGAGATAGAGCTCGTCGTCGAATGAAAGGCGAGAGGAGCTCGGTGGAAAGAACCTCGACGATGGGGAAGTTCAACCATGGTGGAGCTTCGTGACACGGCTCGGAGTAAGGGTGAGAGAGCTCGGCAACGATGGGCTTGGCGAGGAGCTCGGAGCTCGCCCATGGGGTTGGTGAGCTCGGCAGAGGCTGACGAAGAGACGTCGGAGCTCGGCGAGGAGGACGGCGACGGCGAGGGTACTATGGAGTTCGTCTCGTGGAGAGCTCGGAGCTCGTAGCAACAACGGGTTCATTGAGGAAGGAGCTCGGAGCTCTGAGCTTCAGAGGCGTCGGAGGTGGAGCTCGTCTTCGAACGAAAGGCGAGAGGAGCTCGGTGGAAAGAACCTCGACGATGGGGAAGTTCGACCATGGTCGAGTTCGTCTTCGTCAGTGGAGAGTTGGTCGAGCTCGGTGATGGAGCTTGCGACGAGGTGGAGGCGTGGTCGAGCTCGGTGATGGAGCTTGCGATGAAGTGGAGTTCGAAGCTTCGGAATCAGATGGGTTGGCGAGCTTGGCGATGGGTGCTCGACGTCGTCGGAGGAGCTCGACGCCGAGCGCTCGTCGGAGCTTAGCTTGAGCTCGGTGGAGGACGAGGTCGGCGAGGGAGCTCGGCACCGTGGAGCTTTGGGTTTCTCTTTCTCTGGTTTTGTTTTTGGCGCCAGGGATATTGGAGAAGGAGGGTGACGTGGCGGAGGCGGGTTCGGGTTTGAGGAGGAGAAGAAGGGTACGGGTGTTGGGGTTTGGATCCCTTAACGGGTCCGAACCCGACCCTTGTGGTCCTTTTCATTTTTTTTTTTCTTTTTCTTTCTTTCTTTCTTCCTCGCCGCTTCTTGTTCGGCAAATCCGAGCACGGATTTTGAGGCAAATTTTTGGCCATTTTGCAGCTCGGTAGGGCAGTAGCTCGGATGGTAGATCCGAGCTACGTGGCTCGATCTGGGCCGTTGGATGGTGGCATGAATCTCGAGACGGGCTCTGTTTCCAAGAAAACGCTATCTTGTCGTTTAGCGACGGTGGCAAGATCGGGCCGTCTGATCGAGATCTTACACGAATGTTGAGGAGAAAGTGAGTTTTCTCCGTTTTGACGCTCGGATGGGCACTTGCTCGGTTAGCTGACCGGGCTCTTTGATGTTGGGGCTCGGATGGGAAGAGCTCGGATTCTTGCTCGGGTTCGGTTCGGATTTCTCCCTCGCGCGAGTGGCTCGGCTCGGATTTCCGAGCTATTCGGCGCAGCTGCATTGAGATCCACTTTCCCGGTGCTACGGAGGTCCGATCGGGGCGTGCGACCCCTCGTTTCGAAGCTAGTTCGAAGATCTACAACTTCTCTTTAGGAGTGGGATGAAGATTCACCCTCTTTCATGGTCAAAATAGCCCCGCAACATGCGTGTCTTCATGAAGTTGATAAGTACTTTGGTCTTGGGGATTTTGGAAGAGGAGTTCCACTCCTAGGGGCGGAAAAGATGTGCTAGGAAGACCCTTGTGCTAGGAAGACCCTTGTAAGATGTGCTAGGAAGATCCTTGTACTAGGAAGAGGCGCGAGTGGGTCGGATCGCTAGTCGCTTGGCTCGGAATACCGAGCGACGTGGAGCGATCTGAGCTGTCGGATCTCAGCGCGGATCTCGAGGCGGGCACAGTTTCCAAGAAAACACTATCTTGTCGTTTAGCGACGCTGGCAAGATCTGGGCCGTTGGATGATGGTACGAATCTCGAGACGGCTCAGTTCCCAAGAAAACGCTATCTTGTCGTTTAGCGACGCTGGCAAGATCTGGGCCGTCTGATCGAGATCTTGCGCGAATGTTGAGGAGAAAGTGAGTTTTCTCTGTTTTGACGCTCGGATGGGCACTTGCTCGGTTAGCCGATCGGGCTCTGTGATGTTGGGGTCGGATCGGCACTTGCTCGGCATCCGAGCGGAGGGAAGAGCTCGGCTCTGGAAGAGAGCTAATTGTCAGACAAGTGTGAGGAGGAACTCTAGGAGAGAGTTGTGCTCCAAATTTGTCGAGAAGGGGTCCGCTTTGGGGGTGAGCGGAGTGAAGAGCTCGGCTCTGGAAGAGAGCTATTTGTGAGACAAGTGTGAGGAGGAACTCTAGGAGAGAGTTGTGCTCCAAACTTGTTGAGAAGAGGTCCGCTTCGGAGGCGAGCGGAGTGAAGAGCTCGGCTCTGGAAGAGAGCTATTTGTGAGACGAGTGTGAGGAGGGACTCTATGAGAGAGTTGTGCTCCAAACTCGTGGAGAAGAGGTCCGCTTCGGGGGCGAGCGGAGCAAAGAGCTCGGCTCTGGAAGAGAGCTATTTGTGAGATGAGTGTGAGGAGGAACTCTAGGAGAGAGTTGTGCTCCAAACTTGTTGAGAAGAGGTCCGCTTCGGAGGCGAGCGGAGTGAAGAGCTCGGCTCTGGAAGAGAGCCATTTGGGAGACGAGTTTGAGGAGGGACTCTATGAGAGAGTTGTGCTCCAAACTCGTTGAGAAGAGGTCCGCTTCGGAGACGAGCGGAGTGAAGAGCTCGGCTCTGGAAGAGAGCTTTTTGGGAGAGGAGTTTGAGGAGCAACCCTAGGAGAGAGTTGTGAGCTCCGAACTCGTTGAGAAGAGGTCCGCTTCGGAGGCGAGCGGAGGGAAGAGCTCGGCTCTGGAAGAGAGCCATTTGTGAGATAAGTTTGAGGAGCAACTCTTCGAGAGAGTTTTGAGCTCCAAACTTGTTGAGAAGAGGTCCGCTTCGGGGGCGAGAGGAGCGAAGAGCTCGGCTCTGGAAGAGAGCAATTTGTGAGACAAGTGTGAGGAGGAACTCTAGGAGAGAGTTGTGCTCCAAACTTGTTGAGAAGAGGTCCGCTTCGGAGGCGAGCGGAGTGAAGAGCTCGGCTCTGGAAGAGAGCCATTTGGGAGACGAGTTTGAGGAGGGACTCTATGAGAGAGTTGTGCTCCAAACTCGTTGAGAAGAGGTCCGCTTTGGAGGCGAACGGAGTGAAGAGCTCGGCTCTGGAAGAGAGCTTTTTGGGAGAGGAGTTTGAGGAGCAACCCTAGGAGAGAGTTGTGAGCTCCGAACTCGTTGAGAAGAGGTCCGCTTCGGAGGCGAGCAGAGGGAAGAGCTCGGCTCTGGAAGAGAGCCATTTGTGAGATGAGTTTGAGGAGCAACTCTTGGAGAGAGTTTTGAGCTCCAAACTCGTTGAGAAGAGGCCCACTTCGGAGGCGAGCGGAGTGAAGAGCTCGGCTCTGGAAGAGAGCTATTTGTGAGACGAGTGTGAGGAGGGACTCTATGAGAGAGTTGTGCTCCAAACTCGTTGAGAAGAGGTCCGCCTGGGAGATGAGCGGAGTGAAGAGCTCAACTTTGGAATAGAGCTATTTGTGAGACAAGTGTGAGGAGGAACTCTAGGAGAGAGTTGTGCTCCAAACTTGTTGAGAAGAGGTCCGCTTCGGAGGCGAGCAGAGTGAAGAGCTCGGCTCTGGAAGAGAGCCATTTGGGAGACGAGTTTGAGGAGGGACTCTATGAGAGAGTTGTGCTCCAAACTCGTTGAGAAGAGGTCCGCTTCGGAGGCGAGCGGAGTGAAGAGCTCGGCTCTGGAAGAGAGCTTTTTGGGAGAGGAGTTTGAGGAGCAACCCTAGGAGAGAGTTGTGAGCTCCGAACTCGTTGAGAAGAGGTCCGCTTCGGAGGCGAGCAGAGTGAAGAGCTCGGCTCTGGAAGAGAGCCATTTGGGAGATGAGTTTGAGGAGCAACTCTAAGAGAGAGTTGTGAGCTCCGAACTCGTTGAGAAGAGGTCCGCTTCGGCGGCGAGCGGAGGGAAGAGCTCGGCTCTGGAAGAGAGCTATTTGTGAGACGAGTGTGAGGAGGGACTCTATGAGAGAGTTGTGCTCCAAACTCATTGAGAAGAAGTCCGCTTCGGAGACGAGCGGAGTGAAGAGCTCGGCTCTGGAAGAGAGCCATTTGTGAGACGAGTGTGAGGAGCAACTCTAGGGGAGAGCTGTAGCTCCGAACTCGCTGCTTATGTGAGAGAATCAACGGTTGTGGGAGCAATTCCGAATGGCGAACCACTTCTAACCCGCCGAAGAGCAGGTTATTTGAAGAGGAATCGAGCCAAGTGTTGGACTCCGAACCATCGGTAGAGGTAGTCAACGGTTGTGGGAGCAATTCCGAATGGCGAACCGCTTCTAACCCGCTGAAGAGCAGGTTATTTGAAGAGGAATCGAGCCAAGTGTTGGAGTCCGAACCATCGGTAGAGGTAGTCAACGGTTGTGGGAGCAATTCCGAATGGCGAACCACTTCTAACCCGCTGAAGAGCAGGTTATTTGAAGAGGAATCGAGCCAAGTGTTGGACTCCGAACTCGTTGGGAAGAGCTTAGTAAGTTGCGAGAGCAGCCATGTAGAAGGAGCTGGACTCCGAACTCACCCTTCAGCGAGTCACGACTCGAAGAGGTAGAGATGAAGCAAGAGCAACAATTTTCAATGAAAAAACGTAAAGTTTTATTGAAATAAACTAAGTGGCTGCTTCAATATGACGAGCCCTTATTACATGCTTTTGGCCGAATTACAAGCATTGGCCTTATTAAAAATCAAGATCCTGCTTCTATGATAAGGTGATGACCTCTTGGTAAGAGCCGGGAGGTTCTGAGTCTTAAAGCTTGGCGGGCCCTTCGGTTCGTTTGTTGGCTCCTCAGGGGGGAAGCTCGGTCCCCTCTTTTCGGACGAACTTGGTTAGGTGCCCCCGCTGTATGAGTTCTTCAATCTCCTCCTTGAGAGCCCGACAATCATCCGTGTCGTGGCCGTGGTCCCTGTGAAAGCGGCACCACTCATCTTTGTTCCTCTTCTTTCCCGGTGTGTTCATTCTAGGGGGAGCACGGAGTAGCCCTTCCTTGTCCACTTCCATAAGAACTTCTGATATATTGGCTACGAGGGGGGTGAACTTCTCAAACCGAGGAGTCGGGCGGCGCTGGCCATTGCCGTCCTTCTGAAGCTTCTTAGCCTCTTCTTCTTCGGTCAGCTTTCGTTTCGTCCCTGAGGTAGACCCTCCGAAGCTTGGAAAGTAGGCGGCCTCTTCGGCACGAATGTACTTGTCACACCTGAGAAGGAGGTTAGCAAAGTTCTGTGGAGGCTTCTTAGCAAGAGAGGAGCGGAGGCTGGAATTGAAGACGTTGGATTGGAAGGCGGCTGTTGCGACGGATTGGTCGAGGGAGGCTATGGACCTGACCTCCGCAGTGAACCTCTTCACATAGTCTCTCAACTTCTCTCCCTTCTCCTGGCGGAGCTGGAGTAACGAGATGTTAGTCTTCTCCGTGCGTCTGCTACTCACAAAATGAGTGATGAAGAGGCTCTCGAATTGCTCGAAGGAGAATATGGAAGACGGGGCGAGGCGGGAGTACCACTCCCGAGCCGAACCCTTAAGAGTGGCGGGGAAGGTTTTGCACAGCAAAGCATCGGAAGCTTGGTGGATTAGCATGAGGGTCTTAAAGCTTTCGATGTGGTCCACGGGGTCCGACTCCCCCGAGTAAGTTTCGAACTTCGGGGGTTCGAAACCTCTTGGGATAGGAGCTTCCATGATGGTCCGGGAGAAGGGAGGTCTGCTCGGGCGGATGGTCCTGCTGTTCGACCCCTCCCCCTCTTCCATCCGACCGATTCGCCTCTCCACCTCATGGAGACGGCGGTATAGGGCATCGTCCCTCCCTCGGTAGTCGAACGAGCCTCTGGACTCGTCTTCGTAGGAGGGAGAGCCGGGGCTACGACGATGGTCGTCCCGGGAGCGGTGAGGGCTAAGATCATGCTGCCGGTGGTTAGGAGCCGGCGGAGGAGAGGCGGACCTACGGCGAGGACTGGGAACCCGTTGGGGCAAAGGAATCCTTTGGGCCTCATTGTTGTTGGGTCGGAGGTTAAGAGCCTGCAACACCGTTGCTTGAAACTGCAGGAACTCGGCGCGAGTGATGGGCGCCTCATTGTTCCTCAGCTGATGTCGACCGGTAGGAGAGTGGCGCCTCCTCCTGTAATGCCCGGGTGACTCTCTCCGCCCTCTCCTGGTAGGAGACCTTCTACGCTCGCAGTAGTGAGTATTCCGCTCATCTGGACGTTGTAGGCGGGAGGCTCCCTCTCGGGACCGGTTTTCGTCCAGACGGTGGCGGAGATCCTCATCCTTCTGCCGGTTGAGGATAGTATTTCGAAGGTCAGGGGCCTGAAGACTATGGGAGGCGTAAGAGTCTGTAGAGGCATTGTGTACCGATATGTGGTCTCGATGGAGAGGTTGTTTTTGCTTCCGTGGATCGGGACCGTTTGGGGGTTGCTGGTTCGGAAGAGGAGGTGGGTCCTGCTGGACACGGTCCTCGACCGGAGGAGGAAGTTGTCCCTGCTGCGGAGCAGGATGGACGGGGACTTCCTGCTGTTGATCAACAGGGTTGGGTCCACGGTTGGACCCCTTGGATCTTACTTTTCTGGGAGGTATGGCTGGAGAAGAGCCAAGTCAACGAGGAAGAGGCGGAGGCTATTCGTATGGTCTTCCCACAGACGGCGCCAATCTGTTACCGCTAATTATGGTGTGGGGGTAAACAGATAGAATTTGTGGGTTCGTGGAAAAACCTGAATAACAGATCCGAACCTGTTCGCCGGAGTTGGGCTGCTGAGCTCCCGCCGTGCACCTGCAAGGAAAGTGCGAAACACCGGGGTTGATCCCGGCGACGCACCCTCCGACGCTCTTGTCAGTAACCAGTGATATGATTAAGAAAGAGCTTTAATTGGCAAAAGAGTGATTAACCTGTAACAGTGGTAGGTGGGGGGTATTTATAGTCGCCCTTGGGATCAGATTAGGAATGTGATTCCTGTGATCTGATAAGGCATAAAATCCTCGTAATCAGATTAGGAATGTAATTCCTTAATTCCCGGTGAGAGGATAACTGCAAATCAGGCCCGTTGATTTAGTCAAATCAGTGACCCTGATCTCCTCTTGCTGGTCTGGGTTTGTATCGGGTCGGGACCCGTACCCAGTTGAGGTGGATCCGTTCACGGGTTGTTGGATCTGTGAGAAGGAGACCCAGTACCCGCTTCGGACCCGTTAGTAGGTAAAATTACCGTTTTACCCCTAAGCTTTAAGATTCGTCTCCGATGTGAACGGTCCCGATTTAATCCTATTTTTAGCCATATCAACGCTTATAACTATTTCTTTCGCTGTTACTACAATTAATAATTATTATATACTTAGAAGAAATCTTTGTTAGGAACTGTGGCCTCAAATACACGTAGGCATGGGGTACTTGAAGTTGGAGAAGAAGAGGAGGAAACAAAGAAGCAAGGGAAGACAAGCAGCAAGTAGAAGAAGAGAATTCTGGAGGGTTGCGGTTGACCGGCTAGGAGTGCGGTCGATCGACCCAGTCGACTGGGGATTCTTCGAGTGCAGGTGTCCAACAGAGGAGGGGACGGTCGACCGACACTAGGGGTGCAGTCAACCGATCAGCCATCTGGATTGATGTTGCACGATGCGGTCGACCGGCTTGGGGGGCAGTCGACCGACACCGACGCTGATTGTTTCTTATGGGCTTATGGGAGAAAGGCTCAATTTGCTATATTTGTGTTTATCTTTAGGGTTTACTCGGGGGCTATATATATGGCCATAAACTCTAGGGTTTGGTAATCTATTACTGATCATTATTCAACTTCAAGAGAGATTGTGCCGAGTGTTTCAAAGATGAGAGAGAGAGATTGAGAGTTGTAATCTTTCTTGTAATTTTTGTATATCTTTGGGAATAAGAAGTATTGGTGATCTCTAAAAATTGGTTGTATTCTTGTGAGATCCATATATTGTAGCGGTTTGTTCTTGGTTCATCTATTTCTTGGGAGTTTCTATTGCTTGTGGTGCACTTCTGCTATTAGCACTACGAGTTGTGGGAGTAGATTTCTCCGACAAGTGGTATTAGAGCAGTTGGTTTGAGATGGCCAATAACAAGATGAAGATCGAGAGATTCGATGGGAGTGACTTCGCGATGTGGAAGATTCAGATGATAGCGTATCTTCGTCAGAAAGATCTTGATGGTTTGTTGTTTGATGAGAAGCCGGTAGGTGCAGACAAGGATGCAAAGGTCTTGGCAGAGTGGAATCGTTTGGACCAGAAGGCGCTGGGACAGATTCAGTTGGGGCTGAGTAGGAAGACGTTATTTCATATCTCGAAGGAAAAGACCACAAAGGAGGCTATGGAGATTCTCACTGATATGTATGAGAAACCGTCGGCATCTAATCAAATTCTTTATCTGAAGAAATTGGTTAATATGAAGTTGAAGGAAAGTGGTTCAGTAGCAGAGCATGTGAACAATTACTGTATGGTTTACAAAAAGATGGAAGCTGCAGGTTTGAAGTTTTCAGAGAGGGGACAGTCATTGTTACTCCTATCCACTTTACCCGATAGTTATGGTACAGTAGAACAGACTATTACAGGCACTGTGACAGATTCAACGACTCTACAGATGTGGTGAGTAGCATTCTGAACGAGGAGGTGAGAAGGATGAGAAACGGGGAATATCCATCATCATCTTCTAGAGATTCCGTCATGTACGTTGAGAAGAGATGTAAGAGATCTAAGAACAGTCGAAGAAGAAAGGATCAGAGTAGTTCATCTGAGAGTGGGTCTGATGACAGCGATGGAGGACATGGGCCTGAGTGCTGGTATTGTTACAAGAAGGATCACATGATGCGCAGTTGCAAGGCTTATGTGAAGAAGAAGCAGGAGAAACCGAAGAGAGATACTCCAAAGGAAGCTCAAATGGGGCTTGTTGAGAATCTATGCTTATCAGCTCGGGATGAGTTGAGCACTCAAGATTGGTGTATTGATTTGGGAGCTTCTTTTCATTGCACTCCGAGGAAAGAGGCATTTAATGACTACGAGGAGGGTTCTTTTGGAGATGTGATCGTGGGGAATGGTCACCGGTGTCTTGTACGTGGGGTTGGTACTGTTCGCGTGAATACCATTGATGATAAAGTGTTGTCTTGCGGAAGACAAGGCATATTCCAGACTTGAAAGAAAATCTTATCTCGATTGGAAGGCTAGACAAAGAGGGATTGTTTACTACAGTTGGTAGTGGGGAATGGTGCATAGCTACAGGTTCAAGAGTGATTGCAAAAGGGAAGCGTGAGGGTACGCTGTATTTGCTTAGAGACATGAGGGGCTTTTCTCCTGTAGTTGACTCTCAGCCGGAATTGAGTAGTAGGTTGTGTGGGGTGCAACCGAGTTCTTTCAGTTGTGGAGGGCAAGTTACTAATTTAGTGGGAGCTATTGGCCATGGAAGTGATCCTAGAAGGCAGGACGTTGCTGCAGTAAGGGTACTTTGCGAATTGGCAGTTGAAGCTTCAAGTCGCTCTTGTGTGATAGAGAGCACTGGTATTGATATGCGGGGTGATGTCTATGAGGGTAGCCAAATTGGGACTATAGGGGTTGAACAGTCTGCGGAGTTTATGGAGGTATCGTCCACGGAGGTTTCTAGTGCGGAGGGTGCATTGAGAGGCTTTGAACCATGTACGGTGTTGATGGAGATCTTGTGAGGTGGAAAGTCTCATAACACGGAATCCGATACGGGAAATTATTTCTCCGTTATTCGTGTTCTATGCGATTGGTGGAGCACATCCTTCATGAGGCGATGAGGGGTGGTTGGTGCACTCCACGTGGTGGAGTGGCGGAGGTGCTCTTCATGAGAGTGGAGAATACTTGGGTCTTCTATGAAAGTGAGAGATGGCAGAGATATTGTGAGGAAAAATTGCAATAACTTTGAAGGCAATAACTTTGAAGCATGGTGTATTTGGTCCAAGTGGGAGATTGTTAGGAATTGTTGTTTCAAATACACGTAGGCACGGGGTACTTGAAGTTGGAGAAGAAGAGGAGGAGACAAAGAAGCAAGGGAAGACAAGCAGCAAGTAGAAGAAGAGAAATCTGGAGGGTTGCGGTCGACTGGCTAGGGGTGCGGTCGACCGACCCAGTCGACTGGGGGTTCTTCGAGTGCAGGCGTCCAACAGAGGAGGGGACGGTCGACCGACACTAGGGGTGCGGTCGATCGGTCAGCCCTCTGGATTGATGTTGCACGATGCGGTCGACCGGCCTGGGGGGCAGTCGACCGACATCGACGCTGATTGTTTCTTTTGGGCTTACGAGAGAAAGGCCTACTTTGCTATATTTGTGTTTATCTTTTAGGGTTTGCTCGGGGGCTATATATATGGCCGTAAACTCTAGGGTTTGGTAATCTAGTGCTGATCATTATTCAACTTCAAGAGAGATTGTGCCGAGTGTTTCAACGGTGAGAGAGAGAGATTGAGAGTTGTAATCTTTCTTGTAATCTTTGTATTTCTTTGGGAATAAGAAGTATTGGTTATCTCTGCATATTGGTTGTGTTTTTGTGAGATCCATATATTGTAGCGGCTTGTTTTGGTTCATCTATTTCTTGAGAGTTTCTATTGCTTGTGGTGTACTTCTGCTATTAGCACTACGAGTTGTGGGAGTAGATTTCTCCGACAATCTTCTCATGTCTAGTAATCTGATAGTAAGTCCCATATCTTCTATGTTTTCCTGTTTTATGAATTCAATTCTAATCAACATAGGGACTTCAAGCAATTATTGTCTAAGCTTCCATACGCCATTTTTTTTTCACTACAACTTCAAGATCTCCATTATCCTGTAGTGCACTTACCTATGTATACCTACCTTTAGCTTAATAGTAGTAGCTTGTACATTATCGCAGTTATTGATATGTGTATCCCTACCCCAAGCTTTCTTTCAAATTGAGACCTCGGGCCTTTCTTTGGCTGTGCTGATGTTGAAGAGGAATATGACGACGAGGACGCAAATGTTGCTTCCTGAGTCTGACATGATCTCAGAATCGATCACATATGAGCTAGCACTTGGCAAATGCCTTCTTCAATTTCTAGGGGAAGACTTTGATATTCTGTGAAAACAAGATGGAAGTAGTCAGACCTGCTTGAAGTTTGAATTGAAGTTAGAAGTGCTTGCCAGCTACAACAAAACATTTTTTTATTTTTATTTTGTTTACAGTTGGAGTTTTGAGTTGTTTTCTTTTTTATATATATATAATGTTGTAATTCCTTTATCATGACTTCTGTTCTACATCCTAAAATTCAAAAATGAAATGAAAATAAAAGAAAAAGAAAAAGAAAATCAAATATTAATATCCAAAACCTGAGTAAAATCAAATATTTTACTCATGTATTTCATCAAACAGTTTGTTTTGTTATTTGAGGATGAGAGAGGTATTTTGGATAATAAGATTAACATTCCCAGGAAATATGTAGCTCAACCAAACATAGGAAATTAAGTTTCCAACTAACAAAACCTGAGTAAAATCAAATATTTTACTCATGTATTTCATCAAACAGTTTGTTTTGTTATTTGAGGATGAGAGAGGTATTTTGGATAATAAGATTAACATTCTCAGGAAATATGTAGCTCAACCAACCATAGGAAATTAAGTTTCTAACTAACAATCCGGGAGATGTTTAAGATATACCAAACATGTTTTATGACTCCTAGGAATCATAAATCCCAGGATTTATGTTTCCTAGGAAGAAAAAAAAATCCTTGTACCAAACGCCTCCTTAAAGTAAGTGACAAAAAATCTACCCCACTTTTGTTTTTCTTCGGTGTGGATTTAATTTTTTTTTAATTTTTATTCATTATGTGATCATCCCCAAAGAACAAGCTCATTTTTTTAAAAACTTTTTAATCATTATATAAGTTTTTTAATAATTAAAAAAAACACGGATAGTTTAGGCAGAAATACCCCCCCCCCCCCCCCCCCCCCCCCAAAAAAAAAAAAGGAAAGGCGGAAACAGTCATTTTGGACCCAAAAAAAAGGGCAGAAACGGTCATTTTGGACTTAGTATGGCAAACCTTACTAGCAAAATAGTAAAATTGGGGTTGCACGATCCTAGCATGCATCGCAAAGCTTACAAGAGCAATATAGTAATTTCACATCAACAGCATGCCTACTAGAAGAACATGGACCGTCTTCAGGCATATTAGCTCAACTAGATCCACAATTATAGCTTACTTACAGCCTAAGAAAGAGAGATTTTCAACTAATTATAATTGTCAATCAAATCCCAAAATCAGGGGTTAAATATTAATTCCATCCCTTCACGATGGGAATCTCCAACCAAATCTTAAAAGATATATATATTAAGACCTATCTATTATAACTGATTCCTAATCTATACATACCCTCTCCCTCATTCAGTCAGAGAAAATCAATATTTCTTCACTAAAGAACCCTATTTTTTATTCATGGTTGTTGACTTGAGCGTCAGAGGGTTTTACGCTGGAGCCACCTCCACTGTTAAGATATTTTGTTGGTCTTTGGGCGTTTCAACACTCCAAATGCATATCAAAGCGACTACCCATCCAAAATCAGGATCGAAGCGTTTCCAGCCATTCAAAGTTCAAACATATATCCTGATCGATGGTCCAAATCTTTACTTTCTCTCTCAATAAAAGAACTCATCATCTGATTGCTCCCACATCAAATCAGCAACAACAAAACCACAACTATTTAAGTCCAATAGTATCGCAAATTGCAACAAAAAAAAGATAGGGTTTGTTTTCTGCAATTCGCCAAACGTGGGATAGGTTTACTAAAGTTTTCCCTAATTTTAATTTTGAATATTTTTTGTTGTTGTTGGAGGAATCGATCAATAACATGCACCTTGTGTTTTATTAATAGGCGTTACTAAAATATCTTAAACATCCAAGGAAAGAAGAGTAAACAAATTTAATTAGAGTTGAGCTACTCAACTCTAAATTTAATAGTTCTAAAATGTAGATACTTCTTTTCGCTACTCAATCTCTTTTTCATTGACAAATCTATCACTACAAATCATCACAGCAAAACAAGTCTATAATATTCTGCATTTTCTTTTGGCTTTTTCTTTAAATAATGACTGAAGGGGCATCCACACAAACATTAAAATGCTTCTCGGCTTTTTCTTTAAATAATTTTTGTTGTGGTCAAGTAGAGCTGCCATCGAGTTCTATTGGATCGGGTCATCCACTATTCGGATCCGGATTCGGTACTTCACGGGTCCAAAAATTGGATCCGGACTCGGACTTGGAAGAATCGGGTTCAGGTTCGGGTCCAGGTCCGCGTCTGGGTCCTAATTTTAAAAATATACCTGTCGGGTCCGGTAGCGGAGAATAAATATTGCACTTAAGTATTTTGCACCCGATACCCTACGGTTTCAACAATTTTTGCACTTAAGTGTTAGAAAATGAGTGCTTTAGACACCATTTTCGAACCGATTTTTGAGCAATTTTTTGAGTAAGATCCTCAATGAATTATTGAGAGATCTTGATTGATTTGTGTTCTCCTTCGTGAGTAGATCAAAATCATATATTGGTTCGCTAAAATCGGTTAAGGGGTGAATGAGAAATTGTCTCTCAAAGTGAGACGTTTTCATTCTTGAAAATGGGTTAAGGGAACATAGTCCCACATCGGAAATAACAAAGGAAATAGAAGAGGATATATAGTAATCTCCTTCTAAGCATTGTAAGATGGCTAGAAGAGAGACTCTCTCTCGCGCGCGCAGGGGGTGCAAATCACGGACCGGATTACATGCGACTTGTGTGCGCCCGCACGACCTGCGGACACGAATGCCAGACCGATTTGATCCCACCCCGTGCAGAGCCACTTTTTGCTACAGTTTTCCTTTTGTAACGACTGAAATGAATGCAGAAACGGTTCTGTCTGCCGTTTCAGTGCTGTATTTAATATTTTGTCTGCCGTTACACTGAAGGCATTCAATTCACTGTCTGCCGTTACACTGAAGGCAGTCAATGATGTCTGCCGTTACAGTGTCGGCATTCAATTCGCTGTCTGCCGTTACAGTGAAAGCATTAACAGCTTTGTCTGCCGTTACTGATTTAACCCAGGCTCTATAAATAGAGGCCTCCCCTTTACTTTCTTCCCTGCACAAAACCAGATCTTCTTCTCTCCTTCTCTGAGTCTTTTTCTGTACTGTTCGTCGGTTCTACTTTTGTTGGTAAGTCGGTGATAGCTTCGAGCGCTTGTACTCAGTTCGGGAGTGGTACATAGTGCCTACGGGATCGCTCCAATTCGTTGCATCCTGGGAGACAGACGCCTCCGTTCATTCCAGCAACCGGAAAGAGGCGAAATCTGTTTTAAGGACACTGTGTGATACACAGGCCTCGGCTTCTCAAGTTGTACTTTTCATTTGTTCTTGTAAGTTGTTTTATTAATTTTTTCCTTTTCTTTTCTTTCGGTTTTCCTCTCTCCTGTTCTCTTCTATGTTTTTTGTGCCTCTCTATCTTTTCTTTGAAAAAGGAATTTTGTAAACAATATATGTAACAAACTTAAAACAGATTTTGGATTTCTTTGATTTCCGATTTTGAGGCACGGTTTTTCTTTTTATTTCTTTTATCTGGAAAACTTACACTCGTGTTGTGTAAATTTCAGAATCACAATGACTACTGCATTGGACAATGCTGTTGTGTCTGAAACGGTCTATGTGCCGATTGTTGATACAACGCAAGAACCGAATGCTGCTGCGGCACGAGTGCCAATGCCCACCGTTGTACCCGTCTCAGTCTCCCATGGGGAGAAACCTGAGAAGTTCAACGGGCAGAACTTTAAGAGGTGGCAACAGAAGATGATGTTCTATCTGACTACACTGAATCTTGCAAGGTTCTTGAACGAAGATGCTCCAGATCTTAAGAAAGATGAGCAAGATAACCAAGTCATTGCCGCTGTGGATGCTTGGAAAAATGCTGATTACTTGTGTAGAAATTACATAATGAACGGATTAGCCGACTCTTTGTATAATGTATACATTGACAAAAGAACAGCTAAAGAACTTTGGAAATCACTAGAACATAAATATAAAACTGAGGATGCCGGCGCCAAGAAATTCATTGTGGGCCGCTTCCTAGACTATAAAATGGTAGATTCTAAAACAGTAATCAGTCAAGTTCAAGAACTACAACTAATCTTACATGAGATTCATGCTGAAGGTGTAACACCCCTGCCCCGGGCTCGGACAATTTATACAATTTATAAGACAAATTAGATACTATGTAGTACAACTGCCCACCACAGGCTGCCTCTCAAAAGGTGGTTAACCGAATTGGTGACTCTTGATCCTTGGCATTTATTATTTATACTATATTTTATCATTGGAAACTATCGATATGGGATTAAATCCCTACTCAAATCCTTTTCCAAACCGTGCACACCCAAGGAAATAATCCCCCCTAGGTGCCACGTCACCTACAAGAACACACAGCACACATAGTGCTGTGCTCCCAACCGGTGGGTCCCCCCACCTTCACACAACCGGATTCCAAAGAATCCCATTCAATTCAAATTAATTCCTTTTTATACAAATCCTCCTATAGAATAATTCCATAGGACAAAGTCAAATTCTTTTTCATTATATATATTTCAAACCATATATATATTTCAGAAATACGGGGTATTACAGAAGGTATGAACTTAAGTGAAAGTTTCCAAGTGGCATGTATAATTGAAAAATTACCACAAGGTTGGAAAGACTTTAAGAATTACCTAAAACATAAGCGAAAAGAAATGGGCATTGGAGATCTCATTGTCAGGCTTCGTATTGAAGAAGACAATAGGGGATCTGAAAAAGTTGGACTCATCAGCCATGCAGCTAAGGCAAATGTAATGGAACATAAACAACGTTCCAACAAGCACAACAACAAGGGTCCGAAGTTGGGGCCTAAGGGAGGAATCTCCAAGAAGCCGAAGTTTCAAGGCAAGTGCTTCAATTGTGACAAAATGGGTCACAAGTCCACTGAATGCAGACTTCCCAAGAGGAACAGGAACAGAGAAGCAAACTTGGTTCAAGGAATTGTTCAAGATGTTTCCGATATCAACCTCTCAGCTGTGATATCAGAGGTGAATATGTTAGGTTCAAACCCGAAGGAATGGTGGATTGACACTGGAGCTACTCGACATGTGTGATCCAATAGAAGTATGTTCTCCACTTTCGAACCATTAGAGAATGGGGAGAAAATGTTTATGGGGAACTCGGCTACTTCAGAAATAAAGGGCCAAGGCAAGGTGATCTTGAAGATGACTTCTGGAAAGGAACTGACTCTGAACAATGTTGCATATGTTCCTGAAATCCGTAAGAACCTGATATCTGGTTCGTTGCTTAATAACCACGGTTTTCGTTTAGTGTTCGAGTCGAACAAATTTGTTTTGTCAAAAAGTGGAATGTATGTTGGTAGAGGATATATGAGTGGTGGAATGTTCAAACTCAATGTAATGACCATAGTCAAGAATATGAATAAAGCTAGCTCTTCTACTTATTTGCTTGAGTCTTCCAATTTATGGCATGGTAGACTAGGACATGTTAATTATGATACTTTGCGAAGACTAATTAACTTGAATCACATACCAACGTTCCAAATTGATTCCAAACACTGTGAAACTTGTGTTGAGGCAAAACTAACAAGATCATCATTTAAAAGTGTTGAAAGAAACACCGAACCACTTGATCTAATTCACACTGATATTTGTGATTTGAAAATGATACAAACAAGAGGTGGTAATAAATATTTTATTATCTTCATAGATGATAGCACAAAATATTGCTATGTATACTTGCTTAAAGCAAAGATGAAGCTATAGAGAAATTTGTTCTCTATAAAAATGAGGTTGAAAATCAACTCAATAAGAAAATTAAGGCGCTAAGAAGCGACCGAAGTGGAGAGTATGAATCGCCATTTGCTGACACATGTGCTAAGCATGGGATTATACATGAAACCACAACGCCTTGTTCTCCTCAGTTCAACGGTGTTGCTGAGAGAAAGAATCGTACATTGAAAGAAATGATGAATGTGATGTTAATAAGTTCTGGTTTACCACCAAACTTGTGGGGAGAAGCTATTCTTTCAGCTAACTACCTTTTGAATAAGGTGCCCAAAAGGAAAGAAGAAAAAACTCCATATGAATTATGGAAAGGAAGAAAGTCATCCTACAATTACTTGCGAATGTGGGGATGTCTTGCCAAGGTGGTAGTACCTCCACCTAAGAAAATGAAAATAGGACCAAAAACAGTTGATTGTATTTTCATTGGTTATGCACTTAACAGTAGTGCCTATCGGTTCTTGGTGTACAAATCCGATATCACTGAGATATCAAAGAACACGATAATGGAATCTAGAAATGCATCGTTCTTTGAAGATGTATTTTTATGTAAGTCAAAGGAGGAACCAAGTTCCTCTAAACGAACACATGAGACTATCAGTGAAGATAGTGAAGACCAAAATGAAGAAGTTAAGGAGGAACCTCGACACAGTAAAAGAACAAGAACGGAAAAATCTTTTGGTCCGAATTTCTTGACTTTTATGCTTGAAGGAGAACCCCAAACCTTCAAGGAAGCGGTGAACTCTAGTGATGGTCCTCAATGGAAAGAAGCCATCAAGAGTGAAATTGATTCTATCTTGCAAAACCATACTTGGGAACTAGTGGATCTTCCACCGGGTAGTAAACCTTTAGGTTCCAAGTGGATCTTCAAGAGAAAAATAAAACCTGATGGATCAATTGATAAATACAAGGCAAGACTTGTAATTAAAGGTTATAAACAAAAGGAAGGTCTTGATTATTTTGATACATATTCTCCTGTGATGAGAATAAATTCCATTAGGATGGTACTTGCCGTAGCAGCTCTACGCAATCTTGAAGTATATCAAATGGATGTAAAAACAGCTTTTCTTAATGGAGATTTAGATGAAGAAATCTACATGGAACAACCTGAGGGTTTTTCAGCTCCAGGACATGAAAAGAAAGTGTGTAAACTGGTGAAATCATTATATGGCTTGAAACAAGCTCCAAAACAGTGGCATGAAAAATTTGACAATGTCATGATGATAAATGGTTTCAAGATCAATGAATGTGATAAATGTGTATATGTCAAAGACACAGAAGATGGATATGTCATTATATGTTTGTATGTAGATGACATGCTTATTATTGGAAGCAATGATCAGATAATTAAATCTGTTAAAAACATGTTAAACTCGAGGTTTGACATGAAAGACATGGGACTAGCTGATGTTATATTGGGAATTAAAATCACAAGAACATCAGACGAGCTTATTTTAAACCAGTCACATTATGTTGACAATATTCTTGGAAAATTTGATAAAGATAATTCTGGAATTGCCAGAACTCCAATAGTTCTAACTTTACATTTATCCAAGAATAAAGGGGAGAGTATTTCTCAAGTAGAATACTCTAGAATCATAGGCAGTCTAATGTACTTAATGAGTTGTACAAGATCAGACATAGCCTATGCAGTAAGTAAACTAAGTAGATACACGAGTAATCCTGGAAGCGAGCATTGGCAAGCAATTATAAGAGTACTGAAGTACTTGCGTTTTACTCGTAACTACGGGCTGCACTATACGAGATACCCTGCTGTACTTGAAGGATACAGTGATGCGAACTGGATATCGAGTGATAATTCAAAATCCACTAGTGGCTATGTATTTACACTTTGTGGTGCAACAGTTTCTCGGAAATCCTCGAAACAAACAGTGATCGCTAAATCCACGATGGAATCAGAATTTATCGCATTAGACAAATGTGGGGAAGAGGCTGAATGGTTACGCCACTTCCTTGAGGATATTCCAAGGCGGACGAAGCCTGTGCCTCCAATCTGCATACATTCAGATAGTCAATCTGCAATTTGTAGAGCACAGAGCAATATGTATAATGGTAAATCTAGACATATTCGTCGAAGACATAATACCATTAGACAACTACTCTCTACTGGGGTTATCTCTGTGGACTATGTAAAGTCAAAAGATAACATTGCGGATCCACTAACCAAAGGGTTAAACAGAGAGTTAGTTGATAAATCATCGAGGGGAATGGGACTAAAGCCCATGAAAGAATAAGTCGATACAATGGAAACCCAACCTAGCTGACTGGAGATCCCAAGATCTAGGTTCAAAGGGACAACTAAATTGTAAAGACCAAGTTAGATCACTGTGGGGATTTTTCCATGTCCATTCCCATGATGAAACAGTGATGCCCGCAAGGTAACAGGTTAAGCTAGGCTTTTAATGATTCTTATGCGTCGGATATCCGAGCAGAGTAATGCGGGTTACTCTTAAGTAAGAAATCACCTATGTAAGATGGAAGAAGGGCCGCTTCCAAGGGAATAATATAGGGCAATATTCCTATCAAAATCTTGCAGAACCAGGCGTATGTTCATGGCCAAAACGAACATAATAGTGAGAACTGAAAAAGCGTTAGAAAGATTTCTGTGTGAGATATGTCATCGTTTACACAAATGGCAGAACAGTTCAAAGACATCGCGTCTACTGTTTAGTTAGTAAAGTAAACATATTTTCATAAGGGAAGGTTCAAAGGGTAACACCTACCTATCCTATGCAGAAATCAATCGTTGAATTCTATCACCAAATCTGTCGGGTCAGTCTGTCGGGTCAGTCTGTCCTGTCTGTGGTCGTCAATTTTCATTCATGTGGGGATTGTTAGAAAATGAGTGTTTTAGACACCATTTTCGAACCGATTTTTGAGCAATTTTTTGAGTAAGATCCTCAATGAATTATTAAGAGATCTTGATTGATTTGTGTTCTCCTTCGTGAGTAGATCAAAATCATATATTGGTTCGCTAAAATCGGTTAAGGGGTGAATGAGAAATTGTCTCTCAAAGTGAGACATTTTCATTCTTGAAAATGGGTTAAGGGAACATAGTCCCACATCGGAAATAACAAAAGAAATAGAAGAGGATATATTGTAATCTCCTTCTAAGCTTGTAAGATGGCTAGAAGAGAGGCTCTCTCTCGCGCGCGCAGGGGGGGTGCAAATCACGGACCGGATTACATGCGACTTGTGTGCGCCCGCACGACCTGCGGACACGAATGCCGGACCGATTTGATCCCACCCCGTGCAGAGCCACTTTTTGCTACAGTTTTCCTTTTGTAACGGCTGAAATGAATGCAGAAACGGTTCTGTCTGCCGTTTCAGTGCTGTATTTAATATTTTGTCTGCCGTTACACTGAAGGCATTCAATTCACTGTCTGCCGTTACACTGAAGGCAGTAAATGATGTCTGCCGTTACAGTGTCGGCATTCAATTCGCTGTCTGCCGTTACAGTGAAGGCATTAACAGCTTTGTCTGCCGTTACTGATTTAACCCAGACTCTATAAATAGAGGCCTCCCCTTTACTTTCTTCCATGCACAAAACCAGATTTTCTTCTCTCCTTCTCTGAGTCTTCTTCTGTACTGTTCGTCGGTTCTACTTTTGTTGGTAAGTCGGTGATAGCTTCGAGCGCTTGTACTCAGTTCGGGAGTGGTACGTGGTGCCTACGGGATCGCTCCAAGTCGTTGCATCCTGGGAGACAGACACCTCCGTTCATTCCAGCAACCGGAAAGAGACGAAATCTATTTTAAGGACACTGTGTGATACACAGACCTCGGCTTCTCAAGTTGTACTTTTCATTTGTTCTTGTAAGTTGTTTTATTAATTTTTTCCTTTTCTTTTCTTTCGGTTTTCCTCTCTCCTGTTCTCTTCTATGTTTTTTGTGCCTCTCTATCTTTTCTTTGAAAAAGGAATTTTGTAAACAATATATGTAACATTAAGTACATGAATAAATATTATATTTACACATATATCTTCAACAATTACTATTTACATGTATATCCTTATAACTTTATTATTCAAATTTCATATTTTTTAGGTATTTTTTAACAGGTCCGGGTTCATGTCTGGATCAGTTCTATTTTGAGCGGATCCGGATCCGGACCTGAAAATGCATCGGATCTTATTTTAGGACCCGGATCCATATAGATTGGGTCGGTTCCGGTCCAATGCCGAATCTGGGTCGAGTTCGGATCGGGGCCGGGTATCGAATAAATGTGATAGTGCTATTGTCAAGTAATAAACCAAAATATTTAGAATGAAATAATAAACAAAAAAGGAATAGATAAAATTGAAAGAAAAAAAAAATGCATACATAGACAAAAGAAAACAATAAGAAAGAATCTCCTAACTAATAAATCAGCACATGGGAGTACATCTTATGGGCCCTATATATATTGGATTGAAGATTAGGATTCACGTACCCATCACACCCATATCATCCAAATTAAGGCTATATATGTCTCAAGATGATTTGTGAAAAATCTTATAAACCTTTAGTTTGTAGAATGTTTGTCCTTCATTAACTTCTTGGTATTAAAAATAAAACCAAATTATGCTATTTTAATACCAGTTCAATTTTAGGAACCAAAAACCCCATATCATCACCACTAATTAAGAATCACCTTAATTTGGACAGAAAATAACATACACACACATATTTGTAAAACAAATTTTGATCAACTCACAAAGACAGCGAAATCAATGCATGTGTCGTGTTGAGTTTAGAATATAGAAGCCATCATTGTCACAGAAGAAAAAAAAAAACGGGTTCTATCAACGGTCTCTAGTCTATGGTATCATATAAACGGTTACTTTCAAACTTCAAAATTTATCAAAAAAAAAAAAAAATTCAAAATTTCAAGACGATCGTATAAGAAGAACATTGTCTGGGACTAGCTTTGTTATCGGATTGGATTCTTCACTACCCGGACCCAGACCCTGATCCGGTCCCCTACAGATCTAAAAATTGGATCCAGACCCGGACCCGTGAGGATCGGATCTGATTCCGTATCCGGGTCCTATTAAAATATTCGAGCGGGGGTGTGAGTGGCGAGCAGAGGCGGCGAGCGAGGATCTAGAATAGATGAGAGAAGAAAAATACATGAGTTTTGAGTTTGGAAGAGGAAAATTTAGAATTGATGAGGATATAGGGGAGGGATGAGGATAGAATATTTATTTTTATGTTGATTTTTTGAAATTTTTTTAACGAGCCCGGGTCAGGTCTCCTTTGAGCGGACCCGGATCCGGATCCGAAAGTATAACGGGTCCCATTTTAGAACCGGACCCGGATCCGGACCAGGACCAGGATAGGCTGGGTCGGTTCCGGTCCAATGCCGGGTCTGGGTCCGATCCAAATTTCGGGTATTTATACCAATGCTATCTGGGACTACTGGTTCATAGATTATCCTACAAGTGACTATTGATAGGATCTTTCTTTTATACAGGGGACTGGGGGCATGCATCTCTTTCTTAGGTCCCCTCCTCATCTTGGCCCTTCACCCTCTCAATCACAAAGGATGTTGTATTGTTGTTTATGGCCACTCTGCTATCACTTCAATGAGCCATAATTACTTCCTAATCTCCACTTAATCAGCCCTATCTAATGGCTAAAAGACATCCAAGTCTGTTGACATTTGGTGGGGGAAAAGGTGTTAATAGGCCATAGTTTGTGGTCACCACTAGTGAGATCTGGCTAGGCTCCTATTCATTAAGCATTAAACTTTCCCCTTTTTTTTATATTTAAATTTAGGAAAAAGAAACATATATACATTAAATGATAAGTAGTAGTAAATAAATAAATAAATAAACAATGAAGAAATAATGATTTGTCACATATTGGGTTTCAAGAACATAAATAAAATTAGAAAGGAAAAAAGGGGTATGAGTAACTTGCTCATTTAGTAAATAATCAATTGATGATGTGGCATGCATGTAATTGGAAAATTCTTAAAAGAGTTAATTGTCCAATGTATCACATGTATGGCACATAATCAATTGCTCATTTACTAAATAAGCAAGTTGTTCATATCCCTTTTACTCAATTAGAAAACCATAGATGCATGTAGGGCTGCAAACGAATCGAACTATTCGCGAGCTATTCGGCTCGAGCTCGGTCAAATCTCAGCTCGAACCGAGCTCGAGCTCGTTTCGTAAACGAGCCGAGCTCGAGCTTGTTTTTCTTTTTTTAGGCTAAGCTTGCAAGTTATTTGGCTCGAATATGGTCAAAGCTCGACTCGAACCGAGCTCGAGCTCAAAATTGCAGCCCTTGAACTTGAAGATATTCGGCTCGGCTGGATTGCAGCCCTAGATGCATGAGTGTTTTACTATCTTTAATTTAAACTTTATTGCATACGCATGCACAAGCTTCAAACGCTGGTTCACCCTAAAATTTTAGAACACTCATATCATATAAATATAGTTCGTTTTAAGTAATTTCGCGCCAACTAAGATATTCTATTATTATATATATGTTGTCAAAATCCTAAGTCAAATTCAATTTCTTTAGTAGCTATGATTTAACTCTACCGAATTTGGTTAAGTTCAACCCATACATGGTTATTCCCAATTTATACATTAATTATTTTTTGTTGGCTAAATTGCATATTACTTCTCTAAACTTTTGGCTTCTAAGATAATTGTCCTAAACTTTCACTAATATATGTAACCTCCTCATTAGCACTGTCACAATTATCCGATACCCAGACCCGATCCGGACTCGATATTGGACCGGAACCGACCCGATCTATACGGATCCGGGCCTGGGTCCTAAAATAAGACTTGATGCAATAGAACCGAACCGGACCCGGACCCGGACCCGGACCCGTTAAAAAATACCTCCCAAACATATAGAATTTGAATAATATGGTTATAGGAATATACATATAAAAGTAATTGTTGAAGATAGATATGTAAATATAATATTAATTCATGTACTTAAGTGCAAAAATTATTAGAATCGTAGAGTATCGGATGCAAAAATATTTAAGTGCAAATATTTATTCTCTACTACCGGACCCGACGGGTAATTTTTTTAAACTAGGACCCAGTTCTTGTAAGTCCGGGTCCGGATAGTGGAGGACCCGACCCGATAGGACCCTATACCAGCTCTACACCTCATATCATATGAAGTAGTTTTTGAAATATTTGCTATAGTTTAGGGCAATTTTATGAAATTAGATAAAAATCTGAGGTAGATAATGGTTACCGTTTTGGAGATTTTCTTTTTTAAAAAGGGGTTATGTACATCAAAGTAATTAAGTTTAGGATAGTTATATGAAGAAATAAATAACAAAAATATAGGAAAGTTTTCTGTAATTTAGCATTGTTTGTTTTACAGATAGTTTGAAGAGGGGTGAGAGGTAAGCTTACCCAGAGGTGTGCATAATGAGAAAGAGCAGTGGTAGGAGCACAATTGGAGGGTGGTGGACAGGTGGTGCCCCTATCAAGCCAGAGAAGAAAAGGGATATACATTTAGCTTTTTTCTTAATTTAATACCAAATGGAGATAATAAATAAGCACACAAGATAGTCTTCCCCCACAAACTTTTCATAATCAAGATTTATTAGCACTAATAAATCTAACTATACTACATAATGTCTAATATTCTAATTTGGATTTCACATCAGTCACTAATAAGATTCTTGTATTTCATATTTATTTTCCTTCTATAATTCATTTCGTGCATATGAGAACACCTCCGTTCTCTTTCATTGTTGTTTATTTTGTTCATTTTCTCGCATCTTTTACTTTTTAAGCTGAGTTATGCGAGGGAGGAAAGTGTGCAGCTTCTAGATCGTATATATGTTGCATGTGTCTCTTTCTAATCTAGTAAAAAACATGCCTCACTTAACATCTATATGAGTTTGGGTCGGGTACTAAAATAAGACATGATGTACTTCCGGATTCACTCAAAATAAAACCGATCCGGACCTGTTAAAAACATCCCCCCAAAAATATGGAAATTGAATAATAGGGTTATGAAGATATGCATATAATAGTAATTGTTGAAGATAGATGTGTAAATATAATATTTATTTATGCACTTAAGTTCAAAAAATGTCGAAACCGTAGGGTATCAGGTGCAAAAATACTTAAGTGCAAATATTTATTCTCTGCTACCAGATCCGACAGATAGATTTTTTTAACTAGAACCCGGATCCGGACCCGGTTCTTGCAAATCCAGGTCCAGGTTCATTTTTTAAACCTATGAGATACCGGATCCAGGTGCGGATAGTGGAGGACCCGACACCACCTCTGCACACACACAAAAGAAACATGACCCCAAAATGCAAATAAAAACCCCCAGAAGCCCTAAAACGCATGACTCCCACAAATAAAATTTACAAAAAAACCCTACCCTAAAAATATCCATTTTCTTAACTTAAACAAATCCCTACTCCTCTCTCTCTCTCCTCTCACTCTCCCTCCTAAGCAACGTAGAACCCATTAACCCGCCCTCATGCTGGACCCAAAAACTGCCAACGGCAGTCACCATGACGTCAGCACCACCACCGTGGTCCGCTCTCTCCGGCTGCCACGCTGGACCCGCCAGGAAATCCTGGTGCTCATCGAAGGCAAGCGTTCAGTTGAGAGCCGGGGAGGGAGAGCATCCCGGGGGTTCAACCGGGTGGGACTGGTGGGACAGCCCGGCCGGGTTGAGCCGAAGTGGGCCTCGGTGTCTGCCTACTGCAGGAGGCACGGGGTGGACCGGGGCCCGGTGCAGTGCAGGAAGAGGTGGAGCAACTTGGCGGGAGACTACAAGAAGATCAAGGAGTGGGAGAGTACTTGTAATGGGGGGGAGAGCTTTTGGGTGATGAGGAATGATTTGAGGAAGGAGAGGAGGTTACCGGGGTTTTTCGACAGGGAGGTGTATGATATATTGGATGGGAAGGTGGTGGTGGAGGAGGAGGTGGTGGAGAGGGAGGGGGATGGGTTGTTTTCGGATGGGTACGGAGAGGAGGAAGCCGAGAAGGAGGAGGGGGTGGGGGTGAAGATGGTGGTGGCAGTTCCAGTGGTGGATGACATTGGGCCGATATCAGGTAATTAATTTTTTAATCTCCAATTAATCTCTAATATTATAACCGGAGAAGGCCTTAGTGTGAAAAATTTGCCGAAATGCCTTTTTTATAAAAATAATCAGTGATTTGTCCTACTTTCCAAAACAATTAGGGAGATGTCCTTGTCTGTGACACGTCAGCAACAAACGTGATTGGGAAAAACGGCATCAGTTATTTCTATGTCGTTCTTTCCAATAACGGCATTTCTTTTTGAAAAAATTGTCATGCCGTTATTTCCAATAACGGGAAAATAACGGCATATGTTATTTTTGTCTATAGATCTATACTGTATCAACTGTGACTTTAGAGAGAAATGCAAAAAGTAAAATAACTGATGCCGTTCTCTAAGAGAACGACATAGATAATACTGATGCCGTTTTTCACAATAATGGCATCAGTTATTATCGTTTTGCACAGGTTCCTATAATCGAAAAACCCCTCTTCTTCTCTTTCCTCCCCTTCTGATTCGTAAACATGTCTCTCTCGCATCGCTCCTGTTACCCACAAACCCTAGATCTCAAAATAAAAAATTCCAACCATTTGAGTCCTGTAAAATTCCATACATCCAACCTCCTCACTCCCACTCTCATTTTCAGTCTTCATCCACAACGAAATTTTTGCTAGCGGTTTTTTTGGTTTAATTTGAAGGTATTATCATCTTAACCTTATGTTTGATTTTTATTTCAATGTTTTGTTTATTGTGAGTAGTGAATGACTTGAATATGTTTTAATTTTTATGCATATGTATGGAATTTGATATCCCTATTTGGTTATATTATGGGGGTGAAGTAATTAAGGATCCAAAAATTGGATATTCTTATAGTGATGTTGATCCGGTAATTATTTGGGCTACCCCCAATTTCGGTTACGCAGAATTAATAGATAAGATATATGAAGTCACTAATTGGGATAGAAGTGAAATGAGTCTGAAACTGAGAGCCCGTTATTCTGCTGGTAAAGGGGATGGACAGTACTTCATGTTGGTACCCATAGACAGTGACAGTTCTTTGAGGTCTGTCTTGCTTAGGATACTTCATCCAAGTTGTGGTTGGAATATAGTTGAGTTATATATCGATCAAACGAGGCTTCCAAATACTACAAGAGTTATCGAAAGTCCAAGGCCCACAAGGAATTTGAAACCATCTGCAGAGTCACACGCAAGGATTTCAAATACAATTGGAGATACTAGCACAACTCCAACGGAACCTGTTTCCTCCGAATACGAGCAGGTACATCCGACCCCATTCCCACAAATATTTTGATAGCTGGCATTGCTATGGAAGACTTGGACAACGCCGTTGTAAATAACGAGTTGGTAGAAGAGGAAGAAGATGAGGTACGCGGTCTTCAGGATGATGATGAAGAGATTGCCGTTGAAGCTCCAGTTGTTGATGCCAATGTTGATGTGCCGGTTAACAATGCCTGCGTGTTGCAAGTCAGGACACAAGTGTAGCTATGCGTGGATCGCAATCAAGCGAATGGATGTCCTGTGCCACCGTACATGAACATGACCAGTCTTCCATTGGTTCTTCCAACTTGGATGAACTCTTCATAGGTCAAAGATTTCCATCCAAAGATGCTCTACAACATCAAGTGAAGATGTACGCCGTGAAGAACCACAAAGAATTCGTGACAGTAAAATCAGATCGTTGTCTATACCATGTGAAATGTAAATACGTGTCCATCCACCATTCAGCCGAGCAGATTACAGAAAATCCATCACTTCAAAATGAAGTTGGTTGTCCATGGCGCTTGCGTGCAATTGTTCCCAAAGGTCGTAATTATTTTGTGGTGAAAATGCTTGAAGGTGTGCACATATGTGTAAATCCTACATTGACTCAGGATCACAGCAAAATTGACTCGACGGTCGTATCGATGATCATAATGGATACTCTGAAGGAACAACTCTCAATAACACCAAGAGCCATAATTGGGCAGGTGAAGGGTAGGCTCCAATACACAATATCATATTGGAAAGCTTGGAAGGCAAAACATAAAGCAATTGAGAAACTATATGGTTCTTTTGAAACAGCGTACACTAAATTACCATATCTACTCAATGCAATTCAAGTTTCAAATCCGGGTACGGCTGTACATTGGGCGAAGATTACGACTAGGCCGGGTATAGAAACATTTAAGGGTGTTTTTTGGGCATTCGGTCCTTCCATCGAAGGATTTAAATCATGTAGACCAGTTATAAGTGTAGACAACACTCACTTGTACGGGAAATATAAAGGCTGTTTGTTGATTCCGGTTTCACCAGACGCAAACGGGAGGTTGTTCCTTTTGCGTTTGCACTGGTTGAAGGTGAAAGCATAGAAACGTGGACATTGTTCATGAACTGTATTCGGTGCTTTGTTACAGATTGTGAAGGTCTTTGTATCATTTCTGACCGACATGCCGGTATTTTATCAGCAATGGGAAATGAGTTTGGCACGTGGAGGGAACCATTTGTATATCATCGGTTCTGTATGCGGCATTTTGCTACCAATTTTCATAAAAAATTTGGTTCAAAATTTTTGATGAATAAATTGAAGGTAATTGCGTGTCAAAATCAGTGGAAAAGGTACGAGAAAAAAAGGCACAACTTGAAGCTAGCAATGCTGATGTGGCTAATTGGGTAAAGGAAAAAGCAATTGAGAAGTGGGCACTTACTGCTGATGGTGGGCGTAGATATGGTATAATGACAAAAAATCTGTCTGAAGTTTTCAACTCGGTTCTAAAAGGTGTTCGTAGCTTACCTGTCACCGCAATTGTAGAATAGATATTTTTCCGTCTAAACATGTACTTCACCGACCGCCGTGAGGCCGCGCAGATACTTATCGCTGAAGGTAAACTATGGGCACCCCGGATTCAGGACCTAATTGATGTCCGCCGTGAAAAATCCAATTTACATGAGACCATAATGTTTAATAATCACGATGGTGTTTTTGGGGTGAAAACGGGCATTAGAATGGACGGTGGATATCAAAAAGGTGGCCATTGGCATACGGTGGACCTAGAAGGCCGAACTTATACATGTGGCAAATTTCAACTGTTCCACGTTCCATGCTCTCATGTGTTAGCGGCATGTGCTTCACGTGCGCTTGATTATCAACCGTACATAGATCCCTTCTATTCTACGGATTCGTTAGCAAAAACATGGGCACCATCTTTCAATCCTATCCCAAACGCATTATTCCTCATATCCGAATCGTTCATAAGATTGTAAAAAAATGGACTTTTATAACCTAAGTATGAATTTTGAACTACTTGCAATCATCATAATGACAACGTAACCCCCCATCCCCCCAACAAAATATCTCTCCAAATTCTTTGTTTTCCTAACAAAATGAACAATTCCACATTTCTCAATAATTCAATATTTTGTAAACCCTACATCACTAACAATACATAAAGTTATTTCCAAAATTACTACTTCAATAACACATATTTACATTACTTGTACTATATTACTAATGCACACATCTATCATACTATCAAAATCAACTTTACAAAATACAAATTAGGGTTTTTGGATACTTACAATAATTTCAGATTCGGAATGATTTAGCACTCTTAATGAAAGATTGAAGAGTAGACTCCCAAATACAAATCAATTACACAGCCGAAGATTTTAGGATTTTTTTTTTTAAGGGTTTAGGGTTTTCGGAGTCGAAATGGGGAAGGAAAGAATCGCAAGTGAAAAGGGGGAAGAAGAGGGGTTTTTCGATTATAGGAACCTGTGCAAAACGATAATAACTGATGCCGTTATTGTGAAAACGGCATCAGTATTATCTATGCCGTTCTCTTAGAGAACGGCATCAGTTATTTCAATTTTTGCATTTCTCTCTAAAGTCACAGTTGATACAATATAGATCTATAGACAAAAATAACATATGCCGTTATTGGGAATAACGGCATGACAATTTTTTCAAAAAGAGATGCCGTTATTGGGAAGAACGGTATAGAAATAACTGATGCCGTTTTTCCCAATCACGTTTGTTGTTGACGTGTCACAGAAAAGGGCATCTCGCTAATTATTTTGGAAAGTAGGGCAGGTCACTAATTATTTTTAAAAAAGAGGGCATTTCGACAAATTTTTTCCTTAGTGTCTAAATCTGAAGAAAATAATTTTGGGAAAAATAATTCTTATTCTTCTTGTTGTACTTTATTCTTTACTGTATACATCTATATATAAGGATTACATTCTTGGAGAAGAAGAAAAAAGGATTGAGAGAAGATTGGAAAGATGAGAGATTTAGGGAATTTGTTTCCTATATTAGGAAACAGAATATATAATTACTATATTCCAACACTCCCCCTCAAGTTGGTGCATAGATATCGAGCATGCCTAACTTGTCAACAAATTTCAAGAAGAGCCGAGTCGAAACGGCCTTGGTTAGAATATCTGCGAGTTGATCTTTTGACTTCACTTTGGATATCTCAATAACTTTCTCATCTAATTTTTCTTTGATGAAGAATCTGTCCACCTCTACATGTTTCTTTCTATCATGCTGAACTGGATTAGCCGCAATATCACACGCCGCTTGACTGTCACAATACACCTTCATAGGTTCCTTTGGACCATAGCTTAAGTCCTGCAACAGGAGTTTTAGCCATAAAGCTTCTGGTATACTTAAAGCTACTCCGCGATACTCAGCCTCTGCACTAGAGTGTGCAACAACATTTTGCTTCTTGCTCCTCCATGTAACTAAATTTCCTCCAACAAAGGTGAAATATCCTGAAGTGGAGCGCCTATCGATTATAGATCCTGCCTAATCAGCATCAGTATATGCCTCAACCTTCAAGTGACCATGTTTCGCAAATAAGACTCCTTTTCCTGGGGCTGACTTAATGTATCTCATAATTCTCATTACCGTGTTCATATATTGTTCCCGAGGTGCATGCATAAACTGACTTACCACACTTAAAGCATATGACAAATCTGGCCGTGTATGTGCAAGATACATTAGTCGTCCAACCAATCTCTGATATCTTTCCTTATCACAAGGCACTTGATCAGCTTCGTTGCATAGTTTCAGTCATTCTTCCAATGGTGTACTAATCGGTTGACAAGCGGACATTCCAGTTTCCTTCAATAAATCCAGAGCATATTTTCTTTGAGAAAGAAATATCCCTTTTCTTGAGCGATAAATTTCAATACCAAGGAAGTATCTCAAAGGACCAAGATCTTTCATTTTGAACTCTTGTGACAAGTAGTTCTTTAATGCATTCATCTCCTCAGGATCATCTCCAGTTACTATCATATCATCAACATAAATAATAAGAGCAGTAATTTTACCTTCTTTCCTTTTTAGGAATAAAGTATGATCAGAATTACTCTGATCGTATCCGAATGTCCTCATTGATTTTGTAAATCTCCCAAACCAGGCTCTTGGCGACTGCTTCAGTCCATACAATGCTTTCTTCAGACGACATACTTTGTTGCTGTGTTGGACTGGTCTGTTCGACCCTGGTGGAAGATCCATATAGACTTCTTCTGTCAATTCCCCATGCAAAAATGCATTCTTCACATCAAATTGCTCCAACGGCCAGTCAAGATTTGCAGCAAGTGACAGTAGAACTCGAATAGTGTTGAACTTTGCCACAAGTGCAAATGTTTCGTCATAATCAATTCCATAAGTTTGAGTGTACCCTTTGGCAACCAGCCTTGCCTTGTACCGCTCTATCGAACCATCCGATTTATATTTCACTGTATAAATCCATCTACATCCTACTGGCTTCTTCCCTGCTGACAGCTCGACTATCTCCCAAGTCTCATTCTTCTTCAAGGACTTCATCTCCTCATCCATAGCTGCTTTCCACCTTGGATTGGCTAAGGCTTCCTACACACTGTTAGGAATAGATACAGCAGATAATTGATTCACAAATAACTTATTTGATTCAGACAATCGGTGAGTGGACACATAATGACTCATGGGATACTTGACTTTACTAGTGGGATTAGGCTCGTAAGTGGGTTTTGGGATACCTCTAGTAGTACGGTTTGGGAGTTCTCTTCTTGGAGCTTCGGACAGCGATGATGATTGATTTTGGGGTTCTGCTGGGAGTAGAGATAGATCTGATGGTACTGGTGGTGGAGATGGTTCAGATGGTGTTGGTGGTGGAGATGGCTCATCTTCATGGAGGTTCGGCACTGACTGCAAATCTTCGTGGAAATTTTCTTCCTCAACCAAGTCTTCATTCGAGTGATCGTCATTACTCACACCCTGATTTTCTCCTCTTATATCTGATCGTTCAGTTTGAATAGTAACCACTTCATCATAGGCAAGAGTTTGAACTTCACTTTCGGTACTCCCCCTGAAGTTCAACCTCAGAGGAAAAATACATCTTATCTTCATGGAACACAACATCCATAGTCACAAACATTTTTTGAGTTGGTGGGTGATAACACCGATACCCTTTCTTATTCTGTGCATATCCCATGAAAACACAGCGGACAGCTCGAGGAGTTAATTTATTGCGTTCATGTTGATGAAGATGAACAAATGCAACACACCCAAACACATGATGTGGCAAGTTGACGACTTTTGGTGCATTCACAGCTTTAGTTAATGCTTGAAATGGTGTGAGGAAGTTTAGGATATTAGAGGGAACTCGGTTGATTAAGTATGCAGCAGAAGCAAGGGCTTCTCTCCAATAAATGAGTGGCATATTTCCATGGATGAGAGAAGCACGGACCACTTCGAGCAAGTATCTATTTTTTCTTTCTGCAACCCCATTCTGTTGAGGTGTATACGAGCATATAGTTTGATGAACAATTCCGTGTTCCGCCAAATATTGTTGCAGATTTGAACTCAGGTATTCTCCGCCATTATCACTCGTAAGAACTTGAATCTGTGATTTATACTGAATCATAACATGCTTGTGAAATTTCTGAAACAAACCACTAACTTCACTTTTAGACTTTATCAAACAAATCCAGGTCATACGGGTACAGTCATCAATAAAGGTCACAAACCATTTGGCTCCTCCAAATGTAGTGGTTTTGGATGGACCCTAAACATCATAATGAATAATCATAAAAGGTAGGGAGCTTTTACTTGGACTTGGAGGAAAAGAGACACGATGACCTTTTGCTAGTTCACACACATCACACCGAAAGGCAGATATATCCAACTTCAAAAATAAACTTGAAAATAATTTCTTTAAATAACCAAAAGAAGCATGCCCTAGATGTCGATGCCATAGCCAAATATCTGAGTTCTTCTTCTCATCTTCGGATCCTTCTACACTTAGAGCTTGAGTCAACTTGCTCAAACATTCAGATTCTAAATTCAGGTAATAGAGCTTCCCGTGCCTAACCCCATAACCAATCGTCTTGCGAGTCCGAATATCCTTAAACACACAATGGGAAGGCCAAAAGATTACAATACAATGTAAGGCAGTAGTTATTTGAGCAACAGATAATAGGTTGAAATTCAAGGATGGCACAACTAGGGCAGCATCTAAGGTTAGGTTGTTTGTGAGATGTATGGTACCCTCACCAGTAACAATGGCAGGATCACCATTGGCAGTGGACACAGTCGATTTAGTGGATGGTTGAAAATTTTGAACTTGTCTAGAATCAAAAGTCATATGGTCGGTAGCACCCGAATCAATTATCCATGCACTATTCATAACAGAAGCAGAAATATTAAATACCTTACCATCATTACTTGCAGCTGTGACTAATGTAGAGGCGAGTCCAATACTCTTCACAGCTCTATCAGTTTGTCCCATGGTAGCGGCACAAAAGGGAAAAACAATGGATCTGATCTTCAGCAACCAATAGCATACAACACAACTTGATCAAGAACAGCTCAAAGTCTTCAACAACCAGCAAAACAGCAACAATCCAACACCCAAACAACAACTCCACAGCAGATCAGAACACCAAACACCGAGATCCAAATGCCAAACACAAGATCAAGATCCATCCTTCTCAAAAAACACCAAACACTAGTCCAAATCAACCCTTCATCTTCACCCCCAACAGCAAACTGAGAGAGACACAGCAGCAACAGTAGAAGAAGGGAGAGAGGGCAAGAGGGAGCAGCGACGGCCGAGGGGCGGCGGCGTCGACGCTAGCGACCGGAGGAGACGTGAGTTCAAGCGGCGTCGGGGTGAGGAACGGCAACAGCAGCACCGGTTGATGGGTTTCTTAGTGGGTTGTCGATCGATCAGAGGACAGGGAGTTTGGGTTTGGGTGGTTCATGCGGCGGTGGAGGCATCGAAACACGGTGCCGGAGGTGGAAGAGGATGATCGGAGGTGCGACGAAGGACGAAGGCTCGAGGTTGCAGGGGCCCGGGGAGCTGTAATGGAGTCAGAGGTTGATGGCGACTGGGTCGATGGACACAGGGGCACGGCGATGAGAAGTGTGGAAGATGATGGTCGACTGGCACAGGGGTAAGCAGAGAGAAGATGAAGAAGAAGATGGGGTTCAACAGTCGTTGGGAGTGTGATCGGGGATGGGTTCGGCGAGGTCGATGATGGTGGCAGGATCTGACGGGATCAAGGTAGAAGATCGGTGACGGGATCAACAACGGAATCAGATCAAGATGGAGGTGATTAGCCTCCTCTTCTTCTTCTTCAGTTGGCCTAGATCTGATTAGGCTCTGATACCATGAAGAAAATAAATTTAGGAAAAATAATTCTTATTCTTCTTGTTGTACTTTATTCTTTACTGTATACATCTATATATAAGGATTACATTCTTGGAGAAGAAGAAAAAAGGATTGAGAGAAGATTGGGAAGATTAGAGATTTGAGAAATCTGTTTTCTATATTAGGAAACAGAATATACAATTACTATATTCCAACAAAATCTACCAACACGGGGCATTGTATGTGCATAACTGATAGTCAGGTTCGAGTCCTCACTAACTCAGATTTTTTACTTTATTTTTTAAAAATATATTAAATGTGCATCACAAGTGTAAATTATTATCTATCTATCTATCCATCAATCTATAATATAATATATAATAACTATTATAATGGAAGAGTTGGAGTTGTAAATCTACCTATTTATGTGCAACTCCAACTCTTTCATTATAGTCTTCACATTTACTTTTTAAAATATATAATCATATTTATTAAGATCTCTAATATTATAATGGGAGAAGGTATTAGTGTCATTTGTAAATCTACTAACACGTGCATTGCACGTGCATAACTAATATGAAGGAAGTCTCAGGTTCGAGTCCTCACTATGTCAGATTTTTTACTTTATTTTTAAAAAATATATTAAATGTGCATCACAAGTGTAAATTTATTATCTATCTATCTATCTATCCATCTATCTATAATATAATATATAATAACTATTATAATGGAAGAGTTGGAGTTGTAAATCTACCTATTTATGTGCAACTCCAACTCTTCCATTATAGTATTCATATTTACTTTTAAAAATATATAATCATATTTATTAAGACATGCATCGCACAAATAAATTACAGTTTTTACTTTAAATTTTTTTAAAAAATTAATACGTGCATCACACGTGTATATTACTAGTAATAATCTCTAATATTATCATGGGAGAAGGCCTTAGTATCATTTGTGAATCTATCAACGCGTGCATTACACGAGCATAACTAATATGAAGGAGGTCTCAGGTTCAAAATCTTACTACGTAAGATTTTTTTACTTTAGATTTTTTAATATATTAAATGTGCATCACACGTGTAAATTACTATCTATCTATCTATCTATTATATAATATATAATCTATCTATCTCTAATCTCTAATCTCTAATATTATAATGGGAGAGTTGGGGTTGTCATTTATAGACATTCAATCATCTACTCTCAACCATTCTTTTTAAGTGAGAGTTATATTAACCATTCATTTACTCAACTATTGTTAGTTACCATAATACCACCTCAAAGTTCAAATTTATTTACGACATAATTATTTACAAAAGTGTCACTTATATAAAATAAAAGTTCGTGCCACTAGGGGTAATTTGTAAAGAGTATGTGATGAGTAAAGCGAGGTCTCAGGTTCGAGGCTAGATTACATCTTATTATTTACTATATTAAAATAATTATTATTATTAGAACGTGCATTGCACGTGCAAATTACTAGTAATATTATAATGGGAGGTCTCATGTTCGAGTCTTCACTAGGTCAGATATTTTACTTTTTTTTTTAATGTTAAACATGCATCACATGTGTAAATTACTATTCATCTATCTATCTATAATATAATATATTTACTTACTATTTAATGGAAGAGTTTGTCACAAATAAATAATTTTTAATATTTTTTGTCACAAAAGAAACACCATTTTTGTCACCAAACAAATAAGTGCATCGCACGTGCAATTCCAAATTTTTTTTTCAAACGTGCATAGCACATACACATCAAAGTTTCCTTCTTAATTTTTTAAAAATACGTTTATCTCCCATTCAACTCCATTTTTTTAAAAATTAAGGCTTTCATCGCACATGCTAATTACTGTTGAATTTCATGTATCGTACGTTTTAACTCAAACTTTTTTTTTTAAACGATGCACGTGAAAAAAAAAACTAGTTTCATTAATGATAATATAACATAACTATAGTTGTTATTTAGTTAGCAAAGTAAGGGCTAACTATATTCCAAAGATCATGTAATTTTGAATTTGGTTTTTGTGAATATATAATTACGCAAAATACAGAAAAACTGTCAACATTTGGCTCTAAATTGACAAACATATATACCGTTAACCATTACTTTTCGTATACTTCATATTGAGCATAAGGATGGATATTGTCATTTGGCATATCATGGTAATTGCGAGTCTACTGAAAATCTCTGGGAAGAACTTCCAGAAGAGATGCGACATCGTGTTGCAGCTATGCAGGTTCCGTTTACCCTGGACGAATTAAAGGAGGCAGTTTGGGGGATGGGCCAAGATAGTGCGCCAGGTCCGGATGAGTTTTCAATATTTTTCTGCAAGAGGTTTATCATTCTAAAGCTGGACCTGTTGGACATCATGAATGCTTTCTACGAGGGATCTCTGCAACTGGAGAGACTAAACTATGCTCCACGTTTGTCTCATCCCAAAGAAGAAGGGTGCCTCAGAAGTGGGGGATTATCGCCCTATCAGTTTGATCAACTGCTCAGTTAAGATTATCACAAAGGTTTTGGCTAATAGACTAAGAGGGTTGATCGGGGACATCATCGATGATTATCAGACTGGATTTATCTTTGGAGAGATATTTTTGAAGGGATCGCTCTAGTTCAAGAGGTTATAGTACAAGACTACAAAAGATGTAACAAGTTTGGGTTCATGTTAAAGCTAGATTTCGAAAAGGTGTACGACAAGGTGGAATGGAATTGTTTACTTGAAATCCTCAGTAGGCGAGGGTTTTGGGTCAGATGGATCGGTTGGATTGCAAACTGGCTCAATACGACTAAAACACAGGTCCTATTTAATGGGAAACCAGGGAAGAAATTAAGGTGTAGACGGGAGCTTAGGCAAGGGGATCCCCTCTCTTCTTTTCTCTTTACTTTGGTGGCGGATGGACTACACCGTATGCTCTAATCTTATAGAGAAAAGGGTCTTCCGAATGGGCTAGGACTGAGGCGGGGAGTATCCGCAGTTATTAACATTCAATACGCGGACAATACTCTTATATATCTTTGGAGAATGTGACACGGCCCAGGCTACACTTCTTAAGTGGGGTCTGTATCTATTTGAGGACTGGTCGAGACTTAAAGTTAACTTCCACAAAAGCTCTATCTCCTTCTTAGGTTCTACAGGATCGGATGAGCTTGCAGTGGCAGAGATCCTTAACTGTCCGATCCAGAAACTGCCTATTAAATATCTCGGTTTGCCTATTGGTAGCGGCAATATAAGGAGGGTTGATTGGAATGCTCTATTGACAATATTGGGAATAGGCTAGAGGGATGGAAGGGTAAAATGCTATCCTTCGCAGGGAGACTGGTTTTGTTAAACTCTGTCGTTAGCTCAATTACCTTATACTTTTTTTTCATTTTACGAGAATCTGGTTTGGTCTATCAAGAAGATTGATAGACTAAGGCATCAATTCCTCTGGCGTGGTTCGGGAACCGATGGGAAAGGATACTCTCTTATCAAATGGGGGGTAGTGTGCAGAAGAAAAGAGTTTGGAGGATTGAGAGTTATCAACCTGTGGCAAATGAACCAAGCTCTGCTCTTTAAATGATGGTGGAAACTGAGAACTAAGCCTAAAGCGAAATGGGCTTCTCTAATCAAGGGGAGCTACATCAGGATTGGCTGTGTGCATAGGAAACCGAAGAACATGTTATCCATGTCAGGGTTCTGGCGGGGAGTGACTAGAACCAGAGACATTTTTCTGGCGGGAGCTACCTTCTCCATTGGCAATGGGGATACCATTTGTTTCTGGAAGGACAAATGGTGTGGTCCGATCAATCTTAAAATAAGATTTCCAGAGTTATACAAATCAGCTACAGATAAAAATGACTGGGTATCACTCAATGGAGGAACCATAGATGGAACCTAGGATCTCGGGGAGGCTGACCGCGGAAACTAGAAGACAGAAACAAGATTTAATTATATTCTTGCAGGAATGGAAGCCTTCTAGCGAGGATCATCATGACAAGATGCATTGGGTAGGAGGGGAGGGTCCAGTTTACTTAATGAAGTCTACTTACAAGTGGCTGAATGATGGGGGGGGGGTGCAGACTACCAATCACATTTGGAGGATTAAAGTCCTTCCGAAGATTAAGGCGTTTAACTGGTTGGTTATTAGGAATGCTATTCTTACTAGGGACAACCTGGTAAAGTGTAGGTGGCAGGGTCCGGCAAATTGCGTTATGTGCATACATGATCCTGAAACGGTGGATCATCTGTTCGTGTAGTGCACATTTGCGAGAACAATTTGGGGGAAGCTGTTAAACAGGTTACGAATTAACCTTCCCCAACCGGAAACGATAGGGGAAGTCTGGGGGGGTTGGCGGGATGCTAACTGTCAAAAGTTTCTTAGGGACCTTCGGGGAATTGGGATTGCGGCTATATGTTGGGGGATCTGGCTAGAAAGGAATAATAGAATATTTTGCCATGCACACAGACATGTTACGCACCAACAACTGCTATTTATGATTATTGCTAACATCAAATTCTGGTCTCAATCGACAGGTGCGGAGTCCTAAAAAAAATCAAGGAGATGTTCGCAGACGTCAGTACATCAACCTATGAAGCTGAGTCCGAGGAAAGGGAAGAGGGGGGAGGGGGGGCACCGGGGGATGAGTGACCGGCTTGTGGCTACGAGGATATGTCGGGGGTGCTAACCTGCCTCATTTTGCGATTCTCTGTATTTTCACTATTTTTTGGGTTAAGGGACTACCTTGTATGGAATGGGTTCTTTATTTTTGGTGGGGTAATGAGTCTCATAATCCACGTGTTTGGGTTCATAAAGATCATTACTCCTTGCTTGGTTGTTTGTTTGATTAAAATTTTTTTAATGAAACGTTGGGGGTCTCGATCCACCGTTTACAATAAAATAAAAAAAAAAGACATATCAAACTGATGGAAGTTTAATGACAGAGGGCTAAGTGAGCGAAAAACAAATGGGGTTTTCTTAGTTTTGTAACCAAATGTTGGGAGGGTTTCCTTCATTTAACCTACATCACTAGAGTTAAGAGTTATAATATTGAGAAAATGGAATGTAACAAATTTTTTTACTTGCAAATTTTCGAACATAAAGTTTTTTGAACATTAGGCAGTAAGCGTCATTCGCCAGCTAGGATCTAGTGATTAACCTCTTTGCTAATGAGTAAGTTATAACGCAGCTTGCACGCCTATGCACCTAATAACCTCATATCGCTTCTGCAGTGACGAACCCCATGTCGCTTCTGCAGTGACGACCCAGTCCCACTATGGCCCCACAATCAAGGCTAAACCCTCCCTGAAAGGAGTTAACTTATGTTGGTACTCTTGGGTTTATTGGCATCTCTATAATGCATTGACGACCCAGTCTCACTATGGCGGAAAGACCGAGTGCACACGAGAGCACACGGAGGTCTAGTGCACAACATATATATATATATATATATATATATATATATATATATATATATATATATATATATATTACCATGCAATTTTAAGCCCACTTAAAGCTATTGAAGGTTTGATTCCAGCTTGCAAATTTAATCCCCGATTAATATATAAATGGGGTGAAAATGAGTGTGTGTATGTGATCTGTCACGTTTATCTCTACTTTTCATACTAGTTTTAAGCAATATCGAATACTAATGATAGTTACTAATTAGGTATTTAGAAAACCAATGACTCTCTTCATGATCAGCATTACAAGGAAATTTGTCTAAAAATATCTAGTGGTTATTGATGTTTGAGTTTATCAAACAAGTATATTTGATACTATCGAAGGAATTTGACGACGCAAAGATGTATAGCTTGTTGAGTTCTAACTGCGGAATAACTCACAAACGAGATACAAAACAATAGAATCAAAAGTAAGAAAACAAAAGCAATCACACAAGAGTACACAAGATTTTTGTTGAGTTTCACCCAATGCAATGGCTACTTCCCCGCGCAGAGGTACTTCTGCGATTTTCACTATAAATATGAAGAACAAGTTTATAAATCTCTCAAGAACTCACCCCAAGGTGTAGTATTTTTCTCTATCTCCTTCTCTCTCTCTAACAGCTGATAGTACTTTCTTTTCTCTTCGCTTAACATTAAAATCGTACACAATACAATATATATAGGTATACACAAGATTTAATCTCAGCCACTCATCAATCAACGCTACGACGGTTGACCGCAACTTTGGACGGTCGACCGTTCATGCCTTTGACTGTACATGGATCCAACAGAGAGCGGGTTGGTCGACTGCGCAATCGACCGGTTGTTCCTTCAGGAGTACATGGTTGTAACAGCGAGCAGGACCCTGTATGTAGTTGCTTACTGCTTTGAGCTGCTTGCTCCATCTTCGACTCTTCTTCTCGTTTATCTTCTTCAACCCCATTATCGTGTATTTGGATCCACAAATCCCAACTATATCTGCCACTTGTATACACGAAGTCTCTAACATGTTCTTCATTCTTTCATTGGTCTAGTCTAGGCTTGTGCCTCTGCGAGTTTCCTCATCTATTAACCTGGAGATAATCCAATAGCAATATAGCAGACTAATGCTTCTTGCTATCCACTACCTTTGTGAGCATGTCCGCCGGATTCTTAGTGCCAAGAATTTTAGATAGCTTCAACCATTTCTTTTCAACCGCCATTCTAATAAAATGATATCTCATTTGAATGTGCTAAGTCCTAGAGTGGCATACCAAGTTTTTTGCCAAGAAAACCGCATTTTGACTGTCACACCATAGCTCACCTATGGGTTGTTTTCTGCCCAACTGTTTTATAAGCTCAGAAATCCACAACATGTCTTTCGTCGCCTCTATAAGTGTCATATACTTTGACTCTGTGGTTGATTGTGCTACAATCTTTTGTAACTGTGAAGAACAACTAACAGTTGTACCTCCAACTGTAAATACATATCCTATAGTACTTCTGCAACCATCACGATCGCCTAAAAAATCCGCATCCACATAACCATGTATATGCAAAGAATCTTTCCCAAAACAAAGAGAATAATCTGAACTACCTGCAAGATACCTGAGAATCCTCCTTACTGCATCCCAATGTTGTTTACTTGATTCTTCATGTAACGGCTGACAATTCCCACTGCTTGTGCAATGTCTGGTCTTGTAGACACCATTGCATACACCAAACTCCCAACAGTTGAGGCATAAGGAATAACAACCATTTCCTCCATCTTTGCCTTCGTTTTAGGTCACAAGTCCATCGATAAGTTGAAGTGAGCAGCCAAGGGACAAGTGACTGGCCTCGCACCATGCATATTGAATCTTTTCAACACCTTCTTCACGTAGTTCACTTGAGATAATCAATGCTTCTTGCTTTATCTGTCTTTACTTATCTTCTTGTCGAGGATTTGCTTTGCTTCACCCAAGTCCATCATTGAAAACTCTAAAGCTAGCAACTTTTTCACTTCCTTGATCTTCTGTATACATGAACCTGCTGACAACAAGTCATCCACATACAATGCCAAAAAACTATATCATTGTCTTCATATCGACTAACATACGCACAATGATCCATTTCACACCTATCAAAACCCTTTCCTCTCATAAAGCAGTCAATATTCATGTACCATTGCCTTGGTACTTGGTTGAGCCCATAAAGACTCTTCTTTAGTAGACACACCATATTTTCTTTCCATTTTGCTTCAAAATCTATGGGTTGTCTCATATACAGCTTCTTCGACATGACCATGAATAAATATTGTTTTCACATATGCTCAAGTGCAAGTTTTCAACTGTCACAATGCTAAACAGAACCCTGATTGAAGCCATATTCACAACCGGTGCAAAGATCTCACTGTAATCAACACATTCTCTTTGAGAGAACCATTTCATAGCAAGCCTCACCTTATACCTCTTACTTCCATCTGCCTCATCTTTGACTCTGAAAATTCATTTATTCATAAGAGTGCATTTTCCTACAAGTAACTTGGTCAACTCCCAAGTTTGGTTATGTTTCAAAGAGTTCATCTCGTCCCTCATGGCTAACTTTCACTGAATTCGAGCATCATCCTTCAAAGCCTCCTCATGAGTCGGGCTCTCTCGAATCCGTGTACAGAACATGCTCATGAACAATACTAGCTGATGGATCAAATATCTTGGTGTTAGGATTGGGGCGTCAACAAACGCCTTCTGGTCGCAGCGGAATTAATTAGAGCAATGAGGAAGTCGAAGTAGACGAGGCGAATAAATTGAGCAAGCAAGTAGATCCACCAAACTAACACAAACACAACAAACGATGACTTATCCCGGTTAGCTTTTGCTTAATCCGGGGGAAAATATAGGGAGATCTGATATTCAACTAGAAGAGATTACAAGGAGTTATTGATTCACTCAATACAAGGAATTAAACTCACTCACCAAGAACTATCTTTCTCCCGAGCCTCTCTTTGCAATGAAGAAAATAATCTATGAAGTACTCCCTCTCATATTGAAGGAGTTTACAATATATATAGAAGAATAGAGAGAAACCTAGGTCTAATCTTGATCCTCAGCCGTCCGATAAAACCTGGAAAAGAAGTAACTGAATAAGAGCCGCACGATCTAACTTGGAGTTAAAGATTGGGCTGAAACGACCTGACAAATTGGGGCCCAAAACAGATTTAGCATCGCGGTCGGTCGACCGTCCAACAAAGCCGGTCGACCGTACCTCTCTCGGACAATCCATGTACAACGAGCGGTCGGGGGTTGCGATCAACTGTCACCAAGACCGATCGACCGCAACTAGCCTGCACCCTACTGTTTTTGTTTCTCCTTCTACTCACTTCAACGCTTCGACCTCCGTACTTCATATTACCTTCTTTTAATCTGAACAACGAGTATTCAAGACACAATCCTAACAAACTCTACCTTGGATTGCATACGAGTTCTATCACATGATGTGTTACTCATCTCCAAACTCTAATAAATTCTACTTGTAAAGAAAATGTAGAACAATAGCTTCTTCTTCTAGTTGAACTGATCTCTACCCAATCTCACCAAATCCAGTATACCCCTTCAAAGGCACACCTCCATAGATGTACTCATGAAGTTGCCAAACTCCGCATGAACTCCACTTACCCGTAGGCTTTCTCCATCTCTCGACGATATTCGAACGTCGTGGTCTCGTCTCGATGAATCTAGTTGCGGCAAACTAGCTGAGCTTGCGGGAATAACGGAAAAAGGAGCAACACTTGTGCAAGTATTTCGAATTCCCAAAGCTTGTAGAGATTATTTTGCCTTGGCCCAACCACTCTCATACCTCTAATCACCTCACGACAACCTTGAAAAATAGACAGAACTCCACCTCGAGCGGTATACCTGCAGCCCTGTGCATCAAGAGTTCCCAAGGAAATCAGATTCTGTTTTAGCAGAGGAATATGCAAAACAACCCTTAAAGTGAACATATTTAGACCTGGCATCTTCAACTCAACTGTCCCCTCACCCACTACTTCACAAATCTCCCCAATTCCCGTTGTCACACAACGCTCCGTAATAGACTTATAAGTAGAAAAAAACTCCCTCTTGGAGCAAATATGAAAAGAACTCCCTGAGTCAAGTAACCAACTAGAATCCACTTCTAAAGAATTTGAAACAAGAAGACACGAACCACCTGAATCAAAGGCATTAACCACATTAGCGGCTGAACTCCCGTTCTTTGCGATCTCCTGATTCTGCAATTTTCAACAGTCTTTCTTGATATGACCTGACCTCTTACAATATCGACAACGGATCGAATCCTTTTGCAAAGTACTTTGTCTTCCCCCTGAAGGACCATCCACTGCTAGACAACTTATAGGAATAGACGATGATGATTTATGGGTCTCCTTCCTAAGTTGATTTTCCTTCAATGCTTTGATTACACCATCTATCAAAATACTCTTCTTGGCAGATCTATCGTGTAGCATGGTAGTGATCAAAGGCTCGTACGAATCCGGCAGTGAATATATCAGGTTGAAAGCTTTATCTTCCTCACACACATCTGCGTTGATCGCCTTAAGTTCAAATAATACCTTATAGAACTCTGTAATGTGGTTTTGGAGATCGGTACCTTCCTTCATAGATAAACGGAACAACTTCCTCTTCCAATGCATCTGATCTAATAACGACGAACCATTGTAGTCAGCTATGAGTTTTTCCCACAAACTCGTCGCATTAGTTTCTTCAAGAAATCTGCACTTGACCTCGTCCACCAAGGATAGTGGGATTATACTTATGGCTCTTTCATGAATATCTTCCTAAACGTCATCCTTCATATAGTTGGCCTTTTCTTCTTCTTGACTGCTGACTGCAACCGCTCTTGAACAAGAACATCATACATGTCAGTCTTCCAAAGATTGAAATTGATCTTTCCATCGAACTGCTTGATCTTCAAAATACTGTGGCCTGTCATCTTAACCAAGGGACTCGGCAACCTGAAGCTCCGATACCAGTTGTTGGGATTGGGGCGTCAATAAACGCCTTCTGGTCGCAGCGGAACTAATTAGAGCAATGAGGAAGTCGAAGTAGATGAGGCGAATAAATTGAGCAAGCAAGTAGATCCACCAAACTAACATAAACACAACAACGATGACTTATCCCGGTTATCTTTTGCTTAATCCGGGGGAAAATATACGGAGATCTGATATTCAACTTTAAGTGATTACAAGGAGTTATTGATTCACTCAATACAAGGAATTAAACCCACTCACCAAGAACTATCTCTCTCTCGAGCCTCTCTTTGCAATGGAGAAAATAATCTATGAAGTACTTCCTCTCATATTGGAGGAGTTTACAATATATATAGAAGAATAGAGAGAAACCTAGGTCTAATCTTTATCCTCAGTCGTCCGATAAAACCTGGAAAAGAAGTAACTGAATAGGAGCCGCACGATCTAACTTGGAGTTGAAGATTGGGCTGAAACGACCTAACAAATCGGGGCCCAAAACAGATTCAGCACTGCGGTCGATCGACTGTCCAACAAGACCGGTCGACCGTACCTCTCTCGGACAATCCATGTACAACGAGCGGTCGGGGGGTGCGGTCGACTGTCACCAAGACCGGCCGCCCGCAACTAGCCTGCACCCTACTGTTGCTATTTCTCCTTCTACTTTGACGCTTCGACCTCCGTGCTTTATATTACCTTCTTTTAATCTGAACAACGAGTATTCAAGACACAATCCTAACACTTGGTTGGCCTTCTCTCTCGTGTCAATCTCCTCAATGTGGATATTGGTTCACCGACCGGTTCAGGTTCCCCGAACTGCTTTGGTTGTACATGTTTGTCTTGGATAACCTGCTCATTCCCAATAGGCTTATCATGAGCCTCTTATGCTGCATGTGGTACCTGTACCTACTGCTGCACTATAGGACCCCCACCACTAGGATCGCCTTCAGAATCAGAATCTGAATATGAATATGAATCTGAGTCTAAACCAAAATCTGACTCTGAACTGGTTGTACTGTCTTGACCTATGTGTCTGTCCATGTAAGACATTTTCATTGAACACTACATTCCTACTGTGAATGACTTTGTTATCCACAAAATCTCAAAGTCTGTAACAATATTGATCGCCGTCATAGCCAATGAATACACACTTTCTGGATTTTGAATCTACTTCTTTCTTTCTTCCCTTTCAGTTAGTGAATATGCAATACAACAAAAAACTTTTAAATGAGAATAATTGACAGTTTTACCTGACAATAGTTCTTGCAGAATGGCCCCATCAAGGGCATTAGACGGACAACAGTTAATCAAATACAATGTTGTATCCAATATAGCAGCCCAAAGATGGACCAGAAGACCCACATGAAGTCTCGTGCATCTTGCCATTTCGAGTATCGTGCAGTTCATTCTTTCTGCTACTCCATTCTCCTGTGCAATCCTAGTAACTGTCCTGATTCCCTGGATACCTTTCTTTGCCAGATAGTGAACAAACTCTTTACCTGTGTACTCACCACCATTGTCCGACTTTAATGCACCTTGCAACCCATCTCATTCTTAACCCTGGCTTTCCAAGCTTTGAATGACTCATACACTTTTTGTTTCTCACGAATTGCATGAACCCTAACTTTCCTTGTAGCATCATCAATGAATGTGATGACGTATCTCTTACCACCATAAGAGAATTTCTAAGCCGGACCTCACACATATGCCAACTCTAGCTTCCTAAGCTTCTTCTCACGCCTACTCAACTGAAAGCTAACCGTCTTCTGTTTTTCCATCATGCAGTTCTTACAAAAATCTATCTCAACCTTCTTAAGCCCCGACAAAAGATCTCTATAACAGAACTGCTTGATACCATTTTCACCAAGGTGCCCAACCTGACATGTCATAGAATTAAAGAAAAAGTACATGTTGATGTTGTAGCAATAATATCACCTGAATTACCTCCTCTGAGTAGGTACAACGTGTCACCACACTTTCTTTTTGCTTCCAACCTGGCACCTGTAGTCACCTTCTATTCTCCATGTCCAATTATTGTCCTGAATCTTTCTTTGTCTAGTTTACTAATGGAGATCAAATTCTTCCTCAAGCTCGGAATGTATCTTGTATCATTCAAAACCATTTGCTTGTCATTGCAAGCCTTCACTCTCACTGTGTCGTTATCTACAACTGAACATATTTGATCATTGCCAACTGAAACTGCACCAAAATCACCTATCCTGTAATCCTGAAAAACATCCCTAATAGGTGTACAATGAAAAGAAGCACCTGAGTATATACACCAATCATCTTGCATAATATCAAATCCAACAGATAAACACAATTCATCTAAACGGAGTTCAATACTTATCACATTGGCTACTTGTGACCCTGCTTACGCTTTCTTATACTCCTCGCATTGGTCTCTCATGTGTCCCGGCTTCTTGCAGTGCCAACACTTACCTTTGTGATGTCTTGATCTTGACTTGGATCTGTGATTCCTGCTTTGCAACGTCCTTCTGTTGTTACTTTTACCACAGTTATCAACTGATAGCACGACATTGCTAGGATATGATGTCAAAGACTCTTCGTGTCTCTTCCTTCTTGCATCCTCATTCATGGTGCTACTTATGACATCTTTCGGAGTTATCACATCAGTCATGGTGCATGTAACAGTCTGCTTTACTATGCTCTAATTATCAAGAAGACTGAATAGCAACAACAACAATTGTGCCATTTCCTCAAACTTCAAACCCAACGATTCCATCTGATTGTAAACCATACAGAAATTGTTGATGTACTCTGGAATCGAACCCCTTTCCTAACACCTCATGTTGACCAACTTCTTTAGGTGAAGAATCTGGTTCGTTGCATTCGGTTTCTCAAACATATCTGTCAATATCTTTATTGCCTCCTTCGCGGTTTTTGCCTTCTCAATGTGATATACCAATTTCTTCTTCAACGAAAACTGAATCTGTCCAAGTGCTTTCTGATCCAATTTGTTCCAAGCTTCCAATGCAACCGGATTGACCTCCGTCCCTTCTGGCTTCACACCAGACAATGGATCATCAAGATCCTTCTGTCGGAGATACGCTATCATCTGGATCTTCCACATTGTGAAATCTGTACCCTCGAACTCTTTAACTCTACTCTTGTCCCCCATTTCAATCAATGCTACCAACCCGGTGCTTTGATACTAGTTTGTTCAGTTCTAACTGCGGAATAACTCACCAACGAGATGCAAAACAATAGAATCAAAAGCAATCACACAAGAACACATGAGATTTTTTTTAGGTTCACCCAATGCAATGGCTACTTTTCTGCATTATGAAGAACAAGTTTACAAATCTCTCAAGAATTCACCCCAATGTGTAGGGTTTCTCTCTATATTCCTCTCTCTCTGACGGCTGATAAAACTTTCTTTTCTCTTGGTTTAACCCTAAAATCGTACGCAATACAATATATATAAGTTTATACAAGATTTAATCTCAGCCACTCATCAATCAGCACCGCGACGATCAACCGTAACTTTGGACGATCGACTGTTCATACCTTCGACTATACATGGATCCAACGGAGAGTGTGCCGATGAACTGCGCGGTCGACTGGTCGTTTCTTCAGGAGTACAGGGTTGTAACAGCGAGGGGGACGGTCGACTGTGCGGTCGGTCTAGCAGTCGGTTAAGCGGTCGGTCGACCGCACCCTACCTGCAGCTGCTTGCTGCTTTGAGCTGCTTGCTCAATCTTCGACTCTTCTTCTCGTCTGTCTTCTTCAACCCCATTATCGTGTATTTGGATCCACAAACCCCAACATAGCTTTCATCAACCTTGTGCAATTCGGACAAGAAAAAACCGAAACAGTGTTACTTTACTGGTGTGATGTATTTTATTCTGAATGAGATTAGAATATAGCAGGCCTTATATTTGAATACATTTCAAAATCCATTTCATAAACTTGAGTTGATGAAAAATTCATGTTTTATCTGTTTCTAAGGTTAACTCTTCGAATGCTTTCGTGAGAAATGTTTAACTATTCAATTTATTTGAAATTTATTTCTATGAGGAGGGTTTATGAAGAGTTTCTGAAAGATCATTTTCTAATTAAGTTTGAAGAGGATCGATATTATCAACTCTTATTATTATTATTATTATTTGAAGAAAATATTATCAACTCTTATTGATGTAACACTGCTTTGATTTGAATACAGAAGAGAAGTTTGAGGCCCCTCAACAACAAGAGTGTTCAGATTCAGGTATTACTTTGTTTCGGCAGAACTCTGTGTCAATGGCTATTCTGTTTTTTGAGTTAAAGAGAAAAGACGAATCACCCAAAATTATTTCGCTGCTAAATTGGAGGCGATACAGAAGTAAATACTTCGCAGAATTGGTATACTTGGCATGAATACTTTTCAAAAAGGCCGCCTTGACGATTTAGGTCTTCCTTAACTGAGTACCTGAAGCATTTGTATACCTAATTAGTATGAAAAGTATAAGGCGCCTTGCACATATCGACAGGCGATAACTATAAGAGTGTATCGTGTCATAATTACTCTTGTAGGCATATATATATTGTCAGCTGGTTAGTCATAATTACAACATTCTGAAGAAAATCCATGTAAAAAATTTGAATATAACCAAAAGAATTATGTTTCAAAATTAAGATTTTTACAAGGTATTTGAAGAGGGTAAATTATGATGTTTAATATATAGTTAATTTTGATTTAAACAGTTATTGAAGCCACAAGAACTTGACCACATTAGAATGTAAGAGTTCAAGGTTAATCATTAAACAATTTCCTTGAAGTTCAATTCATCTGATATGCTAAATATCCTGTCATTTTTGTCTTAAAGTTGTCACTTTGTGTGTGTCTGCATTTGCACGAGCAAATTTCTAATCTGATACCATCTTCGACATATTTGGTTATTCATCTATAGGAAACTGGCAGCATAACACAATGATCCATGGGACATTCTAAGGCATTTTATTTCTGACTTGTCATGTGTACATTGTCAAGCTAAATTAACAATGATTCCCACTATCATATCTCTAATACGCGAACTATTTACAGGAATGTCGAAAGAGAAGCGATCAGCTGAAAACCCCATTAAGGGTTCCTCATCCTCATCCCAAGAAGGGAACAAGCGTCGCAAAACATCACAAGATGAATCTGAAAATACCAGTAGTCTGCAAATCCGACTGATTAAAGTTCTCGAAAGAAACAGCAGAATCGTGACAGCCCAACTGGCAGCTCAAAATGTTAACATTCAGTTCGATCGGGAACAGAGGAAGGCCCAAACCGAAGGCTTGCTCTGTGCCCTCAACAAAGTTGCAGATGCTCTCGGAAAAATTGCCGACAAGTTGTAGCCAACGTACAAGATTATACATTCCATGGTAACTTTCAGAAAACTCCCTTTTGCTACCTTCAAATGGTTATTGGGAGACAAGAGTGTTTTCCAAACCGGCTCACAGAGTGTTTTGTAAAAATTTCTTGTTCTGTAGTAATTTTATTGGGGTATCGTTAGCAATCTATAGAGGGAGAAAGAGGGATGTTAAAAGTTTTTGGTTATCACTATTATTGATAGTGTTACAGATTGGGGATTGGTTCAGCTCTAAATTTTTTGGGAGGTTTGGATAGAATTAGATATTACAATACAGAGAAGTTACATTTAGAAATGTATGATCCTGCATAAGTTTTCTGGATCTGACTCCTTCTTGTTGTTGTAATCGGTTTTCAGGTTCTCATGGTTTGCGCTGTTTGGATTTTGCCGATAAAAATATCATTTTAAAGTTAAAACTGAAGCATGCTTTAAGAAACAAAAAATGAAATTTTAGAGGAAGTACTCATGACAGGTTGCATTACACCCTTGTAGTTGAAATACAAATATAGACACAGCTAAACACAAGACAATCTTGTAAGAAACTCTTGCTATTTCCTAATTTTTAGCCTTCTGTTGTGGTACCCTGCATACAAAGAAGCACTGATACATGCACACAGACACGGACACGGTGGGACACGACAAACGACACGAAGAAATTTTTTAAAAACTAACCTTAATTTTCAAGTGTTGTGTTGGATTTGGGTGTCCGACATGATACGGCCACCAAACAGTAGTGTTCGTGCAATATTGTTTACTTAGGCTAGTAATCGGCTTAAGGTCTGGCTGATTCGAAGCTGGAAAAACATGAATTGTTTTGCTTTCAAATTCTTCTGTAATGAAAAATAATTCTCTCTTTTCAAGGCGAAGCAATTTCTTCTCTGTTGAAAGAAATACTTTTTCCGATATGAAACAGTAAATTGCAGAGAATAGTGACATTTCAAAAAAAGAAGAATTAGTCCTTCACTTTTCAATAGAAATAAACAAATTCGTAATATTAGCAAGCAATTGATTCCTAATTCATTGTTATATTTATGTCAACTACAGATTACAAAAAAAAAGTCAATAATATCGACACATCAACTGTTGCGATAAGTTAAATAAAGTATTAGTTTCTCGACATTGACTCCTAAACTTGCTTTCTCGCTCTCTCTCTCTCTCTTTATATATATATATCGTATTCAAGTGCATAAGTGTATAAATTTTTTGGATTATAATAGTTTCTAGGTAAAAATATTACTGGTTTTCCACCGAATTAGATCACATAGACTACAGAAGAAATCGATAATGCTAATGCTAAGTCCTCCGATTTTAACGAATTTTAAGGTCATCTCATGCTAATGAAGACATCGATAAAACTTTGAACGATGGTATCCTAAATTTGTTGATGTTCAGGTACTAAGCAGTTCGACAGAAGACATGCCACAGCTAGGCAACTTAACATTAAGTTATTGCTTGAACTGTAAATTAAAAGAAAAAAAATTGTTAAGATCTTACAATGCAATGTCAGTGTAGATGCACATTCACGGCCTTTTTCCGACTGTCTCTCTTTCAAAGACTTCCCACATATCTTTCAAAGGCTTCTCACATTGTAAGTCTAAAAGAAGAAGAATATTTATACCGGTGCAACTCATGAACCTGTAACTGAAAAAAGTCTGAATATGTACTCTTATTTAGTTACTTCTCATTAAATGAAACACGGTAGGATTTTCATCTATGAGTTACCTCTGAACAGTGTAGGATTTGGTAAGGAAGTTTGATGTCTGCTTTGAAGAGGTAACAGAATGAAGAGAATAGTTCATGCTTCAAAATGCTCACGAACACAATGACAATCTATCTCTATATACTTCATTCGCTCATGGAAGACTGGGTTGCTTGCAATGTGCAACGCACTCCAGTTATCACAATGAATAGTAGTAGCTCCTGTGAGAGTGACATTCATATCTGATAACAGCAAACGAATATGAACAATTTCTCTAATAGTAGCTGTCATTGTTCTGTACTCAGCTTCTGTGGAAGAACATGCAACAACTGCATATTTCTTGTTTTGCCATGAAATCAGCGAATCACTAAAAAATAGACAGAAACCCATGGTAGACCGTCTAGTAGTAGGATCACCCTCCCAATCTGAATCAGAATATGTATTGAGTTCCAGTTTGGATGTAGAAGGCATGAATAATAAGCCAGTGACAGTGTCTCGAAGACATCTAAGGATCTGAAGAAGAGCACCGTAGTGAACTGATACAGGAATAAAAACAAACTGACTAACAACACTGATTGCATGAGGACTATCGGGTCTGGTCATGCAAAAGTAGACAAGCTGTCCAATAATGTGCATGTATCTAGAGGGATCGGGAAGGAACTCATCATCTGTGGGACGAAGCTTCACATGAAGCTCTAAGGGAGTATCGGTTGATCAACTGTCAAAGAGACATGCAGCGAAGATAATATCTGATGTGTATTTCTGTTGAGTAATGAATATCCCCAAGATACGTGAGCAATCTCTAAACCTAGAAAGTAGTGTAGTCTACCAAGATCTTTCATATGGAACTGCTCGTAAAGATATTTTCGGGGGGGATGCAATGCCTGTGGAGTCATCTCCAGTAATAATCATATCATTAACATATAATAGTAGAAGTCCCCTCCCCTGCGGTGATGACCGTATAAACATAAAGTGGTCATGTGAACTCTGACTGAAACCAACCTGGATGATGACACGGTGAAAATACTTAAACCAAGCTCGAAGGGCCTGTTTCATGCCATATATAGCTCGATGCATATGGCAAACATGACGAGGATGAGCGGTAAGGTCAGGAGTAGGATACATGTAAATAGCCTCATATAAGGTACTGTGAAGAAATGCATTTTTCACATCCATCTGGTATAACAATCACTGACGAATGGCGGCAACAGCAATGAAGTGCGGACTGTAGTCATCTGTGCAACCGGGGCAAAAGTGTCATCGTAATCGATGTCATGCTCCTGAGTAAATCCTCGGACAACTAGACGAGTCTTGTACCACTCAATGAGCCATTAGGTCGATATTTGACCTTAAAGATCCTCTTGTAGCTAACAGCCTAAATGCCTGCAGGCAGTGGAACAACATTCCAAGTGTCAATCTGGTCAAATACACAGAACTCCTCTGCAATAGCTTCCCACCACTCTGAAAATTCAATAGCTTCCTGATAGGTTTTGGGCTCACGTGTGGAGTGTATAGCAGTGAGATATGCATGAAACTGTGGTGAGTAGGAGGCTAGGATGGCAAAACCAAACTGGTTAAAGGGACCAGTGGCATCAGGTGTGTAATGTACTAGTGGGATGCCCTAGGTAGAGTGAGTAGACTGATGGACCGGTGGTGAATGGGTGGGGTTAGGTAGGTGGAGTGGGTGCATGCAGCTGTGAGGATGCAGGTGGTGTCTCCGTAAGAGGAACAATAAGTGGAATGTTCGTATGAGATAGGAAAGGAGCCAAATGAGTGGGATCATATGGAATGCGTGAAGGTATGGTCATGGAGATAGGCCCAACAACTGGGAAATTGAGAACACTAGAATCCTCGAGAGATGTTAAGTAGTAGGGAGAGTCTTCCACAAAGGAGATATGTCAGGAAATACGAACACAACCCGCCACAAGATCAAAATAATGATATCCTTTATGCTCTGGACTGAGACTTAGGTGAACAAACTTAGTAACTCGGGCGGTGAGCTTAGTGCGCTCAGTGGGAGGGAGAAGGACATAATAGGTGCACCCAAAATTTCAGAGCATACTATAGTCAGGTGGTGAGTGTCTAAGAGCCTCATAAGGTGTTGTCCATATAGGATAGACAAGGGAGTGACATTAATGAGACTGACGAATGACATGACAGTTTCATCCCTAAAAGAATGAGGAACAAAAGATGAGAGTAGAAGAGTGCTAGCCTCCTCAAGAATATGACGATACTTGCGTTTAGCTACACCATTCTGCTCATGATGGACATCATGACAGTTTCCGCCCAGAAAGAATGAGGAACAGAAGATAAGAGTACAAGAGTACGAGCCGTCTCAAGAATGTGATAATTCTTGCATTCAGCTACACCATTCTGCTCATGTGTGTGAGGACATGATTATTAAAAAGGGTACCGTAAGATTGAAGGATCGATCTCATAGCGGCGGAAGTATCCACGAGCACCATCAGAGCGAAAGGTTTTAATGCGCACACCAAATTGAGTGTGAACCATGTTCGTAAAGAACTGGTAAATGTCAGGTATCTCAGAGTATTGGCGCATAAGAAACACCCATGTATATCGAGTGAAGTCATCGATAAAACTAACATAATAGAAATAATTTTTGTGAGAAGGTGTAGGAGATGGTCCCCATATGTCTGAATGAACAAGGTGAAAATGATGGGTGGTTTGAGAAGTGTTTTTGTTATTAAAAGAAAATGTGCTATGTGTTTGGCCAAATGACAACCCTGACAATCAAACAAATGTGTAAAAGAAAGATAACCAAGGGCACCACTACGAGCAAAAGTCTTGAGTCGAGACTCACTAATATGACCTAAATGTCTGTGCCACAGATCAGCATCAGAAGACACAACACCAACAAAATTATGATGAGATGTATGAGCATGTAGAAAATCTAGATGATATAGACGACCCTGTTGTTGGTGTATGTCCTAGAGGCCAGTTGTGTATTGACATTACTAGTTTACATTGTATCATGAAATTTATTTCATATATGAGGCATTTCATTTATTGTGTTGTTTATTGTGATTAAATGAACATAATAAAGTCCTTAGAATAGTAGGTTCAATACCATGGGATATCAAGTACATGACTTAATTATGAGATCCTATTGGTTGTAATCAGAACACTGTTGTGCGGAATACGAATGAACCACCAATCAAAGAGAGAAATAGCGAAAAACAAGAAACAAATCAAACACAAGGACACAAAGATTTACATGGTTCGGCAAACAAGTGCCTACATCCACCGGGGCGGTTGGGGTTTCTTTACTATAATCACCAATGGGCGAAAACAAACCCTTACAAAGATGACGGCTGCAAAATTCGAATAGAGGTATTACTCTTTACAAAACCCTAACGGGTGTATTTATAGGGAAACTACTGGGCCTTTCGAATGGGCCTATTGTGGTTTATAAACCCGCCGACAGTCGACTGGTCTTCTTATCAGTCGACTGGTAATTGTTCTGGACAGTCGACTGAGATCCATATTCAGTCGACTGGTGAATCCCTGCTGCTGTATCCTTAGCTCCTTTGAAAATTCCTTCGGGACAGTCGACTGAGACCCATATGCAGTCGACTGGTATACTGAAACTTTCGATTGCTGTAGATACGACGGATATAAACAACTGAACCAGAATCGAGCCATTATCCAACAATCTCCACCTTGGCGAGATCTTCCAAGTAGCCCAAGCAATCTCCAAAAATACTCCAAAACAAATCTCATCACCAAATGTAACAACAAACCAAACTCCACCTTAGTATGATATCACATACTAAGCAAACAAATAGCGAAGCACCATTCCAACCGCCCATTCCAAATCATCAAGCATGCAAAATATTAGCCAGGTTCATGCATTGCTTGAACTTGGCTGCCCCAACAATTTTGGTCAACATATCAGCAGGATTATCAGCTGTCCCAATCTTCACCAGAAGAATATCACCATCCTTTATCAAATCACGCACAAAATGATAACGGACATCAATATGTTTGGTCCTCGAATGATGAACTTGGTTCTTCGCTAAATGGATAGCACTCTGACTGTCACAGTGTACCTCCACCTTCTCCCGATGAATTCCCAAGCTCTTCAAAAGTCCATGAATCCAAATGGCTTCCTTCATGGCCTCAGCAACTGCCATGTATTCAGCCTCAGTAGTAGACAATGCTACAGTGGACTGCAAATTGAACCTCCAACTTATAGGTGCTCTAGCCATAGTAAACAAATAGCCTGTAGTAGACCGCCTCTTATCTAGATCACCTACATAGTCAGAATCAACATAACCCACCAATAACCTGCTAATATTGTCATCCCTTTCAAACTTCAAACCCACATCTGTGGTGCCACTTATGTACCTTAAAATCCACTTAGCCGCTTGCCAATGCTCTCTGCCTGGATCATGCATATATCGACTGACCATACTCACCGCCTGAGAGATGTCTGGTCGAGTACAAACCATGGCATACATCAAACTGCCAACCACACTAGTGTAAGGTACATTAGCCATATACTGTCTCTCTTCATCTGTACTTGGAGACTGAGAAGCACTAATTCTGAAATGAGTGGCTAAGGGTGTACTGACTGGTTTAGTTTTCTCATCTATACCAAACCGTTTCAGCACCTTCAAGAGATATTGCTTCTGTGTCAAACTCACTATGCCCTTTGCTCTGTCTCTAGCTATCTCCATCCCAAGTATCTTCTTGGCTTCACCAAGATCCTTCATCTCGAATTCAGAACTCAGCTGATTCTTCAAATTTTGAATCTCCTTAGCATTTTTAGAGGCAATCAACATGTCATCCACATATAATAACAGATATATGAAAGAGTTATCCTGCAATCTTCTAAAATAGACACAATGATCATACTCACTTCTGGAATATCTCTGCACTTTCATAAACTGATCAAACCTCAAATACCACTGCCTTGGAGATTGCTTCAACCCATAGAGAGACTTTTTCAACCTGCAAACAGAACTTTCCTTCCCAGCAATCTTATACCCATCTGGCTGCAACATATAAATTTCTTCATCTAGGTCCCCATGTAAGAATACAGTCTTCACATCCATCTGTGTCAATTCAAGATCAAACTGTGCTACCAATGCCAACAAAATCCGAATAGAAGGATGCTTCACAACCAGAGAGAACACTTCATTATAGTCAATTCCTTCCTGTTGAGCATACCCCTTTGCAACTAGTCTGGCTTTGAACCGAACACTGTCTTTTGGACCTTCTTTCTTCGTATATACCCACTTGCAACCGATGGCTTTCTTCCCCTTTGGCAATTGCACTAGATCCCAAGTCTTGTTCTTATGAAGAGAGTTCATCTCTTCATCCATAGCAACTTTCCAATCTGCATTTTCAGAACTTCTAGTAGCTTCTTTGAAGTTGGAGGGAACTTCATCATCAACAATGGGAAGAGCAAATGCAACTGTTTCTGTAAAGCGAGATGGTCGTTTGATATCTCTTCTTTGCCTTCTTGTTGCAATTGATTCTTCCTGCTGGGGAGGGTCTTGGATAGGAACTTCTTCCTCATCCTCAGTATCAACCACATCATCTTCATTTTGGGCAGGAGTAGGATTTTCAACTGAAAGCTTTTCTAACTCCACCTGTTGGAGAACTCTCGCACCAGTCGACTGAGAGCACTTGTCAGTCGACTGTCCCGAGCTAATCTTCTGCTTCTCCTGATCACCAGTCGACTGAGGATGAGTCCCAGTCGACTGTCCCGAGCTACTCATGCTGGTCTCATCAAAGGTAACATCCCTGCTGATTACTAACTTTTTCTGTTCTGGACACCACAACCTGTAACCTTTGACACCAGTACTAAAACCAACAAATATAGCCTTTTTGGCTCTTGCATCAAGTTTAGTTTCAGTTACATGAAAATAAGCAGGACAACCAAATATATGCAAAAAACTATAATCAGATGCAGGTTTACCACTCCATACCTCAATAGGTGTTTTGCCTTCTAGTGCTGTAGATGGTAAACGGTTGACAATGTGGCTTGCATATATAACAGCTTCTGCCCAAAATGTCTTCTTCAATCCAGACTGTGCTAGCATACATCTCACCTTCTCAAGTAAGGTTCTGTTCATCCTTTCTGCAACCCCATTTTGCTGTGGAGTCTTCCTAACTGTGAAGTGCCTCTGGATCCCTTCATCTTCACACAATTTCAGAAACGGATCGTTCTTGTATTCCCCTCCATTATCTGACCTCAGAACCTTAATCTTCCTTCCAGTCTGGTTTTCAACTTTCTTCTTCCAGCTTGTGAACAATGTCAAAACTTCATCTTTGTGTTTCATGGTATATACCCAAACTCGTCTGGAGTAGTCATCAACAAATGTAACAAACCAGTGTCTACCACTCATAGAAGGTGTCTGAGTAGGGCCCCAAACATCTGTGTGCACATAATCGAGGATATCCTTTGTCTGATGTACAGGTGTACCAAACTTCACCCTGGTTTGCTTACCTAACACACAATGTTCACAAAATTCCAGCTTGCAACCTTTAGCATTCTTAAGCAACCCTTGCTTCACAAGCCCCTGCAAGGCCTTTTCTCCTGCATGCCCGAGTCGCATATGCCACAACCTTGTAGAGTTGGGAACAACCTGTTTAGGCTTTTCAGTTACACTGGCAGCCTGACCCAAATACGTTTTTCCCTGCAAGAAAAACAAGTTCCTTTTTCTTTTCCCTTTCATCACCACGAGTGATCCGTTAGTCACCTTCAGAATGCCACCTTCACTAGCAAATTTCAATCCACTGGCCTCCAAAACACCAAGTGAAATCAAATTCTTTTTCAAATCTGGAACATACCATACATCTGAAAGCTCCCTAATAAGACCATCGTGCATTAACAATTCAATCTTCCCGATTCCTACCTTCTTACAAGGCGCATCATTTCCCATCAAAACTACCCCACCATCCATATACTCTAAGGAAGTAAACCACTCCTTTCTCCAAGACATATGATAGGATGCTGCTGTATCAAGAAACCATACATCTTGATAAAGTGAGGGACAAGTAGCAAGTGCAAAGGAAAAATCATCATCACTATCTAAATTATCAACAGTCACATTTGCAGTCGAATTTTCCTTATTTCGCAGCTTCGGACAATCCTTTTTCCAATGCCCCTTTTCATGACAGAAAGCACATTCATCTCTAGCTGGTATCTTTCTGTCCATTGAAACTCCTCTTGATTTGAAACGAGATTTGTTTCCTTTATTCCCAGATTTGGTCTCAGATCTGGTCTCCGTTCTGCCCCTTACAATCAATACTTCAGAAGTTTCTCTATCAACCATTTTATCCCTTCTCCTAGTTTCATTATTCAACAGAGCATTTGCAACATCTTCATATTTAATAGTATCTTTTCCATATATTAAAGTTGTTGCTAAATGATCATAACATTCGGGTAATGAATTCAACAGAATTAGGGCTTTATCTTCATCTTTAATTTGCTCATCCAAATTTAATAAATCAGCCAATAATTTATTAAATGATTCAACATGAGCGTTCATAGACATACCTTCAGTATAGGTGAAGCGAAAAAGTCTCTTCTTCAAATACAGCCGATTCTCCAAACTTTTCCTCATGTATTTGTCTTCGAGTTTCTTCCACAACACCGCAGCAATGGTATCCCTCATCAAATCGTACTTCTGAGCCTTCGCGATAAAGAGCCGAATAGTCCCACACGCAACTCGGTTCAACTTCTTCCAATCTACATCGGACATATTCTTTGGTTTTTCTACCTCCAAAGCAACATCTTATTCTTGTTGAACAAGAACATCCAACACCTCACACTGCCACATCCCGAAATTATTTGTTCCATCAAATTTTTCAACTTCAAATTTTGCATTGTGAATCGTTGTTCTGGACGAACTTGATCCCGCAACATCCTTGGTTGCATCTGCTTCACTCGCCATCTCTCTCTAGGTCGAACCCGATGCTCTGATACCACTTGTTGTGCGGAATACGAATGAACCACCAATAAAAGAGAGAAATAGCGAAAAACAAGAAACAAATCAAACACAAGGACACAAAGATTTACGTGGTTCGGCAAACAAGTGCCTACATCCACCGGGGCGGTTGGGGTTTCTTTACTATAATCACCAATGGGCGAAAACAAACCCTTACAAAGATGACGGCTGCAAAATTCGAATAGAGGTGTTACTCTTTACAAAACCCTAACGGGTGTATTTATAGGGAAACTACTGGGCCTTTCGAAATGGGCCTATCCTGGTTTACAAACCCGCCGACAGTCAACTGGTCTTCTTATCAGTCGACTGGTAATTGTTCTGGACAGTCGACTGAGATCCATATTCAGTCGACTGGTGAATCCCTGCTGCTGTATCCTTAGCTCCTTTGAAAATTCCTTCGGGACAGTCGACTGAGACCCATATGTAGTCGACTGGTATACTGGAACTTTCGATTGCTGTAGATACGACGGATATAAACAACTGAACCAGAATCGAGCCATTATCCAACAAACACTATTCTTAAATGTCCATAGTCAAGTATTATTGTGAATTAGGGCAACAATAATGTATAGAGACTAGTATGTGCGTAGACCGATGACCATATCTCATGGGTCATGTGTAGTGCCTGTTATTTTGATAAAATCTTAAAATATATGTTTTTACACATTTATGTGATTTTGAGGATTTATTTACAAATATTTCGATTTATTATATTTTTATTTCATAGAAAAGTGAACTGGACCGAAATGGAGAAAAAATCGAAAAGATGGAAGTTTTGAAGTTTGATTTCTCGGAGCTAGAAAATCCGTTTTGACCCGAATTTTTTCTGGAGCATTTGTACGATATTGGAGGGAAATAAAATGCTAATTAGAGGAATTATTAGATTATAACATGAAATTGAAATATGCATAGAAATTCATTCTAATTTTATTTTATGTTCATGATGTATTTTAGTGATTTTTGAAAGTGAAAGAAATGTGCCAGAAACATGAACTAGAAGGGTATATAATTAAACAAAGGGTCAATTAGGGACCTATAATAAATTTTATCTTCTTATTTACATGAGCCTACTCTCCCTCTTCCCCCTACCCGTTCAGACCCCCCCCCCCCACCCACCCACCCACACACACACACAAAAAAAAGGGGTTCCAAAACCCTAGCTTTCTAACCGATTTTTCAAGAAATTTTAATGTTATTGGCTAATTTTGAGGTGCTCTACTCAATTACGAAGTTCGTGTAACACCCCACAAAATTGAGTTATGACAATTTTGCTTCTCACGTGTTACGCACGTGTATTTTGTACCGTTACGAGTAATATTCGTAACATATTTTTATATAAATGTTATACATATCTTATATTCCGATTATTTATATATTTTCTGTTTTCTCAAAATTTATTTTTACCCTATTTGAGCCAACTCAAATATTAAATTTTCAATTTGTGTTTTTACGTACATTGCACGTGTTATCGATACACGTGTCAATTACGTAGATTCTACCATTTCATGTAATATTTTCCATGTGTTTAAATTATTTATTTTATAACTTGTTCGAATTCGTTTTATACAAAAAAATTTATTTTTCTCCTATTTTGATTAAAATATTAAATACGTGCGGTGCACGTGTTTTCCATGCCCATGTTGATTACATTATTGGAGATATATATATATATATATATATATATATATATATATATATATATATATATATATATATATATATATATATATAGTTAATGAAATATATTTTTCGTATGATGTATTTCGATTATTTCCCCGTTGACAAGATCGATTTCGCACTTAAATAATTGTTTTACGTGCGACGCACGTGTTTGCAGTGCACGTGTCTGTTGTATTTTTCTTTCAAAAGAAAAATTTTGAAGTGTGTGCGTTTATTTTTATTTGTGCATGACAACCTAATTTATAATTAAATCAAACTAATTTTATTTAAATACATATTATATATATATACATATATTTTAATTTAAAAATAAAAATAATTAATTATGTGGGGTGTACACAAAGCATGTGCATGTGCACACGTACAATGTGCACACCCAAGAGAAGAGGCCGGCTGTTGTGGTGAGTGGAGAGAGAGTGTGTGTATGTTACTGGAGGAGGTAATGGGTAATTAGTTAATATAACTACCTGATTAACTCTATAATTACTCCTCTTCTTAAACCATTCAATACACAACATTAATCATAAATCCAACAGAGAATAGGCATTTTCAGAAGTTGCTTGTTGTGGATTTCGGTGGAGGGATTTTGGCTTGGTTTTTTGTGGATTTCTTGGAGCTTTTGTGAAGGAGATTGCTACTGGTATACTCTTCTATTGGGTGGGTGTCTCTTCTTATTTTATCGATAAGTATTTTATGGTTGATTTTGTTTGATTTAATCATATTATTTATAATTGATGCCTGTTGTGGTGATAAAGAATGTTAATGGTAGAAAAATCATAGGATTCATTGTATGTTAATGTGAAGTATATGAATTGATTGGTAGATTAGAATGGAGAACATTTAATTAGAAGCATGTGTAGAATTGTTAGGCACAAATGAACAACTTGATTATTGCATGTAATTTTGTGTCTCTTACAAATTGGTTGAAATTTTGTGTATGAAATGTGAATGTATAGAAATGAAAAATTAGAGAATCATTTTTGGGGAAGAAATAGTTGTAGTGGTACAAAAGGAAAGTTACATTAAAATTAGTAGGATAGTTAACTAATTGCATTATATGCTATGATTCTTATAAGAGAAAGAAACGAGTAATTTGAAAAATTGGAGTTAATTCTTCATTAATGTGAATGAAATCAGTAAGATAATGATTTTGTATATGTATAGATACAAATTAATAGTACTAATTTGAAGAAAAAGAGTTAGTTGCAAATAAATCAAATCTTTATGTTTATATGTTTCAAAAGAATAATTTATACATAAAGTGGGATAAATACTCTTAATTATAATTAAAATCAGCAAAAGAAGAATTCTGGAGTGTAGAACTGTATTTTTATAATATCATTTTTTGTGAAGAAGAATTGAATCGAAAAAATTGTTGAAAATGTAGAAAATGAAATTTAACGGGAATTTACTACTTAACGAATTTAACCCCATATATGTTGTGAATCTGAGCATGGCTCAGTGGGTAGGTACTATGACGCTTCGCTATAATGGCGATGGGTTCGAGTCCTAAGAGGTCCTATTATTTTTTTAATTAAAATTTGAGTTTTTCCAAATAAACAGTACAAGTGTATATAAATCACCGAAGGCTATTTCTCTTTAATAATTGCAAGTGGCCTACTAGCTTGGGCGTTGCGCTGTGTCTTGGTTGGCCTCTGGTCTCAGACTTGAAACTGGGCATGGCCATTTTCGAGTTTTATTTATTTTTTTTGGGTTTTTCAAGTTAATAAAATTTGGGGAAAATTCTACTATTATTCTAAAATATTATTAAGACTTTAAAAAATATTTCTACAATAATTATGATATATTTGTGGGAATTAGAAGTGGTATTTCACATTAAGCAATATGTTTAGATGACTTGAATTCAAAATTACATAAGAGATTTTTTGTATGATTAAAGAAAATTAAAGTGGAGTACGATAAGACTCATCTTTATTAAATTCATGGTTAAAAATCTATTTGATTGAGAGAATAGTTGGGTTGCCTATGAGGCTATAATTAATTTAATCGATAATGAAAGTGGAAGTGGGTTACTTCATGTTGTAAGATTACAAAGAAAATGAAAATGAAGAAATTGTGATTAAAGAATTGAATAAGATGTGAATTGGAAATATGAATTATTAGGGTATGAGTACCTACGATTATGAAATATGAAAGGATGTGATCTAGAGGCTTAGTGAGACCCAGGTACCGATAAGTGTTGAAAGATTTAATTGATTTGACAATTGGCTATATGGACTATCTCGGCATTTTGTTTAAGACCGGTAGGAGGGGAAGCTAACTCTAAGTGGTGTAATTTATTCATGTTTTAAGCATAAGAATTAGGCACTAAGTGAAGATGTAGTAAACTTGGACAAACTTAAGTGGGTTGCCTCTATATAGTCTGATGGTGGACTTTAGGACAATATACCCAGTTTGACGGTGGACTACAAGACTGTGGTTGCTTGCGATGGAGGCGAGCCTTAATTAAATCCGGAACTATGATTAGTTTGACACTGGACTCCAAGATCATGAATAGTCGGATGGACTGGAGGTCGTGCTCTAGTGTATATGCGTATACCGGGGCTAGAGGGACACTTGCAGAAAGTTTGCACGACGAGGATTTCTATATAAGCTTGACGGTGGACTCCAGGACTGGAATCTGTACCCATGGAACGTCTAAAACTTGTTTATTACTAGGTAGTTTTCATGGCGAGGGATTAAACCCTTCAATGTGGAGTGCGTAGGTGCTTTCCCGCAGGCCTATGTAGTATGAGATTCATAGAATCCGAACAAGTATGCATTAGTGACATCTTAGCGTAAAACATCTGCATTAGACATTAAGGCATTGCATACACTGACATATTTAGGATAGTCACTTTTCACACTTTGTTTTACACTCAAGTTTGTCTATGCTTAAATAAGTGAGTCGCTATATTATGGCATAGCGAGGATTCCCGTGTATAGTATTGCGTTAGTTGTATGTAACTGACGTGCCTACAATATTCAATGCAGGGCTTGGATTTGGCTAAGATTGGAAGATGAATTTGAAGCTAAAGACTGTCTTAAATGTTGTTGATTAAATTGTACCTATTTTGTATTGTAATCTTTATTTTTCCGCTGCGTTGATGTAAAATGAACAGTGTTGTACAAATAAAAGTTTTTAAATTCCTTGTAAAATTGTACGAAATGAAGTAAAGATCCTGTTGTGCTACGAATTACCGTATTTTGGAATTCGGGGTGTTACAGTCCGTTTATGACGATATGGCTTGGAAGGTGCTAAATTGTCAAACCCAATTTTATGTGGTTTTATGATTTTGAGTTTTATTGCTAGAAAATGATACTGTAGGGAGAGTAGATGATGCTGGTAATTATAGAGGGAGAAAATTTGTTATGAAATTGGTTGGTTTGTAAATTGTAAATTAATTAGTTTGTTGGCTTTAGAATTAATGGATAATAAATAGAAAAAATTAATAACTATGAGTAATAGAAAGCATTGTAAATTAAGGGGAACAATTTAGAATGAATTCTGATGCAATTTTATGGAGTTAGAAACCCATCGAAAACTCAAAAAATATGTGTATAGCATGTATGCACGTCAGGTGTTCGATGAAATGTCTGAATGAAATATGAGTGATAATTTGATGGAATTTGAGATAAAATTTACCCTCAATAATATTGTTTATTCTTAAGTTAAGAAATTTGGGTGATTGGGTCAAAGAAAATAGAAAATCGGCGACTTTTCTATTAAAATGCCTCCAATTGATAAGTGCAATTTTGAATTTGGATCCGAATTTGAGATTTAATAATTTTTCATGCTTACATGTGTTATTTATAATGTGTGGGTGAAGACGGATTCGAATTTCGAAGTAGACAGCTTGCGTTTTGAATGTTTGGCTAATAAGTTCTATAATTTTTCGTATAGGTGTGAAAAAGTGAATTTGATTGGCTATCGGGCAGACGTGGGACATCATTTGCTCGATTCTTCAGGTGAGTATGATGATACTAGGTAGATACCATGTTGTGACAAAATTTTATACGTATTTGATGTGGTTTGTGTGAATTATAGCCAAATGAAGAATTAACCGAAAATACGAAATTTTTATAAGTGAAAATTGTGTTATATGGTAAATTTACATGATTTTGAATATTTGGTGTTATGGGTGATATATATTGTGTGTGTGTGTATATATATATGATAATATGAAATAAGTGGGGTTGATAAACATATAATATTCGGTAGTTAAATAAAAATGACATATATATATGGTGTTATGATGTACTGACCAATATGGTGCATGTTTGTGATATGTATGAGTGATAATGAGTTGCGATAAGATAATCGAAGAAATTAATGAGTGCGTATGTGTAAATATAGTGATGTTCAAAGTCAAACTAATGGGCAGTAATATGATATAATCATCTACTTAATTTGGCATATTCATAAGATAATATAATGTGATTAAATAAATACTTTGGTGCGTTTATGATATGGAATAATATGAAGTAACAATTTTATAAATCAATTAACCAGGTGTATGTGAATATGTAATATAATGAGATAATAAATCGCATGGTTAAAGTCAAAGATGTGACAAGTTATTGAAATAAAAGATGAGATGCTATGCAGTGATAATATGAGATGAAAAGATGAAGTGAAAATGATAATAACAGTTACATTTTTTTACCAGTACCTACAGAAATCCTAGGGGTTTGGGCTAGACCTCTTAACACTCAAGGACCGGCTTGGGGTGCGGTGTTTATTATCCAAACTATGTTTGGGGTGCGGTGTTTTTACCGCCCAAGCTATCGGCTTGAGGCCCGGTTATTACCCAGCTCAGTTGGAGTGCAGTGATATTCCCTCAATGGCAGATGTCGCAAGGAAGTACCCTAGTGAAACTAGGGGTGTGGTGTTTTCTTTTCCCTCGTTGGTTTTGCCACGAGGAAGTACCCAGCTTCGCTGGGGTACGGTGTTTTCTTTTCCCTCGTTGGTTTTGCCACGAGGAAGTATCCAAACTATGTTTGGGGTGCGGTGTTTCCCTCGTTGGCATAAGCTGGGAGAAAGACGTAGCCTTGGATGCGTAAGACTCCAGAGGGGCAGAGGTCTGCGTGTTTGTTGGGCTGTCGGCTTTCAGTATGTTGGGATACTGTGGCTCACTGGTCGACAAATTAATAAAAAGTAACGAAAGTGAAATGTGAATGAAAAAGTAAAGAAAGTGAAATGTGAATGAAAAAATAAAGAAAGTGAAATGTGAATGAGAAAGTGAAGAAAGGGAAATGTGAATGAGAAAGAAAAGAAAGTAATTGATGTGAAGCGGAAATGAGAAAGTAAAGCAAGTGCGTGAATCGGAATGAATATAAAAAGTAAAAGAAAATGTATATATAAATGAAGATGAACATTAAAGAAAATGAGTCATGAATATGTAAATGATGATGAATGGTAAATGTAGTATGTGGTTAAATGAGAAGATCTATAAAAAGATGAATGGTAAATGTAATTATAAATACAAAATAAAGACATTGTGCTATGAGAAGATCTATAAAAAAGAGAAGAAATTATGTTAAGTGATTAAATATGAAAAGTGACGATCGGGTGTTATGTTAATGAGTATGAAAAAGGTGAAGGAATTATGTATGTGGATTAATATGAATAAATTGAAGAAATTGTGGTATGGAATTAAATATGAGAAGTAAAGAAAATGTGTATGTATTATACGAAGTAAAGTAATATGGATTGATTTCAAAACTCAGGATAAGTTTTGATATGAGCGGATATAAGTAGAATACCTTGGAATTGTGTCGAGGAACTACTTGCCCACTATTTCCATGGAAATCGTGGGAACTACCTGCCTTGGTACAACTCCCATGGTGAATTGATGGGTTGTTGATATGGTAGATGTATTGTGAAATAGTAAATAAAAATTTAAGTAAATTGTTAGATAAAAATGAAAATAAAGTAAAGTAACATCCGAGCAATCAGCTTGTGGTGTAATGTTATATTACCCAAGATTTTCTTGGGGTGCGATGAGTATTACCCAGTTTATCTGGGGCGCGGTGCAATATTACCCAAACTATGTTTGGGGTGTAACTATTATTTGATAAGAATGAAAGATAAAGTAAATTGTAATGTGAGATGTAAATGAAAATGAATGTAATATATATTATCGATAAGAATGAGAAGTAATCTAAGTTGTATGATGGAATGAGAATGAATCATAAAGTAAAGTATATGATAAAATAAGAATGAGCATTAAAATAAGCCGTATGATGAAATTAGAATTAGGGGTGTAAAATGAACAAGACGGTCTGTCGTCCGTCTGAGTCCGGCTCGAGAAATGGTCCGACCGCGGACTGTTCGAACTGTTATACGAACAGATCCTGAACAAATTATTTGGTCTGATTCTTTACTGAGCTCGAGCCGGACATAAGTCCGTCCGAATATTATTGCGGTCCGATGCTTTACCGAATCGAGTCCAGACTATAAAAATTTTGTCTGACCTAGACCGAGCCGGACATAAGCTCGTCCAAGTAGAATTTCGGTCTGAGCTTGAACATATGGCTATCTGATCCCGTCCGGTCCGATTTACAGCCCTAATTAGAATGAAAAGAAGGTAAACTGTAATATATAATGAGGATGAAGATTAATGTGTTGCGAGATATTATAAGCTCTGGATAGATTCAATAATATGAGATTGGATGGACTTGATATTATAAGATTGAATGGATGTGATATTATGAGACTGTATGTATGTGATGTAAATGGGATATCATGAGATTAAATGCATGTGATGTTATGCAATGAAAATGAATCTAATATAACATGAGACTGTATGAGTGAAATATTATAAGATGGTATGACTGTGAGGTTAAAAACTAGAATTAATGTGAATATAGAATGCATTGGAATTGTCTCGAGGAACTACTCGCCCGCTATTTCCATGGAAATGGCGGGACTACCTGCCGAGACACAACTTCAAGGTAGGAAGAGTGGGTATGGATTTGTAGATGGGTTGAAGATTCAAAAGATTAATTATGTGCAAATTCGCATTTATGATGTTTTTATGATCAAATTTCAGGTTCACTTAATTATCTTGATATTCGTAAGTTCTTTCAATTGTCTTTATATAATTCAATTTATTTGCTAAACTAGTAAATTATACTCACACCCGACATGACTAACCCCTATTATTTTCTGGAGTTAGGGGAGTCCCTCCCTGAGGGTGGACGACCCCAAACTCTTCTGCAGGCTTGATAGTAGCGAGGTGAGATAGTGTTGTGGTTTGGTAGTTATACTTTTGCTTGTAGTAAATGGATTTTATATATATATATATATATATATATATATATATATATATATATATATATATATATATATATATAGATATATATTATGTGTAGAAATGAGGGTAGGATGATGTATTATGTTGTATTATGAAAGATTATGTGTATAACTGTAAGGTATAATGATATATTTAGTGATGTGATGAAGTATGAAAGCCCGTACCCACCTCGTTGTGCAGTATTGGGTTCTGTGGTTGGTTTTTAAAAGGTTTTTCTAAAGTTTTTTTAAAAAGTCATATATGTTTTCAAAAGAATTTTTGGTTTTTAATTTGTATCTTGCTTGCTATGAAGAATTATGCCCCCAGAGCCGTATATATTATTGCCTGTGTGATGTTGAATGACTTGGCCTGGGGAGAATTGATATATATTACAGGTACATTGATTTTTGTTATTGTTCGCAGATTTCCGTAAGGAAAATCTGTATAAGGGTTAATATTTCAGGGAAAACTCTACCGAAATTTTTATTAAAATCTCCATTAATATTATAAAATAGAAATGAAGATTTGAGTAAGCAGATGAAGTTTAAAATTAAAAAAAAAGGTTGAAAATTTGGGTTGTGACATCGTGGATATGAGATATCAAGTCTTCACATGGGTACATATTAGAGTAATAATGTACTGGACTGACCCACCATGAGAATGCTGCATGGATCATTACGTGAGTATCATAAGTGGTTCTGACAGTGACCATAGTGTATGTAGTCCTTTGACTTGAAGTCACTACGGTTCTCTACATGAGAAGTTATATGTTTTAATATCGTCAAACGTTGCATGTAATAATGTGATTATAAAGTCGACTATTGGATATACTACAAATTAAACGGAGGGATGTGAATGATTTAGATAGAATTTGTCCTTCTTACATAACAGGATTGATATCTATGGGTCCCTTGATTGATTGAGACTGCAAAATGCATGACCATGCTCAAATGAGTCAATATGAGATATTTAGCTCATTTTTTTTAGTAAGTCTACTCGGACATCAAGAAACCAAGGATTGAACTATACAAGGGTGACACGCTCTATGCCATGTGGTCAATTAAGATATCTGGACAAAGGGACTAGACTACATGGAAACATTGGTCACGGATAGGTTATATCTAATCACTGACATTCCCGTTACTTGAATAGCAGTGATGTATTGCTAGATATCACTCACTATTTTTAATACTAGAATATGATTTTTGTAAACTGTCAACGTAACGGGAGCCTACAAGATCACACACTTAGAATGGATCAAAATTGAGATTTAAATTTATAAGATGAATTTCATTGGGGATCCAAGTAAGACTTTAAATTCTGACATTGGTTGGACATTTAATTAGATTAAATTAGCTGGCTAAAGTTCAAAAGCCCACACACGAATCTGAACCAGGTCAGATTGTGAGTCCAAAAGCCTCATTACTCTCTTAGGGTTGATTTTCTACAGCTATATATATGATACGTATCTGTGAAAAATGGTTACATGAGAAAACCCTAGCCGTCATAGAAATTGTGAGAGAGATAGATCGTGAGGAACATCCCCATCCAGTAGCTAGCACCGTGGCGTGAGGGAAAACTGGATTTGATCCATTCGTATGGATACCGTAGAGGCACAGCAACATTGCAGTGTTGTGATCGACATTAATTGGAGACAGCAGATACATCTTTAAGGTATAACTCCTAAACAAGATTTGTGGTTTCTGCATGGAGCCAAGGCTAGGTTTCGATATTTCATTGTAATTTTTTCATTGTGTATTTGATATGAGAATACCATCGAAACCTAACACCTGTTAACTAGTACGCCCAAATTCCTGACCAGTGTGAGAATCGGTAAAGAACAACCTAAAGAACCAAAAGTAATGACAATACCACTATCGTACAACGCACTAATGGAAATAAGGTTCATGGATAAATAGGGAGCATAAAGAACATAAGGTAAATAAGAGTGGGAGAGCTAATAGACATTGATTGTGTAGTGAGAAGTTGTGAGCCATCGGCTGTGTGAAGCAATGAAGAGTGAGAGAGAAATGCAGTGCTAGTGGTGAGTAGCGTATAATTACTAGTAAGATGATGTGATGCACTAGAATCTAAAATGCAGAAAGAATTCATACCGGGAGTAACAAAGAGTACAGAGGCAGAGAGTCCAGCAATGACAGATGGTGCCAGGAGCTGGAGTTCCAGTTGAGCGAGGCGATGCTGAAGATTGGCCCAATCAGCAGCAGATGACAAGGCCAGAGTAACGGTCATGGCCGAAGATGTAGAGAAGAAGTACTACGAGAAGAAATGAGACTGGTGGTGTTGTGGCAGGAATCGAAATGAGAACGGAGATATTGCTGGTGTCAAGATCGGGATAGGGAGCTTGATGGTGCTAACGGTGCCGGGAGAAGGGGTGGTGTAGGGTTATGGATGATGCCAAGATGAAGATGGAGGCCGGAATCAAGATAATGAAGACACATCTGCTGTCTGAATCTAGATAGGGATTGAGATGTAAGGTAGAGTGAAGAGGAAGATGTAGCATCAGAAAAGTCAATAGAGATGGAAAGATACTGTTGAAATTAGGGTTCCATTGGAGAAGTTCCAGTACCGGCAGTTTTTTTAAACCCTTTTTTGTTGTTGTTTTTTTAACTTTTTTTAAAGACGAAGACGAACGTGTCAGAGAAATCTACTCCCAACTGGTAGTGCTAATAGCGGAAACACACCACAAGCAATAGAAACTCCTAAGACTTAGATGAACCAAGAAAAAGCCACCACAATATATGGATCTTACAAGAACACAACCAATATGCAAAGATAACCAATACTTCTTATTCCCAAAGAAATACAAAGATTACAAAAAAGATTACAACTCTCAATCTCTCTCTCTCACCTTTGAAGCACTCGGCACAATCTTTCTTGATGTTAGACAATGATAACGGCTCACCAAAAGATCATCAAAGATTACTAATCCCTAGAGTTTACGGCTATATATAGCCCCCAAGCAAATACTAAAAGATAAACATAAATATAGCTAATGGGCCTTTAAACTCGTAAGCCCAAAAACAATTAGCCGCCGATGTCGGTCGAACGCACCCCAAGTGTCGGTCGACTACAACGTGTAGAACCAACCCAGAGAGCTGACCGATCGACTGTACCCCCTAGGTCGGTCGACCGTCCCCTCCTATGTTGAACCTGTACATTTAAAGAACTCTTAGCAGTCAGGGTCGGTCGACCATACCCCCAGGTCGGTCGACCGCAACCCTCCAGACTGCATTCTTCTGCTTCACTGCTTGTCTTCTCTTGCTCTTTTGTCTCCTCTTCTTCTCCAACTTCAAGTACCCCTTGCCTACGTGTATTTGAGACCATAATTCCTAACAATCTCCCACTTGGACCAAATACACCACACTTCAAAGTTATTGCAATCTTTCTTTGCATTATCTCAGCCATCTCCCACTTTCATGGAAGACCCAAGTACTCCCCACTCTCATGAAGAGTACCTCCGCCACTCTACCACGTGGAGTGCACCAACCACCCCTCATCGCCTCATGAAGGATGTGCTCCACCAATCGCATAGAGCACGAATATCGGAGAAATAATCTCCCGTGTCGAATTCCGTGTTATGAGACTCCCTAACGCGCAAGATCTCCATCAACACCGGATATGGTTCAAAGCCTCTCAATGCACCATTTACATTAGAAACTTCCGTGGACGACACCTGAATAAACTCCGCAGACTATTCAACCCATACAGTCCCAATTCGGTTACCCTCATCAACATCACCCCGTATATCGATACCAGTGCTCTCTATCATACAAGAGAGACTTGAAGCTTCAATTGTCAATTCGCAAAGTACCCTCACCGCAGCAACGTCTTTCCCACTAGGATCACTTCCATGGCCAGCAGGTCCCACTAAATTAGTAACCTCCCCTCCACAACTGAAAGAACTCAGTTGCACCCCACACAACCTATTACTCGATTCTGGCTGAGAGTCAACTATAGGAGAAACGCTTCTCACGTCTTTAAGCAAATACAGCGTTCCCTCACGCTTTCCTTTTGCAATTACCCTTGAACCTGCAGCTATGCACTACTCCCCACTACCAACTGTAGTAGACAACCCCTCTTTGTCTAGCCTTCCAATCGAGATAAGATTTTCTTTCAAGTCTGGAACATGCCTTGTCTCTCGCAAGACAACACTTTGATCATCAATAGTGTTCACGCGAACAGTACCAACCCCATGTACAAGACACCGGTGACCATTCCCCACAATCACATCTCCAAAAGAACCCTCCTCGTAGTCGTCAAATACATCTCTTCTCGGAGTCCAATGAAAAGAAGCTCCTGAATCAATACACCAATCTTGAGTGCCCAACTCCTCCCGAGCTGATAAGTATAGATCCTCAACAAGCCCCACTTGAGATTCCTTTGGAGTATCTCTCTTCGGTTTCTCCTGCTTCTTCTTCATATAAGCCTTGCAACTGCGCATCATGTGACCCTTTTTGTTACAATACCAGCACTCAAGCCCATGTCCCCCATCGCTGTCATCAGACCCACTCTCAGATGAACTACTCTGATCCTTTCTTCTTCGACTGCTCTTACATCTCCCACGTATTTTCACAACGTACATGGTGGAATCTCTAGAAGATGATGATGGATATCCCCCGTTTCTTACTCTTCTTACCTCCTCGTTCAGAATGCTACTCACCACATCCTGTGGAGTCGTCGAATCTGTCATAGTACCTGTAATAGTCTGTTCCATCGTACCATAACTATCGGGTAAAGTAGATAAAATTAACAATGACTGCCCCCACTCTGAAAACTTCAAACCTGTAGCTTCCATCTGGTTGTAAACCATACAGTAATTGTTCACATGTTCTGCTACTGAACCCCCTTCCCTCAACTTCATATTAACAATTTCTTCAGATGAAGAATTTGATTAGATGCCGACGGTTCCTCATACATATCCGTAATAATCTCCATAGCCTCCTTTGTGGTCATTGCCTTCGAGATATGAAATAACGCCTTCCTACTCAGCCCCAACTGAATCTGCCCCAGCGCCTTCTGATCCAAATAATTCCACTCCGTCAAGACCTTCGCATCCTTGTCTGCACCTACCGGCTTCTCATCAAACAACGGACCATCAAGATCTTTCTGACGAAGATATGATATCATCTGAATCTTCCACATTGCAAAGTCACTCTCATCGAATCTCTCGATCTTCATCTTGTTATCGGCCATCTCGAACCAACTGCTCTGATACCACTTGTCGGAGAAATCTACTCCCAACTCGTAGTGCTAATAGCGAAAACAACCACAAGCAATAGAAACTCCCAAGACTAGGGCTGTAAATCGGACCGAATGGGATCGGACAACTATATATTCAAGCTCGAACCAAAATTCTACTCGAACAGGCTTATGTCCGGCTCAGTCTAAGTCAGACAAAATTCGTATAGTCCAGACTCAGTTCGATAAAGCATCGGACCGCAATAATACTTGAACGGACTTATGTCCGGCTCGAGCTCGGTAAAGAATCGGATCTAATAATTTGTTCGAGTTCGATTCATGTAACAGTTCGGACGGTGCACAGTCGAACCATTTCTCGAGCCGGACTCGGACGGATGACGGACCGTCCTGTTCATTTTACACCACTATCCAAGACTTAGATGAACTAAGAACACACCACCACAATATATGGACCTCACAAGAACACAACCAATATGCAAAGATAATCAATACTTCTTATTCCCAAATAAATACAAAGATTACAAAAGAGATTACAACTCCCAATCTCTCTCTCTCACCTTTGAAACACTCGGCACAATCTCTCTTGAAGTTGGACAATAATAACGGCTCACCAAAAGATCATCAAAGATTACTAAACCCTAGAGTTTACGGCTATATATATAGCCCCCAAGCAAATCCTAAAAGATAAACACAAATATAGAAATTGGACCTTTAAACTCGTAAGCCCAAAAATAATCAGCCGCCGATGTCGGTCGACCGCACCCCAAGTATTGGTCGACTGCAACGTGTAGAACCAACCAAGAGAGCTGACCGGTCGACTGCACCCCCTAGTTCTGTCGATCATCCCCTCCTCAGTTGGACCTGTATACTGAAAGAACTCTCAGCAGCCAGGGTCGGTCGACCGCACCCCCAGGTCGGTCGACTGCAACCCTCCAAACTGCATTCTTCTACTTCACTGCTTGTCTTCTCTTGCTTCTTTGTCTCCTCCTCTTCTTCTCCAACTTTAAGTATCCCGTGTCTACGTGTATTTAAGGCCCCAATTCCTAACAGAACGGTTGCAAAGGCTGCGGCGGCGGTGATAATCATTGGCAACTGTTACACCCCGCAAAATTGAGTTATGATAATTTTTTTCCTCGTGTGTTATGCACGTGTATTTTGTACTATTACGGGCAATCTCCGTACAGTATTTTAGTATAAGCATCATAAGTATTTTGTATTTCGACTATTTTTACATTTTTCGTCTTCTCAAAATTCATTCTTATCCTATGTTAAGCCAATTCAACTGTTAAATTTCTATCTTTGTGTTTTGCATATATTGCACGTGTTTTCAATACATTTGTCAATTACGTACATTTTTCGTTATGTGAAATATCTGTAACAATATTAAATATACATATTTTGTATTTTGACTATTTTTTGTTCTCTAAAATTAATTTCATTATTTTTGCACGTGCATCGCATGTAAAATTTTATGTGCATTTTATTTCTAAAATTTTCTAAGAAATAATACACATTTTTCTTCTTATATTAATTATTGCACTTTGTATTATTTTTCATTTTTTAAAAACCCATGGGTCTAAAAATATTTTTAAAGCCCACAAAAGAAATTCTTTTAATAAAGAGCCCATTTGCTTTTTCAATATAAATAAATAAATAAAATGTGGTGTACACAAAGCACGTGCACACGTGCACACGTGCAATGTGCACACCCAAATGTAGCCGGTTGACATGGTGAGTGGAGAGAAAGAGAGTTGGTAGTGGATTGTTTTAGTGGGGATTAGTTATATTAACTACCTTAATTAACCTATAATTACCCCCCCCCCCCCCCCCCCCCCACCCCAAAACATTCCAAAACCATTCTACGTACACATACAAAATTAATCAAGAAAAAGAATAGTGAATCGCCAGAGGCATTTCGGGTGAGCTTGCTGTTGGGATTTCGGTGGGGAGCTTTGGTTTGGCATTTTGGGATTTTTTGGAGTTTTGTGAAGGAGATATACTTCTAATATTCTTCTATTAGGTGGATGTCTATTCTTATTTTCTAGATAACGTAGAAAGCATGTTTAGGTGTTTTGTGAATTGTTTTGCTAGTTTAATGAGTTCTACAAGTTTATTTGATGCATGTTGTAGTGATAAAGATTGCTAATGGTAGAAAATTTTAGAATTCATTGTATGTTAATGAGAATTTACATTATTTAATTGATAGATTATGATTGAGAAAAATTAATTAGAGGCATGTGTAGAGTTGTCAGGCTAAACAATCAATTTGATTAAATTGCATGAAATTTTGTGTCTATTACAAATTGGTTTAAAATGTGTGTGAAATATGGATAAATAGTAAGGAAAAATTAGGAAAAACATTTTCGGGAAGGAAATGGTTAAAGTAGAACAAAAGAAAAGATGCATTAATGTTGGTAGTACAATTATCTAGTTGTATTTTTGTGTTTGTAATTCCTTTAAGAGAAAGAAATGATTAATTTGGAAAAAGTGGGTTAATTCTTCATTAATATGAGTAAATTCAGGAAAACAACAATTCTGGACATCTATAGTTATGAAATAGTAGTATTAAATTGAAGAAAAAAGTAGAAATAAAAAATAGTTGAAGAAATTAAAATATAGGAAAAATCAAAGAGTTGAGATAAGTAATATTTAAACCTATACTATATTAGAAAACCCGCTTGGCCTTAGTGGTTAGCGCGGGCGACGACGCGCGTGGCGCTGACATGTGGCGGCGCGGGTCTGGGGTCCGGGGTTCGAATTTATGTATGCAATGACTGTGCACTTTTTGATTTTTTTAGTTTTTTTTTTTAATTTCAAATAATTATATAAATATTTCCAAATAATAGTTGAGCAATTAAAAGTAATTTCTCACTGTTTTGGGTATATGTTTGGGTTTATAAAAATTACATTCATGCTAATGAGTTATGAAATAAGCCTAAAATGAGAAATATAAATGGGTTAAGTAAATTGGTTGTTGAAATTGAACACTTTTATGAAATATCTTGAATACGACTTTTGTGACTTAGAAAAATAGTTGAAGTGATTGATGATTGAATTAAAATGCGAATATGTGATTGAATCGAGGTTCTAATAAATTATTTTTATTAAGTGGTTTATAGAACTTGGTATAAGAAAATTGCATTCAAACTATACCTGGATAATATGAGAGGGTTTTATTAATCAAATAATGTTAGGGATTATTAAAGTCAATGACTTTGATGAATTAATTAAGTATTTTGTCTTCAAGAAGTCGATTTTGTGCTATCTAATGCTATTAAAAGAATTTAATTATTGCATGATCTAAAAATATGAAGAAAATGAATAAAGCGAATGAATGAAAAATAAAGAGTAAGAGGTTTATGTTGAGATTAGTCATGACCTAATTGATCTCTATTACTGAGATGGTTGTTGTAATCTAGAGGCTTAGTGAGACCCAGGTACCTGCAAGTGATGAAAATGATTAATGGATGTGAGAATTGGCTATGGGCTATCACTTTCTTTATTTTGTTTAAGTCCGGTAGGAGAGTAAGCTAGCTCTAGGTGGCATTATTTATGTTTCAAATTAAGGATAAATTCACTAGGAGAAGATGTAATAGAACTTGAGGCAAACATAAGTGGGGCACATCCATATAGCCTGACGGTGGATTCCTGGTACCGGCAAGTGATGAAAATGATTAATGGATGTGAGAATTAGCTATGGGCTATCATTCTCTTTATTTTGTTTAAGTCTGGTAGAAGGGTAAGCTAGCTCTAGGTGGCATTATTTATGTTTCAAATTAAGGATAAATTTACTAGGAGAAGATGTAATAGAACTTGAGGCAAACGTAAGTGGGGTACATCCATATAGCCTGACGGTGGATTCCTGGACTATAGACCTGGTCAGATGGTGGATTCCTGGACTGTGGTTGCTTGCGAGGTGAGACGATCCTCAATTAAATTCAGGACGATGATTGGTTTGATGGTGGATTCTAGGATCATGAATAGTCAGGGGGATGAGAGGTAGTTCACCATTATATAAGTATATACCGGGGCTGGAGCAGCACTTATGGGATGTTCGCATGATGAGGATTTCCGTATAACTTGACGGTGGATTTCAGGGCTGGAGTCCGTACTCGTGGAATATCTAAAACTTGTTTCTGTTACCGAGTGGTTGTCATGGCGAGGGATTAAACCATTTAATGTGGAGTACGTAGGTGCTTGTCCTTAGATCCATGTAGTATGTGATGCATAGAATTCGAACAAGTATGCATTAGTGTCAGCTGCATTAGGCATTAATACGTTTGCATACACCGACATATTTAAGATAGTCACTTTTCACACTTTATGATGCATTCAAGTGTGTGGTTGCTAAAGGAAGTGTGTCGCTATATTATGGTACAGCGAGGATCGCCATGTATAGTATAGCGTCAATTGTATGTAACTGACATGCCCACAGTGTTCAATGCAGGGCTTGGATTGACAAAGACTTAAAGATGAATTTGAGGCTAAAGACTGTTTTAAAAGTTGATGTTTAAATTGTACATGTGTTATATTGTAATCTTTAATTTTCCGCTGTGTTTATGTAAATGAACAGTGTTGTACAAAGAATTTTTTTAAAATTCATTGTAAAATTATATGAAATGAAGTAGAGATCCTGTTGTGCTACGAATTACCGTATTTTGAAATTCGGGGCGTCATAGAGAGGTATCAGAGTCAAACTTCAATAAGTAGTACAAAATTTACAAGGACGACACATTAGGGTGAACATTAGAAGTGTGAGTTCAGTTTATAGATTTTTAAATGTAAGTGATTTACATTTGTGTTGCTTTATACACTGATGTCTTCTCCTCCCTTTCCTTATTAGATGGTTGGAGTCATGAATGCAAGTTCAATAACTACTTTATTCCTGATACTCTCCTCGTATACAATTGATGTAATATTGTATGCGAACATGTTTTTTCTTGGTATCAGAGTAGCGCAACGGAAGCGTGGTGGGTTTGAACCTACATTCATGATACCTTACACGTAGACACACTTTCCTCTTTAATTTTTCTTCGTGGATTTTCATCATAGTACTTTTCATCTTTAACATTCAATATTTTTCAAATAAATATTTTCTTATACTATTAATTCACATTGATATCTATTTATCTACAACCTTTAGACTTAATCTTTTAAGTTTGACTTACCTGTTTTTCTTTCTTGATGTTTTATTCCCCTCATTTTTATGCGCTTTGGGTTGCCTATATTTTTTTATCTTTACGTATCCTTCTAAGTTTTGAATTACTACTTATTAAATTATCATCAAGACTATCATCTTCCTTTGTTATTATTTCTATCAGATTTTGAGTTTTTATTTTTGTACGTTTACATTCACTTTACAAATACTTGATTTTTTCGATGCTATAGTTTTCCAAGTTTGAAATATTCTACTCATATAAATATGACATACCATTTTGTTTTATATCCTATATTCGATACTATTGTTGTTACATATTGTTTGCTAATTTATTTTGTTATATTCACTTTTCACTATTTATTTCTACTTAATAATTTTATAGCTTTACACTTCTCTAGTATGATACATACACTTACCATTTATATTTTTATTTTATTTCGATTTTATTTCGTTATTATTTTTACATCCTTGGTTACTACATATATCATGTATTTCAACATACTTACTAGACATATCGTTTTACACATATATAACTATTTATTATCCTAATTTACTAAACTACTTAATTATTGTTCTTATTTATATTTTCAGCCCATGCATATACTTTATACTATTTTCGTCTTAATGTTGTAAATCATTTTCATTACTACTAATTTTATATATTCTATATTTAAAATCAATACATCTATTTTAATATTTTAACGTTGTAATTTCATTCACAACTGTTACATCTATTTTTATATCTCAATTTCAAAATGTGACATCATACTTTATTAAACATCCAATATCCAAGTACATATGGAAAATCACATCTTTCCACCTCCCATTTTGGTGAAACCTGGTGTCGAGAGGGCAAATTCGCAACTAGACATCAATGGAGGCAAACTGCAACTGGATGTCGGGGAGGCAAAGTCTGCAACCAAACGTCTGGAAGGCAAACTGCAATCGGACATAGAGGCAATTCTGTAACTTAGTGTCAAGGAGGCAAGCCTGCAGTTGGACACCAACGAGGCACAACAAAGAAGATTTTCTACTTTAATAACCCTCATTGTTTTTTATACATATATTACTTGCCACTATTCTATTTTGTACTAGTTTATATCATTTTATAATATTTTACAACTTAGCATTAAATTAATTACCTTATTATTTACACTGGTTTCTATATTTATCATACTTGCATATTTACTACTTAATATCAGCAATCTTGCTATCTTTTTTCTTATTATTTTGAATCTTTACTGAGTTAGCATTTCATACCACTTCATCATATTTTATTTTGCTACTAACTTATCTTAGATTTGATGGCTACTCACCTAACAATAAAATCTTATTATTTATACTTTTGTTTACAATTCATAATTTATTTCTGTATAATGAGTTTTTGTAAAAAAAAAAATCCAATGATATGTTATTGCTTTTCTACTATGATGTCTTACTCCTACAAACCATTTATAATTTTCATATCATAATAGTGTTTGTTTCACCCTATACTTTTTACGCCTATGTATGTATATAATTTTGTGTGCTGGTTCTCTTGCTCTAGTTGACAATTTAGAAGTATTTTGATAGATGTCAACCAGTATTCTCTATCTTTAAATTTTTATTGTATTGTTTTATGATATTAACTTGTTATACACAATTATTTTATATTGTCTATACCTTAACTAAATTTTAGGCTCGTATATTTTTTAAACTTTTATCCAATAGTCTTCTCTTAAATTGCTAATTCAATTTTTATCTCGTAATATACAGTACTAATTCATTTTGCGATTTTAATCATTCTACCGCTTATTACTTTAATAAATTTTTGATTATTAAGTTTATTAATAATTTATTAAAGTATCCATTGACTATGCTTCTCTTTATTCTTCCCATTTGCTTTGTTCTCCAAACTCTTTTACAATTAACGACTTAATTTATATTTTGCTTTTATCTAATACTTTACCTAATATTACTTTGTATAAAAATTTCTTTCGATCTATACCATATTTTATGGTTATGTTTCTTTTCCTACAATTTTTCTAGTTTTCTTGTTTCGTTTCACAGTTTTCTTATATAAGTTTGCCTTGATTTTTTTTCCACATTGCTTATTTTATACTACATTTATTTTCTTAATGGTTGCAGTTTTTTTATATCCAATAATGATATTTTCTTTGGTGTGTACAAAATACAACTTTTTCCGCAGTAAGTTTTGAGGACAGAACTGTTCTAAGGGGTGGAGAGTGTAACACCCCGCAAAATTGAGTTATGATAATTTTGCCCCTCGTGTGTTACGCACATGTATTTTGTACTATTACGGGCAATCTCCGTACCGTATTTTGATGTAAGTATCATAAGTATTTTTTATTTTGACTATTTGTACATTTTCCATCTTCTCAAAATTCATTCTTATCCAATGTTAAGCCAACTCAACTGTTAAATTTCTATCTTTATGTTTTACGTATATTGCACGTGCTTTAAATACATGTGTCGATTACGTACATTTTTCGTTACATGAAATATCTGTAACAATATTAAATATACATGTTTTGTATTTTGACTGTTTTTCGTTTTCTCAAATTAATTTTAATATTTTTGCACATGCATCGCACGTAAAATTTTATGTGCATTTTATTTCTAAAATTTTCTAAAAAGTAATACACATTTTGTGTCTCTTATTAATTATTGCACTTTGTATTATTTTTCATTTTTATAAAACCCATGGGTCTAAAAATATTTTTAAAGCCCACAAAAGAATTTCTTTTGATAAAGAGCCCATTTGCTTTTTCAATAAAAATAAATAAATAAAATGTGGTGTACACAAAGCACGTGCACACCCAAATGTAGCCGGCTGACATGGTGAGTGGAAAGAAAGAGAGTGGGTAGTGGATTGTTTTAGTGGGAATTAGTTATAATAACTACCTTAATTAACCTATAATTACCCCCCCCCCCCCCCCCCCCCCCCCACAAAAAAAAAAATCCTAAACCATTCAACGTACACATACAAAATTAATCAAGAAAAAGAACAGTGAATAGCCAGAGGCATTTAGGGTGAGCTTGCTGTTGGGATTTCGGTGCGGAGCTTTGGCGTGGCATTTTGGAATTTTTTGGAGTTTTGTGAAGGGGATTTACTTCTAGTACTAATCTATTAGGTGGATGTCTATTCTTACTTTTTAGATAATGTAGAAAGCATGTTTAGGTATTTTGTGAATTGTTTTGCTAGTTTTATGAGTTCTACAAGTTAATTTGATGCATGTTGTAGTGATAAAGATTGCTAATGGTCGAAAATTTTAGAATTCATTGTATGTTACTGAGAAGTTACATTATTTAATTGGTAGATTATGATTGAGAAAAATTAATTAGAGGCATGTGTAGAGTTGTTAGGCACAAACAATCAATTTGATTAAATTGCATGAAATTTTGTGTCTCTTACAAATTGGTTTAAAATGTGTATGAAATGTGGATAAATAGTAAGGAAAAATTAGGAAAAACCTTTTGGGGAGGGAAATGGTTGAAGTAGAACAAAAGAAAAAATGCATTAATGTTGGTAGAACAATTATGTAGTTATATTTTTGTGTTTGTAATTCCTTTAAGAGAAAGAAATGATTAATTTGGAAAAAGTGGGGTTAATTCTTCATTAATATGAGTAAAGTCAGTAAAACAACAATTCTGGACATCTATAGTTATGAAATAGTAGTATTAAATTGAAGAAAATAGTAGAAATTAAAAATAGTTGAATAAATTAAAATATAGAAAAAATCAGAGAGTTGAGATATGTGAGATTTAACCTATACTATATTAGAATACCCGCTTGGCCTTAGTGGTTAGCGTGGGCAACAACGCACGTGGCGCTGACATGTGGCGGCGCGGGTTTGGGGACTGCGGTTCAAATTTGTGTATGCACATATTGTGCACTTTTTGATTTTTTAAAGTTTTTTATAAGTTTTAAAATTTCAGAAAATTATATAAATATTTCCAAATAATATTTGGGCAATTAAAGGTAATTTCTCACTATTTTGGGTATATGTTTGGGTGTATAAAAATTACATTCATGCTAATGAGTTATGAAATAATCCTAAAATGAGAAATATAAATGGGTTAAGTAAATTGGTTGTTGAAATTGAACACTTTTATGAAATATCTTGAATACGACTTTTGTGACTTAGAAAAATAGTTGAAGTGATTGATGATTGAATAAAAATGTGAATATGAGATTGATTCGAGGTTCTAATGAGTTATTTTTATTAAGTGGTTTATAGAACTTGGTATTAGAAAATTGTATTCAAACTATACCTAGATAATATGAGAGAGTTTTATTAATAAAAGAATGTTGGGGATTATTAAAGTGAATGACTTTGATGAATTAAATAAGTATTTTGTCTTCAAGAAGTCGTTTTTGTGACATTGTTATCTAATGCTATTGAAAGAAGTTAATTATTGCATGATCTATAAATATGAAAAAAATGAATAAAGTGAATGAATGATGAATAAAGAGTAAGAGGTTTATGTTGAGGTTAGTCATGACCTAGTTGATCTTTAATACTGAGATGGTTATTGTAGTCCAGAGGCTTAGTGAGACCCAAGTACCGGAAAGTGATGAAAATGATTAATGAATGTGAGAATTGCTATGTGCTATCGTTCTCGGTATTTTGTTTAAGTCCGGTAGGAGGGTAAGCTAGCTCTATGTGGCTTTATTCATGTTTCAAATTAAGGATAAATGCACTCGAAAAAGATGTAATAGAACTTGGGCAAACGTAAGTGGGGCGCATCCATATAGTCTGACGGTAGATTCCTAGACTATAGATCCAGTTAAACGGCCGATTCCTGGACTGTGGTTGCTTGCAGGGTGAGAGGATGCTCATTTAAATTCGGGACTATGATTGGTTTGACGGTGGATTCTAGGATCATGAATAGTCAGGCGGATGGGAGGTAGTTCATCATTATATAAGTATATACTGGGGCTGGAGCGGCACTTATGAGATGTTTGCACAATGAGGATTTTCGTATAGATTGACGATGGATTTCAGGGCTGGATTCCGTACTCGTGGAATATCTAAAACTTTTTTATGTCACCGAGTAGTTGTCATGGCAAGGGATTAATTACTTGTGGAGTATGTAGGTGCTTGCCCTCGGACCTATGTAGTATGAGATGCATAGAATCCGAACAAGTATGCATTAGTGTCATCTTAGCGTAAATCCCTACATTTTTAGACATTTGCATACACCGACATGTTTAGGATAGTCACTTTTCACACTTTATGATGCAGTCAAGTGTGTGGTTGCTAAAGTAAGTGAGTCGCTATATTATGGCATAACGAGGATCGCCGTGTATAGTATTGCGTCAGTTGTATGTAGCTGACGTGCCCACAGTGTTCAATGCAGGGCTTGGATTGGCAAAGACTTAAAGATGAATTTGAGGCAAAATACTGTTTTAAAAGTTAATTTTTAAATTTTACATGTGTTATATTGTAATCTTTAATTTTCCGTTGCATTGATGTAAATGAACAGTATTGTCCAAAGAAAAGTTTTTTAATTCCTTGTAAAATTGTAAGAAATGAAGTAAAGATCCTGTTGTGACCGTATTTTGGAATTCGGGGCGTTACAACAACAACAACAGACCAATAATAGTGGGGAGAGGTAAGGTTAGGATTTGGAGTTGTTTTGGGTTAAGGAATCTCGGGTTAGGGTATTAGAATTGGATTTTTTTAAAATTATTTTTATTATTGTTATTATTATTATTTAATTTAATTTTATTTTTGTGGGAAACGAGTCGGGTAGGGTAGATGGCTATTGGGTATTATGTGTATATGAAGAGGGTTTCCGGTATGAGGGTATGAGGGTTAGAATATAGGGCTGTAGGATATGGATTCGGTTAGGGTCGGGTATGGAGTTGGATCTGGTTATGAGTAGCAGGCAGTGGGATAATGGATATATATTTAGGGTTAGGGTTATGTGTGAGTATGGCGGCAGAGTAGGAAGTTTAGGTTACCGAGGAGATGGGTTCGGGCTAAGCAGTGACAGGGGGTTGGGATTGTGGCCGGTGGAGGCAGGTGCAGGTGGCTGGCGGAAGTAGGTGCAGGCGGGAGCGGGTTCAAGTTTGTTAAGTGAGGGGATGATAGATTAGGTTCACCGGAAGTTGTGAGATTGGTGATGAAGATGGAGAAGCTGGGTTTCAGAGGATTTGATGTGGGGTGATGGTGGGTGTTGTTGCCGACGAGATTGTTAGGTTGTTGTTGCTCTGTTGTTGATGATGGAGTTGAGGGCTAGGGTTTGTGTAATTAGGGTTAGGAATTAGTGAGAGGGACATTTTTTTTTTGAAATTACTGCTTTGATACCATGATAATGTTAACAAAGAGATTGGAAAATATTATTGGATTATTGGAATGATGATAAATGAGTACAATATCTCCTATATATATGAGGGAACCAAATACTAAAACTAGTACATAGCCCGATATAGGACTAAATATATATAATAATATCTAACAATAATCAATTTTTTGAAAGTTGAACTGTGTGCAAAATCATGTATCAGACCGCGTTCTCATTCTATTACTAATAGGGGAGAGGAGTACGACGCGTAAGAGTGCAAAAATAAAAGTTGCAAAAAGGAATTATTGAGTAGCCAACTCTTAGACAAAAGAACAATCGTAACTGATAACATGAAACAATCTTCTAAACTCCAAAATGTATCAATCTCCACGAAAGTTTAGAGAATAAAAAATAAGGCAAATTGCCTACCGTAAATTTATTTTACTTTTTAAACTTTACCATCTAAACTGCAATAATAACTATATATTAAGCTAATGGGTTTACATCTCTCCCCTTCTTCTATTTTAAAATTGAGAAAGGAGAGAAAAAGTAATGATCTCATTTAAACTAACTCGTACGTTTTGCACATTTTTATAAAATCAAGAAATAAAAAATAAAAAATTTCAAACCCACCAAAGCGACGATTTCATAGTCTCCCACTTTCAAAATCCTCCTAACCCTCGCCTCCCACGCTGCCCCCTCACACACCACGTGCTATTCTCGTCTCCGCCCCGCCTACCACGCTTCATTCTCGCCTACAAGTCGCCTCAAGATGCCCCTCCGACCCGCCTTATATGCGCCCTCCTCGCCTCGGACTCACCTCCAACCACCTCGCATGTCTTCCTGTTCTTCGAGCCACCTCTCACGTCCCTGCACCCTCCTTGCCTCCGATGCTTCCCCCTCTGACCTGTCTCCCACGTGCCCTCCTCGCCTCTAACGTTGCTCCCTCCCACACAGCCCTCCATTGTAATACCCTGAATTTTTTATTAAATGAGAATTGTTGATTTTACGTGTTGTGCACGTACAAATTTTGTATATATATGTTATCTTATAAAATTGTTTCTCATAACATGAACAAATATTTCCTTTCTTTCTCTTTGTTTTCTAAAAGCCTATTTTAAAAAACATAAACTTATTTTTCTAATTTAAGCCCACCTTAATTAAATATATTATTATTTGACCCATGAGTCTAAAACCCACTACTTTGAAGCCTACAAACTAATTAATCTTTTAATTGTCATAACTTGTCATGCAGACACAATTAGTAGACGATTGATTAATTATTTTTGTACAACTTAATAGTGGGGGACACTAGGAGGTGCATGCACTAGAGTGTGTATTGCACACCCTTTCTAGGAGTGGCCGAATTTGAGCAAAAGAGAGAGGGAGAGTGGATGAAGTTGTGGGCGGTAGTTATGTGATCATGGAAGTTTCTACAACTTCCGAATCCATCTTGATCCTTGATCTCTAACTCCTTGATTGAATCATAGCCATCTATTCTCATCCTAAAAGTGTATAAATACCCCTATATTTCTTCTCATTAGTTCACTAAACAATTCATTAAGAGAGAAAGATTAAGAGAGGAAAAGATTGACTAGTAATAGGGAGTAAAAGATTAGAGTGAGAAATTTTGTGTGTGTCCCAACCAAGAGGAGGCCGGCAAACCATTCAAGGAGCACAAGAAGGTTCAGGTCCCAAGCTTTCAAGGAGGAGAAGGCAAATTGCAATACATTCTAGGAGGAGAATGCCACTTTCTTGCATTCTAGAAGCTTTCATATTCGTTTGTCTCCAATAGGTAGGTGTTTCTCATGCTTCTAAAATCTAGATACAATGCTAGGAATGATTTGATAAAATTACTAAGAAACAACTAAGTGAAATTGGACTCATGTTTGCTTAATTAGAGATGAAATGATAATTTAGAGAATGATAGATAAAATGATTGCTAGTTGATAAATTGTGAACTAAAGTGCTAGAATCTTTCATGTTGTCTTGCTATGTGTTTGTGAATTATGCTTTATGGAGAAATTTATGTTTATAAGACAAATTGTGATTAAATGCATCATGAAAATGTGATTTCTTAAATTAGAGTAACACTATCGTAGAAAAGATGGAAATTGGTGTTCCAAAAATATTGTAGATTGCTAATAAGTGAGAGAGTAAAGAAGAAAAGTGTTTTCGTAGATTGTAGATCGTGTACAATTGTGATTCTTGTTTTTAATGTCGAAAATATGTCCATGATTTACGCTAAATAGCAACCTGGTGCAATCGACAGTCGACCAAATTAGAGTCGACAGTCGACTATCAAGTAATAAATTTTAAATTTCAGTTACAGAACAGTCCACCGATCGTATTTTACAGTTGACTGCCCTGACTAATTGTTTTCGAGTTTAAATCTTTACCGAACAGTCAACCGACCATATTGTAACAATCGTCTACTCTGATTATTTATTTTCGAGCTTTAGAATCTCGCAGAACAGCCGACTGGCCAGACTTAACAGTTGACTGCCCTGAAGTTTAAATGATATTCAGATTTCATGAAATAATTTTCTATAACCCTGACCTAGTATAAATGAGCATTTGAGACAATTTTTGCAATGAAGAACTTACTATAAATTGTTAGTATTTTTGTAAAGAATTTTTGTTAATGAAGAATGAATTATGAATGTGACAAGTTAGAAAAATGAAATCATAATGTTTATGCATGAGATTGTGTATGAAATTGAAATTGAATGACTTGATGAATTATGAAAGAATATGAATGTACAAGTGCTATGAACATGAAATGGAAATTATTGTCAATCATGAAAAGAGAACTTATGAGTATGAAAAACTCGATGTTGTAATCATGAGTTGAAATTGAGAACTGGGGTGTAGCTAGGCCTCATACCGACAATAAAAGAAATGTTGAGATAATATTTGAAATAAAAAGACCAAGATTTTGGTCATGTGAAATGAATGAATAAGACCAATATAGTGGGAGTACTAACCCTAAGGGATTGATTTTGTTCATGATTCAATTAAATTAAGGACTAGATACATAGTGAAGATGTGATGAAAGTAAGAGAAAAATATGAGTACGAAGGCCATTGGATTGGCGGTGTGATAGTATTCACAGATTGTCCTATGATGTGTCATGAATAGGGCGAAAGTACCGTCCTGGTGGCGACGCTCGTGGGGTGTTTGACGACTGCGGGTGGTGTCATGTCTATGGTAGGAGGTAAATTACCACAGGATGCCTGCATGATGAGTCATGTGTCAGTGTGTTGAGATTCTCTCCAGGGCACCTAGACATGAGTTCGTAGTTCATAGAACATCTAGGACACTTACCGTGGTTACAGAAGTAGAATAAGTCATGGCGAGGGATTGAACCCTACAAGATGAAGAACGGTTAAGGCCTTGCTCTCGGACCTATGTAGTATGGGCTGCATAAACTCTGAACAAGTGCACGTTAGTGTCATATAACATAAATAATTGCATTAAGGACTAAGTGTACATTCACAACACGATATCAATAGGATAGTCCCTTTAGTTTTGTTTGTGAACAAGTTTGTGGTTTGTTAAGTATTGAGAATCGTTATACTGTTTCGGAATAGAGAGGATGGCCATGTATAATATTTCGTCAGTTGAATGAACTGATGCGCCCACAGTTTTATATGCAGGATAAAGTGCTTAACAAGATTGAAGTATGCATGCTGCTTAAAGATTGATTCAATTATTGTATATCTATTTTATTCATGTAATTATTGTAAAATTGCTTCCGCTATATATATGTAAATGTAAATGTAACTCTGATGTAAAGTAAAATTTTAATTTTCTTGTAAAATTATATGAAGAGAAGTGAAAAGATCCTGTAGAACTCGAATTCAGCTGTATTTGGAATTCGGGGTGTTACATCCATAAACTTTGACCTCACCTCTGATGCTGCTACCTCTCACGGATAGCACTGCCTCCTTCGCCATTTCTGAACCACTGCGTTCATCAAGGCATTATTTCCAGTGGAATTAAGGAAGAGTATTGGTTGTAGATGGGGATGATTGCGGTGTCGGATTCAATAATGAGATTTGGTAAGGTTTCTTCTACTTTTCCCTTTATGTTATTGCCTCAGGCATATTTAAATAGAAAACACTTGAAAACCTATAAATTCGATACTTAATTTCTAGAACTGTACTTTGCTTATTAACTGTTCAATGAAATGCCTATATAGCACGCAAGGTGTTTGTAAAAATGCTTTTGAGAAATTTTGCTTTACTTAAAATGAATTGTATCTATGTGTGGTATATATATTAATTTCTGAAAACCTAATTCACTACCTGATTCATTTTTAATTTCTAATTTGTGTTTTTGAAATTTCAAAATTTGGATTTGAAGAAGACAACGGGTTGAAGTCGGGGATGATTACGGTGTCAGATCCAAGAATGAGATTTGATCAGGAAGGAGGTGGTGGAGGGTAGAGGGAGGCGGGTGAAGAGATGGAGGGGGTGTTAGAGAGGGGGACGTCGCGACTATCGAGGACGACAGAGATGCGGAAGAGGATGGAGGAGTGGAGAGCGGCGTCAGAGAGGAGGTGAATTTGGGAGGGGGAGATGAGGGAAGGGATGGTCGAGATGAGGCGGGCCAGAGTCTGGATGTTGCTAGTTAGGATGTACACAACGGTCGGGTTCTGCACGTATTTTTTAAGCTAAATTTTACTAAATTATAACCTTAAAGAGGTAATTTCTCTCATTTTTCTCACATTTTTTTAGATCTCCATATAATTTTATGAGCCTCTTAAAATTATTTCAAAATATGTAATTTGTACAGGATAACACTAGTAGTAAAGTAGAAAACAAAGCAAGTTCAAAATAGTATAGTAGAAGGGTAATGCTTGGCATTGGTATCGGGTCGGGTCGGGTCGGGTCCTTCACTACTCGGACCCAGAACCGTGAGGACCGGATCCGGTTCCAGGTCCGGGTCTTATTAAAATGTTCTTACACGTTCAGGTAGGAGCGAGAGTGTGAGCGGCGAGCGGGGGCTGCGAGTGGAGGATTTAGTATAGAGGATAGAAGAAAAATGCATGAGTTTTGAATTTGGAAGAGGAAGATTTAGAATTAAGGAGGAATGACGGGAGGGTTGAGGATGAAATATTTATTTTTATGTTGATTTTTAGGTTTTTTTTTAACAGGGCCGAGTCTGGGTCCAGTATCTTTTGAGCAGACCCGGACTCGGACCCGGACCTGAAAGTACAACGGGTCCCATTTTAGGACCCGGGTAGGCCGGGTCGGTTCCGGTCCAATGTCGGGTCCGTGTCGGATCCAGGTTTCGAGTATTTATACCAATGCTAGTAATGCTGCACTACTACTAAATATACTACTTTTCTCTTTATTACCTTAGGTGGCACACTATTAATGGAGGTTATTGTAGAGTATGTGGTAGAAACATCCAATAGTAGTAAAACAACTTCTATAGGATAATTTCTCATATTTAATAACTAGTAATTTACATGTGCGATGCACGTCTTAATAAATATAGTTTTTTAAAATAAAAATTTAGACATAATCTGGATTTGAACTTAGAACCTCCTTTATAATAGTTATGCACGTGTATTGCACGGGTTGGTAGATTGACAAAACATTTATAATATTAGAGATATGGGTATTTCTTAGTTTTTAAAAATAGTGGGGGGTATATGCTAGGTTTCACATTTTAAATGGGGGCATTTGCTAAAATATTCCTTTTTAGGGGTTGCACGTGCATCACACGGGTATATTTGGTGGATTTAGTTTGGTCATATATTGCACGGATTTGTTCAGTTATAAAATTATGATTTGTTTGTTTACAATCTCAACTTTCCCATTAAAATAGTAGAGATGATGCTGACCCAGTGACCCCACTGAACACTCTGTCTGACCTATAGACCTTATCCATAGGAATAATACATGTTGTACCATGGCCCTCAGGAACAGCTTAAAGTTCAGAGTGCCACCTACGTGGCAGCTCTGTGATGAACTTCGAATATTATCGGAATATACAAAAAATTATGAGGGCATCTTTATGGGAGCCACTCTTCTTGTCCATGTGAAACCAGAAAAGAAGAAGGAGTTTAGCAAAGTGCATCCTTGTTTTATAGTTTATTACAAATCAACTTTTGGTTGAAGCATGCAAAATTGTTGCAGTAAAAGTGTAGATATTGAACTGTGCAAATAAAAATTTTATCACAAGAACTATATTATTCATTTAAAAAGATAAGACATACTTAAAAATCATCACTTATGTATTGTAAAACGAAATACAAATAATGCTTGATGTGTCAATATAACAATATGGGTTATCTCGTATAATTAATAAAAACGTTTTTCAATATATATAAAAAGTAAGCATTTGACTATTAAAAAATAACAAGCAGTAGTTAACACTAATAATATACTGTGATCCCAAACACATAAAATTTTTAAACAAAAAAATAGTCCACATTCGGTATCTGAACAGAATATAACATCAGTACATGACTTAGACGAGAACTATGAAGAGTATATAACTCCAAATTTTTATAGTTTTCTTATATTTAACAATTAACGACCGAAGACTCCACAAAATACACAAAATTTAATTCATATTATGCATCTCATCTCCTTTTGGGTTACAGCTGTAGCGGCAGGAACGAAAGGAAGGATCGCCAGGACCTTCTAGGTGGATGAGTATGACGACGAGGAGGTCGAGTTCGGAGCTACTTCTGAGTGAGAGAGGATCGGTATCTCCACATGGTTTTTTGTAGTGGATTGTTTACTCGGTTGTACTCTTTATGCTATTGTTTTTCTATTACTATGATTGGTCCCACCCTCCACGATTTTGTTGGAAGCTTATCAGTGACTACGTTTTACTTTTTTGTTTGTAAGACTTGTAATTGCACCAAGTAGTCTGGATTGCTTTGATAAATTCTCTTTAATAAAAGAGTAATGCTACATCCACTACCAATTTCACTATATTTCTCTTCACTACCTTAGGTGGCACACTCCAATAGGTAGGAAAAGATAGAGTAGGTAGGGGAACTCTCCAATAGGAGTATGCCACATAAGGTAGTGAAGACAATGGTAGTGAAATTGGTAGTGGCTAAAGCATTACTTTTTTAAAAAAAAACACAAAATAGGGTGGCAATACTCCACTTTTCTTCTTTAAAGAAACACAAAATTTAATAATTAAAGCGAAAAGGCCACTAGAAATGGCCACTGCGGCACTGCCTCCTAACTCGACAGCGACACCCCTCCCAAAAATCATAATTACACAAACATACCTTCCATTACACTCCAAGTTAAACCCTTAATAAAATCCCTTTCACTCCCTCTCTCTCTCTCTCTCTCATCTCATCGCCATCATCCGATTCCAATCCATGGCGATCGCCGCCTCCTCCTTCTCTCTCCTCCTTTTGTTCGCGGTCTGGTGCTCCGCCGCCACCGGTGCCTACATCGCGTACAACACCTCGGCGGGGATCGTCGCCGGGAAGCTGAATGTGCACCTGGTCCCGCACACCCACGACGACGTGGGGTGGCTCAAGACCGTCGATCAGTACTACGTCGGATCCAACAATTCCATCCAGGTCCTTCAACTTCCCCAAATTTGCGTTCTCTGACTAATTCACTTGAGCTGTTGGTCGGAGTTACTTGCAGTTTAGTTCCCCTAATCATAGTATTTGCAATTTGGTCCTTCAATCAGAATGACTTCAGCTTTGTTTGTTATTGCTGAAAAATGCAGAACTATTAGAAAGAATTATGTTTAACTTTGTTAGTAAATGTAATTTTTGAAAATCTGAACGCATCACTTTAGAGCATCCACAGTCGTTATGGTTAAAATATGCATAAATGGATAAATGTATATAGCAATCTCTCGTTTTGCTGCAGTCGTAGAATGCTATATTTTACCATTTTAAATTAAAATAATAACAGACGGTGCTTCGTATTGCGTCGGAGAGGGAAAAAAATAAGAAAACATTTAAAAAGGTGGGACGGCATATCATCTTGCGTCGGAGAGAATTTTTTTTTTAAAAAATGGTGCGACGGCACTTGAAGTGCCGTCGGAGGAAATTTATAAAAAAAAATTCTCGAAAAGGGAGAGACGGCACATTGAGTGCCGTCCGACAAAAGGGGCCATTTTAATTTTTTTTTTGTTTGTTTAGCTTTTCCGGAAATTGGGGCAAAAAATTAGCCTTAGAGCATCCACAGTGGTTTGCTAAATACTCAAAATTTAGAAATCCATTTAGAAAACCTACGTGCAGTGGTTTGCTAAAAACTCAAAAGTTAGAATAGGAATGTACAGTAAGTTGCTAAAGTTAGAAGCCTGGATAGAAGATTGCTAAATATAGAAGACGGATGATGATGCTCCGTTTATGGCCTTGGACGGATGATGATCATCCGTTCTTTATTTTCTTTGATTTAAAAAAAAAAAAAATCCGAACTGAGCAAACGGATGATGTTCATCCGTGTGGCTCAATTTCTGACTTTTTTTTAAATATTTTTTTAGTTCTTTTTGATTTTTTTATAATATAAAACCCAAAAAAAATTCAAAAAAAAAGCCCAAACCATCCAAACGGATGATGATCATCCGTTTGGAATGGTTTGACTTTTTTGTTGACTTTTTTTTTAATTTTTAAAATCACCGTTAAGTATTATAATGAGTTAAAAAAAAAAAAAAAAAACTAAAAACGGATGATGTTCATCCGTCTACTCTAATTTTAGGATTTTGACCACTGCAGCGAACTACTCCGATTGCTATTGCTAAATGCTAATTTTAGAAATGAGAATAGCAAACGACTGTGGATGCTCTTATTATTTATATTTCTATGATGTATATAATGTGAATAGGTGTGCATGCTTAAACTCTTCTATGCAAAGCACATGCAAAACTCATAGACAATAAACAAGAATCTGTTGACATAATTTGATTATAAACACATGCACCATATGTTCTAATAATTTTATAAGTGCAATACAAATAGAGGAAGAAAACAGTATGTGCGATTTTATAAGTGCAATACAAAATTTAAATTAAAAAAAAATACCAACGGACGGCACTCGAAGTGCCGTCCGACAAAAGGGGGGCTTGGGTTCTTTTTAATTTTCTTTAATTACAAAAATTAATTTTTTTTCGAGGGACAGCACTTCAAGTGCCGTCCGACCATTAATTTTTTATTTATTTATTTATTTTTTTTGTGCGATGGCATTTCGAGCTCCGTCGTTTATATATGCATATTTCTCATTCCAGTTCTCATATATAGCAATCTACTGTAGCGATTTATGCATAATATGCATATTTAGCCAACGACTACGGCGCTCTTTCTTTACAAAATATGCATATTATGCATATATACCAAACGACTACGGATGCTCTTAGGTGCTTTGAAAAAAAGGTTAAAATTAGTTGTTTTAGAAAAAAAGTACTTTTGATTAAACACATTTTTAATTAAGTTTGCCAAACACGTTGAATTATGTTAACTTCAAAATTTATTTCGTAAGTAAAAGTACTTTTTGAAAAGCTATACACACCACTTCAGGTGTTTTGAGAAAAATGATAAAATTAGTAGTTTTATAAAAAGTACTCTTGATTAAACACATTTTAAATTAAGTTTGCCAAACACGTAGAATTATGTTTAACTTCAAAATTTTCCTCGTAAGTAAAAGTACTTTTTGAAAAGCTGAACGCACCACTTTAGGTGTTTTGAGAAAAAAATGCTAAAATTAGTAGTTTTATAAAAAGTACTTTTGATTAAACACATTTTTAATTAAGTTTGTCAAACACGTATTTAAAGCCTAAAAGCTTTTAGACCGAAAAACTCTCTCCAAAAGCAATGCCCAAAGGAGCCTTAGTCTTTTAGTTAGAATCATTTGGGTTCTGCTGTGACATTGTGACATTAAGAACTGTTGCTTAATATTAATGGAAGTGATGTAAAGAAGAAATATGTTTTGTTTCAAATTTTCTTTGTGGTTGAAAGCACTTTGAGAGAAGCTAAGAGTAGCTCTTGAGTTGTGGTGAGAAAATGGTCAAAAACAGCGGTGTTTGGAAAAGTATTTTTGTTACCAAAACCTATTTTGAGTCTAAAAGTGTTAAAGAGCCTACAAAAAGGTACTCTCTAATAGCAATGCCAAATGGAGCCTTAGGTGTTGCTGTGGACAATTTCTTTGTTGAAAGTGTTGCTTACGATGATGTTGTAAAGAAAAAATATGTTTAACTTCAAATTTGCAGTTAAAGTCTACTTTGTTCTGAAATTTGTTCTTTCGTAGGTGGCTTGTGTGCAAAATGTGCTAGACTCGCTGATCCCGGCTTTGCTGGCGGATAAGAACCGGAAGTTCATCTATGTTGAGATTGTAGGTATTTATTTTGTTTGGTCTCTTTGGGGTTCATGGTTCTTGGAATTTGAAAGTAGGGTTTGGATGTAGGCTTTTTTTCAAAGGTGGTGGAGGCAGCAGAGCGATGCTATGAAGGAGATGGTGAAGGGTCTGGTGAACTCTGGTCAGTTGGAGTTCATGTAAGCCTTCTCTTTTCTATGCTTATTTTAGTGAAATTTGAAGTAGTGCTAATTGTACTAATTTTACTGTACTATACTACTTTCACACTATAAAAAAATTAATTGGTGGTTTGTGCAAGCAATTATTACAGAAGTTTGTCAAAGAGAAATAAGGAGAATATTTCCTACCTTTTTCTCTTTTCAATGTAATTCTCTACTGTCTGAACCCCCAAAAGCACCTATGATGTTTAAGATGCATGGATAGGTATTTATTTCGCTGTAAAATATATTTGTCAAGAGACATATTTTTGGTAAATTCGATAAATTGAACTTATTTTTTTAATTGAAAGATTTTTTCTTGATTTGTTAGTTTGGTCATGCTAGATGCAGATTCGTTAGTATTTTGCTTTTTCCAATTGAACCGTGGTACAATCAAAATTTCATTTTTTTGTGTGTTGAAGAAATGGGGGAATGTGCATGCATGATGAGGCTGCAGTGCACTACATTGATATAATTGATCAGACGACTCTTGGGCATCGTTTCGTATTGGAAGAGTTTGGTAAGACTCCAAGGATCGGTTGGCAAATCGACCCTTTTGGACATACTGCAGTTCAGTCTTACTTGCTTGGGGCTGAGGTACATTTTTGAATAGTAATATTGTGTAGATCGAAATTTTAGACATTTCTGTTCTAATTTTAAGTTGCAGATTATTAGCATTGACAGATATTAGACATTTCTGTGCTAGCTCGGAACTGCAAGTGTTTTAAAATTGGTTCTGTACTTTGCATTGTTTGCTTTGATGGAAGAATAGTCCATCATATTTACAGGAGGGGCATGCATTCTTATTAAAGTTGTCAGAGTATATTAGGTAGTCTACAACTTGTGGTCTTCTAGGAATTCTGTGGAATATTTGGAGCATTACCATTTATTGTGTTATTTCACTATTCTATCTTTAGTAAGCTATTATTACAAGTCTTGAGTTCACAATTTTTTTTAGAATACATGCCGTTCCCGACGACGAGCATAAAATAACTAAACTCGTCATTGGAAACGGCGAGTTTAGTTGTTGAGTTCACCAGCTCAATTAGTTTGCCAATTGCTCTCCTTTTACAAATAGTTTTGAAAAAATGCATAAAATAAAATAAAAATCGAGCGCCCCGCCCACCTATTTATTTCTTCTTCTTTTTTTTTTGGGAAGTGCGAGTGTTGGCAATTAAATTCGGACTTTCTATGTATTAAACTAATGAGTGGTGGTGTAAAAATTAATAATAATAAATGAACGACAACATTGCCTATGAGTGGTGGTGTAAAAATTAATAATATAAATGAACGACAGCATTGCCTAAAGCATGCTCCTTGCAATCTTTAAATAATACCAGTAATTTACACATGCGATGCACGTCTTAATAAATATAGTTTTTTAAAGTAAAAATTCAGACGTAGTCTGGGTTTGAACCTAAGACCTCATTTATATTAGTTATGCAAGTGTGTTGCATGCGTTGATAGATTTACAAATGAAACTAAGGCCTTCTCCCATTATAATATTAGAGATTAGAGATCAGAGATTAGAGTATAGAGATTAGAGATTAGAGATTTACACGTGTGATGCACGTCTTAATAAATATATTTTTTCTAAAGTAAAAATTCAGAAGTAGTCTGAGTTTGAACTTAAGACCTCTTTTATAATAGTTATGCACATGCGTAACATGCGTTGATAGATTGACAAATGACACTAAGGCCTTCTCCCATTATAATATTAGAGATTGTGAAGTTCTAGTATAGAGAAAGAAAAGAATACTTTATTGGATAATTATAACTGAGTACAATACCTTCTATATATATAGAGGAGAGGACAACGATTAAACTAATACAATTTTCGATGTGGGGCTAAACTAATACACTAAAACTTCCCCTCAAGCTGGTGCGTAGATATTGTCGAAGCCAAGTTTGCTCAAGAAGGTTTAAAAACGCTTATGAAGTTGTGCTTTGGTTAGGATATTAGCAAGTTCTCCTGATCGGACATAAGAGAATGAAATCTTCTTCTCACATCATCAAGAACAAAGCGACAATCAACTTCGATATGTTTTATGCACTTATGAAACATTGGATTTTTTAGAAATGTGCATAGCAGCCTGGTTGTCACAGTAGAGTGGAACTGGAGATGACAATGTGATTGCCAAGACTCGAAAAAGAGATTTGAGTCATAAGACTTCAGAGACCAAATGCCCAATGGCTGGGTATTCAGACTTTGTACTTAATTTAGTTACAATGGGCTACTTCTTACTTTTTATGATACCAGATATCCTCCAAAGAATACAAAGTACCCAATAGTTGAGCCCCTATCATCAACCGATCTTGCCCAGTCATCATTAGAATAACCTCGTGAAGAAAGAGAGTAATTAGGCTTGAAGAGAAGTCCTTGCCCTGGGGACTTCTTAAGATAGCGAAGAATGTGAACCATAGCTTTCCAATGAGTAATGGTCGATGCATGCATAAACTTGCTAACTAGTCCAACTGCATAGGCAATATCTGGCATAGTCACCGAGAGATATATGAGTTTGCCAACCAACTAGTGATATCGTTCTGGATCAGAGAACAATGCATAATTGGAGAAGGATGACAAGTTAATATTGGGATCCATAGATATGTTATTGGGGCGACATACCAATATTCTTATCTCAGTAAGAATATTGAGAACATATTTACTTTGTGAATGAAAGATGTTATTTTTCGTGCGTGCAACCTCAATGCCAAGAAAGTATCGAAGCAGACCAAGATCTTTTGTTTGAAAGGTTTGTGTTAACTGTTGCCTAATGTCTGCAATATCTTGCGAGTCACTGTCTGTGACAATGATATCATCAACATAGACTAATAGGATAACAATACATTTACTTCTTTTTTTTTGAAGAGAGAATGGTCTGCCTTGCTTCTAGAGAATCTATAAGAGCACACAGCTTTGCCGAACTTTTCAAATCAAGCTCGAGGAGATTGTTTGAGGCTATAAAAACACGAACAGATGTGAGTTTCACAACTGGAGAAAAGTCTCTGCATAGTTTATGTCAAATTCCTGTGTATATCTTTTAGCGACAAAGTGAGTTTTGAGTCGCTCAACTGTGTCATCAGGATTATGTTTGACTGTGAATACCTACTTACAACCAACTGTCTTACTATCCACAAGGAGGCGAACCAACTATCAAGTACCATTCTGCTAAAGAGCCTGATTTTCTTTTTCATGGTTGTTGTCTAACCAGGGTGCTTGTGTGCTTCATGAACATTTCTAGGAATAGAGTTGAAATACAAAGAAGAGGTAAAAGTTTGAAAAGACATGTTCAGTTTATAAGAAGAAACAAATTTGGCAATATAATAGTAAGCACAAGAACGTTGAGCCTTACGTTGACCGATAGGTAAATCATATGTTAGGAATACTACCGACAGAAGTGGTTGGCATCAGTTAAACAACAGCGGGTACATCTTTAATGGTCGAGTCAAAACGAATCTTTTCTTACATAAACCCGAAGTAGTGGTGGTGGTGGTCGTGGTGGTGATGATGATGAGAAATCAAGAATCTCTATAACAGCTCTTGGTAAATCGGGAGTTTTGGAAGGAGTTTGTTCAAAAAAATATTTGTGCTGAAAAAATTGACACATCCGCTGAGGTAAACATTTTTTTCCATGAAGATCAATAGTAAAGAAAACATGAAAAACATGAATATCCAAAAAAACATATTTAGTAGTATGCGAGTTAAGTTTATCAGTGCCTAAGTGAAGATTTTGAACAAAACAAGTGCAAAAAAAAAACACAAGGTGGTATCTTTAAATGGAAATACCAGTTTGAATGGGGATTGATTTGAAGAATAGGAGTAGGCATACGATTAATAAGAAAAAGGCAGTGAGAACCGCAAAACTCCAACAAAACTTTGAGGCCTTCATTTCAAACATTAGAGAGCGAGTAGTGCTATGTAAATGTTGATTTTTGTTGGGTCTGATATGGGTTTGGATTTGTGTTTGGATTTGTTTACGTCGAGAACAAACAAAGAAGGTAGTATGGGTTGGAAGTGATGGAGTTTGGTGTTTGGGGATGATGGTGCTTGGTATGCTGGCGTGGGGATGATGATGATGGAGTTTGGCTGTTTATTGGTGTGGAGGGTTTGGGTTTGTATGGAGATAGGGGTTGGCTGTTTAGGCATGGGATGCTGACGGCCATAGGTGGGTGGGAGGTTTGACGGCTGTGGAGGAGAGGATTAGTGTTAGGGTTTTGGGTTTGAAAGAAGTCAGAGGGGGGAAGAAGAGTTTTTTTTAATTAAAAAAAAGGAAAAGAAAGATCAAGGGAACCTTATTTTTTTGTGTATGGAGAATTTGTGCAGATTTTTCCTGCTTTGATACCATACAAAGTTCTAGTATAGAGAGAAAATAATACTTAATTGGATGATTATAACCTAGTATAATACCACCAATATATATATATATATATATATATATATATATATATATATATATATATATGAGAGGACAAAGAGTAAACTAATACAATTTTCGATGTGGGACTAAACTAATACACTACTTTAACAATAATATAATTACGATACATAATTAGAGGAGTTTAAATTCAATGCTTTTTTTTGTTCTTTTGGCACGTTAAGTTCTCTTCAATGATTTTCCATTCTAATATAGGACATAACAAAAACGGTTTGTTTAAGATGCACGCAAATAGTTCCAATTGCAATTGCTGCAACTGCGGATGCTCTGTTAGCAGAGCTGCATCACAAGATTTAGGTGCAAGCAACCGAAACCCCCAAGTGAAGCTATGAAAACATCTCTCTCTCTCTCAAGCACACACGCACGAACGATCTAGCATTGTCTTGGGGGAAGCAAGGGTCCATTACTCTAGGTATTTGCACACTTTCAAATTATTATTCAAGTTGCTAGGTTGTTTTATGAATGGTAACAAGTGTCGGTATCGGTTGACAAATCTCTGGTCAATGCATCTCGGTCTTGACCGAGATTTGATCAGTGTGCTAGTGTTATATTGGACTTGTTATGCACTATGTTACCATGATTAAATGTGATTAGTACTAGGTTTGCCCGTTGACATGTGCCTACGACACGTTTTCGGAACGGTGCACCCGGTTTGATTATATAAAATAGTTTTAGAGGTCCAGCAAATTAATTGAAGTAGGAAACATATTATATGAGGAAACAGCATATCTACCTATAAGCTCAACCATCGCCTTCTTGATCATTAGCTTGAACTTACTTGGAATGCGTAGTTTATTAGAAACACTGCATAGATTTTTTTTAACTTCAGCATCACTTTTAGATGCTTGTAATAGTTATGCAATGACATGATCATATAGGTTTTATAGAGCTTACTCTAATTTCATAACCACTATGAGCATGTCTAAATACAATGGTAACCCAAGTGCAGGTGTGAAGGTATCTACAATACCAATAATCTAAACATTTGTTTGTCTGAGACTCAGTTTGCAATTGAAATACCTATTATTATTTCAACCAAAAAGTAATGCATGAAGTTCTCAAAACTCTAATCCAAGCTAATCATTTCTTTTATCTCCACTTTGTCTCTCCATTGCACCTTTATAAAAAAAATCAAAATGGATCAATAACAAATTTACTTTAGCTGTCTTTCTTGAGTGGAGAGTTTGCACCCTTCACTGGTTACTCCAGTCATCCTAATCCTATATATCCAAACATACACTAAAAGTTCTTATATGTTATGTTATCCATGGTTTCTAATAATCAGTGTAGGGAACACTTCACGACAGTATATTTTCTTGTAGTAAAGAAATTTATATTGCATATTTGCAAATTATTTTAGGTTCCTGATCAGCTTACCTGGCTTGCTATGGTTTGGAAGCCCAAATTGAGGCCACCAAATAATCCATCTCTCACTTGCGTACACCTTAAATGAAAACCAATAAAAAACTCACCAGTAAATCACCAAATTAAAATTTTTTAAACCAAAAAATAAAACAATCATAGCTCTCTGAATTTCCCATGCACACACAAAATTCGAGTCAGCAAAAAACTGAGTAATCCCCTACACACAAAATTAAAAATTAGAATGAGAATTCGGTTAATGAGTTGAAATTAGAGTCGCCGCATCGCATGTAGAGGCTCTCGATTTGGTGGAGGGGAGTCGCTTGATATTCACGTTTAATTTGGTGGAGGGGAGTCACCGATACGGAATCAGCAACGCACTGTTCTAAAAATCGGTCTAGGCACCCGCCTAGGTGGCGCTTAGGCGCTAGGCGGTCCCCAGGCGACTCGCCTAGGCTCTAGGTGTTTGAAAAAATCGGTTTGGCCTATTGGGTAGGTCTAGGCAGGTCTGGACGGGTCTGGGCATCCTAGGCGGACCCGGATCATAAAATAGAGCTTAACCCGATCTGACCCAATCCGGACCCATTTAAAAATAACTTCCGGGTTTATAAGGAGTTAGAGATTTAGTTCATATTAGTGGTAGTAGTAGTAGTAATAGTTCTTAGGTGGTGTCTTTTACTTGTAGTAGTAGGTGTGGTCTGGTTGTTTGCTTTCATCTTGAGGATTTAGCGTTATTGTTCCGATAATGCATGATGGAACAATAAAACAAAATCAAAAGATAAATTGGAGTAAAAATAAATAAATAAATAAAAAACACCTAGCGCCTAGCTGCGTAGTCCCCGCTTACAGGGTCTAGGCGCTAGGCCCCCATCGGTTGCCCGACTACCGCCTAGTGACTTTTAGAACACTGGGCAGCGGATCAGATATTGGGGGCGACCTCTTGATTGGGGTTCGACACTGGATTTGGATTTGGATTTGCTTTAAGATTCGCGCTTAAGAGGACGATGGAGGATTCGCCAATGGAATGGAAGCGAAGGTTTAAGAAAATGGTTTTAGGGATTTAGAGTTAGTGGTTTAAATACCCTAGGGGAGAGAGAGAAATTGGAACTCTCTGGTTTTGAAAATAGATGGAGCAAACTGATCTGAATAGGAGGGAGGGAGAGAGAGAGAATTAAATAAATAAAGGAGTTGTTTTTTGGGGGGGGGGGAAATATCTTTTAGGAGCTTAGATCTGGACCATTGATTTTCTTACTATTGAAGGAGAGCCACTTGGTAGCTTTTCTTTGTGTTTTATTATATAGATGGTCTGTTAAATCTCGGCAAAGTTCATTATTTTTTTTGCATTTTTATGTGTGAGAATCTAGAAGATTCACATTTGTAGTTCATTTTGTTCTATGAATATTCTTTGAAAGATGCCCCTTTAAATCTATTACATTCTTGCAAAGAGAACCTTTTTCTCACATTCTACCATTTTTTTCTAATTTGAAGTCTTCATCATGTTTCTCCTAAATTTTATCTATTCATCTACTCCTAAAAAATGGAAGGATATTGAAATATCTCTCAACCCTTTTGCAGGTTGGATTTGATGCTCTCTACTTCTCAAGGATAGATTATCAAGATAGAATAAAGCGAAAAGACTTGAAGACTCTTGAGGTTGTATGGCGTGGATCTAAAACCCTTGGCTCATCTGCGGATGTGAGTGACTGTCTACCCTCTGTCTTCATGAAACTGTAATTTTTGATACATGCATATTGGATTTGTTTGTCATGGGAGTTGTGCCACGCTGTACTTTAGTGACCTTTTGAATTTTTGGTACATAGATGAAGAATTTATTTTGTTTACAGATTTTTACAGGCATATTTCCCCAGAATTATGAACCTCCTCCTGGTGGATTTTACTTTGAAATTAATGATAACTCACTTCCTGTACAGGTAACTTTGTTTGCAAGAATGCTTTTGATTATTTGAATGGCCGAAGACTAAAGTTTATTACTGTTCTTTCTATGATTGAAGGATGATCTCCTTCTGTTTGATTACAACGTTCAAGAACGAGTAAACGATTTTGTTGCTGCAGCTATAGCACAGGTTTGTGGGTTATTACCTTAATAGGTGATGCAGTTTTATGGTTTTTGCTTATGTCCTGTACATTTCTCCTTGGTAAAAATTTCAAATGATCAGGCTGTTAACTGACCACTATTGTTTTCTTTAGCAACTTGCAAAAAGTAAATATCTTTCTAATGGAAAATGGACTGTTGGGTGAAATGACAGGCCGTTTTATGCATTGCAGAACATTATAGTTAAGATTATTTCCATATGACCATGAAGTGGAAGGTGCATTTTGGCTTTAGCTTATAATGTATCATTGGATATAACATGCAATTCCCCATACTTAATTATCTTTCACTTCAAGATTTATTTCTTAGTCTAGGAAATATTTGGAGACCTCCTCTCCATGTATGCATGATTTTTTAACTGAAATGACTAATACATTGGTTACCTATCACATAACTTATTATTAAATAATCTATCACATAACTGGCAATCTGGGCTTAGGGCATGCGCCTTCTCTCGCGTATACTTCTTTGGTCAATGGTTTCTGTCCCCTCTCGTCCTTATAATTTGTTCATTGATTTTTGTGCCTCCCTCTCGTACTTATACTACTTATTTGTTCAATGATTTGTGCCTCCCTCTCATACGTATACTACTTGTTTGTTCAATGATTTGTGCCTCCCTCTTTCTTATACTTCTTATTTTCAGGCAAACGTTACTAGAACTAATCACATAATGTTCACCATGGGGACTGATTTTAAGTACCAATATGCAACTTCATGGTTCAGGCAGATGGACAAGTTCATTCATTACGTCAACCAGGTGATTTTTCTGTTTTAACATTCCTATTATTATTGTTGTTGGTGGTGGTGGTGTTATATATATATAGTCCCCTTCGGTTGCACACTACTTTTGGTGAACACTCCGTGAACACTCACGAAATAGAGACCCTATGAAAAATCCGAACCGCTCATATTGTTCTATATGCCTAAGATAGCCTAACAATAAAAAATCAAGTAATTTGAAGTTCATTTGCCCATCCATCATGCTGTTAGAATTTTCAGCCATACAATTTTGTGATGATGTAAATCATGGACAAATGAATTTCAAATTAATTGATTTTTTGTTGTTAGGCTATCTTAGGCATATAGAACAATATGAGCGGTTCGGATTTTTCATAGGGTCTCTATTTCGTGAGTGTTCACGGAGTGCTCACCAAAAGTAGTGTGCAATTGAAGATTTCTCTCTCTCTCTCTCTATATATATATACTAGGTTTGCCCATTGACACGTGCCTACGGCACGTCTTCGGAACGGTGCAACTTATTTGATCATATAAAATAGTTTTGGAGGTCGAGCAAATTAATTGAAGTAGCAAACATATTATATGAAAAACTTTTGGGATCCAGCAAAAAACATATTATATGATTTTTTTGTTTTTTTTAACTATTTTTAAAGCTTTTAAATTTTTTATTTTTTTAGTTTCTAAATTTTTTATTTTAAAAAAAATTTAAAAAATTTATTTTCTTAATTTTTTGAATAGAAGAGGGAGGGAGAGAGAGAGAGAAAAAAAAATTTAAATAAATATAGGAGTTGTTTTGGGTGGGGGATTTGAATTTGAGTTTTGGAGGGAACTTTTGGCGGGAAAATATGTTTTGTGAGGTTAGATATGTGCCTTTGATTTTTGAGGGGATTGAAGGAGAACCACTTGATAGCTTTCTTTGTGTTTTATTATATAGATATCAGATCATGAGAACTCTTTCAATGAGAACCACGTGTGAGCTTTTTTTTGAGATATAAACTAAAAAATCTGAACGGTTCATTTTGATCTACACATCTAAATTAGTCTACGAATAAGAAATCAAGTCATTTAAGATTTGTTTGTCCATGCATTAAAGTGTTACAAATTGTACGGCCGAATATCATTGTTTTTTAATTGACATGATGGATGGACAAATGAATATCAAATGACTTGATTATACATATTTTGACTAATTTAGTCATTCTAAATAATGTGAACGGTTCGGATCATTTATATGATGGCTATGTAAAAAGTTCACACGAAACTTATTGTGAGAACTAGTTCTTACATGAACACTCCCATATATATATATATATATATATATATATATATATATATATATATATATATATATATATATATATATATATATATATATATATATATATATATATATATATATATATATGGGAGTGTTCATGTAAGAACTAGTTCTCACGATAAGTTTCCCATATATATATATATATATATATATATATATATATATATATATATATATATATAGAACTAGTTCTCACGATAAGTTTCCCATATATATATATATATATATATATATATATATATATATATATATATAGAACTAGTTCTCACGATAAGTTTCCCATATATATATATATATATATATATATATATATATATATATATATATATATATATATATATATATATATATATATTCAGTTGAAACGCATTATAGCGTGCAAACCGCTGAAGCCGTTGTTTGAAACAACGTCATTCAACGGCCTAGGGTATAATGAAGCCGTTGTTTCAAACAATGACTTCAGGCTTAGGGCGTTTGCATGCATTGCACGGTACATTGTGTTCGCAACCAAAGATCGCACCCCCCCCCCCCCCCCCCCCCCCCCCCCCTCTCTCTCTCTCAATATATATATATATATATATATATATATATATATATATATATATATATATATATATATATATATATATATATATATATATATATATATATATATATATATATATATATATATGTTGACTTCCAGCGACATTGGTACTTGAACTTTGCGGTTCAATTGTTGGGATGGTTAGAATCTTTGACTAACCTTCTGTTGTGACCACAATTCCAATCTTCTAATTACACTGAAGTGCATGTCCTGATTCTGAACCATCTATAAGCATCCTGCCCTTTTAATTAAATGTTTGTCTTCAACTAAGTATTTGATTGTTTTAATTTAATTTTTGATATGAAGATTGTTCAACGGAACTCCAGCAAACAAAACCAAAATGAGTTCACATACATCCAGTTATAACAGAAACAGAAAGAGATCATTCTACTCTACTACAAAGATACAGTAGGAAAACTAGAAATAACAATGAAATTTTGATTTTAATAGAAGCTACTTGAGAATGTTCAATTGCTCTTATCCCTTTGTTCGTTGTGTATTTCTTCATTTGTTTTGTTTTTATGAAAAATGTTTCTATGCATTATTGTTTGTCTTGCTTTAGGATGGTCGGGTTAATGCTCTATATTCAACTCCTTCGATATACACGGATGCAAAGTACGCAGCAAATGAGGATTGGCCTCTCAAGACTGATGACTTCTTCCCGTGAGTACAACTCAAAATGTTTATAAAACATTAAATTCCTGTGACCAATTGTGGTTCTTTAGCCTTGCAACAATGTATATCTTGATTATAGGTATGCAGATCGTGCAAATGGATATTGGACTGGATACTTCACAAGTCGGCCTGCTTTGAAAGGCTATGTCAGATTGATGAGTGCTTATTACCTGGCAAGTCTTCTGTTCTCTTCTTAGATAATCAATTACTGCATATTTGTTATCTCATGACAAGAATTTTTTTGGTTTATGATCAGGCTGCTAGGCAGTTGGAATTTTTCAGAGGAAGGAATAGTGCTGGCCCCACAACAGACAGTTTGGCGGATGCTCTAGCCATAGCTCAACACCATGATGCTGTCAGTGGAACTTCAAAACAACATGTAGCTGTTGATTATGCCAAAAGACTATATATAGGTTATAAAGAGGTGATAATTTCAGTTTCTGTATCTCAGTTTATATTCCTTTCCAAATTTAAAATGAAAGCAAGTTTAATTCTTTGCAGGCTGAGAAATTGGTCGAATCGTCACTTGCTTGCTTAAGTGAATCAGGGTCCAATTCAGACTGTAGAAATACAAAAACAAAGTTTGAACAGGTAAAATACGAGGCTATGAAGCAGCTATTTTGTTCTTCCAAAAATCCTTCAAGAGGGTCAATTTCCTGAATAGGATGTGTTGTTTTAATATTTTATTTTGGAAGATAATGATTGTAGTGTTAGGTTCAAAACTTCAAATCGGATAACAAATGGACACATTGCTGAGGTGAAATTTAGGTTTCTAAAATCATATCTAGATAATGAAGTTTTGTTATCTTTACTGTCTTTTTCTTGCAAAACTTTGTTATCTACATGTGTGCTTTTGAATCATAATTAGTTTTAATGCCTGTATTGCTGTATGTGTGCTTGGTACTTTGTACTTTGATACCTATTTGGAAACAGTTGATAACAGAATTACGAAGCAACCATAGATAGTCAAACCGAGTGAATGACATGAGTCCTTGAGCTAGAGTTTTCTCAGAATGATTCAAGTTTTCACTTCTAAGATATGCATAAAATTATACAAGAGATCATCATACTACCTAAACCTAGAGCAACACATGGTGCCATGTACAAGACATCCAGACGAGAATACTTAAAGCAGAAACAATGCTACTATTGGTGAGGTTGATGACAACCAAAGCACCAGTTCCATACTGCAGATCATAGAATCGAAATCCAAAGAGAGGGAGGAACCCACAAATATTAGGGGCTCTACACCTATGGTTAGATTAGTCGTGCACTGCCTCTATATTAATAGTAGTCACGATGTATAAAATGCTGTTGTTAAATCATTAACCATCTAATTTAATGGCTTATACCAGACACTACTATGCTCTGAGATCTGTTTAAATTTACTAGTTTATTTAAATGTTTTTAGTTAATAATTGTAGTGGCTAGTATTAAGATCCATGTCTGAATTCACATTTCTTTCTTTTTCTAGTAAACATGGCATTTTTGGAACTTGGTAATTCTGTCACATTTGTGTTGTATTTGTTGATGATGAATTTAGCTGATCACGTCCAGTCGTCCAAATGGATTATAATCACATTCTTAGGGAAGATGTATTCTTATTCTTACTTATGCACATCATGCACATGCACTCTTGATTGGTTAACAGACATGAGAAAGGATTTATTCCTGTCAATTCTTCCTAATTTCCGAATTTTGTAATTTTCAGTGTCCTCTTCTGAATATAAGTTACTGTCCTCCAACTGAAGTCGAGTTTTCAAATCGGAAAAGCTTGGTAATATGTGATGTCAGAGCTTGCATTTTATGCTCATTTGGTGCCTCCAGTCCACACTGACTTTATGTACATTTTTCCTGACTGTTTTTTTCAGGTTGTTCTTGTCTACAATTCACTTGGGTGGAAGAGGGAGGATGTGATCCGTATACCTGTAAGCAATAACATTCAGACTATAAATTGATTTAACGGAGCTGATCAAGCTCCTAATGCAATTTACATATTTCATTCAGTATTTCATTATATTGTATTTAGGGCTAGTGCATGTAACTTTGTTCTATAACTGCTTCTATGGTTTAAACTATACTTCATCCCTGCCATACTATCCTTAACTGACTTAGAAATGTTTTAGCATAGCCTTAGTTATGAACTGTATAGTGAAGTGATACTCCACTTTTATCATGCTCAACTGCACAGGCAGATGAAATGTGTCAAGTTTAATCTAATGAGTTGGTGATAAAATCTCCAGCCTCATTTGGTGGGTGCTAGAGGTTCAAACATTCCACTGATAAACACAACGAATATCGGTGTTGTGGTGTTCGCGATTTTGGAATCTAGTTTTTGGGGGGTGAACTGGCAATATATAGCCAAAATTGTTAGGATTAATTAGATAATTCTTTCTAATAAGTTTGTAAATTTATCTCGCTGATTTTACTTTTTACTTGTGACTTCCTCAAGTTTGTCAGTAATTGATAATGCAAGAATTAGTAATTTTTTTTTTTGATAGAAGGGATGAAGTCCGTAGACTTCAGCCAAGATAAAATAAAGAATTAGTAATTTACTTTATTCTTTGCTAGTTATTACCAAATAAGCCCAAGGAAAAAAGATGTTCAATGATTGGCTGAAAGAAAACTAGCAACAAACAATTCGGTATTTTTCATTTACTATAGAAAGATCTTGAAGGTTGAAGGGTCCTCAAAGAGCATCTATTGATTAGCTACACAATCCTCAACTTGTGTATAGGATCATCAAGTTAAAGGAACAAAAAATGTGCTAGGCCTTTTTTTCTCTCCTTTTGCTAATACGGATGCAATCCTACCTTTCGTTTAATCAAAATAGCCTGGTTTCACTTCAGACCATGAAAGGATTATGACTAATATGATCCTCGTTGTTCTTGTAAATTATCCTACCACTTTTTTGGAGTCTATGAGATCTTCAACAATTACAACTGCCAGTAATATCCGGTAACCACATCTTTGATTCTGTTCAGTTATTCAGTTTAAATAGAGAATAATGTTCACTACGCCATACTATTTCCTATTCATTTCTGTATTTCACATAGTCGTCATAATGCAACCAAACCAATACTTGAAAGCCTATTTTAAAATTAGCGCCGAGGGAAGAGAGAATGGAACATGATGGAATTTGGAAAGTTAATCATATTCGAAGATCAAAGAAACCAATCATCAGACCGTATACCTTTTGATCTTTGTACAAATTAATGGATACACCCTGTATTCTCCAATGAGAAATATGAATGAGATAAGAGATGGCCGGCTCTAATTCTTCTCTAGGTTTGGGATATCATCGGAGGATAAGTGCTAGAATATAAATCTAAAACCCTCAACCCTCACTACAACTTAGGATTTAGTAATCGCACTATTATGTCGGTTTGAATCCCACCAGAAGCATAGGTTTAAGGATAGGACTTGAGCCTAGGGTTGCCTGTTAAATGCAGGCTTTGAATAAAATACTGTTGCGCACAACCCAAGCCACAAAAGGGCGGTCAACCTGATGGGTATGGTAGAATATTAATATAAAACTCTCAACTTACCGTTACATCACAGTTTCGGTAGGAGCAGGGACATTTCACAAGAAGAGGATGCAAATAATGAGTAATCCCTTTGTATGAAGCAGCCAAGTTCTTTTCAATGATGAAATTAGGAAATTTTTATTGCACTGTATTTTTAATGTCAAGTTCTAAAAGAATCTCTTATATACTTTTATGATCATATTTTTCTAATAAGAACTTTCTCTAAAGAATTCACATGTGAACTTACTTTAGTTATATTACAACTACAATTGTTGTAGGTTGTAAGCGGATCTGTTGTTGTCCATGGTTCTGATGGGAAAGAAATAGAATCTCAGCTTGTACCCATGGTCAATGCCTCAACAGGCCTAAGAAGTCAGTATGTCAAGGCGTACTTAGGCATATCTCCTAGTGTCACCCCACAATTTTGGCTCGTCTTCCCAGTATCTGTACCACCTCTTGGTTTCACTTCATATTTCATCTCTAGTGGGAAGCAGACAGGTTATTTCATTTGTTTTCTTGATATGTAAATTTAGAAGTTAGAACTATTCGTTGGTGTGTGGCTTGGTGCGGTAGAAATTTTGCTTTATTGACTTCAACACTTCATTTTTTATAGGCTCTGCTACGATGTCATCCATGTATTCATCACAAAGGAGTAAGAAGAGCAGTATTGAAGTTGGCCCAGGAAAATTGAAGCTGTACTATAAAGCACATGAAGGGAAAATTTCTTTTTATTCTAACAGTAGAAGTCTGGTATGTTCTAGATTAGCAGTTGCCTTCTCTCTTTCTTTCATATATCCTACTCTTCATATTTGTATCTCTCAGCAAACTATGTCCTTGATGTTGTTAATTTGTACACAAGAAAAAAACATGTTTCCTTCAACAAACTTCCCAATTTGAACTTTCGATTACTTGTTTACGTAATTGCTTCTGTTTGATTTAATCGTTTGCATCTTTTTCTTCCGGAATATCTCATGGGATTTTGTTTACTCTTAAGGTGAAGGCTTCTTTTGGACAATCCTTCAGTTATTATGCGGGAGATGATGGAAGTGGTGTTGATCCTCAGGTACTGGATTTATCGATTTATTTATTTAATGCCATGGATAATGCCTTACTTCATCAGAAAAATGTAAGGAAATAATCATGTATCTTAATGGACATATAATGTTTATTGCTCTGGATAGGCATCTGGAGCATACATTTTTCGCCCAAATGGTTCATTTCCCATCATGTCCGGAGGGCAGGTATTGGTTCATGTAGAAGTAGTTGACTAATTTGTCTGCTCGATTGCTAATTTATATTATTTTGTGTTCTGACTCATAATTGGCTTGTCATCACCATGATTTCCTTTCATGTTAAGGTTTCTTCTACAATTATAAGAGGACCAATATTAGATGAAGTGCATCAGCAGATCAATTCATGGATATATCAGGTGATTTAATAAATTGGGTAAAGACTTACCTTATTTTGCATCTGACTTATCACATTAAATGACCGTGTGTATTTGTGTGTGATTATTCCTCTAATATACATAATCCACTGAGGAGAAAATTCCTTTTGTTTAATTAGGATCCGCTCATGACACTGTCTTCTACTATTAACTTTTCATGTGAGGAGTTAAAGATAATCTTTTGTCATAACTTTTTCATAATTACTGTTACTTTAAGTTTTGTCTTTTCAATTATTGGATGTTTGTTAAGTATGTTATTATTTTAGAGGTGGAGGTAGGGATGCTGCACTTTCATTTTCACTTTAAAGCGATGGTATTACTACAGTTGTTATTGGCTTGTCGTCCATTTTTCGAAATTTCTGCACACAGTGCCCAATTTGCAATCCCCTGAAAATTTTAAATTGCTAAGAGTATTCCCACTTTCTCTGGACCTCTAGGCCCTTTATGTTTGCAAATTCACTGAGAGGTGTTTGGTTCGTTGCAAGTAGAGTTGCATTGCGGCTGCAGCTAAAAGATAGTTGCAACTTAAGTTGCAAGATTTCCTTGACTTGCAACAAAAAGAAATCTTTTTTACAACTTGTAACAAAAAGTAAAGGAAAGTTCTTTTTTACAACTTGGACTTGCAACCAAAAGAAATCTTGCAAGTTAGGCTTGCAACTGCACTGCAGTTGCAACCACAATGCAACATTTTTTTCTAATCAGCCATACACTTACCCCTAGGATAATTCATGTTGAATATAACCACTTGGTGAAAATGAACATAATTCGTTCACCACCACTATCTAAGAATCTCTTCGTCTTTGATAGAATGGGGAACACCATTATTATGCTTACCATGAGATTGATAAAAAAAAGAACTGAATTTTGTGATCAACCTTGCTAGTCACATACCTTATAGTTGGTGCTGAATTGTTGGTAACTTAGTTCATGGAATCATGGCAAGAGTAGATGTTTACATTTGTCACGAAGGTTATTGGTCATGTCTAAAAAACTCAGCAACCAAAGATCTTATTGAAACACCACTATAATGTGTGTGAGCCTGAGGCCATTTTATATGATTGAAGAAGCGACTTTCAAGTACAATTTAGTTCTTTGCTCTTTTTTTTACTTATACTGGTTAATTGGATCCTGTCTGACTTGTTGAGGCTTGCTGAACCAGCCATGTTGATGAAATTTTTTTTAGTTTTATTTTATTAATAGTATTTTTTGTCATTTGGCCATAATTCCCACAGGAGGAGGTGTGGTGGGATTTCCAAAACCCCAACTCCACTTCAGGTGGGAATTGTACCTGGGCATCCCACTTAATGTTTCTTAACATGCCAATCTCCTACATGGGCTTGATGACATGGTGGCGAATTATTAGATTGCAAATTCAAAGATGGACAACAAATGACCCCTGGTTTAATTTAGCTCTGTAATCTATATTGCCCATGCACAGAACCAGTGTTTTGGAATTTCTAGGGGAATGTTCAAAATTCTTGCTGACTAAATTTTAACTAATGGCAACTATGCCGAATATGGATGAACATATCTTGTAGATCTGAGCTGTACCTATGTACCCATCTTGAACATTTCACGTGCAGAACAGAGATCTGAATCTTGGTCTTACTGTACTAGACCTGGCCTGAACTCGTAAAAGCCCCAACCTAGAATGTGTTGACCACTGCCCACTCATTTAACACATAAATATTGGTCCTCCCTTTCCATATTGGCTTCCACATTTTCGTGGTTTGTAAGACAACCTGTGTGGAACTCAACCATGTATTGGAAAGGTCAAATCGGGGCGGAGGGGCAATGAAAACTCAGGTGGCAAACTTTGTGCCCCTTCTTTGGAGATCTATGAAACGCAAACACTTCGATTTGGAAGTAGTGTATGGTCAAGCAACATCTTGGACACACATATCCATTTGTAGCACCACATATTTTAATGTAATCTTTTATAATTTTCCATGTGTTGATGTATCGTGTCTAATCATGCTCATGCCAGGTGCTTGTCTTTGGATTTTAGTATGGGACTTTAGCATGCTTGAAAATAACTAATCATGTTAGTCCACTGATGAAGACATCAGTTTTGTTTTGTTTTATTTTGAGATTTAGTCATATGTAGTAGTTTTACAATTTGCACCATTTATTTTTTGCATTAGAATATTTTGGAGATTTGTATTGAGATTTTGTTTTGAGCCTATATATAGGCCTTGTGAATAATGAGAATGTATGTTATTCTTGATTTTTTTACAATTATTGTGTTGAGTTATTGCTCTTCATTTTTTTTCTTGTGTGTGTGATTCCATAAGAAATTATTAGGGTTTGTGAGAAATTCGAAGAAAGTATTTGATGAGGACATCTTTCCTGTTTAGTTTATTTCATTACCATTTTTGTTTCTGGCAATTATAGTTATATGTAATCTTTTTGTATTTTTTAGATTTTGAGAATATTTTGGAGATGTGTTTCAAGATGTATTTGAGCCTATTTAAAGGCCCTGAGATGAATGAGAAGTCATGCCATTATTGATTAAAAAAAACTGTGTTGAGTTTTTGCTCTTCCTTTCTCTCCTTTGTGTGATACAATTGAGATCCAAATTAGGGTTTGTGATAAATCCTAATCCAATTTTAGAATTAGTGATTAATTCTAAAATCTATCCCCAAATTAAAATTCCCCAAATACAAATCTCTAACCCTAATTTCCCAAATCCCAACACAAAAACCCTAATCCACTATCTTTATCACAATATCAGCCGCCACCTCATCAACAGCCTTCTTCACCTTCTACCTCTTCTTCTTCCCTATCCCGATCCCCACCAAACCAACCTCACCGTCGTCCTCTTCTTCTCCACTCCAACTCCCCTACCTTCGCCATCGACCTCAACCCGCACCCACACCCTCATCGACCGGAACCAAAACCCCTACCGCCGCTCTCGTCCACTTCGCCGTCGCCACCTCACCATCACCCCAGTCCCTCAATCGCCAACAAACCCAACCCATCTCCATCCCGACAGCCAACTCTTCACCTCCTCTACACTTGAATCCAACCACCAGTCCACTCCCGACCCCCTTGCCACCAACGCTAGCACCTCGCCATCCCGACGCCGACCACCCCGTCGCATCTCGCCGTCGACGCTGCCCCCTCCCCCGCTCGCCGTCAACCCACCGTCAGCCAGATCTGCTAGTCTCCTTGGCTTTGCTGCTGCCGCCTTTTGTTCACTGTGGTTGCTGAGGTCTTAGTTGCTGGTCTAACTCCGATATCTACGCTGGTTTTCTTCACATTCGGTATACTCTTTCCATTTCTTCCGTATTTATGTTTTACTGCCTTATCATCTAGTATATTATCTAATTTGCCTGTCGACCACAAAATACTGAGATTGAGTGATCCACATGCTAGATTAGAGTACGAATCGGTGTTGCACTTTTTACTTGCTAAAACACGTAGGGATTCACTTATTGATTAAGGTTGAATTATTAATTGGGACTGTTACATTTGATTCAATTCTTGAAAACCCATCAAACCCGTTAACTGTTAAAAATTTCTAACTTAGATCAGAACTTTTATATTGGTAAAATTAACCCATTAAAATTCTTGGAAAATCTCTATTTTAGGGTTGGTTTTACATCATTTTGGTATCAGAGAAAAGGTTCTTAAAACCTTAGTTCTTGCATCGTAGGCATCATTTTTTGCATTCATTTAGTATCGTGTAGTCTTTTATTTATTTTATTTTATTTTAATTTTATTTTAGTTTAGTTCAGAATCATTTTAAAAAAAAGGACACAACCCATAGTTTCCACTTTTGGTGAATGCGTCTTCGCAGCACCATCACAGACCCTAAAGAGCCTTTCCTAGCCCTTTCCCAATCACCCAATTAGGAACCCTAGACTTCCCAGACCTGAAATGGACAATCCTGATATCTCCGCTACCCTAGCTGCCATCCAAGCAACTCTTGCCAATATCAATCAGAGGCTTGAGAAAGTGGAGCTAAATCAAACAATTGTCCCTGAGCTTCATGGCCATCGTCAGATCCCTCAAGGGAATGTTCATGACGATCGACGTCAAGAACGTGACCCTGACGAACAATATAAAAAGAACGTTAAGGCTGACGTTTCCCAATTTGAAGGCCACATGGAACCCCAAGCTTACCTCGATTGGGTCCGTGCCATGGACCACTATTTTGTGTGGTTCGACATGAGCGAAGCCCTTAAAGTTAAATTTGCAACTATGAAATTAACGGGTAAAGCTCAACAACATTGGACCAATATTGAACATGCCCGCAGAGGCCGAGGCCTGGCACCCATAGCCACTTGGGAGGCCATGAAAGAGAAGCTCACTGAGAGGTATGTACCGTTATCGTTCCACACCCGATTGCTAGATTCGTGGAACCAATTGTATCAAGGAAGTAAATCCACCCAAGAATATGTTGATAAATTCGATGACTTTCTTATTCGGTGCAATGCGTTAGGTAAAGAGAGTGAAGAACAAACTCTCTCTAGGTTCAGAGCTGGACTACGTGCTGACCTTAGGAACGAGCTAATCTATAGAAACGTGGACTCAATAGCGGCAGCCTACGCCCTAGTCCTCGACATGGATTCCCTTAAAGCTAGTTCTGATTCTAGGTCCAGCGACTCGAGAGATCATTCCTCTAGAATGACCTCTGCTGACCCACCTAGACCTCAGCCTCCCTCTCAGCACCCCAATAAATCTTACCCCAGCAAATCTAATTCAAATTTTAATTCACATAGAGATGAACATAAGGGTAAGAACACCGAAAGAGATTACAGTAAGATTGACCCTCTCACTAAGTGCTATAAATGTAAGGGATACGGTCATGTTGCTGGCAACTGTCCCAGTCCCAGTAGGATTAATATAGTAGAGGGTACCGCAGTCATCGCTGATGAGCCCGACAATGAGTTTATTTATGAACCTAATATAAGTGATGACTTTGATGAAAAAGAGGATGACCAGTCTCTCAATTGTATTCAGCCTGTTCAGTCACCTCCATTGAGTATACCTGAGTCACCCATTCCTTCCGAAGTCACTTGGCAACCCATAGATTTTACTCCCGTGTTAGAACATCACAAAGTCACAGAGTCTACACCCATATTTGCTTATAACATTCATGACTTGCATAGAGAGATTTCCAAGGAACTCAATGAGAATAATTTTAACTACAAGTTAATAGCAGATACTAGAAGGAAATTTATAACTTTTGACATTGGTGACGAAGTGATGGTTCGGATTCATCCGGAACGGTTTCCTGTTGGACCCGTTAAGAACTTGAACATACGTGCTGCAGGCCCATTTAAGATTCTACATACAATCAATGATAATACCTATGTCGTTGACCTTCCTGAAGGTTTTGGCATAAGTAAGATTTTCAATATTGAGGATCTAGTACTTTATGAAGGCTCAGAATTCAACCCTAGAAATTTTCTTATAGATGAGCCTACCCTGCAGCCTAATGGTGAGATTCCCCCATTACCTCCACTACCAGATATTACTTACCCATCGACAGAAGAATTGGATAATATTTTAGATGATCAGATAATCTCTACTAGAGATGGTGGTATGCACAAGTATTTGGTAAGGTGGAAAAATAAGCCGAAGTCGGATGACACTTGCAGTGATCGTGAGGGGCTCCCGCAACTGGATCCAGATCTTTTGGAGCACCATGGCAGGATCACTGGTTTTGATTCGACTGGGTCGAGCTCTCTCCCACCCGGAGAGAATGATGAGGACATCTTTCCTGTTTAGTTTATTTCATTACCATTTTTGTTTCTGGCAATTATAGCTATATGTAATCTTTTTGTATTTTTTAGATTTTGAGAATATTTTGGAGATGTGTTTCAAGATGTATTTGAGCCTATTTAAAGGCCCTGAGATGAATGAGAAGTTATGCCATTATTGATTAAAAAAAACTGTGTTGAGTTTTTGCTCTTCCTTTCTCTCCTTTGTGTGATACAATTGAGATCCAAATTAGGGTTTGTGATAAATCCTAATCCAATTTTAGAATTAGTGATTAATTCTAAAATCTATCCCCAAATTAAAATTTCCCAAATACAAATCTCTAACCCTAATTTCCCAAATCCCAACACAAAAATCCTAATCCACTATCTTTATCACAATATCAGCCGCCACCTCATCAACAGCCTTCTTCACCTTCTACCTCTTCTTCTTCCCTATCCCGATCCCCACCAAACCAACCTCACCGTCGTCCTCTTCTCCACTCCAACTCCCCTACCTTCGCCATCGACCTCAACCCTCACCCACACCCTCATCGACCGGAACCAAAACCCCTACCGCCGCTCTCGTCCACTTTGCCGTCGCCACCTCACCATCACCCCAGTCCCTCGATCGCCAACAAACCCAACCCATCTCCATCCCGACAGCCACCTCCTCACCTCCTCTACACTTGAATCCAACCACCAGTCCACTCCCGACCCCCTTGCCACCAACGCCAGCACCTCGCCATCCCGACGCCGACCACCCCGTCGCATCTCGCCGTCGACGCTGCCCCCTCCCCCGCTCGCCGTCAACCCACCGTCGGCCAGATCTGCTAGTCTCCTTGGCTTTGCTGCTGCTGCCCTTTGTTCACTGTGGTTGCTGAGGTCTTAGTTGCTGGTCCAACTCCGAGATCTACGCTGGTTTTCTTCACATTCGGTATACTCTTTCCATTTCTTCCGTATTTATGTTTTACTGCCTTATCATCTAGTATATTATCTAATTTGCCTGTCGACCACAAAATACTGAGATTGAGTGATCCACATGCTAGATTAGAGTACGAATCGGTATTGCACTTTTTACTTGCTAAAACACGTAGGGATTCACTTATTGATTAAGGTTGAATTATTAATTGGGACTGTTACATTTGATTCAATTCTTGAAAACCCATCAAACCCGTTAACTGTTAAAAATTTCTAACTTAGATCAGAACTTTTATGTTGGTAAAATTAACCCATTAAAATTCTTGGAAAATCTCTATTTTAGGGTTGGTTTTACATCAGTATTAGGGTTTGTGAGAAGCTCTGAACTACACCCCAAATTCCCAAAATCATTTATCCCAAACCTCAAATCCTAACCCTAATTAATTAAACTCTAATCTAATCATTCCCCATACCAGCCCACCCCCCCATCTTCTTCTCTTCTTCGTCTTCCTCTTCAGCTCGAACCCAACTCCCCAATTTTCCCTCCTCCACTGTGCTCCACGAACGCCACCACCACTGCCTCGCCTTCCCATCGCCACCATTGAAGCCAACCATCTTCTTTCAGAAGCTTCTCTCGACGTCGCTGCCGACCAACAGCCCCAAGCGCCACCTTTGCTGCCACTCCTGTCGACCACCCTCAACCCCTGTCGCCCCCTCCACATCCCCACCTCTCCTTGCTGCCACTCCTCTACTAGTCGACTGATTCCACAATCAGCAAATTGACCACCGACGACTGCCTCTCCGGCAGCTTCCGCCATCACGCCACTATTCCAAATAGCCACTAGCAGCCCCTTGCTTCCTTTGACTCCTGCAGCACCCCGAGCCCCTAGGTGACGATCCCTTCCATCGAACCCCGGTGAGATCTTTTCAATTCTCCATTATTTGTGATACTGCTTATCGTCTCTAGAATATATTTTGTATTTTCTGTCGTCCACAAATATTGAGTGTGTATTTCTACTTGCTAATTAGAGTACGAATCATTATTGCATGTTTTACTTGCTAAGAACGCTTAGGTAATAATTATTGTTTGTTAGGATTGAATCTTTAATTGGGCTTGTTAAACTATTTCATATCTTGAAAATCCATCAAACCAGTTAGTAGTTTAATTTCTGACTTAATTTGTATTAAGTGTTGGTAAACTTAATCTTTTAAAATTCTTGAAAATTCTCTACTTAGTGTTAAGTTTACATCATCAATTGATGAATCATCATTGTTAAGACTATTGATATCTTTTTGATGAACTGCTTTAAGGGAATATTTGTTTCATCTTGTAGAATTGTCTTGAGTCATATTATAATCTTTTCTTGGTATTGAATATTGTGACATTATTGATTGTCTATCTAAAATAGGTTTAACAATATGATATATAAACACTCCATTCTATGTGTATGCACTGCCAGTAACTTGTATTCATAAAAAATGTTTTCTGGTACAGACTACCAGAGTATACAAAGGGAAGGAGCATGCAGAAATTGAGTTCATAGTAAGTAAATTCTCTTGAATATTGTTCCTCATTTGTTGTTGGCCCATATTTGGCCATAAACTTGTTTTACCCTGGATGCATATTGACTAAAATGTTTTTAATTATTTGATGATGTGGATTCTCAATTTTAGGTTGGACCTATACCTGTTGATGATAAGGTCGGGAAAGAAGTAGCAACCCAAATTAAAACAACCATGAATTCAGCTAAAACATTCTACACAGATTCCAGTGGACGAGATTTTCTCAAAAGGGTAAGCTCCATGAGTTATGTTAGAATCATGTGAAAATAAGATGAAGGTTTTAGATGTGATCTGACTATTTTTATGGTGCTAATGATACACTTAATTATGGTGCCTTTTAACTGTTTATTGTTGCTATCTATGCTTTTAGGTAAACAGCCTAGAATTATGAAGGTTACTATTCTGCTTTATATGAAGCTAATGAAATTTTATATTGAAGTTTGTATATTTTGTTTGGATCTACTATTCTACATCAAATTGTTTCATCTGCTCTATAGTTTTGATCTAAAATATGGGTTTGGTGATAGTTAACAATCTTATATATATGTAATGGGAAGCCACTAAATGCTAAGCTGCAATTTTTCTTCTACTCGACCTTAAAATTTGAATTTCCTGAACGATAATTGTTTTGTAATGTTATTGGATAATTACAGTTTGCTGCTTATTGTTAGCGGTAGTTAATGTCCTTCTAGGTGAACTAGGGCTGATCTTTATGTGTACTAATTGTATTTAATATCTTTTCAATTCTGTTTTATAATAAGATGATGAAATATAACCATCTTCACTTTGGTAAGAGAGCATAAGTTGGTTAGTCTTCTAACTGACAACCAGAATTTGATGGTTCCTGCCTTATGATTTTTTTTGGTATAAATCTCTTTGTAGTTCATTTTACTTCGTATTTTTGTTGATTTCTATATGAATTTGACCAGTCCACATTGAGATCATCTCCAGTGGTTAGAGCCTCAACTTCTGATAGTTTTCTTGTGACAGATATGTGGCAGATGTGTTAGCCTAATATAAAGAAACGCAATAGTAAAGGACAGTTTCTAAAATGAGGATAGATGAGAATTTCAAATCTACAACATACATCTCATAGCACTGATGAGTTTTTATCGTGCTGCTTTTGCCTGAAGGCAAACTTGTTTCCTGTTATGTTTGAACAAAATAGAAGATACTTTCAGTGTTGGTAGTGCACTAATTTCATCTTTGATACATTTATCTGTTTGTTGTTATAGAATGCTCACCACAAGTCTCAATAATAGCTCGTCTTTGCTTAAAAAAAATTGTAGCCATTCAGTTGGATCCAGCATTTTATACTCCTCCATAGTTATGACTCATGTTCGGTAATAAATTACCTTTTCAGTAGAATCATAGCACCAAATCTATACCTTTTAAAGTCCTTAATTAGGCCTGGTAAGAACTTTACTTGTTCGATAAATCGTTTTTCTATCTTGAGGGTTCAAAAGAGATGTTTGGTACAAGTAAAAAGAAAATCATATGCACTAATTTTAATTGCTTTCTCAATATTTTATGTATTGCAAGTGTTAGTGTGGTCCAGTGGTAACCACTTCGCTTCGCTGGTGAGCTAGAGGTCGGAAGTTTTAATCCTGCTTGCACCAAAAAATCCCAATTTATATATATATGGGGTAAAGTGTGGGTGTGCATGCCTACGGCCTTGTTCCAAAATATATATATTTATGTATTAAAGATTCTTCATATGAAAATAACATATATTTGTGCAGATAAGATATGTTGCAATTATAGAGATTCGCAGTAAACATGTATTTAACCATGTTCCATTTCTTGATTTGGGTAGTCGTATACCTCTTTTAGCTTCACAATATACCATTTATGTTTGTGTCCACAAATCATAGTATGCTCGCATTGCTCCTCTAATATTAAGGTGACTATGTCATCTACATGATCTCATCTATATTTTTGTCTGCTGCCTAACGGCTTGTGAGTCTACAGCAATATCCGACACACTCCTAAATTTGAAGGGAGTAAGTTGGTCTTATTATGGAAACTGGTGATGTGTAATAATCTTCCTATTGGGAATAGGAAGAACTATATTGTTTAATGGAGGAAGATGTATCAGAATGATAATATGATGACGAAAGAACAGCCTGTTTAGCGTGCAGAAGTAATATCATAACCAGCATTAAACTATTGTTCAGCTAATTGAAGAGGTGTTTGGTGTTTGACCCCTTTTATCAGTTGATGATGGAAAATCTAGTGCCGGCTGTAGATTTTGTAGGAGGCTTCTCTTCAATGAGAGGAAACAACAAACTGTTTTAGTTTCTGCTGTTATCTTGATATGAATATCCATATATTTCTTGTAATATAAGAAAGGTTTGTTTTATGGAGAATATTGATTTTAATTAGTTGAACATTTGTAGATTCGAGATTATAGATCTGACTGGGAATTGGAGGTGCACCAACCAGCTGCTGGGAATTATTACCCTGTAAGTTGGCATTTATAAGTTGATTTAATTAACCAAGGCACCTGATAAAAATGATCAGCTTTAACTTCACTATCATGAAATTAAATATACTTTAGTACAGTTCTGTTCTTTCTTAATTTGATTAATTGGAATAAGATAACTGAGTTAATATGGAAGACTATGTGCTAATAAGATACTTTATTTTGTAATATCAGGTTAATCATGGAATTTACATTGAAGATAACAGCACTGAACTCTCAGTTCTGGTAGACAGGTCTGTGGGGGCTACCAGCATTGTGGATGGAGAAATTGAATTGATGCTCCATAGGTATATTCTTCTTCTAAATCTTGTTTCAGTTCACAGAAATTTAGTCTTTTTTTTGTAGTTGTCCTAAATCATATACTGCTTTCAATTGTGTAGGAGATTGCTTCATGATGATGGCCGAGGTGTTGCTGAGGCACTTAATGAAACAACTTGTGTCGATGATCTGTGTGCAGGATTAGCAGTAAGTTCACACTGTTAGATGATCTTCCAAACAAAAACGTTTATGTAAACTATACATATGGATTTGTCCTTCTTTTATTTAATTATAAGAATACATCCATAGAAGTAGAACAATTTACATTTGTTTTTGTTAAATGTAGAGATTTGTCTATATTGTGTTTCACAATTCATCGACTCAAATTTTTGGATAAAGTGAATAACATGGTTCCTGAGTATATTGGGTTTCAAGAGCTTTTGTTATTAGTTCAAACCAATGTTTGAGATGTCACTACAGTACTGATTTGGACCTGTCAAATCGGATACAAGGGATATCTATTTGGACCGCACATACTTCTAGAGTTTATGAACTTTATGGTTTTGATGTGCTTTGTCTTACGATAGAGGCATGATCATCCCAATTTAGTTAATTTCAGTGTTTTTAATTAGTTTTTTGCCTATTAATATTAGATGTAAGTATATACTATTGTAGCGTTTCATAAATATCCTTTAAGTCATGCAGATCTTACGTCTTTGTGCTAGCATTCGTACCAAATTTATGTCAACAAACTGGGAAGTATTCTGGAGTTTGTAATTGTACCATCAACTATCCATTTGGCTAGGTTTTCAACATTTGAATTTTTAAAAAATGGTGGCAAGTTGAGAGCTTATCATTATGGAAAGTAAAGGTTAATGTCCAAGCAAGTAGGAATGGTAAGGATTTGATAATGTTGATAAGTACTAGTCTGGAGGAGCAAAGAAATGATAAATGTGCTATAGGAAATAACTTCTTCTCCTCAAACTTCTATTTCAAAAGAATCGTATAATGTCTTGACATTGAATGAATGATACCTTGCCTGAACAAAACTGCAGGACACCTTCTCCCTTGACAAGGGAGATAAATCTTTTCAAATATTAGGGTATTAGACAAGTACAGTGGATAATGCCATTACCTGGAGACTCTTAAATTAGAGATATTTAGAGCACACCACCTCTCCAAGAAACCGTTCTATATAATTGATACATGTTTAAATACATGTTTACTGCGAATCTCCGAGAAACCGTTCTATATTATTGATTTGCTGGTTGCTCTTGATAAGAGTAAGCAGTTAATATCTTAAGGAGAACTTTAACAGGAAAACAAATGCACAATTATTATTGGCTTCTACATTTTATGGTAAACTAATGAGTTAATTTAAGGTGAAGTGCTGAAAATTTTCAAATAAAAATTATAATCTTGGAACTTAATTTAGTGCCACTTTTGTTACTCGTCAGATTGATGCTACCTTTATTATAAAAATACAGAATATAAATGTTTCCAACACACTATTATATAAAATATATTATTGAAGGTGGTTATCAGAAGAAAGCATCTACGGGCATAACAAAAGCAACTGATACATCTACTTCATTTTGACAGGTTCAAGGAAAATTATATGTGAGAATTGATCCGAAAGGAGAGGGAGCTAAGTGGCGTCGGTCATTTGGTCAGGAGATATATTCTCCCCTTCTTCTTGCATTCTCAGAACAGGTATGCTCGCCGTCAGTCATTAGTCTTATTGATCCATTATTCATGCGATTGGTTCGCATTTTCAGGATGGAGATAACTGGGGAAATTCGCATGTTGGATCTTTCTCGGCAATGGCTCCCTCGTACAGCTTGCCAGATAATGTTGCACTGATCACCTTACAGGTATACAACCCTTCAAAGTGAAAGTACCATAGTATCTCCTAAAGTATATAGCACCTACCATTATCATATAAAGATATTTATTAGACGGTATGTGAATAGTTACATGTATATATTTAGTGTATTTTTTCTCATTGTTTACTTCTGTGTTCTCTACTTATATAACCATATAATTTATAAAGCTCCTTAAGATTCAATGAAATCCTCAAACAATCGAAATTGTCTCTTCCACTGAATAACCTTGTCTCTGAATATCAAACAATATCTACTTTAGTTGACTTGTACAATTACGGACGGTACAAGTAGGGGATTCTAGGAACTCTTAGAATACTGCAACTAATAAGTTGGAGTAACTATAGAATCTTGTACAATATAATTTGGTTTTCCTTCTTTCTTAAAATCAGGCGCTTGATGATGGGAATGTCCTTCTTCGGTTGGCACACCTTTACGAGGTACATTTTTCTTTCTTCCTTTTCTTGCTGCACTGAACTTAAAAAAGATGTTTGGCAGATCAGAATTTACCGACTTGCATATTGTTGCACTATTCTGATTTACTAATTGTTTGTGTTTGCTATTCGAAAGGCTGGGGAGGATACGGATCTCTCAGTAATGGCTCAAGTAGAACTTAAAAAGGTGTTCCCTGGCAAAAAGGTGATGTGAATTATTCTCCTTAGTGTGTCTATATTTCAAAATGATTATAAGAATATGACTTGGGCCTATATAATTCTTAACCTATGCCAGTAGCAGCAATATTGACATTAAAAAAAAAATCAGTAAAAATATTTTCTAGAACAACGTTTGCTAAGAGCATGTTTACTTTTTAGTGATCCGAACACATAAAGCAGCTTCTAGCCGAGTATTAGTTTGGATCGGGATAAACAAAATCGACCCCCCACCATAGCTACGTTTTGGTTAATGTAGCAAAAGAATGCATAATGGAATCTATTGTCGACTAGATCATATAGATTGTGAATTATCTTGAAAACGGGGCATAACCCGGGGAGAAAGTTGCCAACTTATTTTACTATATGTTCAAAATGTCCCTCGAAAGCAATTCCCTGATTGTGTTCAAGTATTTCTAATATTTCAGATCAGCAAGATAACAGAAATGAGCTTGTCAGCGAACCAAGAGAGGGCCGAGATGGAGAAGAAGCGACTGAAATGGAAGGTGGAAGGCTCCCAAGCTGCAGAAACCATTGTGAGGGGCGGACCTGTCGATCCTTCAACATTAGTGGTTGAGCTCGGCCCCATGGAGATCCGCACATTTCTTCTTAAGTTCGATTACATCCTACTCCAGGTAGACAAGCCATGAAATTGCTGTAAATAACATAACAGACCCCGTTTTGAATTTCCTGTATCAGTCATCGGTGCAATAAAATGCACTTCCATTTTCCGGAAGTGCACCCGCGATCTTAGTCATTTCTGTTAACTTTTGTAAGGAACTTCGATCGACCGTCTCAATTCCTTATATCTGATTAAACTCGCCGAATTTGGGGGAAGGGAAGGATGCTAGTATCTCTGGTCCTGTGCTTCGTTACCGGCATTGATCATATCTAATAATAGAGTTGTTTGGTAGATCTGTTTGTCGTCCTCCCACAACATTCAAGGTAATCCGATAAAATTGATCACAGACAGTTCTACCAAATCCATAGGTTTAGGTGTGTACTTCACGTGGAGTTGGGGGAGATCTTATTTTTTCCCATTTGCCTGCTCGATGCCAAAATCAACTATAAAAACTAGTAATTTATACATGGGATGTACGTCTTAATAAATATATATTTTTTAAAGTAAAATTTTCGGCGTAGTCTGGCCTTGAACCTGAGATATCTTTTATATTAGTTATGTACGGACAATGTATATCTTAATAAAAAAATAAAGGGTTTTTAACATGTTTACCCCTAACAAATATGATAATATCATATATACCCCTCACAAATCTATATTTTCGTATATACCCCTAACAATTTGGACTTTATTTCATATTTACTCCTATGTTAGATATCACTAAGTTAACCATGATTTTACCCTTACGAGACATAGAAATCAAATTAAAATATCAAATTAGACTATCAAATGAGAAAAGATTTAACAGTTTTAAGGAAAATATATGAGGAAGATTATAATCTATCATTAAAAAACAAGACTGATGGTAAATTTGAAGAAGTAACGTGAGAAAGAATATGTAGTTCTCAAAGATGCATTGTTAGTTTATTCATTTCATGAAAGAAAAATGAAGAAATTTTTAGAAGAGTTGATAAGTCTCGGTTGGATTAACAATTGCCCGGATTTACAAGGATGAAGAAGATAAAGTTTGAATGGTAGTGAATATAATATTTTAGTCATTTTTCATCAAGTCCATTAAAAAAAAACCTAAAAATTCTCTATCGTTTTGTTTTTTTTTTAACTAGAGGGATAATTAAGAGAAATGGCATATATTGTTGGGGGCAAATATGAAAATACATATTTGTGGGGGGCATACATGATATTCAAGTACTTGTTAGGGACATACATGTTAAAAACCCAAAAATAAAATAAAATAAGAACTCTGACGTAATGAGGACTCAAACCTGAAACCTCATTCAACCCATATTAGTTGCATGTGTCACGTGTTGATAGATTGATAAATGATAGGCCTTCTTTCATTATAATATTAGAGATTTTGTTACAAGATGACATTTTTCTTTTTCAGACTTTTATGTCGAATGATGGAAACAAGAGAATAATGGAGAACCGGTACACTGCAGAAAGATAATAATCAGGCTGAAGTGGATTTTAGGTAAATCTTATTAACCTTTAGGCCAAGATAACTAGAGTTACGAGAAATTTCACTTAACCTGTACCGGCTCGAGCCATACAGAACCTAACCACGGTCCTATCATAAGGTACAGTCTTACCAAAAGTGCTATGGCTTAGGTGTTTTTGGATCCTTGACAATCTAATATATAATAATTCATACTCCACTTCCCAATCAATATGGGACTCCGTAAATCAATGGGGTATTACAATCATCTCTCATTTGGACTTAGCGTCATCACTAAGCTTGGGCCCTTCATCTGACTAGGACCTCCTTTCTAGGCGATGTGGTTCACTTGGATGTCACTACCCTGGTCCCGCCAGTGTACTGACCTGACCTTCCTACCAACGTACTGTTCCTAGTTCCACCAGTGTGTACGTCCCCTGTGACCCCACCATCAGTGTCGAAAGTCAGCTCTGATACAATTTGTAACGGCCCGAGCCCTATAGAATGTAATCACGGTTCCACCACAAAGCACAGTTTTACCAAAAGTGCTATAACTTAGTAGGTACTATTGGATCATTGACAGTCTAACATATAATAACTCATACTACATTTTCCAACCAATATAGGACTATGTAAATCTATTGAATATTACATGCCTCGAGTTTAGTGAGTTTGACATGTAATCCACCGATTATTTTTCCATAATCAATAAGCCACCCTCATAAGTTGCCCTCCGTCACCTTACATTATTACATGTAAAGTTTGGATTATTTCATGCATGATTTACCCCTTAATTATGTGTTTTGTTTTTAAAAATTATGGTTTGTTTTTTTTAAATTTTAGAAGAAAGAATTTTAATTTTAAATACATTCAAGGAAGATGACATAAGTAAAGAAGACGAAGGAGATAATGTTATTTTCTTTATCAGTATATTATTTTTATTAGTATTACTAGTTGGGTAATATTAAGAAATGGGTAGAAAAGTTATTTTACACTAGACGGTGGTTTTCACCGAAAAGTTATTTTACACGAGACGCTGGTTTACACCGAAAACTGAATTAGAGTGACTCATTGATGGCAAAAAAAAGCATTGGGTACTTATTTGTCAGAGGGTCAAAATTGAGGGTGGTTTTGCAAAATTTACCCCTAAAGTTACAACAACTTAATTATATGTTAAATAACTCCATGGTACTATGGTTTTATCATTAGCTTTCCTCCATTACCAATTAGGGCTCTAAGAGTATCCACAATAGTGTTTCTCATTTTAAAGAAAATGACAGCTAAGTAATAAAAAATAGGGTATTTGTTTACGGTGGTTGTTTGCTAAAATTTTGCTAAAATTTGAGAAAGACGAGATATGTTGTTTCGTCCGTTTTTTTTTATTTTTTACGGTTAATTAATTATTGATTACATATATATATAGGTTAATTAAATAAATTAAATAATAAAATATACCTAAAACCTACTTAACCATTGGGACGAAACAAGTTGTATCGTCCGACGATCTAAAAAATAATAATAATAATTGGGACAAAACATGTTGTCTCGTCTCTTATAATATGAGAATCGCAAATTGGTTTCTTATAAATGAGAAACGACTGTAGCTACTTTGCCAAAATATGGCAAAATAGCAAACCACTGCATCGCCAACTTTCTCAAAAAATGAGAAATTGGCAAATATAGCAAACCATTGTGGCATCCACAGTTCCTTAGCTATAAATACATTTTTTTGCATATTTTTCCCCAAAATTGCTGCACTCTTTAGTTATTTAGCCATTTTATACCTTTTTTGCTACAGTAAAAAGGCAAGTATAGCTTGAGATATAGCAATATGCATATTATGCGTGACGAAACATCATGTTTCGTCTACACTATTTAATTATTTTTTAAATAATCGTTTCGTCCGTAATATTTTATTTTATTTTTTGGGAATCGGACAAAACATGTTTTGTCCGATGGAATCCTGAATGTAAAAAAAATTAAATCTTAAACTTCTAATTTAGTTAGTTAATTAATTTAGTTAGTATTTTAATTAAACTTTTAGTTAAATAATTAGTTAATTAATTAAGTTTAGTTAATTAAAAATTTAATTAAAACAAAACCCTTTAATTAAACTTTTAGTTAAATAATTAGTTCATTAATTAAGTTTAGTTAATTAAAAACATAATTAAAACCAAAACTCACTGGGACAAACACCACCATGTCATGTTTCGTCTCATGTCGGTCCCACGTATTTTATATATATATATATATATATATATATATATATATATATATATATATATATAAAACCCTTAAAAATCCCCCCCCCCCCCCCCCCCAAAAAAAAAAAAAAAAAAAAATTGGCGGACGAAACATCATGTTGCGTTCGTTTGCAACTTTGCTATATTTTGCCTTTTTCCCACTGCAGCGAAACATCGAATTGTTATTTCTAAATATGCATATATGCATATTATATCTACAACCACTGTGGATGCTCTGAAGTTATTGTTGGAAGGATGAAAGTGCAAACTTTTTGTGTGATATGTTGTGATTTTTTACTTTAAAATGAATGGAGATTCGGTTATTAGTATTTGTTTATAGGGAGAAGGACCTATTGGCACCTAAAGTTAGTATTAATACCCTAAACACACATTAATCGACGTCACTCTTTCGTTTGATAGGCGGTTCTTTAATCTCCCACTAGATCTCTCTAGATGCTATAGACACTAGGGGTGGTATCCTTTTTGGCTTCAAGGAAGCCAGTTTCTCTCACATTTCGACTACGCGTTTAACTTTCTTCCTGCTGGTTCGTCTTCACTAGTTCGAATTCGACTGTATTCTCACAGTGGTGTCTGTTTACGACCCATCGACTGCGGATCATCGAGAAGCCTTCTAGAACGAATTTTATTCCTTTCAACACTCCATTAATGGCTTCTGGCTTTTTTGTGGTGATTTTAACGTCACCAGATTTTCTTCCGAGAGATCCGGGTCAGCTCTTTCTTAGCCCGACGAATCCGCCGTGCCCCATGACTCCTTAGATTCGACCTGATTTAATGATTGCATCTGCTCCCTCCAGTTGACTGATCTGCCAATTAATGGTAAATCATTCACTTGGTTTAATATGAGGTCTCCTTCGACCTTGGCTAAGCTTGACCGATTTCTGGTGTCCTTGGACTGGATCAATTTCTTCCATAACTCGTTCGTCTCGGCTCTTCCCAATCCTTCGTCTGACCACGTCCCCATCTCTTTATCTTCTAACTATAACTTCTCCAGATCCTTCAAGTTCCGCTTCGAAAAATTTTGGTTACAAGACCAAACGTTCGTCAGCCTCATCACGGAATGTCTTTCTTCTATTACGGGTTCTTCCGGTTTAGGTCGCATTCTGATTAAGCTGCATGCCATTAAATTTGGTAGCAAAATTTGGCATAAAGAAAGATATGCCAATGATAACTTTCTTTAAAATGTTTTCCTGTCTACCATTGACTCCATCGACCGTATGGAGGAGACTATCCCTATCTCAGACTCCCTTCACTCAGAGCGCACTTCTTGTAAATTTCGCGCGCTTCTTGAGCCAACGAAATTTAGCTCGCTGAGCCCGTTTAATGTGGTCGTTGTAGAGTAACTCAGCGGCCCTCGCCGTTTAATTCTTAGTTAAGTTAGTGGAATATTATGGAAATATTCCTTGTAACGAGTTTAAACCCATTAAGAGGCATGTGAAATTACAAAGATACCCCTCTAAAAAAACTGGTTTGTGAGCGGAGGGTGCCTATAAGTCCAATTTCCAAAACTTTGGGTGTCACTGAGGTATTATTGTAACTTCAGGTGTTTATAGGGTATTATTATTAACTTTGGGTGCGAGTAGGTAATTAACCCAAAATCAAAACCCCTTCTCTCCTTCTGTCTTCGTTGACTGCCTCTCTCTCTTCTTCTCTCTCTTATAAACCCTAGCCCCCGAAGCTCCTTCTTCAGCATCACTCTCACCACTACTCTCACCCATCTCCATCTCCATCTCGTGCTCTCGACATTCACCTAAATCCCAAAACCCTGGCTTCTTTGTCTTCTCCGTTCTGTCAAATTTATCCTCAAATTCAACCCTTGTCCCACCTGAGCTCTCCTCGATGCCCCTCTTCGCCATCGATCTTGATGCCCCAGACGCCCCTCTTCACCGATCTTGATGCCCCAGACGTCCCACTTCGTCTTCGTTCTTAATGCCCCCGACGCCCTTGATTCCTCTCTATTTTGGAGGGAAGTGTTTGATTCTCATACTTGCTTTTAAGCTTGTGGTTCAATTTCTTGCGATTTATTTTGGTTGTGTGTGTAGACAATGATGATTCACAGTTGGATATAAGTTGGTTCTTGCAATCTCTAAACTGGAATTTCATCAAGTTGGTTCTTACAATTTTAGACTTTACAAATAGGTCTAACATCTCCATTAAAGGACAAGGTATTTGAATATTATGTTACTTGTTTAATTTATAGGGAAAAAAAAACATCTTATAAATACACTGAAAGGTAATCTTGTGGGTTTTGGAGAAGAAACAAGTGTAATATATTGAGAAAGGAGATTCATCCTATTGTGATACACTGATACTAGTGGCACGAGCCGTAAGAGTAAATTAATTTGCTTTCATCAATTATCTGCTTTTATGAATGAATGGATGAATGAATATGAAGTATCTGCTTTTATGAATACTAGATACATCTGTCATTTAAATATCAATTATCTGTTTTTTACTTGCTTCTTTGGTTCTTACATGAGATCTTTACCATGTTCTTTGGTTTTTTGGTTCTCATAGAAGTATTACCTGGTTCTTTGGTTCTCTGAAGTATTACTCTGGAGCATTACCTGATCTCTATGCTTATATGCTTATATGCATTGCCAGTTACTTATATGCTTAAATAGTCTGAGCCTACTAGTATGCTATGCTATGCTATGCTGACTTATATGCCAGTTACTTGTATGCTATGCTATGCTTATATGGTTATATGCTATGCTATGCTTATATGCTTATATGCATTGTCAATCTTAAACAGTTTAGTACATATCTTCTGTTTTTGTTTTATTAAACTTGTTAACAGAAAACTATGCTTTATCAAATTTTGTTGTAGGTTAAATGGTTCATGAGTAGATTAAGTCAATCATTCATGTTACTTGTGAATTTCATATTTGTCATGGAACCTGGACTTGATACTTCCTGTTAGTCAATTGTAAATTTCAATATGAGGGAGGGTTATTTTTGTATTTGAACTAGTTGGCATGGCATTTCAATGCAGCCCTAGTGACAAATTTTTTTATCTCTTTGTTACACTGATGCTTGAATATTTGACAAATTTGATAAATCCTTACTGAAAGTTGTGTTTTGAGCATACTAGTAATTATTTCATGTATTGTTTGGTTTCATGTACATACAAATACATGATTACTTCTGTTTTTTTTTTGGGTTGGCAGCAGCAGCAGAAGAAGAAGCAGCAGCTTGCTTCGTTATGTAATATTGATTGTGTAATTGTTTCATGTCATGTAATTGTTGTTTCATGTTATGTAAATGTTTCATATTATGTAATATTGATTGTGCATTTAAGTATACAAAATAATTATGCATTTAGGATTATATCTATATTCTTCAGTTCTTTCTTTGCTATCTGTTGGATACTTATGATCTAGAGATGAAAATATATCTCAATAAACTCTTTGCTCTATGTTGGTTCTGAATAATTTGTTTGTTCTTGATGTTATGATATATTGATATATGGTGATTAAATATTTTTGGTTATGAACAAACTATGGCCTCTGTTAAGGATTTAGAGAACAAATTTTTAAAGGAATTTTGAAGGATTTTTGGTTCAGTTGGCCCTCTCAGTTACGTAAATACTCTCAATTTTGAAGGACTTTTTGTTCTATTTTAAAATTAATTGCAAAGAAATTTTAGAGAAAATTTAAGGAATTTTTAAAGGAATTTTAAAGAAATTTTAAAGGAATTTTAAAGGAATTTTAAAAGTAAGTTTAAAGGAAATTATAAGGAATTTAAAAGAAATTTTAAAGGAATTCAAAAGAAAATTTTAAGAAAATTTAAGGGAATTTAAAAGGAAAATTTAAGGAATTTTTAAAGGAATTTTAAGAATTCTTTTAGGAATTTTATGAAATTTTTATGAATTTTAACAAATTTTTAAGAAATTATTAAGACATGGGGGTAAAAAAGTCATTTTACCTCTTAACTGTTAGAAAATTAACAGAAATGGACGGGAGGTGGCTATAGGTCCAATTATAATAAGTTTGGGTGCTATTGGGGTATTATAGAAACTTTAGGTGTGTTTAGTGCATTAATACTAACTTTAGGTGCCAATAGGTCATTCTCCCTATTAAACATGGGGGGACGGACTTTCGACTTCCGTTCAACTAATTAATTTTTTATTTTTTTTATAATTAGGACGGATCTTCCTCTATATTATGCATTTTCTCAAATCTTCTATCATATATAGCAATCTTCAGAGTCGAAAATGCCAAAATATGCATAAATAGCCAACGGCTGCAACAGTTCCATGGGCGGATCTAGGGGGGCTGGGGTATGCTACAGCCCCCCCAACATTTGGTATTTGTTTGTAAATTTTTTTTTTGGGTATAGCCCCCCCCCCCCCCCCCCCCCCCCCCCCCCATATTTTTTAAAGCCCACCCCAAATATATTTTAAAGCCCACCCCAAACATATTTGAGCCTTCTATGTATTTTTTTGGGCCCAAGTTCAACTCTATTCTATCTAGTATCTATAACAACTTTACTTCTCTAGTATCTATAACAACTTTATATATATTTTGCATGTAATCTTGTGCGATTTTTTTTTTTTTCCAGTTCCCCTCACTTTTCAATCCTGGATCCGTTCCTGAACAGTTCGATTGCTAAAATATGCATAAAATGAATAAATAGCAAACGACTGGAGATGCTCTTATCTAGCATTTGTTTTACTTCATTGTTCTTTCATAATCAATCCATGTATGTTCATTGTAAACAAAGGTTCGTAAGCCATGCAGTTTTTAATACATATGAAGTATCTTCGGTTCTCTGACTACACGTACCCTACTTGATGTCTAGCTATAACATCTGAATACTGTATGATAAATAGTCAGGAACATTGTTGAAAGAATGTCTTGCTAGCAGTAGGATGCATCTTTATTCAAGATTGCTCTAATTTTTTTTTTTAAAGTTATTGTTAATGTGTATTATAATTAGAAATAAAATTGAAATAAGTTTTGAATTTCTAAGACGGAATATGCAATAAAATTGTTAATAAGCAGTAGGTCTTATTATTCAAATTGTGGAAATTTATTAGTTGGCATATGATAGGATAATCCGTAGTGATTGCCTATTATGTTAATGCTTAAGTCTCTTACGCATTAAGTAGAGCCTAAAATAAAGTAATATGAATGTCTAGTGAATCATTTAATTTTTTAAATAATTAGGGACTAGCCACAGCATCTTTAATTGTAACCCATGTTACTCATTTTTGTATTTTTATTTGTATTTAATTAAATTCCTGGTTATTTTATTTTATTTCTGATTTTATCTCTTTTCGTCCCTTTTGATTGTGTGTTGTTGTTCTCCTTGTGATTCATTTTTTTCCTTCTTGATTCAGCTTTATATTCTCTTTCGTTTGATCTACAAAGTTGTTCTTGTCTTTGTTTATTGTCTAAACCTAATTCATGGCCTATTTGTCTTTTATTGGACTCTTTTCTTCCTATTGGATACTACCCAGTTCACTCAAACTCGTTTTGACTCTATATAACCCTCCTAATTGCACCCAAACCCTAATTATTTCTCTCTCCTTCCTAGCCGTCATCTACCCTACCCCCCGACTCCCGATCCCCCTCTCCTCTTTGTTGTCGTCGTTTTTGACCCCCGACGCCGGCATACCCCCCCCCCCCCCCCCCCCCCCCCGACCACCCCTCTCCTCTTCTCCTCGTCCGCTGCACACCCCCGTGTTCCCTATCCTTGCCACAGTGACCCCAAGCCCTTACCGCTGTCGTCTTCTCTCTCTTGTCGAAGCCGACCCCCACCCTGTACTCCATCCGACGTCGCTCCCCACCGTCGTGTGCCCTAGCGTCGAGCTACCCTCGACGTTGTGCCCCCGCCTGTGCCGCTGCCGCCGCTCTTGATTGTTGCTGTCGCGGGTTGTATGAGAGCATGTACGCAGCACGTGTTTTGGTTGGTGTGGATTTTGCTTCTTGTTCGTGCGTGTTGCGTTCGTTATTCGGGATTTGTTCCCGTTATTCTGTCATCTTCTTCGTTGTCGTTTTTCAGGCAAGTAGCTTGTATGTATTTTTTTTATCATACAAGTTAAATACCGTAAGTAGTCTCGCATGAAATTGTTTAGTACTCTCATGATGACCATATTTGTTAGTTGATCTGTTCCTTCATCTCTTGATCATGAGTAGTTCACAGTAGTTGACACCCGTTGCATGAAAATAATTAGATTAGATGGACATCTTGGTTGTATGCATGTTGTGTCATTCGTATGTTGTAGAAGTGTCACGCCCCGTTTTCCACTATACGGAAATACAGGCACGCAACTGAGGCCCAACGAATGATATACATCATCCATAAGCTGTATAATTATATGCTCAACAAGATCTTTATAACACATTCACGCAGGCAAATATAATAATCACATGAGCTAAAAATAGAATAACCATCATTTGGATAATACATCAACATCGGGTCAAGATGCCCGGGAGTACAAGGTGCCAGAATTAAAATAATATGATAAGCAGTTCGCTATATTAACTAGATAAAATAGCGACTGAAAGAAGAAAAAAAACATGAAGTAGTAAGAAAGCAGCAACGATCGTCTAGAGAGTCTGCTTGTCGGGTCCATTAGTACATGTATAATTATTAACTCAAAGAAAAATAGAAAAGTTCCCGTTATAGCAAGTTTTGGGCAGCAAGTAGCAACAAGCAGAAAAAAGGGTAATATAACAAGATATAACATGGATGAAACAAGAAGTACAAGTACAAATACAATATGGAAGTAAGCAAGGAACTGGGACAATATGATCATGTAAATAATAACTGTAACTAGTATATTCTAGACTTCAAGATATAAGCAATTGATAACCTAGGCTCAGTTAATCGATAATCATGTAATCAATGATCGAGAGTCATGTAATTAAGAGTCATGTAATCAAGAATCAAGAGTCATGTAATGAAGAGTCATGTAATCAAGAATCATGCTTAGTGAAGATCTCAAGTTTATCTATTTTATTAACTTATCTAATGCACGCAATCCTGTGTCCCATTCCACAAGTTCGGTGCATATCAATCATGTGACGTTTAGACTTAAGTAGTGAATTTTATAGGATTATGTACCCGGGTTTTCCAGTGATAGTATCAAGACATGTAATCATGAATCATGTAATCGAGAAATATGTAATCAAGAATTGTGTAATCAAGAATCAAGAATCAAGAATCAAGAATCACTATTTCGGGAAACACGGGCCCCCTTCCGAGTATACTTTCCTATATTGTCCACTATTAAGCCGTACCCTTATAACCCCGGCTTGTTATTCTTTTATAATTAATTATGAACATGCAGTTGGTACGACTAGTGGAACGGTGTAATCAAATAGTTTAGTCCAGGAAAATATAAAGGGCAGTAATCATGGACATGAGACGTAAAACGAGTACATGTATCGAGAGTAGTTATTATAGAATTATCAAGTGGTATAAAATGCATTCTATCAACCTATTATATCTATGCAAATTATTATTACAAGAACAATAATACACTCAGTTCATTAAATATGAAAAGTAACGGGTTTATATGCAAAAATGTATAGCTTGACATACCTGCATTCAGATCCACTTTCTCGTTGTTACAGAAAAGCAAATCCGATTTCGTCAGAGATTCTAGAAAGTAGACTCTCTTTCGGTTCTAACGCATATTCTCACAATATATTCTAGAGACAGTAGCTATGTGTACAAATTCATTCTTCGCTGGTTTCGATGTTTCGCGTGCATTCTGGAAATTCGGAGTCACAATACTAGAATTGCGATATCTCACAATCTATACATTGGATTGAGAAACTGTAGGATGTTTCGGATATCTAGACTCGAAGGGCTACGATTTTCATGTAGAAAGTTTTTCGATCCAGTGTCGGGAACATGGTCAAATTCTCAGTACGAGAGACCGGTTAGTGATCCCGTGCAGGTTCAGAAATTCACAATATGACAGTACTAAAATTGCGATATCTCACAATCTATACATCCGATTGAGAAACCGTAAGATGTTTTGGATTCGGGACTCGATAGGCTACGATTTCCACATAGAAAATCTTCAATCCAGTATTGAGAACATGGTCGACTTCTTAGTGCAAGGTCAAGAAATTTTAGAGATAGTAAGGTTGAATATTTGATATTCGATAACACGATTCGAAATGTGTTAACGGTTCACTCTTGAGTTGATATAGCATAGAACAAGTGAAGAAGAAGCGACGTCGGCAACGGACGGCGGCACAACGACGGTAAGAATGGCGGCAAGACGGTAGCTAGCGAGCAACGGTAGCAACGGTGAGCAACGACAACAACAAGGTGGCGCGGCATCGGGTTGTTTTTCGGGGTTCACGGGATCGTAGAAATGGAGTCGTTGGCTCGAAGGTGGAAGGTAAAGTGGAGCTCGGGTGTTGCTTAAGCTCTCGGGTGTGAAGAAGGCAGAGGAAGAATGGAGGAAAAATGAAGAATGAGACGTAGAGATGGGGGGTTGATGTATTATGCATGTGTGTGTGTGTATGCATATATATAGATTTAAACAAGGAGAGAGGGAGAGAGAGTTGGCTGGTTATATATAGAGTCATGAAGCAATTGTGCATGCATGTGTGGAGTTAGGTGTAGGAGTGTGGAAAAAAGGTGAGAAGAGTTAGGCTGTTAGAAGAAAAATGAGGGAGTTAGGTTAGAGAATGAGAAAATTGAGGGGGGGGGGAGGTTGGCGTATGCAGAAATGGAGAAGTAGGGAGGGAGAAAATAAGGCGTAGGGAGGAAGAAAATAAGGTGTAGAAGTTAGGTTAGTTGTTGGATTAAGAATTAGGTTTAGGATTAGGATTAGTATTAATCAGGGTTAAAGTTTGTATTTAAACTCCGATCGAAAAATCACAAAATTATAGAACTGATTAGAAAAATATTATGGCTTTAGATAAAGAGCCCAAAAAGAAAAATATAACTGATCTGAAAATTGAAGTACAAAAATTCACGTAATAAAATACGTACAACTGGGACAGGGAGTTACAAGAAGATTGCTACATGGATGCTTTGTTTGATGAATCTTTTATTGTAGATTGTTATTCACATGACATGCTGATTTGAGTAATCTATATACCATGCTTTTTACGCTATCTTAGTTTGGATCGTTTGCAATTAAACTATTCGATAAAATGCATATAAGAAGTTTTGTTTTACTGCTGCCCTATTTTTGTACAGTAGTTTCGACCCTGTTAACATTAGTAAAATAAATAAATTTGTAAATATGATTTGTAGGATTTGCTTTCTAGTTTTCAGAACTTTCGACGAATCTGAATTCCGATTTTCTATGCATGAGTTATTGTTGTTTTACTGTAGTCATATCGTATATTCCAGATTATGAACTATATGTTATCTATATGAAATATTATTTTAAAACTGATACTAAAAGTAGAATTTGAACTCTGTATTTTGCTGAGTATATTTAGACATGAATCCCTAATTTTTGTGGAATTAATTAATGACTTTTGTATCTCATTTCATGCTTATGAAACTAATCGATATATTTCCAAACTGCATGGTGTTCAGTAAAGAACTATATTTTCAATATGATTCTATTCATTTTTAAAGAAAACTTTGTGGATATAAAGTGTAGACTGAATTTTCTATTTTATGTAGCGCCCCGATTTCCATATAACTGGGAAACCGTGACACATGCCAAGATCTTTCCTTCAATTAGTCACGATACACAAAATGCTGGAAATTTAAAACTTTTTATGCAACACAGAGTTACCACGCAGTAATTACAAATATCAGTTTGTAATACCAACTGTAGCGCCTGCCCTTTTTCCTTTTTGACTCCAAACTCAATTCTTCCAATTTCTATATCACTTTAACCATAACCTAAGATAGTTGTGTTTCAGGGAAAATTTTGGCAGAGTCTGCCATGTAATTTCTACCCCGAAACACAAAAAGCTTACGGAATTCTGCTCTAAATTCCGTAGCTCACATCACAGGCAATAATATCACGGGCACCCCAGGCCAAAATGAGCATCATCACACAGGCAATATATATATATATATGCTCTGGGGGCCAAACTCATAACGGTTTATCAATTATCAATTAAAAACCATAAATCCTTTTGAAAACGTAGTAAGTTTTTAGAAAATAACTTGTAAAAGCTTACCACAGCGCCCGGTACTCCACAACGAGATGGGCACGGGTCCAAACCATATCATGCCACTCCACACTCTACTCTCCATCATCATTCACCTACTTATACATCAGAAATACAATTTAGAGCATAAAACCTTTACTATTTACAATTAAACCATAACAACAAATAGTAAGGTGAAGCTCCACTCCACCGGAATCTGAACCTATACCTCACCTCTGCACCGCTGAGGACCTGTAACAGTAGGGGCCTAGGGTAGTCCAAAGACCCCCTAACCCCCCAAACACTAAGGGGTTAGCCATTTCTGGTGTGAGTACAATATATTAATAAGCGAATAAATTAAACTTATAAGTAAAACAGAATGAACTTACGAATACCAAGGTAACCTGAACATGTAAATGTCATATACGGAAATTCACATCAAATACTCACTGCATCACTTCCCGTATGCGTATCCATACCTGCTCACAAACATACTTAACTCTAATTTGGAAAATCATTTCCAAATTAGTCGCTTAAGGCCCATCACTTTACGCCTTATGCAAATCTTCCTACAGCTTTATTTTTTTCCATAAAGCTTTACAATCACACACACTCTATTTCCACATAACTGTGTCTTATTTACCATTCATTTGCAATTACATACTCGCGACGTAAATTCCTTCGCGATCTCATATCACATAACATCACATTCATTCATTTCTTACGACATGTATCATCACGTCTCGCAATACATCACTTCCACACTCATACTTCATCTTAAATGGAAGATAAGCGTGTATCCTAATTTTCTAGTGTTTGTGTATGCCATGACCTGAGTCTAATGCAACAGTACAGAATATAGAACAGATGCACTTAATCTAATGTCAGCAAGATTCTGGATGCACATGCATCCCATACTACATGTGACCCAGGTCAAGCCAACATACTTAGTCTAATGCAAGTGAGACTTTGAAATGTATGCATCCCATACTACATACTTTCCAAATCAAGCCGTTGTCTCTAAGTTTAGGGATTCGAACGCTCGCTATGCAATGCATTCTAATTTGGTCTACTTCCTGTTCCTCATAGTATGACATGGTTGGGTTCAAAGCCGTGACGAACTTAAAGATATACCGCAGCATATCTATAGCATCGTATTTTACCGGATCGCAGTTCGTACGACCCGTTCGTGTCCACTAGCATATACCTGGATCCCATTTAACAGCCGTGACGAACTTAAAGATATACCGCAGTATACCTATAGCATCGTATTTCACCGGAGCGCAGTTCGTACGACCCGTTCGTGTCCACTAGCATATACCTGGATCCCATTTAACAGCCGTGACGAACCTAAAGATATACCGCAGTATACCTATAGCATCGTATTTCACCGGACCGCAGTCCGTACGACCCGTTCGTGTCCACTAGCATATACCTGGATCCCATTTAACAGCCGTGACGAACCTAAAGATATACCGCAGTATACCTATAGCATCGTATTTCACCGGACCGCAGTCCGTACGACCCGTTCGTGTCCACTAGCATATACCTGGATCCCATTTAACAGCCGTGACGAACCTAAACATATACCGCAGTATACCTATAGCATCGTATTTCACCGGACCGCAGTCCGTACGACCCGTTCGTGTCCACTAGCATATACCTGAATCCCATTTAACAGCCGTGACGAACCTAAAGATATACCGCAGTATACCTATAACATCGTATTTCACCGGACCGCTGTCCGTACGACCCGTTTGTGTCCACTAGCATATACCTGGATCCCATTTAACAGCCGTGACGAACTTAAAGATATACCGCAGTATACCTATAGCATCGTATTTCACCGGACCGCAGTCCGTACGACCCGTTCGTATCCACGATGAGTACTAAGTACATGAACTTATCGATGTCCCAGATAAAAATACTAAAACATTATTGAAACTCGATAGCGTATAATCACCACACTGCGATATGCAGAGGGCTCCTCATCAATTTTCCGATAAGATAGTTCAGAAAAAGCAGTAGCTGTGACCCAAGCTACGCTCATCGGAGTGCAACACAATCAGACTTCTAGAAGGGTAGGGAGATCCACAGCAATCCCCTAGTGGGCGACTCTCTCAGATATTTAAGAGCTCAAGTCCCCAAGCTAACTTAATCTTGAAGTCAATCTCAACAACAGGGTGCCAAACTTACAACAACCACATCTTCCAACATGGCACACAAATTCAGCCACTCCTTCAGCAAAGCATTTGCTACCCTTCACCCAAACGAACTCTAGAATTTCTAACACTTGAGAATCATCAAATAAACCCATACCGAAAGCTACTCTCAAGGTTCATAGCAAGATCATACCTACACAAATGGTTATGACCTTTTGGACTTCAGTCCAAAAGCAACCGGCTTCAGCTCTGCCCTTTCAGACCAGCTGAACTCTGCAAGTTCTGAGGTATCAACCGACCTCGATAATTTATGAAATTTAACCTACGGTTGTGGACACATACAAGAGTGTCCACACCAATCCTTAACTCAATCATCCATGCTACACTAAGATACAAAACAGAAATACACAGCAATTTATAATTTAAAATTTTCACAACGCACCATGTGCGTAAAATAAAAGATATCATACTCACTATATTTCTTAAAACACCAAAAATACGCAGATAAATTGATACTCACATGTTTCTTAACACACAAGAATACATAATAAATCAACACTCACATGTTCTTCGAACCACAAAAATATATAATAAACTAACTCACCACATTTCGCGAAGGTTCGAAGCATCACCATGCCATCCCGCATCCGAAGTCGCGAATATATCCTATCATCAATTTCAAAGAAATTAAAACTCAATCATCCAAACCAATACAAAAGCTAATAACGTCATCCCAAATATCACACAAGTGTTTATTGAACGCTTGGGATATACATGTGCGATGCACGTAATAAACTAGTGCCGACGAGATTCTTAGTTCCAAACAATTACTAAATTGCCCCCAAAATATTTTAATAGCCCAACTACAATTTCTATTTCTATACGAGAATTAATTCATATCCCTATAATTCTCTTTTACAAATTCAAAACCCTAATTTACTAATAACTTACAATCTCTCTAATAATCCACTAATTTCTCACATCTACCACTTCCAACATCTCTAAATCTCTCTACCCTAATATTCCTACTCAATAAAAATTAACCCAACTAAATTTTATACAATAAAATAGTTAGGGTTTTACCTTCCCGAATCCATTCGAAAATCCGACGCTACCACGATGTAGAGAATCCATCACTTAGTCTACCCCTCACTTTAATTTGGAATCGATGAAGGATCGGAGGGGATTTGAGCGGGGTAATCGTTCGCCGAAGTGGGTTCGTAGGGTTCGGGATGGGAACAGATCGGGATGGTGATGGGAAGGGAAGGAGAAGAAAGGAGGTGGATGGGCGGTTTCGTTCCCTTCGGCTGGGCGCGAACGGGGGGAGGAGGGGAGGAGAAGGAGGTCGGGGTTTCTTTGGGTCGGAATGGGGAAACGAACGGGAATGGGAAAGAAGGTGAAGAAGGAAGAAGATGGAGGTGTTGGTTTCCCGTCGGTTGGGTGTGAATCGGAGAAGGAGAAGGGAGGAGGTCGGGGGTGGGGTTCTCTTCTTCTTCGGTTTTGAGGAAAGGAACGATCGGAAGAAGGAGAAGGAGAAGGAAGGAGAAGAGAAGGGGGTGGTTTTAATTAAAGGGATAAATAATAATAGATAATAAATAATGTATAGGAAATATTACATATAAGCCCTCTAGTTCTCAATACATTCCAAATAAAACCCAATTCTCTACTTTAATATTATAAACAATACAAAAATACATTAAAACCACTCCGCAATACTCCGTATAAAAATAATTTAATTTCAAAAATAATAATTAAATAAGGTAGACAATATATCTTATTTTTCTCGATTAAAAATAATTGTTATCGGAAAATACATATTCGCGCGAAATTCTCAATCGCGCACACATTTCGATGCAAAATAGCCATATGCTATTTTTCGGGTCGTTACATCACTCCCTCCTTAGAATCGTTCTGTCCTCAGAACGCTGCTAGTGGAGAGGAAGACAACCACAACATCAATGGTTCATGAGACGTTTCCCTGAACCATCTCCAGTTCCTCGAGTGATATTCTCGAAAACTAGTCTTCTACCAAGTTGAACTGTTGTCCTTCAGCCTTCTGGACAGACCCACTATGAATTTGATGCCGACCTTCCTCTGCTCTTGCTCTAGAGTAGACAATGGCTGCATTACCTTGCTCTATCCTTGTCTGCAAGTGATGTTGATTTACTCCTTGATTACGACTTCTATTGGTTGGTGACCACTCCCTCCTTAGAAAGGACGAAGTCACACATTGCTACTTCAGCCCCTGAGTAGCTCCTCTCGGTGACCTTGCTGAATTGTTAACAGGATTGCCCCCTGTCTGAACGAGATTTCCTCCCTGGGCGCGTTCTTAGTGGCTGCTTAATCATAAGCTGATCTTGGAGAATCTGTCGCTTCAGCGCTTCAATCCCTGCATTTCCTGCTTAAGCCTTCTGACTTGCTCACTCGGACTCGGTTGTAGCTCCCATCGTGCCAAAACTGAGCTCTAAACTTGAGTAATCACTCTAATAATGACTTACTTGATCTCATCATCTAGCTTCTTGCTTCTTTCACGGTCTTTGGTTGAGATCAATCCTTCACTTATCTCGATCTTTTGCAGTTCAGTAGCCACTCCCTCCTTAGAATAGGGCATGGCCTATAATCATTACTTCAAACTTCCAGGATTCTCTTCTGTAATTTGCTCGAAGCTGATGCTCTGGATGGTGTATTCAAACAAATCAAATCTAGAGTTGCCTCCCGCACACATCTCAACACTTGAAAATAATTCAGACAAAGAATGTGATGAACCACAATTGAACAAAACAGTTGTATGGATTCCATATATATATATATATATATATATATATATATATATATATATATATATATATATAAATCCAATTGGTTACGAAAGTGTTTCATCATACCTTACTTCTTAGTCTAAAATAATTTTCAAAAATACAACTTTTAAACTTAGTTGCAGTTCTATATGCACATACCGGTACTAGCACTCCTGCCTTCTACAGCTTGCTGGTAATAAGTGCGAACTCTACCCTTGGTGAACAGGCTCTTTTCCTCTATTGTTCACCTTTGGGGTTGATCTGCTGTTCTTTCTTATGAAGCTGGGGACAATCTGGTCGGATATGACCAATCCTCCCACGTTTGTGACATGCACTGGTATCTATCTAAGTGTCCTTCCTCGAACACTGGTTCTTGAGATGACCATGCTCACCATATAAAACAACTTCCTGAGCTTGGTGCCTCCAAGGTTGCCCCCCGTTTTCTGAGTCTTCTGCTTCTGACCTTGGTCCTTGAACCCTGATGCTGGTGCAGATCTTGTCCCTTGTAGTCGTGGACAGACTGATTTCTTGTGCCTGACTCTCTCACAAGATTGCATACTACAACCTTGGTGGTCTTTGGAATTTGCTCCCATTCATGTTGTAGTCCTTGTGGTGGTGAAGTCTCCTTGGCTCCTCGCTCAAGGTTATCGGATCATCCATCGATGTCGGTTTACTCTCTTCCATCAACACCTCCTTGGTTAGGACATCCTCGAACATCATTCATGTGTTTAAAGGATGGTAACACATACACTAGGATTAGCCCACATATAGAAAAATTATAAAACATAAGATAGAAGAGCCAACAATATGAATTATAACTATCTACAACTAGCTAAAACCCGACTCCTAAAGGGCATTTAAGTTTAATTTTCCTACTGTGTTGGACTGTAAATTGAAGTCAGCTCTGATACCACTCTGTAGCGCCCCGATTTCCATATAACTGGGAAACCGTGACACATGCCAAGATCTTTCCTTCAATTAGTCACGATACACAAAATGCTGAAAATTTAAAACTTTTTATTCAACACAGAGTTACCACGCAGTAATTACAAATATCAGTTTGTAATACCAACTGTAGCGCCTGCCCTTTTTCCTTTTTGACTCCAAACTCAATTCTTCCAATTTCTATACCACTTTAACCATAACCTAAGATAGTTGTGTTTCAAGGAAAATTTCGGCAGAGTCTCCCCTGTAATTTCTACCCCGAAACACAAAAAGCTTACGGAATTCTGCTCTAAATTCCGTAGCTCACATCACAGGCAATAATATCACGGGCTCCCCAGGCCAAAATGAGCATCATCACACAGGCAATATATATATGCTCTGGGGGCCAAACTCATAATGGTTTATCAATTATCAATTAAAAACCATAAATCCTTTTGAAAACGTAGTAAATTTTTAGAAAATAACTTGTAAAAGCTTACCACAGTGCCCGGTACTCCACAACGAGATGGGCACGGGTCCAAACCATATCATGCCACTCCACACTCTACTCTCCATCATCATCCACCTACTTATACATCAGAAATACAATTTAGAGCATAAAACCTTTACTATTTACAATTAAACCATAACAACAAATAGTAAGGTGAAGCTCTACTCCACCGGAACCTGAACCTATACCTCACCTCTGCACCGTTGAGGACCTGTAACAGTAGGGGCCTAGGGTAGTCCAAAGACCCCCTAACCCCCCAAACACTAAGGGGTTAGCCATTTCTAGTGTTAGTACAATATATTAATAATCGAATAAATTAAACTTATAAGTAAAACAGAATGAACTTACGAATACCAAGGTAACCTGAACATGTAAATGTCATATACGGAAATTCACATCAAATACTCACTGCATCACTTCCCGTATGCGTATCCATATCTGCTCATAAACATACTTAACTCTAATTTGGAAAATCATTTCCAAATTAGTCGTTTAAGGCCCATCACTTTACGCCTTATGCAAATCTTCCTACAGCTTTATTTTTTTCCATAAAGCTTTACAATCACACGCACTCTATTTCCACATAACTGTGTCTTATTTACCATTCATTTGCAATTACATACTCGCGACGTAAATTCCTTCGCGATCTCATATCACATAACATCACATTCATTCATTTCTTACGACATGTATCATCACGTCTCGCAATACATCACTTCCACACTCATACTTCATCTTAAATGGAAGATAAGCGTGTATCCTAATTTTCTAGTGTTTGTGTATGCCATGACCTGAGTCTAATGCAACAGTACAGAATATAGAACAGATGCACTTAATCTAATGTCAGCAAGATTCTGGATGCACATGCATCCCATACTACATGTGACCCAAGTCAAGCCAACATACTTAGTCTAATGCAAGCGAGACTTTGAAAATGTATGCATCCCATACTACATACTTTCCAAATCAAGCCGTTGTCTCTAAGTTTAGGTATTCGAACCCCCTCTTTGCAATGCATTCTAATTTGGTCTACTTTCTGTTCCTGATAGTATGGCATGGTTGGGTTCAAAGCCGTGACGAACTTAAAGATATACCGCAGCATATCTATAGCATCGTATTTTAGCGGACCGCAGTTCGTACGATCCGTTCGTGTCCACTAGCATATACCTGGATCCCATTTAACAGCCGTGACGAACTTAAAGATATACCGCAGTATACCTATAGCATCGTATTTCACCGGACCGCAGTCCGTACGATCCGTTCGTGTCCACTAGCATATACCTGGATCCCATTTAACAGCCGTGACGAACCTAAAGATATACCGCAGTATACCTATAGCATCGTATTTCACCGGACCGCAGTCCGTACGACCCGTTCGTGTCCACTAGGATATACCTGGATCCCATTTAACAGCTGTGACGAACCTAAAGATATACCGCAGTATACCTATAGCATCGTATTTCACCGGACCGCAGTCCGTACGACCCGTTCGTGTCCACTAGCATATACCTGGATCCCATTTAACAGCCTTGACGAACCTAAAGATATACCGCAGTATACCTATAGCATCATATTTCACCGGACCGCAGTCCGTACGACCCGTTCGTGTCCACTAGCATATACCTGGATCCCATTAAACAGCCGTGACGAACTTAAAGATATACCGCAGTATACCTATAACATCGTATTTCACCGGACCGCAGTCCGTACGACCCGTTCGTGTCCACGATGAGTACTAAGTACAAGAACTTATCTAAGTCCCAGATAAAATGCTAAAACATCATTGAAACCCGATAGCGTATAATCACCACACTGCGATATGCAGAGGGCTCCTCATTAATTTTTCGATAAGATAGTTCAAGAAAAAGCAGTAGCTGTGACCCAAGCTACGCTCATCGGAGTGCAACACAATCAGACTTCTAGTAGGGTAGGGAGATCCACAGCAATCCCCTAGTGGGCGACTCCCTCAGATATTTAAGAGCTCAAGTCCCCAAGCTAACTTAATCTTGAAGTCAATCTCAACAACAGGGTGCCAAACTTACAACAACCACAACTTCCAACATGGCACACAAATTCAGCCACTCCTTCAGCAAAGCATTTGCTACCCTTCACCCAAACGAACTCTAGAATTTCTAACACTTGAGAATCATCAAATAAACCCATACCGAAAGCTACTCTCAAGGTTCATAGCAAGATCATACCTACACAAATGGTTATGACCTTTTGGACTTCAGTCCAAAAGCAACCGGCTTCAGCTCTGCCCTTTCAGACCAGCTGAACTCTGCAAGTTCTGAGGTATCAACCGACCTCGATAATTTATGAAATTTAACCTACGGTTGTGGACACATACAAGAGTGTCCACACCAATCCTTAACTCAATCATCCATGCTACACTAAGATACAAAACAGAAATACACAGCAATTTATAATTTAAAATTTTCACAACGCACCATGTGCGTAAAATAAAAGATATCATACTCACTATATTTCTTAAAACACCAAAAATACGCAGATAAATTGATACTCACATGTTTCTTAACACACAAGAATACATAATAAATCAACACTCACATGTTCTTCGAACCACAAAAATATATAATAAACTAACTCACCACATTTCGCGAAGGTTCGAAGCGTCACCATGCCATCTCGCATCCGAAGTCGCGAATATATCCTATCATCAATTTCAAAGAAATTAAAACTCAATCATCCAAACCAATACAAAAGCTAATAACGTCATCCCAAATATCACACAAGTGTTTATTGAACGCTTGGGATATACACGTGCGATGCACGTAATAAACTAGTGCCGACGAGATTCTTAGTTCCAAACAATTACTAAATTGCCCCGAAAATATTTTAATAGCCCAACTACAATTTCTATTTCTATACGAGAATTAATTCATATCCCTATAATTCTCTTTTACAAATTCAAAACCCTAATTTACTAATAACTTACAATCTCTCTAATAATCCACTAATTTCTCACATCTACCACTTCCAACATCTCTAAATCTCTCTACCCTAATATTTCTACTCAATAAAAATTAACCCAACTAAATTTTATACAATAAAATAGTTAGGGTTTTACCTTCTCGAATCCATTCGAAAATCCGACGCTACCACGATGTAGAGAATCCCTCACTTAGTCTACCCCTCACTTTAATTTGGAATCGATGAAGGATCGGAGGGGATTTGAGCAGGGTAATTGTAACCCCTGTTTTCGTTAAATTGTATTTTCAAATATTTTCCCGTATTTAAAATTAAACTATTCTCTTATAATTTAATATGTTATTCAAACTATTTTTGTGAAGCCCAATAATTGATTATTTAACTATTTTGTTATGTGAAATATTTTTGAACCCAAATTCTATTATAAACCCAGTAATTTAAATTATTTTGTATGAGCCCAAGCCAATTGTTTGAATTAAACCCAATTGCCAAATTATTTATTTTGAGCCCAATTCTGTATTTAAATAATTGTTTTGAGCCCAAGGACCAGGCCCACCTCCTATTGGGTCTTGATCCACTAACCCAAACCCAATAACCAATTCCCCTACTAATTGGGGGTTGACCAGATCATCTATTCCTAATCAATCCCAAAATCTCTCTTGTAACTGCCCAATTACTATTCCTAATTATTAGCCTAATGATTCCCCTCATTATGTGATTCCGTAACCCCCTCCCCTATAATCTCTCTACCCCTTAATTTAACATTATTTCTATACATATATTATAATATCTCTCCCTCTCTCTCTCTCCCGTACTCTCTCTCTCTCTCTCATTCTCTGTTTAAAACAAACAAACCAAAACCAAACAGAACAAAACAACAAACAAAAACCCAACAACTCTTTCTTCTTCCTCGCTCCCGCTCACGCCATTATCGAAGTCCATCTCCAACGACTCCCCCTCCGAACCTACTCCATCTCGGCCACCTTCCCCGCCCTCGTCAACGACCACCACCGCAGCACCAATCCACCGCCATCATCCCCCATCGATCACCTTCGCCATCACCAAACTTCCGCAACCCAATTCGCCATTACCCAAACTCTCGACCCTCCACCATTACCACCTCCGACCATCTTCACCAGTCTCCTACGTCGCCTCGTCAACACCCTCGTCTCCAACCACCATCGCCATCGTCCCCGAACCCAGCCATTCCCTTCTCCCCTGTTTCGATCGCGAACCAGAGGCCCCGCGCTGCCGTCGTTTCTCGACCAGCCGCCTCACTACAGCTTCGCCGTCCCCGCCACTCGCCGCCTCGTTGCCCCGTTGCGTCGCCACGCCGAAGAGCCGCCCCACCGTCACCATCCTCTCTCTCACTCTGTTGCAGTAAAGAAGAAGGAAGAAGAAGCGGGAGTGAAATCCTGACCGTTGGATTCAACTGATCAGATCAGATCTGATCAAAGGAGTGGATGTTTGCTGTTTTGGCCCCAGAGCGGATTCAGTGGATCAGATCCTGTGTGTTGATTGTACGTGTCTCGTACGTGCGTGCGTGTGTCCGTACTAGTGCCTCGTCTCTCGGGATCTGCATCCCGTATTGGTTCGTGTTCGGATTCACCATCGTAAAGGCAAGTATCTCTTGTACAACTTTGTTTTTCCAGTACAGGCCCTTGTAAAAATACCGCAAGTATATTATTCTTTGGACTCCAATTCGCATTCATAAGTCGAATTGACACCCGTTTACATTCCTAATCCGTCGATCCTGTATTCACATATGATCGTGAATATTTTGTTACCCTAAGCATAACACGAACACAAATAAATATACACATATGTACTTTTAGGATTATACATGTTTATGTGCAGGAATGTTTCACCGAGACAGTAGTTAAATACAAAAATGACATCTTGTTCTTGTTGATTAAATTAAAATAAAAGTAACAAGCCGGGGTATAAGGGAAAGATTTAAGTAGTGGGCAATATAGAAGAGCGTACTCGGACGGGAGCTCGTGGTTTCCCGACGCAAGTTGCAAGTTACAAACTGCAAGATTGCAAATGACAAGTTTACATGTTTCACGTTACAAGTTTACACTCTACATGTTTCACGTTACAAGTTTGCACGTATCTTGATACAATATTGAATGTACATGTTTTTCCCGAGTACGTGACCTATAAAACCCACCACTAAATCTAAACGACATTGTATTGACTGTAGCAACCATGTAATAAAAAATATGGGGTGCATGAAGTGCTACCTAGATAGAATCAAGACATTAGACATAAGAATAACACGTGCATTTTCATGATCCAACCATATGTTACATGTTCATGTTGACTCGATACTTGATTATTTGTTTTACATGTCACTTGTTTCGTAACGCCATGTTCATATCATGTTTACCTGTTGCATTTTGTTCCTATTTCGTAATTATTGATTCCCTGCTCTTTTCCTGATTTTTTTCCTTTGTTTTATTTTGTTCCTGTTTCCCTTAGCTTGTACTCCCCTTGCGGCCCGTAACTTGTATTAACGGGTCTTCTTGTTTCCCTTTCCTTTTCTTTTGTCATAATATACTTGCAGGCCCAAATGGAGAGTTACCAGAAGGCGTCGCTGACCAAGTGTTCTAGTTATTTATTTTCATGTTATCGTATTAGTTTGTGTTTATTTCATAAAACTCTTTATTGTAATCCGGGCTTGTTTGACCCGTAATAATTTGTATCTCCCAGTTGCTGGTTATTTATGGACTATGTCTTGTACTTCATTATCATATTGTGATTTATATGCCTGCATGGATTGTTCGGTTATATTGTTGTTGAGTTTACTTGTACAGCTTATGGATGGTGTGTTCGCACCATTCGCTGGGCCTTAGTCTCGCGCCCGTATTCCCGTGTTTTGGGAAGCGGGGCGTGACAGTAATCGTTCGCCGAAGTGGGTTCGTAGGGTTCGGGATGGGAACAGATCGGGATGGAGATGGGAAGGGAAGGAGAAGAAAGTAGGTGGAGGGGCGGTTTCGTTCCCTTCGGCTGGGCGCGAACGGGGGGAGGAGGGGAGGAGAAGGAGGTCGGGGTTTCTTTGGGTCGGAATGGGGAAACGAACGGGAATGGGAAAGAAGGTGAAGAAGGAAGAAGATGGAGGTGTTGGTTTCCCGTCGGTTGGGTGTGAATCGGAGAAGGAGAAGGGAGGAGGTCGGGGGTGGGGTTCTCTTCTTCTTCGGTTTTGAGGAAAGGAATGATCGGAAGAAGGAGAAGGAGAAGGAAGGAGAAGAGAAGGGGGTGGTTTTAATTAAAGGGATAAATAATAATAGATAATAAATAATGTATAGGAAATATAATATATAAGCCCTCTAGTTCTCAATACATTCCAAATAAAACCCAATTCTCTACTTTAATATTATAAACCATACAAAAATACATTAAAACCACTCCGCAATACTCCGTATAAAAATAATTTAATTTCGAAAATAATAATAAAATAAGGTAGACAATATATCTTATTTTTCTCGATTAAAAATAATTGTTATCGGAAAATACATATTCGCGCGAAATTCTCAATCGCGCACACATTTCGATGCAAAATAGCCATATGCTATTTTTCGGGTCGTTACATTTTACCACCCTTTTAACGGATCTGGATTTCAAATTGTATTTTGTGAATTATCTATTTTTTGGTACTGCTGTGTCTGAACTTTCATATTCGAAGTTTTGTTGCATTACTCTGTTTTTTCAATTTTATTGACTATATTATCTGTAATATAAATTCATGATATTTCATATTTTGAGACTAGATATGTTAGGGAATCTTCTAGATTTTTCTCAGATTTAATTATGATGTTTTTAAACTCTTTTCATTCTTATAAATAAGATTTTGCATTTTCTGGCTGAACATAACTTTTGTATTAAACGCTGTTTTCAATCCTGATGTATGACTTGTATATATACGCTAGATTCAGCAGAGAGTCTAGTTTCCATATTTTCTGATGGATCTAGATTTGCAGTTCTGTAGCAACGGGAATCTCAGATTTGGTACAGTAGTGTCTTACTGTCCAGAACTAAAAGTTTCGTTGTTTTGACTGTTAAAAGTTGCTTGGTCACCCGTTTGTGTTTCCAATTCATCTTAGACTTATCCTTTGTTCTTGCCATGTATTTAGCCCTGTTTGTATTCTTTCACACCTATTTAATAATAATGAAAACTAATCAAGCTGGGGTTTTTAAGGGAAAAGATTCTAGTAGTGGACAATATAGAATTGCGTATTTAGAAGGAAACTGTGGTATCCACTGTTTATCTCTGGATGCATGAGAGCATGATCCATGACATCGTTACTGTTTGCTATTACTGTTACTGTTACTGTTTGTTTGTGTAACCCCTGTTTTCATTAATACGTATTTTCAAAATATTTTATTTTCCGTATTTAAATCTTCAGTATTTTAAAACTATTTTATTTTTCATTAATTAATTTTATTATTTAAAGTGTATGAGCCCAATTGTTTAAACTAATTATTTTAAGCCCAAGTTGTATTTTGATTTTATTATGAAACCAAAATGTTTATTCGAAAGTCCAAATTTATATTTGATTTTTCCAAAGCCCAGTTATTTAATTATTATTTAAAGCCCAATTTTATGTTTTGATTTTTATTATTTTATTAAATTAAATCTGAGCCCAGAAATTTAGCCCAACAAGCCAAATATTGTATTTAAACATTTTTGAAACCATATTAAAGCCCAACCCAGCCTATATTGTTATTTTATTTAGAACCCATTTATTTGAAGCCCAAACCCAATACCCATATCTGTACAGATTTGCCCACACACCTATCCCCATACAATATTTATTCCCTCCCCCACTTTCTGTCCCGTACTCCAACTTTCCCCAGTCTTCATTCCCGTACTCTAACTTCTCCCCCACCTTTGCATACACTTTCTCCATACTCCTCACAACTACCCCCACTACTTCACATCTTATTATACAATTATTTAAAGTCTCCCGTTCCATTCTCTCCCACACTGTCTCTCCCTCTCTCTGTTTCTCTATCAAAACAGAACAAACAAAACCAAACAGAGCAAACCCAACAAAACAACCGAACCCTTCTTCCCTCTTCCTCCATCTTCGTCCACCCTCAAGCTCGTCGGCAACCACCAGCGTCGTCCCCACTCCGCCTCTGGCCTCGACATCGTCCACTCAACCGCCGCCCTCGCCCTCAACTCGACAACCACTTCTCCACCGCAAGTGCCGCGCCACACCTTGCCATCGAATCCCCCACCACCGAGCTCGCCTCCATTCCGGCCACATCGCCCACTCCGCTCGAGTCCAGTCATCGCCAGCCTCTCAGTCTTCCGCTCAACCCACCATTGAAGACCCGCGCCTCCGCTCAACTCCTTTTTCCCCGTCCAGTCGTTCGCCGCTCGACCAGTCCGCTTCCGTCGCCGCTCGACCAGTCCGCTCGCCTTCTCCACCGCACCGTCGCCCCCATCGCCTTCTTGCCGCTTCCGCCCAGTCGCAGCGCCCACCAGTCGAGCCTTCCTCAAATCGCGCTGCCCTCCGATCGCGAAGCGCCGCGCCTGAGCTCTCCCCGTTGCTGACCCCTCCTCCCGCTCGTCTTCGCCGCTCGAGCCAGCCGCCGTGCCGTCGCTCCGACTCCGAGCGCCACCCCACTCGCCCTCGTCGATCGCAGCCACTCCTCAGTTCCCTCTCTCTCTCTCTTTTTCTATCTCTCTCTCTGTTCTGAAATCGAAGAAGAAGAGGTGAAGAAGAAGGAAAATCTCTCTCTCTCTCTCTCTCTCTCTCTTTCTCTCTTTCTCTCTGTTTGTGTTGGAGAAGATTAAGAAGAAGGAGTTTTGGAGATTAAAAAGGATTAAGTTTGGGGATTTGGGTTACTGAAGAGTTTGGGGATTGTTGTTTGGAGATCTGACTTTATTGGCTGTATTGAGAATTGTTGTTGTTTATTGTGGTGTTTGGTGTGTTGGTGTTATGTTTGGAGTTTGGGATTAGAGCTAGTGAGTTGCTGTTGGAGTTGACTGCTTTGTGGAGTTGCTGTTGCTGATTTGGCGTGGCTGCCATACATCTCGCACGTGTTCGACTGCCCGGGATACTGATCCCGTTATTCTATCCTTAAATTTATCGTCGTCAAATACCAGGCAAGTGTCACTTGTACAAATTTTATTGGTCTTGTACAAATTTTATTGGTCTAGTACAAGCCTTTGTAAAAATACCGCAAGTATATTATTTGACTCCAATTCGCATTCATAAGTCGAATTGATAACCGTTTCCATACATGATCCGTATCCCGTATTCGTACAAGATCACGAATACTTTGTTGCCATGTCCGTTGCATGAACACGATACACATATATATACTACTATATATGATGTTGTGCATGAATTGTTTGTTATTAGGTTACATGTTGTTATAATATCTTTTATTCTTGATTAAGTGTTATGCATGTCATTAGTTGCATCACATGTTTTATAAGCCCTGAAATATGTTTTCCTGCCTCGTATAAGTCTTGATACTTGATCTTGTCATGTTACCCTTGTCATGTTACCCGTCCCTGTTGTTGCATGTAGTTTTGTTCATGTTTAATTGTAAATAAAAAGATAACAAGCCGGGGTATAAAGGGAAAAGATTTAGTAGTGGACAATATAGAAGAGCGTACTCGGACGGGGGCTCGTGGTTCCTCGCTGCAATTTGTAAGTTACGACTTACAAGTTTGCTAAATACAGGTTACTTGACATGTTTCACGCTACGTTACACTATGTCCACATGCACGTATCTCGAACAAGATACAACTTTCCCGAGTACGTGACCTATAGAATCCACCACTAGTCTAAACGTTCACTTGCTTGCGAGTAGCAACCATGTAGTATGGGATGCATGAAGTGCTACCTAGTTAGGTTAATAAAAGACATGACATGACACGTACACTTGCATGATCCGTTTACATGTTACATGGTTATGATGACTTGTTTACTTGTTTACATGTTACGCGTTCATGTTGACACGTTTACTTGCTTACTCGTTTACATGTTACATGTTACTATGGATTATTTAATTGTTCACATGCACGTTATTTGTTCCATGGAGTCTTGTTCTTGATCCTGTCACATGTTGTATTTGCTCTATCATATAATTCTTGATTCCTTGCTCGTTTTCCTGCTTTTGTTTCATTTTATTTGTCCCGTTGCTTGTACCACTTGCGGCCCGTGACTTGCATTAACGGGTACCACTTGTTTCTTCCTCGTAATAATATACTTGCAGGCCCAGATGGAGAACTACCTGAAGGTGTTGCTGAACAGAGATTCTAGTCATGTTTATATTTCATGTTATTTTAATTCATGTTTATTCATGTAATCTTGTTGTAATCCGGGCGTATTTGACCCGTAACTATGTTTCTTTCCAGTTGATTGGTTCATGTAAATATTCATGTACTTTGTTATCCTGTTGTGATTTTATATGTTATCGTGGTTGAAATTCTATCTTGTTGTTGAGTTAAATTTACAGCTTATGAATGATGTATCTGCATCATTCGCTGGGCCTCAGTTACGTGCCCGTGTTTCCGTATTCTGGGAAGCGGGGCGTGACAGTTTGAATATACTGCCCTATAGGTTCCACTACGAAATCTTAAAACGAAACTGTTTGATGTAGCAACCGTGTGGTATAATTTGGGACACATGAACTGCTACCTAGATAGTAATGAACTTTAGACATATGAATAACTGTTTTCACTGTCACATCCTGTTACTGTTCGTTGACTTCACTGTTACCGTTGATTTCACTGTTACCGTTGACTTCACTGTTACTGTTATTACTACACTTTTTACTATTATCCTACCATTTCCTGTTATCTGTAGACTGTCATCCTTTGTTGCTTTTCTCCATGTCAGTACTTTCTGTTTTTGTTTCATTTTTCCCTTTCCTTTTCGTGCTTGTACTGCTTGCGGCCCTGAACTTGCAACTAAGGGGCATTATATTTTCCTGTCTTCCTATTTTCCTGTAATTGCTATATGAGCAGGTTTTGGTGATCGCTTGCCTACTGGAGTTGGTGAGCAAAAGTTTTGAGCTGCGCTTTGGAAAATTTGCTTAATGTTTTGTTGAACTATTTTTATTCATGCACTGTGTTTAGACTTGTATTTGGGCTTGTAGTCCAAGGATATTGTTTTGTTTCAGATCTCGTATTTGTTTGGAATATTTATTATTTTTGCGAATAAATACTGTTGAGTTATAATTGTTTATGCATGTCGGTTGAGTATATTATTATATTTACTGTTGTGATGAGTCAAGTAGATCCGTACAACTTATGGATGGTGAAAACTATCCGCTGGGTTTAGTCGCGTACCGTATTCCGTATTTCTTTTGGGAAGCGGGGCGTGACATTAATTATTTAAAGTTATATATGAAGTGGACTGGATCACATAATTGACATTAATTGTAATTAATCATATGAATATAATGATCTTGCCCCACAGGGATTTTATTATGTTTATATAATTAATTAGGATAAAATATTAAAATTAGTTCTTCTTGATTTTACCCACATGAGTTAGGAGGAATTAATTTAATAGTTTTATCATAAAGCAAAAATAGTTTGGTAAATTCTATCATAAAGATAATGAATCTGATTGAATTAGAGATTTAGCCCACATGCAATTTTCTAATGAAAATTAGATTCATTTTTTTTATGCATGTTTTTACATTGGTAAAAGATGAATTCTTTTGAAGTCTCAAATCTTAATTAACTTGTAATCTTTTGTGCAGTTTTACCTAGTATCTTTGATATTCATTGTGAAGTTCCCGAACTTAGGGGAGATAATTTTAAGATTTGGAAGGAAAGAGTTCTCCTTCAATTAGGGTGCATGGACATAGACTATGTTATTAGGAAAGATGAACCACCTAATATCACTGATACTAGCACGCTTGCTCAAATTCTATTGTACGAATGTTGGGAGAAATCCAATCGCCTCAGCGTGATGTACATTAAGACTAAAGTAAGTGCTGGTATATGTGGTTCAATCGAACAGTACGAAAATTTTCGTGAACTGCTAAAAGCTATTGACGAGCAATTCGTCACTTCGGATAAGGCCCTAGCAAGCACCCTAATTTTGAAATTCACAACCTTAAAGCTCACCGGTTTAAAAGGTGTATGTGAACACATTATGCAAATGAGGGACATAGTGGCTCAACTCAAGAGAAGCTCGAAGTGGAGATGTCTGATTCCTTCTTGGTGCACTTTATCCTCAACACTCTTCCGCTACAATATGAACCTTTCAAAATCTCTTACAACACACATAAGGATAAATGGACTATCAATGAATTGATGACTATGTGTGTTCAAGAGGAAGGAAGGTTGGCGAAGGAGGAAGGAGAAAGTGTCATGCTGGTAACGCAAAAGAAAGGAAAATCTCAAGCCAGTCAGAAAGGGAAGCATCAAATTCATCCCAAATCTAACATTAAGAAAGACGATCAGTGTTTCTTCTGTAAAAAGAAGGGACACGTGAAGAAGAAATGTCTGAAATTCTAAAATTGGCTTGAGAAGAAAAGTAATCCTACCTCTTTTGTTTGTTATGAATCTAATATGATTAATGTAAATATGAACACATGGTGGATTGACTCTAGATCTACAATCCACATTTCAAATTCCTTGCAGGATATGCAAAACCTTAGGAAGCCAGTGGCAAGTGAGCAAAACATCTTATTTGGAAATAAGGTAGGCTCTCATGTGGAAGCCATAGGGACATGTTTTTTAACTTTAGCTAGTGGTTTCATTTTAGAATTTCAAAGGACCTTTTATGTACCAAGTTTCTCGCAAAACTTAATTTCATTTTCAAGCCTTATGCCATTTGGATATTCCTTTCATTTTTTAGAAACATCTTTCAGTTTAAATTATAAATATGATTGTGTTCGGAATGGTATCTTGTCTGATGGTCTTTATCACATATTCTTACAAAATGATACTGCTTATAATTCATTGCATGTTCCGACTGGCATTAAGAGATGTGTTGTAAATGAGGATTCATCTACATTATGGCACCGGAGATTAGGTCATATCTCCATAGATAGGATTAAGAGGTTAGTAAATGATGGGGTACTTAGTACTCTACAATGTACTGACTTTGATACTTGTGTAGACTGCATTAAAGGAAAGCAGACCAACAAGTCAAAGAAATGTACTAATAGGAGTTCTGCCATATTAGAAATCATACACACTGATATATGTAGTCCAGACATTGACTCACACGGTCAGAAATATTTCATATCTTTCATAGATGATTACTCACGATACATATATCTCTACATGCTTCATAACAAAAATGAAGCATTAGATGCCTTTAAAGTTTTCAAGGCAGAAGTAGAGAAACAATGTGGTAAACAAATTAAGATTATGAGATCAGATTGAGGTGGAGAATATTATGGTAGATACACGGAAGATGGATAAGCACCTGGGCCATTTGCGAAGTTTTTTCAAGAGCATGGGATTGTTGCCCAATACATCATGCCTGGTTCTCCGTACCAGAATGGTGTAGCAGAGAGAAGAAACCGAACATTACTGGACATGGTGAGAAGTATGCTTAGTAGCTCAAAACTTCCTAGATCCATGTGGATTGAAGCACTTAAGATGAAAGTGTATATATTAAATCGAGTTCCAACCAAGGATGTCTCAAAGACGCCATTTGAGTTATGGAAAGGTTGGAAACCGAATTTGCGACATATGCGCGTTTGGGGATGCCCGTCTGAAGTGAGAATTTATAATTCACAAGAAAAGAAATTGGACCCAAGGACCATTAGTGGACATTTTATTGGTTATGCTGAAAGGTCTAAGGTGTACAGATTTTATTGTCCATCTCACAACACTAGGATTGTAGAATCAAGAAATGCTAAATTTCTTGAATATGACTTGGTTAGTAGGAGCGATCAAATTAGAAACATAGTTTCTGATATTAATCATACAGAGTCTCAACCTTACACTTCAAGCGATATCTTGATTGTTGTTCACAATAACCCTCAAGTACAAATGGGTGTAGAACAACCAATCATTGGAGTTCAAGAAATTACTGAAGTCCAACCAGTCATTGAAGTTCCACAAGCTGTTAGCAACGTTCTAGTAGATCAAGATGATTAGGAGTTGCCTGGCACTTATAAACAACGAGTTGAACCTCATACTTCCCAGGAAGATGATGGTGCAATATTAAGGAGATCTACTCGAACTAAGAGGTTAGCAATTCCTAGTGATTATTTAGTGTATCTGCAAGAATTTGACTACAATATAGGAGCCGAAAATGATCCTGAATACTTTTCACAAGCCTTGAGTTGCAAAGAATCAGAATTGTGGTGCAATACCATGAAGGATGAGATGAATTCCATGAGTTGCAACGATGTTTAGGACCTTGTTGAGTTGCCCAACGGAGCAAAAGCCATTGGTTGTAAATGGGTCTTTAAGACAAAGAAAGACTCATTGGGCAATTGAGAGATATAAGGCCAGACTTGTTGCAAAGGGATTCACTCAGAAAGAAGGAAGCGATTACACAGAGATATTTTCTTCAGTATCTACGAAAGATTCCTTACGCATCAATTTGGCATTTGTAGCCCACTTTGATTTGGAGTTGCAACAAATGGATGTGAAAACTGCATTTCTTAATGGAGATCTAGAGGAGAAGGTTTACATGAAACAACCTGAAGAATTTTCCTTTAGTAATGGTGAGCAATTGGTTTGCAAGCTTAAGAAATCGATATATGGTTTAAAAAAAGCTTCCCGCCAATGGTATTTGAAATTCCATAACGTAATTTCTTCATTTGGTTTTGTAGAAAATGTTATGGATCAATGCATATACCTTAAGGTCAGTGGGGGTAAAGTTCGTTTTCTTGTTTTATACGTGGATGACATCTTACTTTCAACCAATGATAAGGGTTTACTTCATGAGGTGAAACAATTCCTCTCTAAAAATTTTAACATGAAGGATATGGGTGAGGCATCTTATGTTATTGGCATTAATATCCATAGAGACAGATTTTGAGGCATCTTGGGTCTGTCTCAGGAAACCTATATCAATAAAGTTTTAGAGAGATTTCGGATGAAAGATTGTTCACCTAGTGTTTCTCCCATAATGAAGGGTGATAGGTTCAACCTGAACCAATGTCCGAAGAACGATCTTTAGAGGGAACAAATGAAGAACATTCCATATGCTTCGCTGTAGGAAGCCTGATGTATGCTCAAGTCTGCACAAGACCTGACATTGCATTTGCTGTTAGAATGTTAGGACGATATCAGAGTAACCCTGGTATGGACCACTGGAGAGCTGCAAAGAAAGTGATGAGGTATCTTCAAGGAACTAAAGACTACAAGCTTATGTATAGACGGACAAGCGATTTAGAAGTTGTTGGCTAATCAGATTCAGACTTTGCTGGCTGCGTTGATTCACGTAAATCAAAATCAGGATACGTTTTTATTTTGGCCGGTGCAGCTTTATCTTGGAGGAGTATTAAGCAGACATTGACTGCTGCTTCTACTATGCAAACTGTGTTCGTATCCTGTTTTGAGGCGACTTTGCGTGGTGTATGGCTTAGGAGTTTCATTTCTGGGCTTGGAATTATGGATTCTATCTCTAGGCCATTGAGAATATATTGGAACAATTCAGCTGCTATCTTTTTGGCGAAGAACAACAAAAGTGGAAGTCGAAGCAAACACATCGACTTTAAGTATCTAGCCATAAGAGAACGTGTTAAGGAAAAGAAAGTTGCTATTTAGCACATTAGCACTGAATTGATGACTGCTGATCCTTTGACTAAGGGCATGCCACCATTGAAATTCAAGGATCATGTAGAAAACATGGGACTTGGTTCCCTTATGTAGTTTCTATTGTACAAATAAAGTTGTTAGTGAAACTCTTTTTATGATGTTTTTTCTCATATTTATGTGCTCTTTATTTAATTTGAGAAAATTTATCTTCACTGGACCAAGAATGAACATATGGTTTATTCATTAACTTACGTTGCCACATAAAATATAATATTAAAAAATAAATGCATTGTAATACATGAAAGATAATACTCATCATATAGAGAACCTATCGTTATGATTCATGTGTTTATTACTTAATATGAATAATAGTTGGTTTTAAGATAATACATTGGATTAAAAGTATGGGCCAAGTTGGAGAATGTTAGAAACTGTTGGGATGACTCAGTTAGTGCCACAGCTAGTCCCTTAAATTGTGGCCCACAACTTTTGCTCCCACTCTTCCTACTCCTAAGGGAAGTTACCAACTACCACCACTTTTTGTGGAGTGGAAACATCATGTACAGAGCATGATGGAAAGCTCAGTTGAGTAATGCTATATCCACTACCAATTTCACTACATTTCTCATCACTACCTTAGGTGGCACACTCCAATAGGTAGAGAAAGATAGAGTAGGTGGGGAAACTCTCCTATTGGAGTACTCTATCTTTCCCTACCTATTGGAGTGTGCCACCTAAGGTAGTGAAGAAAATGGTAGTGAAATTGGTAGTGGCCAAAGCATTACTCAGCTCAGTTATATATAAAAAGGGTATTGGTCCCCAAACTAGACACTTAGCCTTCTACAGATTTCACCATAAAAAACGAGTGTTCATAGTTTCACTAACAACATTGTAGAGAGGAAGTTTGCTTGAAGCAGGTTACTCTGAAAGTTTAACAGGAATGCATGACGCCAAAAAACAAAAAAAAAGTGTAAGCTAAAACATGGGACTTGTTAAGTGCCCGAATGTTGCAAAATGAATAGAAAAAATGAGGCTTAGATGTGTGGCTAAGTTGTCATCCAGTGATTACTGAACTTTCTAATATCCTCGCTTACCAAATTTACCAACATGGCTGCAAATTTTAAAGTTGCCCTGCCATTATTTTTGATAAGATTGCGAGGGTGACAAAGTTAAGGTTACGGTTTTATTTTGAACTGGGGGAGATGCACAATTGTCAAATGTTTGAGTTTGATACTCGCCTGACATCATCATTGCCTCAACAGAATGAACAAAGAGAAGCAACTCTTAACGGAATGAAACAACTGAATGATTCAAGAACTGATTTTTTTTAATGCATATGGTGTGTGCCATCAAAAACAGATCACTGATAGTTCAGAAAACTGTATCCAAATCCCTAACTATGAAGGGCGTAAAATATGCAGAGAGAGCATAGGGACATAAGGTGTGTTTAGTGCTACCAAGGAACAAATTGTGAGAAGAAGAATTTTGGCGACCACCATGTTTTTTTCAAATGGAAACAATGAGGGAGAGACATGCGCTCAACTTGCACAGAAGACATTACTGGATTTTCTGACATGCTCTCTTTCCTAACGTTTCAAGATGGTTGTAAGCATTAGAGCTATCCCGTCGTTGTTGCTGATAAGTTTGAGTGAGCCAAGAAGCTAAGACGATTGTTCAATTTGGGGGAAGTGAAAATGTCCAATCTGTGAAACAATGCAGTTTGATATTTGCTGATCATTGCGATCGGCTCAACAGAATCAATGAAGAGAATGAACACCCCAAAAACAACAATAAATAAACCAGAAAGTTTGCAGAAATAACCATTTGAGTGGTCATTATGCATGTAATGAAAAAGGAGTTGGCCATAATTGAGAATATACGAATCAAATGCAGAAGGAATACGGCATAAAACATAGGAACAAAAGATGGGCATAAAGGTAAAAGGTATAAGGTCTGTGTAAAGTTAGTGATGGACAGAATGGAAGAACAGAAATTCGCATAAATACGTTTGGTTTGATTATTTGTAAACTTGAAGAAGTAGGGATACTAATTGCGCAAAAGACTTAATCACCCAAAGAAAAGTGTCCATATCTATCCGGAAACAAACTGCAGAAACTAACAGTTCATTTCATTTTTTTCCTGCAATAAAAGAGCCAGTTCTAGCATGGAAGGGCACATCGAAACAATTATAATTCTAGACAGAATACTTTGACAAACAACTTCGCCAATAAACTCTCAATTGAAGAAGCTGATCATTACATTTATAGGCAAAAAGTTCTCTGAAAAGAAACTATGCAATAGTTTTTTGATTTTGATTTTGTTTCTTTTGCCCAATAAAATAACCAATTTTCCTATAAAAAATGCATACTGAAACAATTGTAATTCTAGGCGAAATGCTTTGACACACAACTCATCCAAGAAATTTTGAATATGCAGAGCAAAAGTCTATGATATATTGCTACTTACTAGTGCATAAGATCATGTACGGGAGCAAATTCTATCAGTGTCGAATATAAATTTAGTAAAATTTGTTGTTTCTAGGCCCAAGTAACCAACAGCGGAAAAAAAAATTGGTTTAGGAAAATTGTTGAGAATGGCTGGAGGATGAGCATTGTTATAAGGAATTATCGTACTTTGGTATGATCTAGGCTTCAAGCCAAGAGAAACTATGATGAAAGGTTGGGAGAAGCTTTTGTCAAAGATGCCTTTTTAGTCTTTTGCAACTGATTCCCACAATGAAATGCAAAATGGATGGTGTGGTGTTGTGTCATCAATGATAAAAAAAAAGTCAGTGATTTTTGTTGGAACTCCATAAACTGGTACATACCTGCTTTGTTTGATGTCACAGACAAAGCCAACAACATCTGCAATTTGGTATAAGAGATGATGTGGTTGTTATTCTCTTGAATGTAAATAATTGGCTATTGTAGGGTAGTGAGCCAAGGGAACTTTTTTGCTAAAAGGAAAAAAAATGGAAAAAAAAAAAAAAGAAATTAGCATTTTTACCTATATGGTACTTTGGTTTTTGTGCAAGCTCTTGAACTGTGCTAAGTTTTGCGAAACTGTAAGGGAATGATTCTGGGATCTCCGTTGGAAATTGGTCATGTACTATGGTTTCCTTTGTGAGCAGTAAGTGAGCAAGCTTAGCTTCTTTAGTTTTTTGTTGTGTTTTTTTGTCTTTCTTTCAGCTATTTGGTCAGGTTCGGTTGGGATAATCTCTTTCTTCACCTTGGAGGCTGCAGGCAAAATGAGAACATCTAAGTTTGAGTTTCTATGCTGACATCCTCAATTGTTGAATTAAGGGGGAAGTATTTGCATTCTATGTTTGTTTACATGTGTTTAAGTTGATAGAAAATTTGTACATGTTTGTAAATTTATGTAAGGATTAGCGAGCATACCTAGAAAAGCAGTTTATTTTGTGGAGTTTGTGGTACTGGGATATCTCTTCGTTTCTTTCTTTTGCATATTGGTGTCTTAGTAATGACCACTTTCCCTTTGTTGATGGATGATGGATTCTCCAGTTGTAACCCCTATTTCTCATTAATTTATTTTTGATTTTATTAAATAAAAATTCTTGATTATTTTATTGCATTTTTGTTTGTATTTATTTTCATTCCTTTTGTAATGTGTGTTGTTGTTCTCTCTCTTGTGGTTCATTTTGCGTTGGTTCAGCCTTATTATTCTCATTGTTCGATCTACAAATTTGTTCATGAGCTTGTTTATTATTTAAAACCTATTTCATGGCCTAATTGTTTCTTATTGGACTATTTTCTTCCTATTGGATACTATCCAGTTAACCCAAACCCATATTGACCCTATATAACCCCTAATTGCACCCCTAAACCTAATTACCAAACCCTAATATTCTTTCTCTCCCTCCTAGCCTTCATCTATCTTTCTCCCTACTCCCGACCCCTTCGCTGTTGTCGTCTTGTTTCTGACGCCGGCAGACCCCCCCCCCCCCCCCGATCCCCCGCTGCACACCCCCGTGCCACCCATCCTCTTTACCGTCGTCGTCTTCCTCTGTGGTCGACACAGCCGAGCAGCCCAGCACCAGCTCCTAGCCGCGCCGCCCTTCGCCATCATCGTCCAGGTGTTGTTGCTGCCGATCTTGCTATTTGTTGCTGTTGTCTCTTTGTGTATGTGCACGTGTTTTGGTTGGTGTGGATTTCTCGTCTCTCGTTCGTTCGTGTTTGGTGTTCGGGATCCGTTCCCGTTATTCTATTGCATCGTTTCCGTCATCTTCATAACATGCAAGTAGCTTGTATATGTTCTTTTCTTTATACAAGTTAGATACCGTGAGCAGAGGCGAAGCCATAACAATTCATTCCGGGGGGCCAAGAAAAAATTCTATAACTATATATAAATATATAGGTATTTTTTCATAATTTTTAGTGGGCCAAATAATAAAATTTAATAGATTTAAGGGGGGTTTTAAAAAATTTCAAAAAAATTAAGGGGTTTTTCAAAATTTTTGGGGGGCCCGGGCCACCACGGGCCCCCACATAGCTCCGCCACTGACCGTGAGTAGTCTAGTATGAAAATGTTTATACTCTCATGATGATCCTATCTTGTTAGTTTAACCGTTGACATCATCTTTTGATCATGAGTAGTTACAATAGTTGACACCCGTTGCATGAAACCATTTAGATTAGATGACATCATGACTGTATGCTTGTTGTGACATATCATATGTTGTGGAAATTGTATATGGATGCTTTGTATGAGGTATGATCTTATTTTAGACCATTGATTCACATACCATGCTGATTTGAGTCATTCATATATCCCATGCTTTGTATGACATCTTAGATTGGACCGTTTGTAATTAAATTGTTTAATAAAATGCTTAAAAGAACTTTTGTTTACTGCTGTCCTATTTTTGTACAGTAATTTCGACCCTGTTAACATCAGTAAAATAAATAAGTTTGTGAACAAGATTTGTAGCCTTCGTTTTCTAGTTTCCAGAACTTTTGACGGATCTAAATTCCGATTTTTGATGCATGAGTTATTGCTGTTTTACTGCAGTCATATCATATATTCCAGATTCTGAACTATGTGATTTTGTATGAAATATTATTTTAAAACTGATATTAAAAGTAGAATTTGAACTTTATATTTTGCTGAGTATGTTTATACATGACTGGGATCAATCCCTATTTTTTTTGGAATTAATTAATGGCTTTTATATCTCATTTCATGCTTGTGAAACACATCGATATATTCCCAAACTGCATCCTGTTCAGTAAAGAACTATGTTTTCAACCTGATTCTATTCGTTTTTTATGAAAACTTTGTAAATATGAACTGTAGCTTGATTTTTCTATTATATCATCCTTTTGACGGATCTGGACTTAGAATTATATTTTATGAATTATCTCTGTTTTGGTATTGCTGTGTCTGAAATTTCAGAATTGAGATTTTGTCGCATTACTCTGTTTTCCCAATTTTGTTGACTATGCTATCTATAATATAATTTTATGATATTTTATATTCTGAGACTAGATATGTTAATAAGTCTTTCAGATTTTTCTCAGATTTAATTATGATGTTTTTAAATCCTTTTCATGCTTATAAACAAGATTTTACATTTTCTGGCTAAACATAACTTCTGTATTAAACGCTGTTTTCAACCATGTTTCTGTGGATAATGTATGAATTATGTATATGTGTTGAATCGGAAGAGAGTCTAGTTTATGGATTTTCTGACGGATCTAAATTTTCTATTCTGTAGCAATGGGAATCTTAGATTTGGTACAGTACTGTCTTGCTGTCCAGAACTGAAAGTTTCTTTGTTTTGATTGTTATGAGTTGTTTTTATCAACCGTTTGTGTTTCCTATTCATCTTAGACTTATCCCTTGTTCTTACCATGTCTTTAGCCCTATTTGTATTCGTTCACACCTGTTTAATAATAATGAAAAATAATCAAGCCGGGGTCCTTAGGGGAAAAGATTAAGTAGTGGACAATATAGAAATCCATATTCGGAAGGGAACTCATTTTCCCCACTGTTTACTGGAGTACCTACTGTTTATATGCATGAGGGCATGATCCATGACACGTTTTGATGTTGTTGTTGCTGTTACTGTTTGTCTGAATATACTGCCTTATAGAAGTTCCACTACAAAATCTTAAAACAAAACTGTTTGATGTAGTAACCATGTGGTAAAATATGGGATGCATGAAGTGCTATTTAGATAGTAATGAACATTAGACATAAGAACAACTGTTTTACTGTCACATTCTGTTACTGTTACTGTTGATCCATCCTGTTACTGTTACTGTTGACCACTTACTGTTATTCCGTTGTTTACTGTCATCTGTAGACTGTTATCTTTGTTGCCTTCTCCATGTTAGTATTTCCTGTTTAGTTTAGTTTTTTCCTTCCATTTCCCTACTTGTACTGCTTGCGGCCTGAAACTTGCATCTAATAGGCATTATATTTTCCTGTCTTCCTATTTTCCTTGTAATTGCTATATGATCAGGTTTAGCTGATCAATTGCCTACTGGAGTTGGTGAGCAAAACTTTTGAGCTCCGCATTGGAAAATTTGCTAAATATTTTGATGAACTATTTTATATTCATGAACAGTATTGAGACTTGTATTTGGGCATGTAGTCCCAGAATTATTGTTTTGTTTCAGATCTCGTATTTGTTGGGATATTTATTATTGTTGCAATAAATACTGTTGAGTTATAATTGTTTTTGCATGCCTGGTTGAGTATGTTGATATATTTATCGTTGTGATGAGTCAAGCAGATCCGTACAGCCTATGGATGGTGAAAACTATCCGCTGGGCTTAGTCACATACTGTATTCTGTATTCTTTTGGGAAGCGAGGCGTGACACCAGTTCTGTAGTTTCTACAGTAGGTGGTGTATTTTCAGAAGCTTCTGACTTGAGATTTTGATCATCGAGTGTATCTTTGGGCAGCTCATGTGTTGGTGTTGGGTTCTGCATCAAGTGGTCCTTCTTGTGAATGCCTTGAGTCCATGCTGCCAATGGTAAGAATAGCTCTTTAATGAATTGATAATTTGTGGAGATAAAGAGGTAGTTGTTTACATATATATATAAATAATGGTGAGCATAATATGTAAAGTCATGCTAAATGTATTGAACATATTGAGAGAATGAATACGAATTCATTGGAACCATGATTCATCATGCATAAGAACAGGCGAACAAAATGTACGCATAGAAGAGTGATAAAATCATGTGTAAAATAACAGAAATGGAACAACTGTCGTACATGGTGTGTGGAAAAATGTGTGGAAAATTTAATGTCCCAAAAAATAGATGGGTAGCAAATCTCAAGTGAGAAATTATTAGGTAGCAAATCGCAAGTGAGAAATTATTATAGTCTATAGTGCACCAAATGTGAGAAATTGTATATCAATCGAAAAAATTCTAAGAAAACTCTGAAGAAGGACCTTTAAATCGAGAAAACATCTTGCCATATGATAACCTTTGTTGGTAAAAAAATTGTAAACCAAATGTGAATTATGAGGCTTAGAGGTATGTTGGAGTAAGTATTCACTGACATATGGACCTTGTAAATACTCTCTATCTTTATCTTCCAACATGGCTGCACAAATTATAGTTGCCTCGCCATGATTGTTGGTATGATTGAGAAAGAGAGGAAGTTAAGGCTTCGATAAACATTGGAGTTTGATGTCTGGCTACCATCATCATCGCCTCAAGACAAGGAACAAACGAAAATCAAGCTAGAAGGAAATGTAGTTATTCAAAAGTCCAGAAATTCTTTTTTACAATGCATATCATGCATGCAATCAATAAGAAATGAGAGATAATTGAAATGCAACACCTGAAATCTGAGTCGACAGTAACGTAAAATATCCACACTGAATATGTATGGAAAGTCATAATGTGTATGTGTTGTTAGTGACGAACACATTACGAAATAAATTTTTCGCACAACTTATTTTGGTTACAGTCTTTGGGATGGTCAATAAGCAGTAGTAATGACTGCATAGAGGAATAAAATGAGCAGTAGAAGAGTGCCCATATCAATGAGCGTTAGTGTAAAAGCAGAATTATCTTTAAGCGGAGACTGACAAAACATTTATGAATGTACACAACATGCAAATGTGGCAATAACCAGTCCAAGTGAAATGTAAAAAGTGAATGTTCCAGTAAGTAGACCAACTATCAATCACAAGGATTCCTACATAAACTCATTCAATGATGTGGAAAAGTCTGATAAAAACATAGACGATAGTAGGAAAAGTATGGAATAGCTACATAAAGCGAATGGCATCTGCGTTGATAACAGATAATCATCATTGACATGGAAAACCCAAATTCATATGTAAGTATCGCAACGTGTAAATGTATTCACTATAATAATGATGCAAGAAGCCGAAGGAAGGTTTTGCTTCTCACTGCATCTGTACACTTCAACTATGGAATAAAACCGCAGGAGTGAAACCGATGATAATTGAAATCAAACAGTGAAGTATGATAATTTTTGAGAATTATTAATCCCTCAACAGAATGAAGTAAGTAAATCAGATGTGAAATATGTTGGTGGTATTCTAGAGGTGGTGGTGGTGTCAAAAACAATCAAGGGACTATGTTTTATGGAGGGCTATAATTAGATAGAAAAACTAGAGCAAGAGGAAGAGTATTTGGGGATAGATAATTCTCTCTCTTTTATTTGAAATGATCTTTCTGGGTTGTACAACCACAACTAGAGATAGCTCACATATTTATAGTGAGCAATGGAACTCTATAGAATAAGCATTAACTCACTAGTGCATGAACCCACATTATTCTAGGTACATGAACACACTTAACTAGATGCGCACAATTCACTAGGTATATGAACATCATTACCAAGACTTCATTAATTCTTGGATACATGAATGCATTTATTTAGCACATTACTCAACATTCTCCCCCTTAATGTGCTGTTCTTGAACTCCAAGAGCTTCTCTTAATTTCTGGAACTTGTCTCTAGTCAAGGCCTTTGTGAAAATATCTGCAAGTTGATTATCGGACTTGCAAAACTTTAATTGCACCACTTTTTCTTCAATTGCTTCTCGAATAAAATGATGTTTGATGGCTATGTGCTTCGTTCTTCCATGAAAGACTGGATTCTTTCCCATAGCAATGGCTGACTTGTTATCATAATGAATAGTCACAGCTTCTTGTTTTTCACCAAAGTCTTCAAGTATCCTCTTCAACCATATTGCTTGCTGGGTTGCTAACCCAGCTGAAATATATTCAGCCTCTGCAGAAGATTGAGCAACGGATTGCTGTTTCTTAGAGCACCACGAAAAAGCACCCGAACCTAGTGAGAAAACATATCCAGAAGTGCTTTTCATATCATCCATACAACCTGCCCAATCACTGTCACAAAAACCAACTAACTTTGCTTCGACCTTGTTGTCATATTTGATTCCATAGTTCAAAGTGCCTTGAATGTATCTCAACACCCTTTTAGCTGCACCTAGATGGATGTGGCCTGGATCATTCATGAATCGAGAGAGTAAACTTGCTGCAAACATGATATCTGGTCTTGTGCTAGTGAGATAAAATAAATTACCAATCATGCTTCTGTAGTTACTAGCATCAACCTTCTTGCCTCCATCTTCTTGCTTCAATTTTTCATTCACAACTAATGGTGTATCAGTTGGATTACAATCAAACATCCCAAACTTCTTCAATATTTTTTCAGCATATTTATTTTGATAGATAAAGACCCCATCATCCTCTTGATAAATTTCAATTCCAAGAAAATGATGCAACAAGCCCAAATCGTTCATCTCATATCTCCTCATCATTTCTTTTCTAAAATCTTCAATCATCTTCAAATTATTTCCGGTAAAGATCAAATCATCCACATAAAGTGCAATAATAAGGATATCAGCCATACCTCGTCGTTTGACATACAAAGTAGGCTCACTCTGGCTCTTCTCAAGGCCTTTCTCCATGAAGTAATTGTCAATGTTGCTATACCACGCCCTTGGTGCTTGTTTCAGCCCATAAAGAGCCTTCTTCAATCTATAAACCTTTTCTTCTTGGCCTTCTATCACAAAGCCTTGAGGTTGCTCAACATAAACCTCCTCTTTCAATTCTCCATTCAAAAATGCTGACTTCACATCTAGTTGATACAACTTCCATCCTTTTTGAGCAGCAAGGGAGATCAATGCTCTAATGGTGTCTAACCGTGCAACGGGAGCAAATGTCTCTTCATAATCAACACCGGGCTGCTGTGAATAGCCCTTTGCAACAAGTCGTGCTTTATTTTTCTGGACTGAACCATCTGGATTATGCTTCACCTTGTACACCCATTTCACACCGATAGCTTCTTTGTCATTTGGCTTTTCAACTAGCTCCCATGTCTTGTTCTTTTCAGTTGCATCTATTTCCTCTTGCATTGCCTTCCTCCAAGCATCTTCCTTGACCGCTTCTTTAAAATTTTCTGGTTCCACCACACAATAATTGCACCTTGCATAAACATCACTCAAACTCCTCATTTTTATTGGAGTTGAGTTTGGAGATGATGAGCTAGAGCTTGATGTAGATGAGCATGGTGTAGATGGATCTTGTTGTTCATTCTCTGAAGGAGTTGGACCTTGCTCTAAAATTACTGCCGGAACAATTTTCTCTTCAATCTTCTCTTCTTGCCAATTCCAAGAAGCCTTCTCATCAAATACAACATCCCGGCTAATGATCACTTTTTTGCTCTTCAAGTTGTAAAGTCTATAGCCCTTTGATACGGAGCTATAGCCAATAAAGATGCATCTTTGACTTCCTTCTTCAAGTTTTGTCCTCTTTTCCTTGGGAACTTGAGCATAGCAAACACACCCAAAAACTTTAAGGTGGTTCACTGAAGGTTTTCTTCCACTCCATGCTTCAAATGGCGTCTCATTCCATACAGCTCTTGTTGGGCATCTATTCAGCAGGTACGCAGCTGTATTAACAGCCTCGGGCCAAAATTCCTTGGGCATCCCTTTCTCGAACAGCATGGACTTAGCCATCTCCATCACAGTTTGATTTTTCCTTTCAGATACACCATTTTGTTGAGGTGTATAGCCAACAGTGAGTTGCCTCTCCACGCCTTCTTCTTCACAAAACTTGTCAAATTCTTTGGAGGTGTACTCCTTTCCATTGTCACTTCTCAAAACTTTTATGAACCTGCCACTTTGTTTCTCAACAAAAGCTTTAAACTTCTTAAATATGACAAATACTTCAGATTTTTGTCTCATAAAATATACCCATGTCATGCAAGTCAAGTCATCAATAAACAAAATAAAGTACCTATTTTGGGCATGCGACAAGGTACTCATAGGACCACAAACATCTGTGTGCACCAACTCCAGCACTTCTTTGGCTCTCCTCGCTCCTTCTTTTGGAAATGGTTGGCGACGATGTTTGCCAAGCATGCATCCTTCACATACTCCATGTTTTTCTTCAATTGTTGGCAGTCTGAACACCATATTCTTTTGAGAAAGCAACTTGAGACTGTTGTAGTTTAGGTGTCCAAGTCGCTTGTGCCATAGACAAGAGTCTTTTACTTCTCTAGCCATCAGGCTGAGATTTTCCTCATAATTAAGAGAGAGTGGAAAGCTTCTAGTCTTGGTCATTTTTACCACAACAACAACTCTTCCTTTTGAATAAAAAATTCTGCACTCTCGATTCTCAAATAGAAGAGAATAACCATGCTCCAAAAGTTGTCCGATGCTCAACAAATTCTCATCTAATTTAGGCACATAAAAAGTATCATGAATGACTTTACCTCCTTGCTTTGTTGCAACTCCAATGCTGCCTTTGCCTTCAACTTCAACATATTCTCCATTGCCCAATTTTACTTTTGAGCCAAATGAATGATCCATGTCAATAAAGGCTTCTTTATCTCCCGTCATGTGATTGCTGCAACCGCTGTCCAAGTACCACACATTTTTATGCTCTTCAGTTGCCTTTTGACAAGCATAGAACAGGTTCCCTTCACTATTTTCTGCTTCTGCAAATGAAATGTGTTGTTGGTTGCCAAAGTGACAATCCTTTTGCAAGTGCCCGAACTTTTTGCAATTATGACATTGTGGCTTGCCTTTATTCCAGCAATCTTTCTCTTCATGAGTGTTCTTCTTGCAAATTCTGCACCATTTATTTGAGCCTCTATTATCTCCTCGTCCGCCATAGGTGCCTCTTCCTCTTCCATATGAGTTTCTGCCTCTGCCAAATCTGCCACCTCTGCCAAATCTGCCACCTCTAGAAGACTCACCTTTATTTTGGGATGAACATTTATCATCATTGGATTGAATGATGAGCTTAGATTGAAATGCGCTTTCAATTGACTTTTCAATGCGCCGTAACAATCTTTGCTCATAGGATCTAAGTGACCCCATCAACCCTTGGACAGTCATGGTAGACAAGTCTTTAGTTTCTTCTATAACAGCCACCATAGGATCAAATTTTTCAGTCAAGCTAATCAAAATTTTATCAACAATTCTGCGATCATCAATTGCATCTCCATGCGACTTTATTTGATTCACCAATTCGGACAATCTATTAAAATACTCATTCAAACTTTCTTTTTCTTTCATTCTTTCATTCTCAAAATCTCTTTTAAGAGATTGAAGTTTAACGGTTCTCACCTTTGAATCTCCTTCGAACTCTTGTTGTAGAGTTTCCCATGCTTCCTTGGCTGTTTTTGCTCACATAATCCTTGGAAATATGGATAGTGAGACTCCTCTTTGAATCATCCCAAGAACTCCAGCATCGGTAATCTTCTTCTTCTTCAATTCATCACTTTGCACAGCTGTAACTTCTGTTGTTGTTGCTGATTCTTCGTACCCCCTTTTGACTAGATCCAAGACATCCAAAGAGGTGAATAAAGTCCCCATTTAAACTGCCCAAAAGTCATAATTTTCTCCTTCAAATAAAGGAACTTGGACATTGCTATAGATTGTACTGTTGGTTGTTGAATGGTTGCTTGAGGAAGCCATGACTCTTCACCTTCAATCTCATTCTACTCTTCTATTTTCTCACGTTTCTTTGCTGCAAGGATCTGCTGCTCTGATACCACTCTGTTGGTGGTATTCTAGAGGTGGTGGTGGTGTCAAAAACACTCAAGGGACTATGTTTTATGGAGGGCTATAATTAGATAGAAAAACTAGAGCAAGAGGAAGAGTATTTGGGGATAGATAATTCTCTCTCTTTTATTTGAAATGATCTTTCTGGGTTGTACAACCACAACTAGAGATAGCTCACATATTTATAGTGAGCAATGGAACTCTATAGAATAAGCATTAACTCACTAGTGCATGAACCCACATTATTCTAGGTACATGAACACACTTAACTAGATGCACACAATTCACTAGGTATATGAACATCATTACCAAGACTTCATTAATTCTTAGATACATGAATGCATTTATTTAGCACATTACTCAACAAAATAAGTGACTCAGGTGAAAACTTTTGAGATACTATTTTTTTGCACACACCCGATGCATATAGTCAAAAAGACAATAGTCATGCTTGAAGCTAATGAATGAGATAATGTAAGTGCAAGATTGCATCAACAATCATGGAGATCAGATATTCGGTTGAATTATAACCTATTGTTGCCGTTCAAGTTGGAAAACTTCTTGTAGCACTTCCTTATAGATAATATTTTTTGTGTAGTTGTTCGGAATATCAGGTTGTGGTTCCATTAGGATCTTTAAAGATTCTGGTGATCTATCACGAGAGAGCGCTACATATAGCTGACCATGTGTGAAAACTGGCGTTTCTAGATAAAGGCCTATTTGGCCTAATGATTGTCCTTAACTCTTATTTATTGTCATTGCATATGATATGTAAACTGGGAACTGTCAACGCCTGAGTTTGAAAGGCAAATCTTCTCTGTCACTAGTTAGAAATATGCGTGGAATTTCCACCCATCTACCTATGTCTGTGCCATTTAAAATTTTAGCTTCCAACACATGTTGGCCTAATTTATTGATAATCACTCGGGTACCGTTGCACAGGCCAATACTTTGATTAATGTTTCTAAGTATGATCAGTGGGGCATTTTTTAAGGTTAAGTCAATTCTCGGGGAGGCCACTAATTGCAAGAGAGTTTATGAATTCTGTTCGGTAGAGCAAGTTGTTGTCCTTAGAATCATCCAACAGACTAAGCTTATCATCAGCACTAAGATAGAATTTTAGATCTCCTTGTTGCTGCATAAGAACCCATTCATTTATTTGATCAACTTGTTCATTGCGACATGCTAATATTGCTTGATCTTGTAGGTAAGATATTCTGTTATTATTTGAATTTAGGTCTCTGTATACAAAATTAATTAATCCATCCATGCCTACTGCTGAATCAAGAATCATGTGATCAAGTAGGTTGACCCATTCAGGCTCTTTTTCATTGTTGAAGGAGTATGTTGCTACTGTGCCATCTCCTATGCTAAGTAACCAATCAGTAAATGCGGCAAGCTTTGCACGGTCGGTGGTAGTGAGATTGCATGTTTGAAGGCACACATTTTTTTTGAGAACAAACAGCTTACAATTCTTCCAGAGATGAGACCTGTGCAAGCTTGCACTGGCAAGTTTAGGCCTTGTTCCCGTCCGAACAACTGGCAATATCTGTTTGAAATCTCCTCCTAGCAACATGGTTTTCCCGCCGAATGGCTTGCATTTTGAACTGAGTTTGATACCTTCCATAACATCTTTAAATGTACGATCAACCGCGTTAAGCACAAACTTGTTGCACATTGGTGCATCATCCCAAATTATCAGGTATGCACTCTGTATTTGTTTTGCCATATCATCAGAGCAACTAATAGAACAATATAATTCTTCATCAACAATAATTGGAATCTTGAATCGTGAATGAGCTGTTCGACCATCAGGCAACAACAATGATGCAAAATCTGATGATGCAACTGCCAGAACTATATGTTGCTGGCTGCACAGTTTTGCGAGAATTTTCCAAAGATAAGTTTTGCCAGTTCCCCCTCCTCCATGAACAAAAAAGATGTCGCCTGTTTTAGCATATCAAGATTGTAATGCTGAACAATAAATGTGTCTTTGCTCATCATTTAACCCACCATCTTCCAAATTTGTTGATTCCTCATGCAGCTCATCAGTATTATAACTAAGCTCTTCCATAATCAACCTATTGCAAATACCTAGATCGTTATCAGGAACTGGTTTTGGCATAGTTTTGAAGTCTTCAAGGCTTCGATTATTTTGTTGCAATATATACTCGATATCATGCAAAGCCATGTTTTTCAACTTTGATGGAGGTAAGTTGTACTGGACATGTGGGTATTTTCTGAATATGTGATGCTGGTAATCTTCAGCCATTAGTTTCAAGTGGGTATCCCAATTTTTTTTGGGTCAACTAGCTGTGAGAACATCAGCATTGTGAGAAACATATGTCTAAGCTGAAAAGGGGTTGCCCAAACTGTAGCTTCTATAATTGTCTGATGCCACTGTGCATCATCATCTAGGAGCCCAAATGCAGCACAAGCTAACGTGAATGTATCATAAAGCACACCATTGACTGTCTGCAAATTTTCATAGCTTGTGGATCCCTTAACTTTTGTGAGAAGTAGGCGCAAAAAATAATGCTCAGCACTTGCAGGTGATGTGTATGCAAGGCGGCCAAATGAGAACCCTCTCTCTCTAGGTTTCCAAAGGAGCAGCATCCTTTCCCAAACAAAGTGGGACGAGAATTCAATATATGTATACTCCCTCGTACATGGATACTTGATATTGGCCTGAAACCACTCTGTGAGCATTGTTCTACTAGCTCTATCTGAATTAATAATATTAGTAAAGTTTTCGTTTTAAGCAAAATAAACTAAATTCTCACCTGGAAGATGGTATTGAAGTCTTTGAACAGGCGGGAATCTTTTGTGTATTTTGAATTCGAAGATTCTCCAAGCTGCTTCAGATTCTGAGATGTACCATGTGTCAAGATATTACTTGATCTCATCAAACTTATGTGATGTATTATTTTCAATTACTGCAGTAGCTCGATTAGAACCTTTGTTGACATATTTGAAGAGATATTTAACAACCCTGTGTTGATTGCAGACCTCTACGTTGATGTGGGATTGATATATGCTTAAGAGATGTGCATTGTATGGTACAACCCATGAACTATCAAGTTTTACATTTTTTTAAGTTTGCACAAGGTGCATCCTTTCTCCTTCTATAAATTGGATATTCGTTCCTTTCAATCATTGTATGCTCATTGTACTTTTTAGGATACTTCTTTGTACAGTTGTCTTTGTTCATACATGGATAGGCCAAATTGTACACACCACAAGGCCCATGGATAATGTGTGCTTATAAAAGAGTATGCAGGTTAGAATTAGGGATAGGAAGGAAAATTTTATTGGTTATTGAATGAATAAACTGAGTACAATATGTCACCTATATATATGAGAAAAGGGAAGACTAAACCAATACATTATTTGATATGAGACTGAACTAATCTCTCACATAATATAATATCTAATATAACATCTAGCACCCCCTATCAAACTCAAGTTGGTTCAAACAACATGAGTTTGGAATATTGACGATGTTCATGTGGCAGGGACGAAAAACTGTGATGTGGGAACGGCGCCAAGTAGATGGCATAGGGAAGGCACTCGATGGTGCATGTGTTGGGATCTCACCCCGGACATGAGAATAGTAGTAGTAGTAGTAGTAGTAGTAGTGGAAGGAAGTAGTGGTGACGCACTGTTGGGATCTCTATATCCCGAACTGTGGCGGGATCTCCATATCCCGAACTGTTGGGATCTCACCCTGAACTGAGAAGTAGTAGAACAAGTAGTAGTGGTGGCAAAAAGTAGTGTGTTGTTGCTGTTGAAGAGGATTTGAAGAGGGTTGTTGCTATTGAAGAGGAGTTGAAGAGGAGTTGTTGCTGTTGAAGAGGAGTTGAAGAGGAAGTTGTGGCAGCCATCGAAAGTAGTGGGTGATGTCAAAAACTCCCCCTCTTAAACTTAGGATGGATTAATCAATGTAAGGTTGTTGCGGTATCTGGATGCAGAAGCGCAACTGTAGAAGTTGAAGAATCTGCAAGAAAGTTTTTTTTTTTTGATTTTTTTTCTTCATATTTTTGTTGTTGTTGAAAAAACAGAAAACGGGCTGGGCAGAGTTCAGTTAGGTTAAAATATGGGTATAGGGTTATAGGGCTATCAGGTTTGGAGTATAGGGTACAGATAGATTAGGGTTTGAAGGGGATGGTGGCTCTGGATTTCGAAGGAGATGGTGGCTAGGGTTTCGAAGAGGTGGCAACTAAGGTTTGTAGGGGTTGGTGGCGAGGATTCGGGGTGGGATTTCGATGATGGGTTTGAAAGAGGATTTCGAGCAGGTTTGAAGTGGGTCGACATCAGGCTATGGTGATGGATTTTGGGTAGGGGTTTGATCGCTGGATTTGGTGGCCATGACCTCGAAGAGCTAGATGATGTTGGGGTGGCAGACTCAGCAGAGGATGGAGATTTCCCACTTGATGTGGGCCATGAGGCCGAACTTGAGGATGCGGTCCTTGTTGGGACTTTGATGGCGACGGAGTCGTTGGTGGTGGCATTGTGGGCATGGTAGACCTTGGCGAAGGTGCTTTGGCGAGGAGCTTGCCGACTTTGAAGTGGCCGAGGAGGAGAGGTCATTGTCGCTGTTGGATTTTGATGGTGTTGATGGTGTCGTCGGAAGTTGGAGGTTGATGCCGACGGGTTGTTGTTGTTGATGACGGCTAGGGTTTTGGTAGAGGTAGTTGATGACGGCTAGGATTTTTGGACCTTGTTGTTTGATGATGGCTAGGGTTTTGGAGACTTGATCGAGAGAGATGTTGGGAGGTGGGGTGATTCTGATGAAGACGAGAATCACTCCACCTCGATAACGATGATCAAATTAGTATAGGCCTTATTGGAATACTGACTCTAATACCATGTTAGAATTATGGATAGGAAGGAAAAGTTTATTGATTATTGAATGAATAAACTGAGTACAATGTCTCCTATATATAGGAGAGAAGGGAAGACTAAACCAATACATTATTTGATATGAAACTAAACTAATCTCTCTCATAATATAATATCTAATATAATATCTAACAGCTGACATATTTGAATAGATATTTAATAGCCCTTCGTTGATTGCAGACCTCTACGTTGACGTGGGATTGATATTTGCGCTAGAGATGAGCATTGTACGGTAAAACCCATGAACTATCAAAGTGTTACATTTTTTTAAGTTTGCACAAGGTGCATCCTTTCTCCTTCTATAAATTGGATAGCCGTTCCTGTCAATCATTGTATGCTCATTGTACTTTTTAGGATACTTCTTTGTACATTATCTTTGTTCATACATGGAGAGGCTGAATTGTACACACCACAAGGCCCATGGATCATGTGTGCCAATACAAGAGTATGCAGTAGAAGGTCTTGATCCTTGTCTGGAATTTCTGCTTGAATATACTTATCGATTTGCGAAGGAGTTGCTATCTTTGAAGCTGGATCAAAGGTAATGAGGATGTGTGAATGCTGTTGTCCACTCTTTTGGAACTTGAAAATTGAGATATCTGCAGGAAAATATTATAAAGAATTAATGTAGATAAATTTGGGAAAAGCTTGCTAGAAGTTAATAAATTGATTGCTGATAATATGAGAAGATGTTGCCAGATTTCAATGGGTGGTTGATTGTATGCGATTCTTACCAGCGATTACTTTACCAAAGGATTGATGCTTGGTCAGATCTTCAAGTAGTTGGTTGTGCTTGATATGAAACACTTGTGTCACTAAGTCTGGACGATCAGCAGCTTTCTGACCTCCTAATGACTCCAAGAAATCTGTTATTTCGGGCCACTTTGGATTACATGTGATGTAATGAAAAGATCGGGGGGACCAGCCCAAGCACATAATGCCATAGCATCTTGATAATTTTGAACCATATACCTTAGCCCACCTGTATAAGATGATGGTAGGATGAACTTTTTGCTTATAAAGTTTGTATCAGTATCACCAATTTCTGCAGCATCAGCGACACCATTATAAACTTCACATCGCAGCGGATCTTGATTGTTCTGATACCAACGTAATCTATATGATTCAACTGCGGTATAGCAATCAACTATATATTAGTGCAGCAGTCTGCCTGCTTGTAACAATGTTGTAAGTTCACATGTATGCTGTTGAAGCCTAAAACAATAGTATTCATTCATTTTCACATATTGAAATTTGTATGCCTGACCTTGAACTTGTTTCTTCAATAATTTATCATGCCACCCATCTTCTCTGGATGGGAACAATAGAGGGTATTGTAGTGGCATATATGCTGGATGTGTTTCATCTATTCGTTGGAAACTGTTTCGATTGCTATAAACAATAATATCCCGCGTGGTAGTGTCCTCTAGTCCATCACCAACTATTAGGACAGAAACTTCATCAGTTGCAGGTGCATTGAATTGTGCCCCGTCAATGTCCCTGGTGTCTAAAATACGTACGAAGGCCAAAATTTAAGCTTTCAACTTGGTGATCCTCAAACCAGTCACGAACTGCCCTGAATTTCTTGACATAACGATTAGATTTATCTAACATTTGCATTAATTCAGCAATCACGTTTGGTTCTAGAATTTGGGTGACATCATTGCTTAAAGAATTCAGTCTATTTTCTAGTTCATATTGTGTATCGAAGATATATAACTGTGCAAACCGAGGATAGATTCCTTCTGTAGGTAGAAGATTTCCAATACTGTGATAATTTTGGCCATATATATGGAATGTATGTGGACCTTGTCCGTCTAACACAGTATAATCTATCTTTGCTCCTAATGATGTAAATGCAAATATGCAGTTGTAACCCCTGATGAATTTACGGAAATGCTTCCTCCTCCAGATTGATTAGATGGATTCAACATTGACGGTAAGAACATCAGAGGTTGCTTTAAATATGTTATGGACACACTACCATTTTTACAACAAAATGTAGAACATGGTGGACCACCTGTTCTAGACTTGACTTGCTATTCTTTTCATATAATCGCACCACAGTTAGGACAAGTGTGTATTTTTCCTAATTGATCTGCACAAAAAGGAAAGTAAAAGATCTAAATGCTTACAGTAGAACGAAACAAATGTACTAAGTGGTTTGATAACGAAGCAGGAGTGCAACGATACTTGAATAGAATATTGTTGCTTTGGATACATAAAAAAATTTCAGTGGTGTGATATGTGACTGTAACAAATTCTAAGAAAGTTGGTTGCCTAAACCATAATTAGTGAAAGAGGTTACCAATGATGCTTGCACACGCAGAAAGCCTTTGTCCACCATGCTGCGAACGCACATTATGTGTACTAATACTATGATCAGTGCGATCATTATTTGCATCCTACACCAGTGTGTGCACAGAACATGCTGAATCATTGTTCGTTTTTCCTGACAACAACTATTGGACTGGGTGTGTGCACGTTTCCTGTGATGTGTATGAGAAAGTGAAGATGATTCTGCATCTTGTGCATTTATCTGTGCTTCTTTTTTCCTAATGTATCGTTCAAGATCAAGCTGACTTTTATGTGCACGCTGTTCATTAGTCAGCACACGATGCCGCTGCAGTCTACGTAAGTTAGCGCCTGCGTTCATGATAAATAGACTGCAAACGACACCCATGCATCTAACTGAGAAAACATGGGAAGAATATTACATCATGTACCAGTAGGTACATTATATGGTCTAAATTGAGAGAAAACTTAAAGAAAAGCCATTTCTTATTTGTAAGCATACCAAAAACTGGACAAATAGGACGCACAAACAATGATCAAGTTTCCTTAAAATATGTGCGAAGATGCATAGACTATATCTTTGAAGAATGAACTTAAGACAGTAAATGCACAAAACATATGTACCAATTCAAAAATAGTTAAGCAAGCCGTTACGTTCGCACACACATTGCGCATAACTAATCGCTATTAAAAATAGCACAACCGAGAAAATCTTCCAATGCAGACGAAACATCACTGTGGAAATTGTGCATGAACTTTACAAAAGTTCAAAGAAATCCATGAAAAAGAGCACTGCAAGAAAATCAATCGCACATAAATGCACAAAACAATTCATATTCTCGTAAGAAATAGCAATTGATAACATGTACAGTGGAAAATCACTCATGTGAATGATAACACCTAAAGTAGTGGACAAAATAATTACGAAAGGTCGTAAAAGTTTTTTGCCTGACTGCAGCTGCAGAACACAAAGGTGCAGAAAAATGTGAGAAGCATAAAATCAATCGCACATAAATGCACAAAACAATTCATATGCCCGCAAGAAATAGCAATTGATAACATGTACAGTGGAAAATCACTCATGTGAATGATAACACCTAAAGTAATGGGCAAAATGATTACGAAAGGTCGTAAAAGTTTTTTGCCTAACTGCAGCTGCAGAATGCAATGGTGCATAAAAATGTGAGAAGTAAGCATGATCAACTTGAACAGCGCACCAAAAAAAAGTTGCACGTGTACACAACAAAAATTGTGTATTTTTATAACAACCATTCTGCAGTTTGACGTAAAAAATACAATATTTTTGGATAAAAAAATTACAGATTTTTTCCGCCATTACTACAATTATATATAACAAATAGATATAAAAAAATATTGAAGAAAAATATACAAATAGAAATTGAATATAGATACCCCGCAATACAGCGAAAATCATACATTCAATGTAACTGCAGCTGCACACTGTAAAGATGGAAGAGAACACCAAAAGTGAAATTCATGATAATGAAAAGCATTCAAATAACGTTTGTAACTAAAAATCAAACAAAACACGTAGAAAAAACACTACCATAGAACCATAAGTTCTGTCTAGCACCAGGAAAAAAAGATAACAAAGAACAACGTTACAGACAGCAAGTTTCCTTCTGAAAGGTAACTCCAAAAATCAAACAGAACTGCATGGCAGCAAAACAAAACAAAACAAAACAAAACTTCTAGGCACATGAGATTTTATCTGTGTTTGAATATTCTAAACCAAAAGGAAAAAATGAGGCTCAGATGTCTTGCACACCTGACATTCAGTGACTATTGGACCTTCAAATATCCTCACTTTCCTAAACTGCCAACATGGCTGCAAACATTAGAGCTGCCTTGCCATTATTGATGACAAGATTGGGAGAGTGAGGAAGTTAAGGTTACGATTTTTATTTCGAACTCGAGGAGCTACACAATTTGTCAAACTTTGGAGTTTGATACTTGTCTCCCATCATCATTTTCTCAAAACCAAAGGGAAAGGGGGCCAACTAGAAAGAAAATGAATCAAATGAAAGTTTGAAGAATTGGTTTTTTTTGTAACGCATATTATGGATGCTACCCAAAACAAATGACTGACAGTTCAGAAAGTAGTAATCAAACCCGTAACTGTCAAGAGCATTAAACATATAGAGAGAACACATGCACAAAAGCATAAGGTTTGTGTAGTGCTACCGAGGAACACATTGCTAGAATAGAAATTCCCGTGACCACCTTAATTTCTATATTTTCCTACGTTCAAGAAGTGGCGGTCCTAACTATGCAGAGCACAGAAACAACAACAAAAAATTGTAACAAAAAATGGCACAAAGCAGATACAAAAAACACGGCCGCAAAATAGAAAGTTCTATCCACCATTAGGGAAAAAATGGAAGCTGAAGAAAAACATTCTGAACAGAACCTTTGTTCAGCGCAATACGCGAACATGAACTTCAAAAAGAACTGCATCACGCATCAAGAAACCGTAAGGCAAAAAAAAAACACATTGCTATGACGCAAATCTTATATCAAATCGAAACAATGAGGCACAAACGTATGCTTAACAAGCGGAAAACTGACCACTGCATCTTTTGATATCCTCTCTTTCCCAACTTTTCAACATAGCTGCAACCATTACAGATGACTCAACATCCTTGCTGATAAGATTGGCAGAGCAAGCAAGTTAAGGTTATCGTTCAACTATGAAGAACAAAATCTGTGCAATATGTCAAACGGTCAAGTTCAATATTTGCCCATTATTATGACTGTCCCAATAAAACCAACGAACAAAGTGTACACCCCAAAAAACGCCAATAAACCAAAAAGTTTACAGAAATAATCATCTTAGTGGGCATCATGCATGTAATGAAAAAAAGAAATCAGTCAAACATCCCAAGTACAAACATGAGGCAGCGAACTTCCCTAAACACCAAAAAATCAGAAGGTCGAAAAACAAACAACAAATGACATGTAAGATGTAAAACCACCCATACAGTAATAAGAATGGAACTGGATTGCTAGAGGAATTTGAAAAGATGAAATTATACCTTTTCCTGTTAATGGACACCCAGAGGCTAAACCTGAAATATACAAGGGAAAAAAAAAACAAAAGCAAGTTAAATAGTCAGAGGGAAAGAAGTAACTTATAATGAATAATGTAAAAATGTATAGTATGAAAAATAATACCCGCACCCAAACATAGCCACCAAGTAACATGCAGCAACAAATTTTTTATATAAAAAATAATGCAATAGTATACAACCATGAAAAACCCAAATATAGCACAACTACTATACATTCAATAAACAAAATTAAATCAAATGAAAGATGGCACATCCAGCTACAATAACTGAATTAACTGGCTCAAACAATCCTAGAGCAACAAACAAAATCAAATCAAATGGAAGATGGCGCATGTGGCAATAATAGCCAAATCAAGTGGCTGAAGGAACCCTAAAGCAATAAACAAAATCAAATCAAATGAAAGATCGTACAAGCAGGAACAACAACTAAACTAAGCAGGTGAAATAATGCAATAGTATACAACCACGACAAATCCAAATATAGCATAACTGCTACACATACAATAAAAAAATCAAACCAAATGAAAGATGGCGCATCCAGTAACAATAACTGAATCAACTCGCTCAAACAGCCCTAGAGCAACAAACAAAATTGAATCAAATGGAACATGGCACATGCAACAATAATAATAGCTAAATCAAGCGGCTGAAAGAACCCTTAAGAAATAAACAAAATCAAACCAAATGAAAGATGGTGCATGCACAAACAACAACTAAACCAAGCGGGCGAAATAATGCAACAGTATACAACCACAACAAACCCAAATATAGCACAACTACTACACATGCGATAAAAAAATTCAAATCAAATGAAAGATGACACATCTAGCAACAATCACTAAATCAAATGGCTAAAACAACCCAGAGCAATAAACAAAATCAAATCAAATGAAAGATGGTACATGCAGGAACATCAACTAAATTAAACGGGTGAAAGAACCTTAGAGCCAAAAACTACTTTCCCCGTAACTGGAAGCTCGCGATGCAAATCTGCAAGCGAAAAAAAAAACAAACAAAACCAGAAACAAACATTAAACATCAACAACATGTTGGGATTGGGGCGTCAACAAACGCCTCTGGTCGCAGCAGAACTAATTAGAGCAATGAGGAAGTCGAAGTAGATGAGACGAATAAATTGAGCAAGCAAGTAGATCCACCAATCTAATACAAACACACCGATGACTTATCTCGGTTAGATTTTGCTTAATCTGGGGGAAAATATATGGAGATCTGATATTCAACTGGAGGAGATTAAAAAGAGTTATTGATTCACTCAATACAAGAAATTAAACTCACTCACCAAGAACTATCTCTCTCTCTCGAGCCTCTCTTTGCAATGGAGAAAATAATCTATGAAGTACTCCCTCTCATAATGGAGGAGTTTACAATATATATAGAAGAATAGAGAGAAAACCTATGTCTAATCTTGATCCTCAGTCGTCCGACATAATCTGGAAAAGAAGTAACTGAATAGGAGCCGCACGATTAAACTTGGAGTTGAAGATTGGGCTGAAACTACCTAACAAATCGAAGTCCAAAAACGAACACAGCACCGCGGTCGGTCGACCATCCAATAAGACCGGTCTACCGTACCTCTCTCGGACAATCCTTGTACTACGAGCGATCGGGGGGTGCGGTCGACTGCAACTTGAGATAGTCGACCGCAACTATGCCTGCACCTTGCTATTGCTGTTTTTTCCTTCTACTCACTTCGACGCTTCGACCTCTGTGCTTCATCTTACCTTCTTCTAATCTGAACAACGAGTATTCAAGACACAATCCTAACAAAAAATAAAATAATAACAATAATAATAATAATAATAATAATAAAATAATTTTAAAAAAAGGAAAAAAATTACACGATTTTTTTTGAAGAAGAAAAATTCACGGAGAAGTGAGAACGCAAAGAAGGGTAGGTGAAGAACCCTTATTGACGAAAGCTTTCAACCCCAGTGCACTAAATGTGGGCAATAAATCACCACGTAGCACCCCTACTAACCACTCAGAAATTGCGAACGGTCCAGATTGAAAACTGGACAATATTGGGTCGGGTGGACTCCTTTAGAAAGCGGGTTTCGACCCGTTCCTGTACGGGTCCTAATACCCGACCCAAAAACACAGTCGGAACTCCTGCGCCAAAATTCAGCGCTTTCAGCAGCCGGCCGATGAGAAGGAGAAGGAAGGAGCCCTCCTTCTCTCCATTCTTTTCCTACAAATTGACGGAGACCACAAGCACAAAGACCTTCTCCATTCCGAAAAGGAATTTTTTAACCAAGAAACCTGGGATTCCCCCCCCCCCCCCCCCCCCCCCCCCAAAAAAAAAAAAAAAAAATCATATAGGAGGAAGAGTTATGGCAAAGATTAGGTTTTTTGGAAAAGAAGGAAAAAAACCCCATGAAAGACGGATACACGATGAGAAGAAGAATCCCATGAAAAGAAGAAGAAGAAGCACAAAACAAAACAACCTAGGATTTCTCCCCCAAATCATAGAGGAGGAAGAGTTATAACAAAGATTAGGGTTTTTGGAAAAGAAGGAAAGAACCCCATGAAAGACGGAAGAACTACATGAGAAGATGAAGAAGAACCCCATGACAAGAAGAAGAAGAAGCACAGAAGCAGGCAATTTCTCTCCCCCCATTGTTGGAAGAATAGAATGGGTGATATAATCACCTACTTAAATGACCTGTACACAAAGAAAATCAACATTGGAGAGTACTGGTAAGAAAGGAATGTGATGTATATATCACAGACAAAAGGGCAGAAAGGACATTTCGCATATTTTTGAAGAATATTTTTAATCCAAAAATTTCGGATTTTTCGCTCCGCTCTTGCAATGATACATAAAAATAGATTTAGAAGCTTTATAAGTATAAGGACGATATTAAGATATTAAGAAACACAATTCAGGGTTCAACAAAACTTAATACTTGATTAGTGTTTTTAGAAACACATATAGTTTAAGGTTGTTTTTTGTGTGTGAAAATTTAGCTTTTAAGTTTGAACTCAATTCACATGTATATATTCCATATCTTATTATATTATATCCATATCTTATACTAATAGAAGAGTGAGTCTACCCCTTCTCTCCTTTCTCTATTTCCATCTATTTTGAAATTGAGAAAGGAAAGCAAAAGTAAGGATTCAATTTTAACTAACACGTGCACTATGCACGATTTTATTAAAAATCAAAACAAAATTAAAACCTCAATCCCTCAAATACAGTCTCTTTCCCTCTCACATTTCCAATCTCACAAAATCTCACGGCAAACTCACACCCCCTCCCCCCCTACAGTTTTAGTAACATTCAATTGTATAACATTATAATTTGGCTAAATTATCTGCTTATGTGAGTGATAATGAAGATTTCAGTAATTATGGTATGAATGATATTCATAAGTTTCTCACAATTCTTTTGCATTTTTTGGGAGTCCTATATAATTTTATGAGGTCCTCAAAACTATTTAAGGCTGTGCAATTTGCACAGGGTAACACTAGTTTTATTTATGACCACCAAATCTTATCCTAATTTAAACCCTAACTACTGTGTTATGTACTGAGTTTAAGGGACGAGAAGATCCAATCCTCACAGGTCGACCCAATCTGGGGGACGAGAAGATCCAATCCTCTGTCGCCTCCAAGTGATGAAAGAACGCCTCGTCAGGATCAACCAAGAGGAAGGTCGTTAAGGCATAAACTTCCGCCACTGTCGACCTCATTTATCCCAGTCAATCCTTGAGGCCCACATTCCCAAGAGCTTCAAGCCACCAACTTTTGAGCTCTACAACGGTGAATCCAATCCGGCGGATCACATTGAGAGTTTAAAACTCTCATGATGATCCATAAAGCCTCAGGCGTGCTCCTTTGCAGAACATTCCCGACAACTCTGAAGGGGTCAGCACAAGAATGATACTCTCATCTCTCTTCAGAGTCTATCTTCTCCTTTGATCAACTCGAGGAGCTTTTCTTCACCGTCACTAGTCGCAAGGCTGAGAAAACAAGTCTTTCTTCTCGCGTTAAAACAAAAGGAAGGAGAACCGCTCATGGATTTCGTCAGGCGCTTCACGAAAGAGACCCGATCCATCCCCGCCCTCGACTCTGCGGTGGCAGTCGCTGCTTTTCAGCACAATGTCACCCACGCAGCCCTCAAAGTATCCATCACGAAGAAGCCTCCTCGGGATTTCTCCGAACTCATGCTAAGGAGTGAGAAGTGCATCAAGGCTAAATTTGCCATCCATCCACAGGGCCAACGAGAGTCTTCATCTGGGAACAAACGGAAAAATATCAATGATGAGGGACCCAAGAAGTCCCAAAAAGATAGTTTTGGTCAACGTTGTCTTCCTCTTGCTTCTCGCTTAAAACAATTCACTCATTTCAATGCAAGCATATCAGTAGTTCTTATGAAAATAAAACAAATTTGGCGCGCCGGGGGGGGGGGGGGGGGGTATACATTTTCTCTATGCATTTTTGGTGGGTTAAATATTTTTAATTCAAAAAAAAAAAAAACTCACATGCCCTAGCCCAAACCCGAGTTTGAACCTGAGAACGCCCGCACTTGCCCAAATGCACGCTGTACATATGTTCATATGTATACAAGCTAGTATACATACTTCTTCTGATTAATTAATTTCCTTATCACTTCTGTCATGCAAACAACAATATCACAATGAGTAATGCTTCATCCACTACCTATTTCACTACATGAGGTGACACTCATATGACAATATACGTCATTCTTTTTGAAAAATGAAAAGAGGAGGAGGATCGGAAATTAAGATGAAACCGATAATCAATGAGTGTTATTCATTATCAAAGTCAATTTTTTAATATTAAAAAATTGTATTTATTTTAATATATCACTTCCCCCCAACTATTGAATACTCTATCATTTTCCCCTTAACTCTCTGAGTTTCTGAAAAATTGCTCATCAACTTTGTTTTTCTATAAAAAAACCCTTTAAACTTTTCGTGTAATTTGGTTCATTCATAATCAAAATCATTTTTGCAAAAAAATTGAGAGGTTTTTTTTTCTTCATAAAAACAAAGTTGCATGGTGTTTTTTCATTAAAAAAAATTATAGTTGAGGTTTTTTTTTTTATGAACAACTCCACTTTGTTGTTCCACCATACGCACATATTTTTTTGAATCCGAACTTAACTGTCAAACACGACTCCGTCAACATTTTCACACATAATTCTCCCCTCACAACCGGGTATACACCGTATACTATCCACTCAAAACCGGCCCCACCTGACCCGACCCGACCCGACGCGTAACAGCTCAAATCCAGATACGGAATCCCCTGATTTCCCACATAACACCAAACAGCTATTTTGATCCACACCATTCCGCCACGTCACCCCACCGTCAACATTCTCCCCTTCAAAATCCCCCATTTCTTTTCCCCGTTCGGCTCCGCTCTCAAAAACCAAAAACAAACCCTAGAATTTCGCCGAATACAACAACCCTCAATCCATCGATTTCAGGTAAACCCGATCCATTCTTCGAATTCCTTGTTGTTTGATTTGGAATCTGCGAGTTTTTTTTTTATGAAATATGAATTAGGGTTTCGTGTAGATCTGAATAGATACTCATAGATCCTGTGGAATCTTTTTTGGATTCGTGTTAATGATTGTTTCATCAAGATTCTCACTGTAGATGTGTTTATATTTGTTGGGTTAATTTTAGTTTCTGAAAAAGCTCGTTTCTTGAGATTATTTGTAGCGTTATGATAAGATGTCATGGTTAGATGGTGGTAATTGATGGGTTTTATGATAGATTGATGGTGGAAAGGTGAAAGCTTGATTATATATCTGGACGACCCATATAATGTATAGTAGCGGTGAGTGCCCGAGGTGTTTGAGGCATGGAGCTGCAGGTGCTCTTACCTTGAATATTATGAAAAGCACATTCAAGGATACAACTACAAGGATGTGACTAAAATAGCTAGTGTGTGTCAGATTCATGTGCTTGACATGACCTGACTACAAATTAGGAGTGACCCTTCGTCATTATGATTTTTTTTCTACCGTGTAATGTCTATTGAGACTAAACTGGTTAGAGCATCCACAGGCCGGTCCTGAGATTTATAGGGTCTTATGCGAAAAGAAAAATGGGCATTCTCTAAATATTATAATACTAATTTTACTTTATTTTGATTTTGATATCATATATATATATTATATGAATTCAGTTGAAAAATATGAATATGGTATATTCTATATCTTAAAATTTTATATGAATTCATTTAAAAGATACCTTTCAAATTTTATATTATTGGAGGCTTCAATACCTGGGATGACTTAATTGATATCTTGAATTAATGGTCTTATCAATTAAAACAAAATAATATAAATGTGGTTAAGGATTTTCATATTATTGCAACGCATGAAATACAGGATTAAAAAATGTTTTACGTATTAAGTCAATTTCAATAATTAACGAAAGCAAAAGCAACAACATAGAAATCATTAAAAAACTCTCTAAAAGTAAATATCTATATATAATCTCAACAATGAATGAATGAAATATAGAAATCATTGAAATTTTTATATAAAAATGTTTGTGTATATATAAATATATAATGAAAAGAATAGATATATATATATAAAATAAAAAAAAAATGTCAACAACAAGGTTTGAACCTGCACCCATTAGATTTAAATTCTATCCCCTTAATCACTTGGACAAATTGACTTTTGTGCTATAAATGGAATAAACTCTATTAATTCTATTTGATGGGGTTTGTCATTAGTGGGCCCTGTGCGACCGCACAGGTCGCACGGGCCCAGGGCCGGCCTTGAGCATCCACTATCGTTTCTTCTAAAATTTGCATTTTTAGCTTTTAGCATTTAGAAACGATGGGCGAGCGCTACTATCGTTATTGCTAAATTTACACAAATGAAAAGAATTAAAAATTAAAGACGGAAGATCTTCCTCTGTCTAAAGAATTTTGTTAATATTTAAAATTGGAGGGACAGAGGATCATCTTCCGTTTGACACTATTTTTTTTTGAAAAATTTAAATTGTGTAAATGACATTTTCGTAATTACGGCAGTTTTGTAATTATTTGAAGATTTTTTTTCCATAAAATTGCCAGACGGAAGATCTTTCGTCTGAGCATTTTCGTTTCTTTTTTGATTTTTTTGATTTTAAAAAATGATATTTTCATAATTATTTAGATGGCATTTTAGTAATTTTTAGGAAAAAATAATTAAATAACATGGTTAAAAAAAATAAACGGACGGAGCATCATCCTCCGTCTTCTGTATTTAGCGACCGTCTAAAGCCACTGCTATCTTTAGCAGTCGATTGTTCACTTCTATTCTAAATTTTGGGTTTTTAGCAAACGATGGTGGATGCGCTTATAATGGTCAATCTCTAATCACCTTATTTTGATAGTGTGTATAGTGTTCTAATTATATTGTGAGGTTGGTTATGTTTTCCTATTGAATCTAAACATGTCAAATGCAAAAAAAATATCTTGGCGCTAGGTAATGGAAAAAATACCAAGTAGTAAAGATCACCAACTAAATTTACTTGTTGCTTTGTTAGCATTGTATTTTGTAGATATGTTTCTTGAAGTGCTTTTGTCATTGTCACATTGATTCAATAGTATATTTAAAGCATTTTACGTCTAATTTTGTATAATTGTAAGCTTGTCATCTGATATTAGCTTTTTAGGTCTTTTCGTGTCTTTACTCTATTGGCTGTTGAATTAAATTGTTGTATATGCTCTGGTTAAAATACATTCGATGTAAAAATACATTTACCTTCTTTTCCCCAATCAACATTTCCGAATATTTGACGCCTTTCTTCAGTAAAGAAATTTTCTTGTTTTGCCATTGTTTCCTTAGGCAATACACGAGTTTACCATCTTCACTCATGGTTATTTATTTTTTTGGGTGGGAGAAGTAATCAAGTTCAAGTAAGCTAAGTGTATGTGAAGTGTTAACTATTGGAAGTTGTGGTAGTTGTTGTGTTATGGACCAAGACAAATGTGTTATTAGTCTAAATAGTAATTTTTTCCATTAAGTGTCTGCACAATCACGTGCTTGATTTGTAGTACTAAACTACTATCCTTTTGGACCAGGCTAAAAGTATACTCTAGCATGTGACGTTTCTGAAGTGAAGATTGAAATTTTGAAGAGCTTATAAATTGTGTGGGAAATTGTGTTTAACATTTTTGGGTCCAAAAGTACTTGTGTTGTGAAAGAAGATTATTTGTAGTTATTACCTTGACTACTGATGCTTTTTTTACAAAATATTTAAATTAGGATTTAAATTTTTGACTGGTTTTAAATAGTATAGAGATCCCTAATTAGGATAATATAGAATATAAACAATTAAAATGCAAAAAAAAATCCGATTTTGCTCAGGGGTATGGGCAAAATGTGAAGTAAGACGACTCACTAATTAAATTTTCTTGGCAAAACAGTTGGTCCAGGACTCGTTCCTTTAGCAGTTACTGGTTAGCACTATCTTTTAACCATTGTCGTTTGATTTTGTTTTATGTAGATGTTTCATGATGTGCTTTTGTTATTAACTTGTTAATTTGGTTATGGTATTTTATGTCTAATTTTATGAGTGTATGTTTTGAGTATTGTATTTGCTTTAGGTCTGTTCATATCATTTGTCTATCAATGGTTGAATGCAATTGTTGTATATCTTCTGTTAAAAATGTATACCACTCATAAATACATTTGGTTTTTTTTTGGCCCAAATAATCTTTTTGAATATTTTGTCCATTGCTTCACTAAAGAAATTTATTGTTTGGCACTTCTTGCCTTAGCAATACTCGACTATACCATCCTTAATATGGTTAATTATGTTTAGTTAGGCTAGGTACTGTGTTGTAAGTAACAAATTGCGCTAGAATGCACATTGAAGTTGGCTGGGTAACTGATAGTTACCCAGTTGTTAGGCGTATGCAGTTCTCTTAATTGTCCAAGAAAAATATGTTTTAGTAGGCTAAGTAGTTATGTTTGTCATCAAATGTTTGAACAATTTCTTGATTGAACAAAGTTATTCTAGTACTTTTCCTTGAACTAGTTTGTTGTCCAAAAGTAGATGCTAGTTGTCAACCTAACCTGAAAGACGACGTCTGGTGTTTCTGAAGAAATTTTGGGAAGCTCATAAAAATTAGGATGGTGAAGAAAATTGTCAGCAACTTTTTTTTGGGTCCAAAAAGTACGTATATGTTGGTCATTTTAATTGGTTAAACTATTAAAGATAGACAAGTCTGGGCTTTAATCTTTCTTGCATGTATTTTGATAGTTTGACTGGATAATGATGTGCAGGTCTACACACTTGATAGCTGTGAAGGTTCTCAGTGTGTTCCTCTCTTGGTTTAACTTATCAGCCTAAAATTGGGAAGTTTGCGTTGTGGGATGGTTTTGTTTTGCTAAAAATTTGTTCAATTTTTTTTTATGGAACTTCACTCAACTTGTTCTCGAGGTTTGCAATTAAATTTTAATTTCTAACACTTTGACATAAGTTGTTTTACCTTCACATATTAATCAGTGTTCATTTTTAGTTTGGGTTTTGTTGGAGTGATGAACACATTCGTTCGTGCAGTAGCTACAAATAATTTTACATAAATTTGTACTATATTTTGTTAGGTGATTAATGCATACAGACCAACATATATCTATGTGCACACACTTCACAGTATTAGGGACTCTTTTTTATGAGTTAGTAGCTACATGTCTAAAACAAGCTAGCGTCCATGGGCAGAAACATAGAGGGGGACCACTTCTTACAAGAGTTCATGAGCACTAGCTCTCCATCCACTCCCCGTTCTCTTCATGGGAGGTTTCTCATTTATGAAAACTTGTTGCCACCCCCACAAACACTATATATATATATATATATATCTAATCTCTAATATTATAATGTGAAAAGGTCTTAGTGTCATTTGTCAATCTACCAACACGTGCATTGCACGTGCATAACTAATATGAAGGAGGTCTCAGGTTCGAGTCCTCGCTATGTCAATTTTTTACTTCAATTTTTGTAATATATTAAATGTGCATCACACGTGTAAATTACTGTCTGTTTGTCTATATATCTATCGATCTATCTATAATATAATATATATAATAACTATTATAATGGAAGAGTTGGAGTTATAAATATACCTACTTACGTGCAACACACTGTAGCTCAAACTCTCCCATTATAGTCTTCACATTTACTTTTAAAAATATATAATCCTATTTATTAAGACATGCATCGCACTTGTAAATCAGAGTTCGTACTTTAATTTTTTTAAAATTAATACGTGCATCGCACGTGTATATTACTAGTGTATATATATATATATATATATATATAGAGGGAGAGAGAGAGAGAGAGATGATACAACCAAAACTAAAACCAGAGAGAGAGATGATACAACCAAAACTAAAACCATGACTGAGACCTTATACCTTGATTTTGCTTCACCATCTATCACTTGAACTTTTATTTAGGTCGCAACTTGTTGGAGTTATACATTGGATACAGGTACTTCTACCCTTCTAGCCATTAGACTTTATTTAGTATGTCTTATTCTAGAAATTCTATATTTTCAAGTGTGACTTGAAAATTCTATATTTTAAAGTGCTTGTAGGTGTTCTATAGACCAGTGTTACCACGTTCTCCCACCTCCTTTCCGAACCTTGAACTAGATCTCACCATCCGATTTATAGTGGGTTCGCGATCCAAATCTGATAAGTTTGCTCAAAAGTTTTTTTTTTTCATATCTTCAAAATGAACCCCTTTACTCATTAATCCATCATCTTCTCTTCAAACTACCCAATTTCTCTTGGAGTTTAATTTAATTATTACTCTTATGTTGAGGCAGTTGAGCAATGCAAGTAACCAATGTATTTATAGTTATTTTCTAGTTGTCTCTATCTCTATACACAGTTTATATATTACTCAAATGAGTTATCAACTGACCCTACCCTCTGTACCCTGCGTACCATGTACTGCTCAAGGTATTGAATCGTGATTCTATACCCGTACCATGAACCGGAGCATACTATGAACTTGGTAAGAGTGCTATAGCCTTTAGCCACCTTATTTGATGGGAAAAATATCCAATTGTTGCTACTATTGTCATCCAGAAGAATGAGGGAATAATCTTTTTTGAATGAATTGTTCTTGTTAAGATTCATCAGTTAAAATTCAGGATGATTTTCTTCTCAAAATTGTTGCAAGACATCAAAGTAAAGGCTTCTCAAAATTGTTATTAGGGAATGTATGGTGAGCATGAAGTTGAAGAGAAACTTCCGTGAACTAGTAAGAATGCCGTGCTCGAAGTACACAGGTGTATAAAAATTTGTTTTGAAGTATTATTTGTTGCAAAGCACGAGATTTGATGAAGCATGAGATTTAATGAAAAATACTATTATATTTGATACAAATTTATAGCTGCAGTATACTATGTCCATCAATAGCATGGAAAATTTGATAAATGCAACATCTTGTTCCAATAATCTTAAGTAGTATTGCTATCACCACATTTTAGTATCAACTATATAAATGGCCTAGTCTAGATTTATTAAATACCTTGTAAGAGTTTGTGGTCCTAATTAGTTTAAGCAAAATCCTCAATATAGAAATTAAAGCCAATTTAATACTAACATTGTGATTAGTACCAGTGCATATCCTATCCTTTACACTTTGCCCAATAGATCATAATTTTTTTGTATCGACTATTTTTTCCAACTTTAATTTATTGATTTGCTTCTCGTTGAAGATTTATTTCTGTATCTCAAGAATAACAGTGGAATTTTGAATTGAATGCAATACACAAGGGTTTACTAGTGGTTAAGAAAGCGAGGTGCAGGGTTGATCTTTTTACATCATTTAGGGAACCCTTTGTCATGAGAAGCGAGTCTTGTTTGTTGTTTAATTGTTGGGTTAAGGACGAAATAGCACCCAAAGTTTTCCTTAATTCTCCTAAAGCACCCAAAGTTTTTATAATACCCAAATAGTACCCGAAGTTTACCTTAATTCCCAAAAAACCACTTCTGTTTTACTGTTGGGCGGAAAAAAGTGTGTAAATTTAGGTGCTATTTGGGAATTATGATAAACTTTTGGTGCTATTTTGTCTTGGATGGTTTTGGGGAAATAGGATAAACTTTGGGTGCTATTTGGTCATTTCCCCTTAATTGTTTCATTTTCTTCTATTAGTTAATTTGTTATTAATTTAAAGTTTCAACTTTCAAGTGGAATAGGAGTCTGATTACATCTTTTTTGATGAGTTACTTGTTTATATGATTTGACTAGTGCTTCATAACATTTTGGGTATATGACTTTTATGTTACATTCTCGTTTGAGCTGGCTTAGTGACTGTTTGATTTTGATAACGCTTGTTGGATTTTGATTTCTTATGACTTGTACAAGTACTAGATTAAGTAATAAGATTTCCCCAGTTTGTCTCCATCTCTTCTATTTACTATAATTAAGTAGCACAGTTTCAGAACTCTGTTTACTGTCTAGTTTTCCAAATATTTTTTGAGTTGTTAGTTATCTTGCTCATGATCATTAAGAACCAGTTATTGGGGACTTATTTCTTATGTTATGGTTACATGTACATAAACAATGTGCATACTACTAGGATGTAGAGAATGGAACTGTTAAATTGATATTGTCTCATAGGTTTGATATGTTACCTGATCAGTTGAAGTTCTCATATAGAGGGTGTTTGGTTGCGTTGCACTTGGACTGTTTTGCTACTGACATCCTGCAGCGAACTAGCCCAGTTGCAATGTTTGGAAGGATTGCTACTTAAAAGGAGCAAGTTTGGCAGCTCTTTTGCCAGTTTTCATCCGAGTTGCCACTTTCCACTTACAATGAATTTTGAAGGCAGTGTTTGTTTGGGACCCATTTGCCTAGCTTATGTAGTTATAATATGTCGTATGAACTGCAATTGCCGATTGCAGTTGCAACTACTTCTACGCCGAACACCCCTTAGTGTCTTTGTAAGAGTGTTATTTTCATGGTGGGCAATAGACTTGTATATCTCGTTGTAAGCACTTCTCATTTTTTCTGTAGGAACTATATCTGCATAGAGCAGTCCACTAGGTTGTTCAGGGTGTGGTGAATAGACATTTTTGTTAGCAGAGACTTTCAGCTGTTCATGTACTCTGTGATGTGCATAGAGGAGTTACTAGATTCTTGGTTGATGATTGTTTCCTTGTGCTCTGGTTGTCCAGGGTGGGGTGAATAGATTCAGCTGTTCATGCACTCTATGATGTGCATAGAGGAGTTACTCGTTGGTTATTGTTTCCTTGTGCTCTGTTTGTAGGCATTTGGAAGTTTTGGCACTCTGACTTGGATCTCACTGATATGCAGTAGGATTTATGTTACTTAATTGTTGGTTCATGTAGAGGTGCAGACAAAAATTATGATAGTTTGTTATTGAAAATTTCCATTAAAAAATATCATAGCTAACCCTTAAATAAGAAGAGTTGTATATTAGGGATGCCCACATATTTCAGCAACAACCCATTGTTTTTTGGGCAGCTGTAGGAATGTGAGTTGAATCCATATAAAAACTGTTACTGCTGATTTTTCTTTTGAAGTAATAATTCAGGTAATAGTTTTATGGTTTAGTTTATTTTTTTTTAATGTAAGCTTCTTTATATTGTTGTGGATCACATTAGGGGCAAGCTTCTTACTTAATTTTTTTTTCCTGTTATAACTTTATTTCTATATCTGTTTAGGTTAAAGATGACGGCAGGAAAGATTATTGGAGCCCTTGCCGGAACTTTTGTTATTGCATATGCTTGTGATACAATAATCTCCGATGGAAAGATTTTTGGAGGTCAGCCTTTAATTCACACAATACCATTTATGTTTTACATGTATCTGTTATAATTCCAAGGGAAATTTTCTCATTTAATCTCAAGTTTTGATTAATCCTTTGACTCTTTTTAATATACTTCGAATCTCTCAAATTCCATGCTAATTTTGGATAGAAATATTCTATGTAGTAGCTAAACTTGACCTTTTTGGTTAAAAATATCTTTAATCAATGGCAGTATGTTTCAATAACAAAAATTGTACATTTTAAGCCAAAAATAGAAGAGATTCAGAAAAAAGGTACATTTCTACACAAGGTTTTCTTGTCCCAAAAAGAGTATCTTTTAAACCTTTTTTTTAGCAGAAGATGAAATTTTTTTGAAGCTGAGGGGTTCAAATTATATAATACTAGTAGTTTACACGTGCGATGCACGTCTTAATAAATATAGTTTTTTTAAAGTAAAAATTCAGACGTAGTCTGGATTTGATCTAAAACCTCATTTACAATAGTTATGCACGTGCGTTGCACGGGTTGGTAGATGGACAAATTACATTAAGGCCTTCTCCCCCATTATAGTAGTATATAGAGATTAATAAATATAGTTTTTTTTCAAAGTAAAAATTTAGACGTAGTCTGGATTTGATCTAAAACCTCATTTACAATAGTTATGCACGTGCATTGCACGGGTTGGTTGATGGACAAATTACACTAAGGCCTTCTCCCATTATAGTAGTAGAGATTAGGCTGTAGGGGATAAGTGAAATTTGAAGGTCAAACAGGGGGGGATTCAAACCAGATTCCCTTTAAATTTAAGGAAAAGTTGACTAAAGCCAGTCTTATTTTTGTTAAACCAGGTACTACTCCATCAACTATCACCAACAAGGAATGGTGGCAAGAGACAGATAAGAAGTTTCAGGCCTGGCCTCGTACCGCTGGTCCTCCCGTTGTCATGAACCCCATCAGCCGTCAGAACTTCATCGTCAAGGAATCCGAATCTTAAAAGGCCATGCCTTCAGAATGCACATTTTCTGTTAGGATTTATTACTTTTCCTTGGCTTCCTAAGTAACTTTTTTCACCCTCATATGTATTTCCTTGTTGCTCAGGAAAAGAAACCAGTTGTTTATTTTGTCGAGTCGGTGGAGTTTTGCAATGTGAATAAGATTAGATGCCCTTTTGACCGAGGGGTAACTTTGTGATAACTTGGAGATGATAATTCTTCTCATGTTATTGTTGTCTAGACTTTGTTGTTTTGCATATTTTCTGGTTCAATACATACATTTATTATACAGCAAGTTTGTTTTTCTGTCCATGTATTATCTATTCCTTATATATGTGGTAAATTCAGGTTTTACTTGTTTATCCATATACAAAAAGGATTAAACAACAATTTGTGTGGTAAAATTTGTAGAGGAAGAGATTGATCATTGTGTGTTAATGCCTGAGAAATTAGTCTCTAGCACAATGGCTTCCAAGAAAACTACTAGTATTTTGACTTCAGTTGGTTCAGATATTGTGTCTATAAGGAAATTGGGTAAAGGCTACAAAGAGGAAGACATTGAACAAACTGATATTGTGAATTCATTCACTATACTACATGACTTCATTAATATGGCAATGTATCGTTTGCGAGTTTCGAATCATGGTTTGCAATATATGACAATGTATCGTTTTATTTCAAATTAAAAGTAAACAAAACTATACATGGCCGTATCATGTAAACTGTGAGTTGAAACACAATCTACAAGTTGCGTTGACTTTTGCTTGGTGAGTCCGACCTACTCTCGCAAAATTTGGTTTTTTTTTTAATGTCGTTTGTGCGATTTTCTACTTAAAAGTCACACAAAAATATCAAAGTTTAATTGTTGTTGTTTGATATAAGGGAGAAAACTACACAAACGAGATCAAAAAATTTTAAAACTTTGTGAGTAGGTCGGACGCACCACACACAAGGCAACGCAACTTGTAGAATCGAGTTTCGACTAACGGTTTGCAATATACGATAATGTATCACTTTCACTCAGGAAAAAAAAAGTCGAAAGCGATACATGGCCGTATATTGCAAACCGTGAATCGAAACTCAATTCTATAAGATGTGTTGGCTTGTGCGTGGTGAGCCCGACCTACTAGCAAAATTTCAAAAATTTTTGATCTCGTTTGTACGGTTTTAACAAAAAAACAAATGATATAATCTATAACTATAACTACAACTATAACTATAATTTGGAGAAAAAAAAACTAATTCTACAATTCAATCTACAGTTATAGAAAAACTATATACATTACACATCAAACAACTAATTACGCATCACAAAAAAATTTTAGACTAAAAAAATTTAACAAAAAATAAATCAACCAACATAGCTACATCTACTAAAAGCTACAATAGAGTGAATACCTTGCACAATGTGGGTCTTTGAGAAGGAGAGAGACGAGGTGGTTACACTGTTATAGAGGGAGGAGGATAGGGTTACGGAGAGCTCGTTAGGGTTAGGGGTTTTTGGAATCGGGAGATTCAAAGGAAGAGGCCAAGAGTTCGAGAAGAGGGAGAGTGGGTGAGAGAGTCAACTGACGGAGGATGGGTGGATTAGGTGAAGGAGCTGGGGTTTCGAGTTTGGGTTCGGGAACGAGCGACAGAGATAGATGGGCTACCGTGAGAGTGAAAGATAGAATATAGGAGGAGAGCAAAATTTGTACAAGTATTTTAAAACATTTATATAACCTAAGCCATTGTTTCAAACAACGGTTTAAGTTATACGTAGGCTGTTGCTTACGTAGGCCGTTATGTGAAGCAACGACCACGGTTAGAAGATGAATTTTGTTCTACTTAGGCCGTTGTTTCCAACAACGGCCTAAGTTCAAATTTGGCCCAAAAAAATACAACTCATCAGCTATGAGCGAATGAGAGTATGAGAAAAATGCTAAGTGAAGAGTTATTTTTGTGGCGAAATACCGAATTTACCCCTCCTCACTTAAGGGGGGGGGGGGGGGGTGATGAGCGGGATCGATCCAACGGTCAGGAACTCAGTTTGCTGAGCATTACTCATATATATATGTGTGTGTGTGTGTGTGTGTGTGTGTGTGTGTGTGTGTGTGCGCGCGCGCGCGCGCGCGCACGCGTGTGAAAAATGTTTATTACAAACGTACTGAGTGTGTACTGTAGCATTTGTAAATGTGCAAAGTACTTAACCCATCATTGCCAATCACGAGTTAAATTATAATGAACCCATTATTTGAAAATAACGAGTTTATTTTTAATATGCCTTAACCTGTCATTGTCAATAACAGATTAAGTAGTTTATAAGTTTGCAAACGCTACAATAGCATTTGCAATAAAAGATTTCTCATTTATATATATAGAGAAATCTTCGGTTGCACACTACTTTGGTGAGCACTCCGTGAGCACTCACGAAATATATATATATATATATATTGTGACAGGGTAAAAATGGCCTGAGGCCCAACCAGGGCCCAATACAATTCCCACTCAGAAAGGTAAAGATAGCAACCTGGTTCGGCTCCGAACCACTTCAGGGTCGGCGCCGAACCTCGTGTTTTCCCTTACAGTGCTGGCCTCCTCGTGCCGACGAGCCTCAGTAGCCCTCGGAGTCTGATCCGGGACAGTCCCACAGGCCGTCCCCCCTCTCTGGCGGGGCAGAAGGATGACCTGGCGCAGCCTAGGCCCTCTGATTCCCCCCCGAAGCACAGGAGACCCACGACCAGCCACGTCAACTCCAAATACCGCCAAGGGTGTTGCCACGTCAGCCCTATACCACTCCTGGTATTGCCACGTCCGCCCTAAACCCCCTGGGCCTTCTGCCACGTCAGGCCCACGGGCATTCGGATCCAGACCCGGCCCCCAAGTGGAACCAAACCCGGTTGGGATTCTCTATAAATACTAGACCCCCACCCACCTTTTGAGGTAATGAATCTTTTACCACTTAAATATACCTAGTTATCGCTACTCTCTCACAGAGACTGACTAGAGCGTCGGAGGGTCCGCCTCCGGGATAAACCCCGGTGTTTCAGGACCGTCTGCAGGTACACAAGAGCTCGGATCCGACCCTTCCGATCCGAGCCCAGCCTTCAACATCTTTCCGAGCTCATCGCAGGTCCCCGAGGGTCAACCGAAGATCGGCAGACGAGCGGCATTCTCCTCCAATACAAATCGAGTCCGAACTCACACCTGGTGCGTCCACATGTCTCCCAGAAATAAACCGCATCAGGTTGGCGCCGTCTGTGGGAACCCTGCTCCAGAAGCCGATCCGATCCAGACCCTCAAAGGCCATCGACAGCCGAACTCTCATGGCCTCCAAAGGCAAGGGGGCTGCTTCCTCCGTCAACCAACGGGACTCGCCCCCACCCACCGATAAAGCCAGGCCACGCGCGTCGAAACACAAGGCTCCCCCTCGGGAGTCCCAAAGGAGCGTCGGCTGGCCAGCCCAGCCCGACCTCCGGGGAGTAATCCTCAACCGCAAGATTACCCACAGCTGGGGAAGGGCCGCTTCCAACCCGGCCCCGAACCATCCGAGGCAGACCCACAGGGACGACGGCCCACGGGGTCGGCAAGGTGATAGGAACCGGGGATTATCAACCCCGAACCCTAACCCAAACCGCACCCAGGGTCAGGATCCCGAATCCGAGGTATCCATGGATACGCCATTCACCTTACACTACATCCACGGGGGGCCGGTGGGGGGAGGATCCGATACTTCCCAAAGAACCTTCACCCAGAAGACAAACGCTATTCAGTACAGCCCCTCTCCCAAGCTACAACCGCGGCCAGTCTCCTTCTCAGGAGAGGACCCCGAAGGAGTTCACCTACCCCACGGCGAGGCCCTCGTCGTTAGCCTCCACATGGCCAATTGTGAGGTTCGCCGAATCCTTGTTGACGACGGCAACTCGGTAAATATTCTCTTCCTCAGAACCTTCGAAAGTCTCAGATTATCCAGAGGGAAGCTCAAACCAGCAGGATGCACGTTGCTCAAATTTTCGGGCGTCCCGGTCGTAGTGGAGGGAATGATTACCCTCGACGTCACCGCTGGATCGGCCCCTGACAAGAGGACCGAGTCCTTGGATTTCATGGTCATCCACGTCAAGGCGGCCTACAACGCCATCCTCGGCCGGCCCGGGCTAAACTCCCTCCAGGCGATACCTTCGGCCCACCATCTGAAACTCAAACCCCCCCCCCAAGGGGTCAGCATCGTCCGAAACAGCGTCGAAGCAGCACGGTCATGTTGCGTTGCCACCGGGGGAGGGGGCGTACTCCCCCTCAGCGCTATTGAACTCGAACCCGAGAGAGACGGCCCCGCCCCCGAGCCCGTTGACGAGCTGGAGGAGGTCCTATTCGACACCGAGGATGAGTCAAAATGGTTCCGGGTGAGCTGCTCACTCGCCGAAGACCTGAAGACGGGCATCATCGCTTGCGTCCGCCGCAACGTTGATCTCTTCGCTTGGAAGCCCTCCGATATGCCCGGGATCTCCGAAGACTTGATCATGCACCGACTGAGCGTCCTCCCTGACTCTAAACCGATCGTCCAAAAGAGGCGCAAAGTCGCCCCGGAGAGGCAACAAATTGTAAAAACAGAAGTAGACAAGCTCTTGTCCGCTCGATTCATCCAGGAAGTCAGCTACCCCGAGTGGTTGGCCAATGTCGTCATGGTGAAGAAAGCGACAGGGGGTTGGCGAATCTGCATTGACTTCACGGACCTTAACAAAGCGTGTCCGAAAGATCCTTTCCCCCTCCCGCGCATCGACGCTTTAATAGACGCGACCTCAGGGCACGAGCTGCTGTCCTTCATGGACGCGTTCTCGGGGTACAATCAGATCCGGATGTTTCCACCAGACATCTCCAAGACCTCGTTCGTCACCGACCAAGGTCTTTATTGTTACCGTGTTATGCCTTTCGGGCTGAAAAACGCCGGAGCCACGTACCAGCGACTCGTCAACAGAGTCTTCAAGGACCTGATCGGCCGCAACGTAGAAGTTTACGTCGACGACATGCTTGTCAAGAGCCGGGCTGGGCCGGACCACGTCGCCGACCTCGAGGAAGCCTTCGGTGTCCTCTGACGCCACAACATGAGACTCAACCCGGCTAAATGCGCCTTCGGCGTCTCCACGGGGAAGTTCTTAGGATTCATCGTCAGCCAGCGCGGCATTGAGGCAAACCCCGAAAAAATACAGGCCATCATTGACATGTCCCCGCCCCGGAATGTCAAAGAGGTTCAGAGGCTCACAGGTCGGTTGGCGGCAATCGACCGTTTTCTCTCCAAGTCAGGGGAGAAATCTCTCCCCTTCTTCAAAGCCTTGCGCGGGAAAGGGGGCTTCGAGTGGGGTACCCATCAACAAGAAGCCTTCGAGCAGCTGAAACAATACCTCGCCAACCCGCCTCTCCTCAGCATGCCCGAGCCAGGCGAGCCACTTTGGCTTTACCTGTCCGCCTCGGACTGCGCCCTCAGCGCCGTCCTCGTCCGAGAGGAGGAAGGAGTTCAGAAACCACTGTACTATGTGAGCAAAGTACTGCACCCGGCCGAGACGAGATACGCGAAAATAGAGAAGGTGGCCTATGCCCTGGTTATGGCAGCCCGAAAACTTCGACCTTACTTCCAGGCCCACTCCGTCCAAGTACTGACCGACCAACCACTGAAGACTGTCCTCCACAAGCCCGAAAACTCCGGCCGATTAGTCAAATGGTCGATCGAGCTGAGCCAGTTCGACATTAGCTATCATCCCAGGGCGGCCATTAAAGGACATGCCCTCGCCGAGTTCATAACTGAATGCACCGTATCCGAGCAACCTGACATAGAAGAATCGGATCCGACCTGGGAGGTCTTTGTTGACGGCTCGTCATGCGAAACGAGGAGTGGGGCGGGCGTCATCCTTCGTGGCCCCGACCAATTCCTACTTCAATACTCCCTGCGCCTCAACTTTCCAGCCTCCAACAATGAGGCAGAGTACGAGGCCATGATCGCCGGATTGACCCTCGCCCACCGAGCCGGTGCCAAGCGAATCCGGGCGTTTAGCGACTCTCAGCTCGTGGTCCATCAAATCACCGGAGAGTACGAAGCCCGTGACGACCGAATGATGAGGTATTTGGCGGCAGTCAGACGACTCTTGGCGTTCGTCGACGGCGCTGCGGTTGTCAGAGTCCCCAGGGAACAGAACGCCCAGGCCGATGCGCTATCCAAACTTGCCTCTTCTTCCTTCGAGGGTCTCGATCGTACGGTGCTCGTCGAGGTCCTCTTGAAGCCAAGCATCAGTAGCCCAGAGCCGGAAGTGATGTGTGTGCAAGAGGGGACCAGCCCAGACGACTGGACCACTCCCATCCGAAAATTCTTAAGCAGGGCCGAGCTTCCTGAAGAAAAAGCCGAGGCCAGACGAATCAGAATCCGAGCTGAAAGGTTCGTCATGATCGATAACATCCTCTTCAAGCGCTCGTACACCTTGGCCGACGGCAAACCATACCTCCGCTGCCTCGCCAAGGACGAGGCCAGCTACGCCCTCAAAGACCTGCACGAAGGGATCGGCGGATGCCACATGGGGAGTAGGACACTTGCCCGAAAGGCCCTGAATCAAGGGTACTATTGGCCCACCATGCTCCAAGACTCACAAGACTTAGTCAAGAGGTGCGGCCCCTGCCAAAGATTCTCTCCTATCAAAAGGCTTCCTCAAGCCAACCTCCGATCCCTGGCAAGCCCTACGCCCTTCGCCATGTGGGTATGGACCTTGTGGGGCCCTTCCCCCCAGTGGTAGGGCAAAAGAAATTCCTGATTGTCGCCATCGACTACTTCACCAAGTGGATCGAAGCCGAACCGCTATCCAGCATCACCGAGCGCCAAGTGCAACAGTTCTTTTGGAAGAACATCATTTGTCGATTCGGGATCCCCCGAATCCTCGTCACGGACAACGGAACCCAGTTCCAAGGGCAGAACTTCCAATCTTTCTGTGAGGACATCGGCATCCAGCAGCGTTTCTCCGCCATTTGCCACCCTCAGTCTAACGGCCAAGCGGAGAATGCGAACAGGCAAATCCTCGACGGCCTCAAAAAGCGCCTTGACAATTCCCCCAAAGGGCTATGGGTTGAGGAGCTGCCCAGCGTACTATGGGCACACCGAACCACACAGAGGATCCCCACGGGGGAGACGCCATTCAATCTGACCTATGGGACCGAGGCAGTCATCCCCATCGAGGTCGGATTGCCTTCTCCCCGGATCTTAGCCTTCGATGAAGAAGACAATGCGTCCGCCCTGAGGGCTAACCTGGACCTCGTCGCCGAAGTACGAGAGAAGTCCGCGGTCCGAAGGAGCATTTATCAACAACGGATCGAGAGATTTTACAACAAGAAAGTCCGCCCCACCAGCATCCAGGCAGAGGACCTGGTTTTGCGAAAGCTATCTGTCTCTGATCCAACCAAGAAGAGGAAGCTGGCTCCCAACTGGGAAGGCCCGTACCGCGTAGTCGAGGCTGTACGCCCTGGTACATACCGACTGACGGATATGAACGACCGACCCATCAGCCGACCCTGGAACGCTGAGCACCTCATGAAATTCCTGGGAGAGCAAGCTTAGGTTCTAGCATGGCTTAAGTAAATTAAAACTTTTGTAAACATTCATGTGTAAAGGGCCGCTTCGGCGACCCCCCCTTGTCTGGTATAAAAGAAGTTTCTTTTTGTCAAAAGCTAAAAACCTCGGCAACTCCGACCCGGTACCGGGCAATGGGGGCGGCACCTGGGTTCTCACTCAGGTCTCATCCCCAAACGCCTCGGCAGGTTCGACCCAACTCCGGACCAGAGGTCTCCCTGTCGCCCCGCATCGATCCCTCACGAATCGGCGGAGCCCAACCTCGCCTACACCGCCCTTCACCACCCCGCTAGCCAGAGCAAAGAATGAAAAGAAAGCTTTATTCATACTCTTTTATTTGGTGCGGAGAAAACAAGCAAATACCGTTACAGGACCACTCCACTCATCTCAAACTAAAGGGAATCGCCGACTTAGGGCCTCTCGGATCCGGCGAAGGGCGGAATCACTCCGACCGAACGACTTGGAACTCTCTCTTCGTCATGACGGTCCTTCGGTTCTGCCACAGTCGACACCCCGGCCACGGAGCTCTGGGCATCCACGGATCGCATGCGTTCCATCAGTTGCAACGCCGAGGGAGCCCCCTCCGCTCGCCGACCCCTCGAGGAAGATGTCGAAACACCCAACATAGTCCTATAACGGTGTATCTCCATCTCCTTCTCCACTATCACGTCGCGAAGTAGCTTCTCCGAGGAAGGCCTCTGCACCGAGGAACTTGACATGGTATATCCAAGACCAACGCCCCCTAGCTCCCGATCCACCATCGCCCTCCTCAGCCGGCTCGCCTCCTCACTTAGGGCTTCAGATTTGTTCCTGTAATAATGAAAGGCCGCATCAGTGTCGCGAGCCCTCTTTCGATACCGAACCAAAGTGGCCTCTAAGGCCTCAACCTTGCCCCGAAGCCACGCCACGTCGGAACGAAGGGGGTCCACCTCAGGAGGGGGAGCCGTAACCTACAAGAGAACCAGCCCACTCAAGACATATAAGCAAAGAGGTTCAGAAATTCTTCGAAGTTGGAACACTTAGCCAGCCAAAAAACCCTCTTTTTATAAATTCAGTTTCCCCATACAAAAAAAAATGCGGTGGCCAGTCCGCGGAAGGCAAATACAATCGAGAGAAGGAAAAAGAAGGACAAAAATTATACAGCTGGTTTTCCCACCTCAATGTCAGCCGGATCCGTAGGGGGGTCGGCAACCGGTTTATCATCAGACCCTTGTCCGCCAGGGGTCTCCGGTGTCCCCTCAATCTCCATATCATACTCGAGGTTGGACAGGTCGATAGTCGGATAAAAGTGCCTCACATGGCTGAGGGCCTTTGCATAACTGCTGTCCTGGGCTTTGATCACCAGGATCTGACACGACTCGGTCACCTCTTTCTTCTCCTTCTCCGACATCTCCTCCAGAGCCACCCTCGCCTTCGCCCATTCCTCCTTCTCCTTGTCAAAAGCCGCCTTCGTCTCCGCCTCCTTCTTACGAGAGCCTTCGAGCTCTCCCTTCAATTCCGTCACCTCCTGCTCGGCCTTGTCAGCCCGGTCTCGCTCTCGCTGCAACGCCGCCTCGTAGAGGCCCCTCACATGGGCCCCCTGCACGGTCGCCTGCCGCAGCCAGACACTACTAAGAAATCTTTCTTAAACAACATAACCCGACAGCTAGGGGGTTCGATTGACTTACCAGCACAGTGGCCTGCGCAAGACGTACGTACGCCTCGTCCAGGGTCTGGGACTTCATGTCCGAACGGTCCCGAGGGGTCGCCAGCTTATCTGCCACCTCCATGGCCTGGCGCCCCCGGACTAGGCAATCGCCCTCGCGGATCGACCAATCCGGCACCCACCTTCGCCGAAGTCTCTCCTCTAGCCCGGGATCCACCAGGGGACCCTTCCCCTTATCAAGGTCGGCGACCGTACCCTGATCCGGACCCCCCTGGACCACCGCGTCCCCACCCGTCTCCGACCGAGTCCTTTTCATCCACGGCTGAATGGGGGCCTCGGAAACCACCTGGGACAACTCGGTCGTCTTCGCCACGACATCCTTCTTCTCGGCCTTCTTCTTCTTCATGGCGAGCCTCAACGCCTTAATCGACTCTTCATCCATTTCTGTAAAAAGATCCATTAAGAACAAATGAGCAAGAAAGTACAAGAGGAGTGAGAAGAAAGAAACAACCATGTACGAGGCACGGCCGGGCTAGGGCTCAGTCCGACGCTCGCCAGATGGGCCTCCGTCACCTTCCCCCAATTGATGCTATACGACAGGCGGAGACGCTCAACGAGTCTCCACTCCTCCGCCGTCAAGTCCCCCGGCCCCGGTGCTGCGTAGCTCGGCTTAGAATGGTTCCACCAAGTAGGGATAGCCCAAGGATCCTCACTCCGGATCACCAGATACTTTTTCTTCCAGAACTTGATGGAATCTGGATGACCGTGGACAACCTTCGCCTTACCTCGAGGCGAGATATAGTATACTCCTTCTGCCGATGAGCCGATCAACAACATCGCTCGAAACACGTTCAGCCGCAGGGGTACCCTCTGCTCCTCGCACAACAGCACGAAGCAGATGATCTGCTTCCAGGAGTTCGGCCCAAACTGCATCGGCGCCAGGGACGACCAATTTAACACCTCCCGAACGAATGGATGGATGGGCAGCCTCAGGCCGGAGATAAAGACGTCCACAGGGAAGATACAATACTTATCCGGCAGGGGATCGGTCGGCCGAAGAGTAGAACTCGGCAGCATAAGCTCATAACTGGGCCCTATATAGTAGGCCAACTGCAGAGCCCCCAAGTCGCTTGCCTCCAGAACGGTCGGGGATGCGTCCACCTTCAACCTCTTCCGACTTGACGACGACGACTGGACCCCAGAGGACTCCTTATCCGAGAGATCGTCGGGGTAGCGACGGAAAGACTGTGGTTGTGCAGACGACCCTATCACCGAGTTGCTCGGGCCGCCAATCCTCGATCCCCTCTTCTTCGGAGCCCTCCTCCTCTTGGTCCGTTCCGGCGAAGGTGTAGACAAACACCCCAGAACGGGCGGATTCCGAGACCCTGCGGAGCCATCCCCCTCGGAGCCACCCTCCTCTCCGGAAGCCAACCCTAGGGTCCGGACTTCGTCTGAACTACCGCTCCCCTCCTCAGAATCGCTGCTTTCCACCACGAAATGCCTCCGAGATCGCAATGGCTGCACAGTGTGAACAACCTCCTCCTCGCCTACCGGCCCCTCCCCAGAGGTCGACGCCGACGAGCCAGACTGAGCCCTATCCATCTGTGCCTAAAGCTAAACGGGATTACCAACTAACCTGGGATCACCTCGGAAAAACGACCTTGCTGCAGGAAACTGAAGGGACGAGCGTTGAAGAGGTGAAGGGTTTTTTGAAAAGTAAGGAGCAAGAAAGAAATGAGCGATGGGAGGAGAAGGGGGAACATTTATAGGGGATAGGAACAACTCCTCGATTTTCGCAGTCACTATTCACCGATTGACGTGCAACTGCCGCCTAGGAAATCACGCCACGTCCTCGAAACATGTGCTGCTGACGTCACCCAGTGCCAGACTGGCCGCCCGGAACGGGGGTCGGTTCGGGCAAAATAACGGCTCGCCTACACCGGCGTTAAAGTACTCTTCTTCGGAAGATCCACTGGCTGGCCATCACCCTTAACCAGCCCGTAATTCCCCCTCGTCTCGAGGTTCGGCCTGGCACCAGGGTACTCTTCTCAGGAAGAAACAACGGCTCGCCTTCACCCTTACCGACCCATAATCCCTCGCCAGCTCGAGGTCCGGTCTGGCACCTGGGTACTCTTCTTCGGAAGATCCACCGGCAGGCCATCACCCTTACCAGCCCGTAATTCCCCCTCGTCTCGAGGTTCGGCATGGCACCCGGGTACTCTTCTCAGGAAGAAACAACGGCTCGCCTTCACCCTTACCGATCCATAATCCCTCGCCAGCTCGAGGTCCGGTCTGGCACCTGGGTACTCTTCTTCGGAAGATCCACCGGCAAGCCATCACCCTTACCAGCCCGTAATTCCCCCTCGTCTCGAGGTTCGGCCTGGCACCAGGGTACTCTTCTCAGGAAGAAACAACGGCTCGCCTTCACCCTTACCGACCCATAATCCCTCGCCAGCTCGAGGTCCGGTCTGGCACCTGGGTACTCTTCTTCGGAAGATCCACCGGCAGGCCATCACCCTTACCAGCCCGTAATTCTCCCTCGTCTCGAGGTTCGGCATGGCACCAGGGTACTCTTCTCAGGAAGAAACAACGGCTCGCCTTCACCCTTACCGACCCGTAATCCCTCGCCAGCTCGAGGTCCGGTCTGGCACCCGGGTACTCTTCTTCGGAAGATCCATCGGCTGGCCATCACCCTTACCAGCCCATAATTCCCCCTCATCTCGAGGTTCGGTCTGGCCCCCGGGTACTCTTCTCAGGATGAAACAACGGCTCGCCATCACCCTTGTCGACACATAATCCCTCGACCTCTAGAGGTTCTGTCGAACACCAGGGTACTCTTCTCCGGAAGAGACAACGGTTCGCCATCGCCTTCACCTACACGTAAACCCTCGACTAGCTCAAGGTCCTATCCGAGCCTCAGGGCAGCACCACCGGGAAGGCCCTGTGATTCGCCCTCCCATTTTTTCTACAACCATAAGCACTCCTCCCCGGCTAGCTCCCGCACCCCCCGCAGGAGTGGGGGGCTTGTGTGACAGGGTAAAAATGGCCTGAGGCCCAACCAGGGCCCAATACAATTCCCACTCAGAAAGGTAAAGATAGCAACCTGGTTCGGCTCCGAACCACTTCAGGGTCGGCGCCGAACCTCGTGTTTTCCCTTACAGTGCTGGCCTCCTCGTGCCGACGAGCCTCAGTAGCCCTCGGAGTCCGATCCGGGACAGTCCCACAGGCCGTCCCCCCTCTCTGGCGGGGCAGAAGGATGACCTGGCGCAGCCTAGGCCCTCTGATTCCCCCCCGAAGCACAGGAGACCCACGATCAGCCACGTCAACTCCAAATACCACCAAGGGTGTTGCCACGTCAGCCCTATACCACTCCTGGTATTGCCACGTCCGCCCTAAACCCCCTGGGCCTTCTGCCACGTCAGGCCCACGGGCTTTCGGATCCAGACCCGGCCCCCAAGTGGAACCAAACCCGGTTGGGATTCTCTATAAATACTAGACCCCCACCCACCTTTTGAGGTAATGAATCTTTTACCACTTAAATATACCTAGTTATCGCTACTCTCTCACAGAGACTGACTAGAGCGTCGGAGGGTCCGCCGCCGGGATAAACCCCGGTGTTTCAGGACCGTCTGCAGGTACACAAGAGCTCGGATCCGACCCTTCCGATCCGAGCCCAGCCTTCAACATCTTTCCGAGCTCATCGCAGGTCCCCGAGGGTCAACCGAAGATCGGCAGACGAGCGGCATTCTCCTCCAATACAAATCGAGTCCGAACTCACACCTGGTGCGTCCACACGTCTCCCAGAAATAAACCGCATCATATATATATAGGGTAAAAGGGATATGAGCAACTTGCTCATTTAGTAAATGAGCAATTGATTATGTGGCATGCATGTGATACATTGGACAACTAATCCTTTTAAGGCTTTTCCAATCACATGTATGCCACATCATCAATTGCTTATTTACTAAATGAGCAAGTTGCTCATACCCCTTTTTCCCATATATATATATATATATATATATATATATATATATATATATATATATATATATATATTCCAAGATTAAGTGGTTTATAAAAAAATTTCTCCTTTTTAAGAAATTTTTTAATTGCTAAAATGGCTTTTTCGTAAATATTTGGACGAAAATTTAGTAAATAGTGAAAGTTTTTTTGTAAAGAAAGTGCAGGACGGAAGATCTTTCGATAGGGTTTTTATTTAAATTTTTTTTTTGATTTTGAAATTTATTTAAATGGCATTTCTGTAATTTTTTGATGGCATTTTAGTAATTTGTTTTTAAAAAATATATTAAAGAATTTTGTGCACGGAAGATCTTCTTCCGTCCGTCCTCTTTTACTATCAAAAAATTTATAGACGGAAGAAGAACTTCCGTTTTCTATATTTGGCAATTGCCAATTTTTGCTGCTATATTTAGCAATCGAATGTTCATTATTTTTCTAAAAAATAACTCTTTAGTGAATGGTAATGGAGGAACTATTGCCAAAATATGGATTTTTTTACTTTTTAAAAAATCGATAGTGGATGCCCTTTGAATATAAACAGTATATAAAAGTGGATGCTAGTTTATTAATTATTCATCATTGAAGTATTAGTATAGCTGTGGGCTATATGTTTTGGATTTTACTGATTGCTGTTGATGGTTACCTAATTCACCAATTTATCTAAGATAACATTATATAGTTATATATAATATTAGATATTTAGTCACCATATCCGAATATCCGAATATATATTAATTTTATTTTCCTCTTACATATAAAAGATATTGTACTCAATTATAATCAATTCAACAATATTTTTCTCAATCTCTTTGTTAACCTTTAACATAGTATCATAACACTATCCCTCACTAATTTCTAATCATAATTACACAAATTCTCTTTTTTAATATTATTATATACTATTTAGTTTTAGGCCTAAACTAATAATTTTGGGCTTTTAGGTTTCAGGTCAATATTTCTTCTCCTAATTTCTTCCTATCGACAAAATATATATTTCATATTCTACGTGAATAGAAATCAAATCCTCAACCCCCTATTTTTGTTCTTTTTTCATTTTGTTAGATCAGTGACATAATTCTTATCCTTACTCAGTAATTGAAATTTATGTCTTGTTTTATATATTAAAGATATATACCTAGCTAGCTAGGTCTTTGTCAATGATCCACAGTTCGCTAAAACATTTATAAGCTAACCCGGCGTTTATACCCCGACATTTTGCTAGTCACGCCGGGGTAGGCTAGAACCAGGTGTTGAAGAATCTACCACATCTCTTAGTGCTAATAGCAAAAGTGCACCACAAACAATAGAAACCACAAAAACTTGGATGAACCAAGAACAAGCCACCACAATATATGCAGGATCTCACAAGAACACAATTAATATGCAGAGATAACCAATACTTCTTATTCCTCAAGAAATACAAAGCTTACTAAGGAGATTACAACTTTCAAACTCTCTCTCTCACCTTTGAAACACTCGGCACAATCCCCTCTTGAAGTTGAACAATGATTACGGCTCACCTCTTAATCACACAAATTGGTTCTAACCCTAGAGTCTATGGCCATATATATAGCCCCAAAGTAAACCCTAAAAGATAAATACAAATCCAGCAATTGGGCCTTAAACTCGTAAGCCCAAAAATGCACAGCGCCGAAGTCGGGTCGACTGTACCCCCAAGGTCGGTCGACCGCAACGTGCAGAGCCAAACCCAAGACATGACCGGTCGACTACACGACGACTTTCACCCCCTCTGTTGGACCATGTACACTCTCAGAACTCTCAGCAGTTTGGGTCGGTCGACTGCACCCCAAGGTCGGTCGACCGCAACTCTCCAGACCACTTCTTCTACTTGTTGTTGTCTTCTCTTGCTGTCTTTGTCTCCTTCTCTTCTTCTCCAACTTCAAGTACTCCGTGCCTACGTGTATTTGAGGTCAAAACCCAAATAATCTCCCACTTGGACTAAATACACAACACTTCAAAGTTATTGCAATCTTCACCTTGCATTATCTCTGCCAATCTCCCACTTTCATGGGAGACCCAAGTACTACCCACTCCTATGAAGAGCACCTCCGCTACTCCACCACGTGGAGCGCACCAACCATCCCTCATCGCCTCATGAAGGATGTACTCCACCAATCGCATAGAGCACGAATACCAGAGAAACAACCTTTCGTGTCGGATTCCGTGTTACAAGACTCCCCAACTCGCAGAATCTTCATCAACACCGGACATGGTTCAAAACCTCTCAATGCACCCTCTACATTAGAAGTCTCCGTGGACGACACCTCCACATAATCCGCAGACTGTTCAACCCTTACAGTCCCAATTCGGTTACCCTCATTGACATCACCCAACACATCGATACCAGTACTCTCTATCACACAAGAGCGACTTGAAGCTTCAACTGCCACCTTCACTGCAACAACATCTTGCCCTCTAGGATCACTTCCATGGCTAGTAGCTTCCACTAAATTAGTAACCTCCCGTCCACAACTGAAAGAACTCGGTTGCACCCCACACAACCTACAACTCGATTCCGATTGAGAGTCAACTACATGAGAATCGCCCCTCACGTCTCTAAGAAAATACAGCATTCCATCACGCTTCCCTTTTGCAATCATCCTTGAACCTGCAGCTATACACCACTCCCCACTACCAACTGTAGCAGACAACCCCTCTTTGTCTAGCCTTCCAACCGAGATAAGATTTTCCTTCAAGTTTGGAATATACATTGTCTCCCACAAGACAACACTTTGATCATCATTAACTTTCACGCGAATAGTACCAATCCCACGTACAGGACACCGGTGACCATTCCTCACGATCACATCTCCAAAAGAACTCTCATTGTAGTCATCAAACACTTCTATCCTCGGAGTGCAATGAAAAGAAGCTTTCGAATCAATACAAAAATCTTGAGTGCCTAACTCCTCCTGAGATGATAAGCATAGATCCTCAACAAGCCCCATTTGAGCTTCCTTTGGTGTATCTCTCTTCGGTTTCTCCTACTTCTTCTTCATATAAGGCTTACAACTGCGCATCATGTGACCTTTCTTGTGACAATACCAGCACACAGGCCCATGTCCCCCATCGCTGTCATCAGACCCACTCTCAGATGAACTACTCTAATTCTTTCTTCTTTGACTGCTCTTAGATCTCCCACGTCTCTTCTCATCGTACATTGCGGAATCTCTAGAAGATGAAGATGGATATCTCCCGTTTCTCACCCTTCTCACCTTCTAGTTCAGAATGTTACTCACCACATCCTGTAGAGTCATCGAATCTGTCATAATACCTGTAATAGTCTGTTCCACCGTACCATAACTTTCGGGTAAAGCAGATAGAAATAACAATGACTGCCCCTTCTCTGAAAACTGCAAACCTGCAACTTCCATCTGGTTATAAACCATACAGTAATTGTCACATGCTCTGTTACTGAACCCCTTCCCTCAACTTCATGTTAACCAATTTCTTCGGATGAAAATTTTGATTAGATGCCAACAGTTTCTCATACATATTAGTGGGAATCTACATCGCCTCCTTTGTGGTCTTTGACTTTTAGATATGAAATAACACCTTCCTACTCAGCTCCAACTGAATCTGTCCCAGTGCCTTCTGATCTAAACGATTCCACTCCGCCAAGACCTTCGCATCCTTGTCTGCACCTACCGGCTTCTCATCAAACAACAGACCATCAAGATATTTCTGACGAAGATACGCTATCATCTGAATCTTCCACATCGCGAAGTCACTCCCATTGAATCTCTCGATCTTCGTCTTGCTATCGGCCATCTCAAACCTAGTTGCTCTGATACCACTTGTTGAAGAATCTACCACAACTCGTAGTGCTAATAGCGGAAGTGCACCACAAGCAATATAAATCACCAAGACTTAGAAGAACCAAGAACAAGTCACCACAATATATGCAAGATCTCACAAGAACACAATCAATATGCAGAGATAACTAATACTTCTTATTTCCCAAGAAATACAAAGATTACAAAAGAGATTACAACTCTTAATTCTCTCTCTCTCACCTTTGAAACACTCGGCACTATCCCCTCTTGAAGTTGAACAATGATAACGGCTCACCTCTTGACCACACAAATTGATTCTAACCCTAGAGTCTACGGCCATATATATAGCCCCCCAAGTAAACCTTAAAAGATAAACACAAATCCAGCAATTAGGCCTTAAACTCGTAAGCCCAAAAATGTATAGCGCCGAAGTCGGTCGACCGCCCAAGGTCGGTCGACCGCAATGTGTAGAGCCAAACCCAAGACACGAACGGTCGACTGTCATCCCCTCTGTTGGACCCTGTACACTCGAAGAACTCTCAACAGTTTGGGTTGGTCGACCGCACCCCAAAGTCGGGCAGTCGACCGCAACTCTCCAGACTATACTTCTTCTACTTGTTGTTGTCTTCTCTTGCTGTCTTTGTCTCCTCTTCTTCTCCAACTTCAAGTACTCAGTACGTACGTGCATGTGAGGCCAAAACCCTAACACCAGGAATGAAGTAAAATTTTCTAGCGATATACCCCGGCGTTTTATAACGAACGCCAGGGTAGGGAGAATCTACATCAGCGTTTTTTTAACAAACACCGGGGTAGGAAATGCGATAAAATTCCAAACTTTCCCGAACCCTAACATTTCGCTCAAATTCTAAAAATTCCCTCAGTTTCGCGCGCGCTCCTGTTGCTCGCCATTTGCACCTCCTCCCCTCCGTCGCCGTGCCTGCCATATCCTCTGCCGTCTTTATGTCTGCCGTCGCTGTCCCTACCTCTCTGTCGTACTCACACTCTCTCCCCCTCCCAAAACTCCCGATCGACGCTCTTCCCTCTGTTGTCGTCGCCGTCCACACCCCCTCTCTATTTCGTTCATTTGGCTGTCACCCCCGCCGTCGCCCCCCGTAGTCCCTTTCCGTCCCCCCACCAACGAAAACTTCCGGCTCGTGAGTGGTATAAAAATTAATTCTTCTTTAGGGCTTGAATCATTTATCATGTGCAAAATATAAATGTTATTATTGTGCTAAGCATGTTTTTTTCACTAATAATTAGCTATGAATCAAATAAATCAAGCGTCTTATTGTTCTTCTTGTTCTCATCCTGACCGCACAGCACCCTCGTTATTCGCGTAATTCGTCTCAATAGCAAATATCCTTCACCATCACCATCTCATTGAACAGAAAAACAAATCCAATGGAGATTATATTTGAACTGATATTAGACTAGAACACAAGGTGTTTGATCAATTGTCACAAAGGTGCTTTACATAATTTGCCAAAAAAAAGTGTTTTAATAGATTGTATTGAGATTTAATAGTTTTTATGTTAAATTTTATTGAGATTTATTTATTTTAGAGTTAATTGTTGTAGAGTTTATTTGTTTTAGGACCTTAATTATAGATTTTAGAGTTCCATGAATATAGTCACATTTTTTTATGTGATATGTTAAAAATGTTTAATGTTCTTAAGTGGTGTATGATATTGAGGTGTTATGTTTAATTGGAATTACATATATTTGTTGAATTGGGGGTTTGAGTTTGTTTCTTTTTAATAAATTTCTCAATCTCATGATGTAATTTCTTGATAATATTGTGTGACATGTATGTGGGTGCTTGAGGAAACAAGTAATGTTTTTTTGCTTGTGTGTGGGTAATATCTTGATAATACTTTTATATAGTTATATGCGATAATTGTTATGATTTATCATAATCACCTATTTAATCTAAATTATAAACTTAGCCTATTCACAAAACTGGATTGGACATTTCATGGACAATCGACTTAGTGAGATAGTCACTTGAATGATAGTCATTAACTTTAAATTTATGAAATTTAAATTTGAAATTGAGTGCTATTATTTAAATGGATAAAAGTTCATTTTAGGGTTATAAACATCGATTTTAGGGTTATATGAATAGAGTTAATTTTGTTAAGATTTATTTGTTTTAGAGTTAATTTTGTTGATAAGCTTGTAATACACATGAAATTTATCGTATTGGTTGACATGTGTAATGTACATGAAAATCAACTAGGGAAGGTTTTAAAAAGTTGAAATTAATTAGAAAAATTAGTTTTCAATTTAATACTATTTAATATATCAAATTAAAAATTTCAGATTGAGTGCTATTGTTCAAATAGATAGAAGTTGGATTAATAAACCACGATTATCCAAGGAGTATCGGGATGATGTTAAAGATTTTATTATCTTCGCCAATCGAAATTCCCGTGATCCCAACTTAATTCTTTGTCCATGCCTCCAATGTACAAATTGTAATTTGAGGACATGTGACGTAGTACAGACACATTTGGTACACACGGTGATTTTGTCATGGAGAGGGTCATATGTCAGCTCCTGTTTATCAAATTACTAGCTATTTGCACGCGTGTGATGCACGCCCTAATATTTTTTTCTTTTTCAAATCAAACACCAGAAATTACAAAATAACACAACATTAATTTTATAAAAATTTCTATAAAAATAAAAATCAAACACTTACTAGGCATCTTGTTTAGACTCAAACGACTCACGGCTGTACTTCACCATCCATCAAGCCTGTGTTCTTGCTACAAATGAATAAATTAACCCAATTAGAAACAAAACCCAATAATTTCCCCTATAAAAAAACCCATGAATTTCCCCAATAATTTCCCCTATAAATAATCCGGATGGATATATAGACAGCATCAAACATTTGAAAAGCCATGAGTTAAACAAATTCAAGATCCAGTTAATATACAAATAAAATGCAGCAGACCTTTCTAATCAAAAGTCAAATAAAAAAAAAAGTAAAACCAAATCAAGATCCAGTTAAATATACAAAATGACGGCGTACGATTTTCAACGCGAGAACACAAATCGTAAAGAGTACCTGCTTGTTGTGGATGTTGAAGTAGATGTTGAAGAGATACCACAACCCAAACAGCGCACCGAGCTGCAGCGTCTGGAGCAAGCCGCCGCCGCTTTTCTCGGCGGTAATCTCGCTTGAGCTCTCTCCGACCACAGATCTGACGGCCACCTCGCGATCCGACGGCTGAGTTCGAGGGGAGCAGCCGATGCCATGGATTGAGATCGGCTTAGATTTGAACGGCGAAGATGATAACTACAATGACGGCGGCAGTGATGACGATGAGAAGGAGGCGGAGATTGGGGATCTAGGGTTAGGGTTTGCCAGTCGATATCTGGAAGGGGTTCAGAGGTTGAGGAGGGGAGTCAAAGGGGAGAGGGCGTACGCCGCACTCTGCATTTTTTGCCGTGGTCGCGCGACGCGAGAGATAAGGAGAGAGAGAGGCGGTGGGAATTTTGAGAGAGAGGGAGAGGAATCGACCGGGGGGTTGAGATAGAGAGAGATTGAAGTAAATGCGAAGCGAAAATTACGCTTGTGCTCTCTGATTATTTAGGAATCAGGGGCAAAAATTGACAGAATTAACCCTATATATTTTTTAGCCTTTTATGTTTATAGGAGCATGATAGTAAAAAGCCGTCAAATGGGGCTGTGCTTAATAATAGTATAGATAGATAGATATAATATCAATACTGGCATCTCTCTCACCATAACCCACTATCTATGAGCTTAAAACACAATCATAAATATTGGGCAGAACTGCGTAGCATGCTCTCCCAATACATGTCCGTGCATTGCACATAAAGATGTAACGGGCATTGTTATGAATACAAGCTATGATGTGTGCCTGAAAATTTAACTGCACACCCTGATGTGACATTAAATTCACCCACCCCTATTTTCTAGTTAAATGGTCATCGTACTGGACATTGTGCAACATTAGTTTGCATACTGAAAGTTTGTGACGAAGATTGCCACAATACTACTCTTCTGTCTTCATGATTACCAGAATGGCATTCTATATAATGTTAGTTGCATACTAAGTTAAAAAAATTAATAATAACAATAATAAATTATATTTTAAAAAAACCTAATAATACCTGCTCCCCAGATTCAAACTCAGCCTCGGTAGCTCTATACTCATGCATAATCCAACTGGTCCTAACCCCTTTCGGTGCTCTCCCTTGATGAAAAACCAGTGTCTTCTTCATACCAATTGTTGCTGCTAAATTTGGTGTGGGGGCAAACAGATAGTATTTGTGGATTCTTAGGGAAACTGAATAGTAAACCTGTATACCTGTTTCGTCGGGGTATGATCGTCGCTCCCGCCATACACCTGCAAAAAGTGCGAGACACCGGGGTTGTTCCCGGCGATGCACCCTCTGACGCTCAAGTCAGTAATCTAGGATGACTATGAAAGAGCGCAAAAACTGGAGAAAGATTGATTACCTCTTAATGGAGATGGATGGGGGGTATTTATAGGCGTCTTAGGGAACAGATTAGGCATGTAATTCCTGTGTACAGATAAGAAATGTAATCCCTAATCCCCTGTGAAAGGATAGATATGAATCAGGGCCGTTGATTAATATTAATCAGAAACTCTAATTCTATCCTGCTGGACCGGGTTTATTGTGGGTTGAAATCCGCACTCAGTTGAGGTGGATCCGTTCGTGGGTTAACGGTTCTTTGGGGAGGAGAACCAGTACCTGCTTCAGACCCGTTAGTAAGTGAAATTACCGTTTTACCCCTGTGCTTCAGGATTCGTGCCTAATTTGGATGGTTTCGATTAAACCCCCATTTTTAGCCACATCACGAGCCCCCCACTCCTAAAGGCTGAGGATGATCAGTCTTTGAGGAGTAGTTTGACTGTTTTAGTGGCTAGTGGAGTTGTATCGGAGTCCGAATGAGGGATTTTGAATCTTGAAGTGGGTAGTAAGGTAACTTCTTTTTTGAAGCCATATGATGTTCTGAAGCCGTATCGAGTTTTTATCTATTTTTCGGGCTATTTATTTAATTTTGCGATGTGTTAACTAATCGTTCGGGGGGCTTAACAGTACATTCTAAGCAATAATTGTTCGTTCAGGGGCTCAAAAATATCCCCCTGAATTTTTAATTATTTTCTAGAATTTTTAGCTAATTTTCCCGAATTTTTAGCAATTTTTCGCAATTTTTAAATAAATAAAACGATTTAAATAAATAAAAATCGATTTTTAAATACTAATTTATGACGTGGCGTGATCTGGACCTTCGATCAGCGCGGAGTGCGAATTTCTGAGTAATCAGACGGTCCCCGTTCCTCGGCAGGCTTTTTTGCCGTATACGAGGGTCGGCTCCTCGGCTCCTCGGCTCGGAGGATCAGCGCCTCGGCTCGGTAGACTAGCTCCTCGGCTCGGACCCTCCGAGGTACGTGGCATCATCTGGGCCGTTCATCTCAGCGTGGATCCCCATAAAATGCTATCTTGTCGTTTAGTGGACGTGGCAGCATCTAGGTCGTCCATCATGACGCGCACGCTTTTTTACAAGATCCAACGGCTGATATGGGTCGGCGTGTTTTTTCACCATATACGAGGGTCGGTTCCTCGTCCTCTCGGCTCGGCCTTATACTTTGTGAGGTGCGAGGGTCGGCTCCTCGGCTCCTCGGTTCGGAGGATTGGACCCTCGGCTCGGAAGATTGGTTCTTCGGCTCGGTGGATTGGCTCTTTGGCTCGGACCCTCCGAGGTACGTGGCATCATCTGGGCCGTTCATCTCAGCGTGGATCCCCATAAAATGCTATCTTGTCGTTTAGTGGACGTGGCAAGATCTGGGCCATCCATCATGACGCGCGCGCTTTTTTACAAGATCCAACGGCTGATATGGGTCGGCGTGTTTTTTCGCCATATACGAGGGTCGGTTCCTCGTCCTCTCGGCTCGGAGTCTAAGTGGCGTTGGCCGAGGTGCTGAGCTGGATACTTTGACGGTTGCGTCTCTTATTGGTTCCACTTTTTCGAGCCCAGTAGCTCGGCTGCTCGACTAAGCTGTTCGGTAGCTCGGTTGAGCAGGCCGATGGCAGGCAGTTCGGAAGGTACACGTGGCCGGATCTAGTCCGTCCATCATGGTGCGAATCACGAGGATGGGGTTCAGATCACGAGAAAACGCTATCTTGTCGTTTTGTGGGCGTGGTGCAATCTGAACCGTCCACCGAATTCTTGCGCGAATTTTGGAGAGATCCGACGGTGATTTTGCCTCGGAAGGATTTTTCTCCATATACGAGGGTCGGTTCCTCGTCATCTCGGCTCGGAGTCTAAGTGGCGTTGGCCGAGGCGCTGAGTTGGATATTTTGAAGGATGGGTCTCCTCCAGGTTCCACTTTTCCGAGCCCAGTAGCTCGACTGCTTGACTAAGCTGTTCGGTAGCTCGGTTGAGCAGGCCGATGGCAGGCAGTTCGGAAGGTACACGTGGCCGGATCTAGTCTGTCCATCATGGTGCGAATCACGAGGATGGGGTTCAGATCACGAGAAAACGCTATCTTTTCGTTTTGTGGGCGTGGTGCAATCTGAACCGTCCATCGAATTCTGGCGCGAATTTTGGAGAGATCCGACGGTGATTTTGCCTCGGAAGGATTTTTCTCCATATACCAGGGTCGGTTCCTCGTCATCTCGGCTTGGAGTCTAAGTGGCGTTGGCCGAGGCGTTGAGTTGGATATTTTGAAGGATGGGTCTCCTCCAGGTTCCACTTTTCCGAGCCCAGTAGCTCGGCTGCTCGACTAAGCTGTTCGGTAGCTCGGTTAAGTAGGCCGATGGCAGGCAATTCGGAAGGTACACGTGGCCGGATCTAGTCCGTCCATCATGGTGCGAATCACGAGGATGGGGTTCAGATCACGAGAAAACGCTATCTTGTCGTTTTGTGGGCGTGGTGTAATCTGAACCGTCCATCGAATTCTGGCGCGAATTTTGGAGAGATCCGACGGTGATTTTGCCTCGGAAGGATTTTTCTCCATATACGAGGGTCGGTTCCTCGTCATCTCGGCTCGGATTCTAAGTGGCGTTGGCCGAGGCACTGAGTTGGATATTTTGAAGGATGGGTCTCCTCCAGGTTCCACTTTTCCGAGCCCAGTAGCACGGCTGCTCGACTAAGCTGTTCGGTAGCTCGATTAAGCAGGCCGATGGCAGGCAGTTCGGAAGGTACACGTGGCCGGATCTAGTCCGTCCATCATGGTGCGAATCACGAGGATGGGGTTCAGATCACGAGAAAACACTATCTTTTCGTTTTGTGGGCGTGGTGCAATCTGAACCGTCCATCGAATTTTGTCGTGAATTTTGGAGAGATCCGACGGTGATTTTGCCTCGGAAGGATTTTTCTCCATATACGAGGGTCGGTTCCTCGTCATCTCGGCTCGGAGTCTAAGTGGCATTGGCCGAGGCGCTGAGTTGGATATTTTGAAGGATGGGTCTCCTTCAGGTTCCACTTTTCCGAGCCCAGTAGCTCGGCTGCTCGATTAAGCTGTTCAGTAGCTCGGTTAAGCAGGCCGATGGCAGGCAGTTCGGAAGGTACACGTGGCCGGATCTAGTCCGTCCATCATGGTGCGAATCACGAGGATGGGGTTCAGATCACGAGAAAATGCTATCTTGTCATTTTGTGGGCGTGGTGTAATCTGAACCGTCCATCGAATTCTAGCGCGAATTTTGGAGAGATCCGACGGTGATTTTGCCTCGGAAGGATTTTTCTCCATATACGAGAGGGTCGGTTCCTCGTCATCTCGCCTCGGATTCTAAGTGGCGTTGGCCGAGGCGCTGAGTTGGATATTTTGAAGGACGGGTCTCCTCCAGGTTCCACTTTTCCGAGCCCAGTAGCTCGGCTGCTCGACTAAGCTGTTCGGTAGCTCGGTTAAGCAGGCCGATGGCAGGCAGTTCGGAAGGTACACGTGGCCGGATCTGGTCCGTCCATCATGGTGCGAATCACGAGGATGGGGTTCAGATCACGAGAAAATGTTATCTTGTCGTTTTGTGGGCGTGGCGCAATCTGAACCGTCCATCGAATTCTGACACGAATTTTGGAGAGATCCGACGGTGATTTTGCCTCGGAAGGATTTTTCTCCATATACGAGGGTCGGTTCCTCGTCATCTCGGTTCGGAGTCTAAGTGCTGTTGGCCGAGGCATGAAGTGAGTTGTTTTTTGAAGGGACTTGGTAGCTCGGTTGCTCAGCCAGGCTGTTCGATAGCTTGGCTTGGCGAACCGGTGGCCGAGTCGTGGACTTAAAGTGATTTGAGGTTTTTGCTTTTCGAAACGTCGCAACTTTCCGCTTGGCGCTTTGGCTTCTTAGTGGGCCTTTGAGATTCCCAAGAAGGCCTAACATCATTTGGGGTTATAAGTTTTCACTCTCCCACCCCCAAGCTCATTTCTCACTTTTCACTCCAAGATTTCACTTTTGCTCTCTAAGTTTTCTGCTAGCGGCGACTTTTGCTCCAAGGTGGTGACGTTAGCTGTCGCGTGGGCCAGGCGATTTCCGGCGAGCACATTCCGACCGTGAACGTCACTTCAAAGGTCAGTCTACTAGCCTTAGCTTTTTTTTCTAGAGATGTCACGAGTGAACTCGGGGAGTGGGGCCTCGTCCTCAGGCGATGATGGTGCCGAGGAGAGGAGAAGGGCAGAGATCCGTCGGAAGGGAAAGCAAGTCGCCGAGCCGTCCGCGACCGAGGCGAGGAAGGAGAAGAAGAAGAAGAGGAGGGTGGCAGCCCAATCTGTCGTGGTCGAGGAGATTGTGGAGCACCCGAAGCAAGCCCCCGAGATGGGACGATATCCCTCTGTTCTGTTCGGGCATTCGGGGGTCAGGCAGTACGAGGGCGACCTCTTGGAGAAAGCGATCTACGGAAAGTCGAAAGTCCTCGAAGAACCCAACCCGGCTCTTCCTACTAAAGCCGACGAGATTACTTCGGTGCTATCCGAGAGGGATCTCCTTCGGATCAGAAAGGGATTCGCCATCCCTCCGGAGTACAAGCTGATGATCCCCGGCCCCGGGATGCGAGCGAATTCCAAGCTGGCATCGTCGGACATGTGCATGTTCAACTTCGACTCCTTGAATGCCGGACTACGTTTTCCGTTGCATCCTTTCATTCTCCAGATCCTCGGCTGGTTCTGCCTCGCGCCGACCCAATTTATACCGAACACATGGCGTCACGTGAATGCTTTCCTGCTTCAGTGCCGCAAAGCTGAAGTCGAGCCGGACCTAACGGTCTTCCGAGGCCTGTATCGGATAAACTGGATGCACAAGACAGAGCATCGGTACTACTTGGGGCCGAGGAAGGGTGTTAGGATCATAGAAAACCCGAACTCAATTAAGGGTTGGAAAGAAAAGTATTTTATATTGAGGGGGGAGCCAATACTGCAAATTCCGACCCGGTGGAAACCGGAGGTGCCGAAATTTGCGAGAGCCGACCCTGTACTGTCTGCGACCGAGGAGGAGGTGGCGAGGAAGATCATGGCCCTCCCCTTGCTGAGTTGGAGGGAGTTGACGGAGGAGGTGCTGTTCGGGTCCGGCCTTAGCCCCATCGACCCGAGTATGCTCCTGACATCTCATTTATTTTCTTTTTCTTTCAAGTCTTTAGCTCGTCTTGCTGACTCGGTTTTTGTTGTGTGATGCAGAAGCGATGAAGATCGACTTCAATGCCATGATGGCCGATCGGTCCAAGTTGGCCGGGGGCAGGAAGAGGAAGAGGGCGACGGCGGTTGCCTCGTCGACTCCACAGCCCAAGGCCGCCTCGACTACCACCCCGCCTCCTCCGGCTACCGAGGCGCCTTTGGAGGTGGTTGTTGCCGAGGAGCCCTCGGCGCCTGAGGCCTCGGCCCCTGTTGACGGGGCCTTTGATGTTAACGCGGCGCTGTCGCTCGAGGCTCCGCCGCTGACTGAAGCGGCTGAGGAGTTCCTGACCGAGAGCACAAGCAGTTGTTTGTGCTGAACTGGCGGGTGAAGAATCACGACGGATTCCTCAGAAACTTGCAGATATCGGTGCAGGTCGTCAAGCACTTGGCGACCCCGAAGGACAGAGCCGCACTGAAGGCGGGGACGGTCGGCGACGACACCTACGAAGTAGCTCGGTCGCTCGTGTCGGTAAGTTTCTCATTGCGAATTTCTTCAAGTTTACTGCTCGGCTTGTATATGGCGCTTACCGTTGTTTTCGCAGGCCACTTGCCACTTCGGCCACCTCCTCGAGACGTTCGCCACGCAGGAGAAGGAGCTGAAAGCCGCCAGTGATAAGGACAGGGCGGAGAAGGTCAAGGCGGTTCGGCAACTCGAGGCCGAGCAGAGGCGGGTCGAGGCCCTGGAAGTCTGGGTTGCCGATCTTGTGGCCGACTTGGAGAGAGCCAAGGGGCGACTTGATGCGGAGTCCGCCAAGGCTACGAAGGCTGCCGAGGAGCTGGCCGCGTCAGCGAAGTCTCTGGCCGACCTGAAGGCGGAGAAGGAGGCACTGGCCGTGAAGATTAGGGCCGAGGTAGAGGCCGAGGCCGAGGCTGAGGCGAAGAAACACATGGCTGAGAACATGGAGAGGTCCTATCAGAGGGCACTCGACCATGTTCAGGATCGTGTCCCTGGCTTCGAGCGGGTCGGCTACAGACTGTGGCCAGGGTCACCATCAGGCGGTGAGGAGGAGGGAGGCGAAGGCGACGAGGTCGAAGGCGAAGACGAGGAGGAGGAGGCCGACCCTCCTGTGGCGAATGCCCAGGTCGAGGGGAGGATCGAGGGGCCATCTGGCGACGCGCCCGTGGTCAAAGTGGCGACGCAGGTGGACCCCTAATTCCCTCACAAACTTTTGTAATTTTTTGTTTTGCTTTTCTTTTAAACAGTGTAATGCCTTTTGCGGACTGGCCACCGCTTTCATGAATGAAAAATATTTTGAATTTGGACTTCTGTCTAAGTGTTTGGTTCGGCCATGTAGTGTTTCAATGTTGTCCCCTTTTCATTTCAGATTGCCGAGCAAACTCCTATCACCGCGGCGGCTCGGTGCCGCGTAGAGTTATTTCAGCAGTCCCGGGAGGATCGTCTCGAGGGCGAGTTCCATCTGACGAGGAGAATACTTCATAATGTTGAGAGGAGGAACAACGAGCTGTTGGCCGAGCTGCACCATCTGCGGATAGTCGAGACCGAACTATCGGCGAAGGAGGAAGAGTTGGCCCAGGCTTTGGCCGAACGAGATGACTTCGCAAAGAGGGTGGAACAGCTGCAAAGGGTGACAGTTGACAAGAGTATCGAGGTGACCCACTTGCGCCGTGTCATATCTGACAGCGCCGAGTATCCCGGTTCGGCAAAACTTCCTCGGTTCAAAGTAATTGTGAAGGACGACACATTGAAGGACAGGATCGTCGAACTGGAGGAAGAAGTTGCTCGGCTCAAACCTCAGCCGGTGAGGGCCAATGTGCGGAGTACTTCGTGCACTCGCAAAGAGATTGAGCAAGGGATCACGTTCTATCAACTCGCGAGCCGAACCTCCACTGTCGGTCGGACGGCAGCCGACGCCCAAAGTGGAGTAGCGGTGTCCTCGAGTGGTGCTTCGGTTGGAGCGACCGTCAGGGCCAGCGGTGAGGGGGCATCTCGATTCGTTGGCCTAGAGACGAGCTCGGAGGTCAAGAAGCGCCGACCCAAGGTATCGCTGAACCGGAGCGTCTCCCTTCCGCGGAGGCAGTAAACTAGTCGTGTCGTGACTTTAGGCTTCCGAACTGTCTTCCGAACTGTCTTTCGAATTCTTTTGTTGTAATCTTTTTGTAAATTTATCCAAGTTATATTAATAAAATTGGAGTTGTGCTGCTTGTCGTAGTGTTGTAATTGTGCTATCTATGTTAGGCTTGAAATGAACCGCGAGGCGAGCGTTTGCTTTGTCGAGCATCGTGGCCTCGAAACTCATGCTCTAGCCAGGGTTCTGAATCTTGCTCGGCACCTTCCGGTGCGGCTCGGTGTCGGGGCTGAGATGTAGCTGTTTTGTGCGTCGTGCTAAAAAGATGGGACCAGTTCCCTAACAGCATTAAATGGTGCTCCGGGATCTGTGGGGGTGTTCCCCCTTCCCGAGGGCATTGAAAGTGGGGCCCTCTAATAAATACGCGGTGCTTCAGCTCCCTAGGCGTGACTGTTGGACTCTCGAGGGTTATAATGACAGTCTTGCACGCTTCAGTTCCCTAGGCATGACTGTTGGGCTCCCGAGGGTCATAATGAGTCTCTTGGGATGGCTATAAGTACCACACCCCCTCGTGGTTTTAGTCATTACAGTCTTGAACTCTAGTGGCATCGATGGTGTCTGCCCTTGGGCGGCTGCCAGCCTTGTCAAAAATTTTCACCTCGAGAGGTTCGGAGGGGTGGTCACCCTTCTGCCTTGTTCTTCTCCCGCTCCTGACGACCACGATGTGGGTGTCAGGGTCAGGGGAGGACAAGGCAGAAGAGTTGGCAACCATAGTCCGGACCCGAGGGAAAGGTTCTTCGGGAGGATGGGTTGTCGTTCTTCCACCATGATCTTCTCCTGACTCTGACGGTTCCGATCTGGGTGTCAGGGTCAGGGGAGATCATGGTGGATGAGGTGATGACCAAAGTCCGGGACCGAGGGGAAGGTTCCCTGAAACCCCAACCTAAACTATCTTTCGAGGCTCGGCTGGACACTCGCTCGGCGTGGATCGGCTGTGCTCACGTAGCTTGGTGACCGGAGTGACTTTTGCCGAAGGTTGGTTCTGGTTGCCTGTCGCTCGGTGTTTGGGGCCGAGCGAGGTAAGGTGATCACAGCCGTTGGATGGTTGCACGAATCTCGAGGCAGGTCCAGTTCCCAAGAAAATGCTATCTTGTCGTTTTGTGGACACGTGGCATAATTAGATCCGTTCATCATACCCTAGCACGCATTTTGAGACGATCAGGTGGTAGTTTCGCCTCAGAAGGTTTTTTCGCCATATACGAGGGTCGGTAACTCGTCCGCTCGGCTCGATGGTCGTGGGGGGAGTTCGGAACGGCCATCTACTTCCGGCTCGCCTGAGGGCGAGCCGGGGAAGTAAAGTCAAGCCATAGGACTCCGATCCATCGTTAGGTTAGTTCGACGGCTGTTGGAACAATTCCGAATGGCGAGCTACTTCTAGTTCGCTTAGAAGCGAACTTGCGAAGTAGAATCGAGCCAAGTGTTGGACTCCGAACCATCATTAGGTTAGTTCAACGGCTGTGGGAGCAATTCCGAATGGCGAGCTACTTCTAGCTCGCTTAGAAGCGAACTTGCGAAATAGAATCGAGCCAAGTGTTGGACTCCGAACCATCGTTAAGTTCAACGGCTGTTGGAGCAATTCCGAATGGCGAGCTACTTCTAGCTCGCTTAGAAGCGAACTTGCGAAGTAGAATCGAGCCAAGTGTTGGACTCCAAACCATCGTTAAGTTCAACGGCTGTGGGAGCAATTCCGAATGGCGAGCTACTTCTAGCTCGCTTTGGAGCGAACTTGCGAAGTAGAATCGAGCCAAGTGTTGGACTCCGAACCATCGTTAAGTTCAACGGCTGTGGGAGCAATTCCGAATGGCGAGCTACTTCTAGCTCGCTTAGAAGCGAACTTGCGAAGTAGAATCGAGCCAATTGTTGGACTCCGAACCATCGTTAAGTTCAACGGCTGTGGGAGCAATTTCGAATGACGAGCTACTTCTAGCTCGCTTTGGAGCGAACTTGCGAAGTAGAATCGAGCCAAGTGTTGGACTCCGAACCATCGTTAAGTTCAACGGCTGTGGGAGCAATTCCGAATGGCGAGCTACTTCTAGCTCGCTCTGGATCGAACTTGCGAAGTAGAATCGAGCCAAGTGTTGGACTCCGAACCATCGTTAAGTTCAACGGCTGTGGGAGCAATTCCGAATGGCGAGCTACTTCTAGCTCGCTCTGGAGCGAACTTGTGAAGTAGAATCGAGCCAAGTGTTGGACTCCGAACCATCGTTAGGTTAAAGAGTTAAAAGCAGAGAGATGTGGACAGTAGCAAAAATATGAAAAGACTTTATTCATTAATAACCAATGATCGGCTGCTTCTAAAGTTGCTAGCCGTTATTACAAGGAAAAATGAAAGAAAATCACTACGAAAGAAAATTACTACAAGTAACAGGAAAGGAATGGCTCGTCATCTCGAATTACTTAGAGAGGCATTGTCCTCTCTTGGTATTTTAAGAGATGGTCGGCATTCCAAGTCCTGGGAATCTCCCTGCCTTCAAGATCTTCTAGTTTGTATGTGCCGGGGCGGATTTCTTTAGAAATCTTGTAAGGTCCCTCCCAGTTCGGGGCCAATTTGTTTTTCTGACTAGGGAACGAGATGGCCAACTTTCGGAGGACCAGGTCCCCTTCTTTGAGGTCCGTTGGGCGGACTCTTTTGTTGTATGCTAGCTCGATCCTTCTTCGGTAAGTTTGCTGGCGTATGGCGGCTCTCTCTCAGATTTCGTCCATCAGATCTAGACTTGCTCTGAGGTCCCTAGCGTTCTGCTCTTCTTCATAAGCTATTAGACGAGGAGAGGGTAACCTGACTTCTAGGGGGATGATGGCCTCAGACCCGTAGGTGAGATTGAATGGGCTCTCGCCTGTTGGGGTCCGCTTCGTGGTGCGGTAGTTCCACAGCATGTTAGGAAGCTGATCGACCCACAAGCCTTTAGAACACTTGTCTAACCTCTTCTTAATGCCGGAGAGGATCTGTCGGTTGGCATTTTCGGCCTGGCCATTCGACTGAGGATGAGAGACGGAGGAGAAACGGTGTTGTATGGCGAGGTCTTCACATAAAGCTCGGAAGGCAGCCCCGGTGAATTGCGTTCCGTTGTCCGTAATTAGGACCCTGGGGACGCCAAATCGGCAGATCACGCTCTTCCAGAAGAATTGAACGATCTTGTTTTCGGTGATCGTGGCCAGGGGCTCGGCCTCTATCCATTTCGAGAAATAGTCGACTGCCACGACTAGGAACTTAAGCTGTCCGGGGGCTGGTGGAAACAGCCCTAGTAAATCCATCCCCCACATTGCGAAGCGGATCGGACTTGATAGGGAAGTGAGTGGTGCTTGTGGAAGGCGTCGGATGTCGGAATACTTCTGACAGGAGCTGCATTGCCGAACGTGTCCTTAGCGTCCCGTAGGAGAGTGGGCCAAATATACCCGTAGTTCAACACTTTGCGCGCTAGGGCTCTGGAACCTGAATGGGCCCTGCCGATGCCCTCATGAAGTTCCTGCAGGGCGTAGCGGCTTGCCCGGGGGAGAGGCACCTCAGGTAGGGCCGACCGTCCACCTGGGTGAAGGAGCGTTTATATAGGATGCCTCCGATTAGTGTGTAACGCTCGGCTCAGGTTCTTACTCTTCGTGCTTCCTTGGGATCCTCGGGGAGGAGTCCGTCCCTTAAGAATTCGACGAGGGGTTTCATCCAATTGTCTTCGAGGAGGACAGGCAATGTTTCAACGGAGTCCAGTGTTTCGTCCTCTATGCTCGGCTTCAGGAGGACTTCTATCAATACGGTCTGCTCGAGACCTTGAAGGAAAGAGGAGGCTAATTTGGATAGGGCGTCAGCCTGAACATTTTCTTCTCGGGGGATCCTTTGGATGAGGGCCTCTTCAAACAGTGCCATGAGGCTTTTGACTTTGGCCAAGTATTTAGCCATCCTGTCATCGCGGGCTTCATATTCGCCAAGGACCTGATTGACGACCAACTGAGAGTCGCTGAAGATCCGTAGGCGTTGTGCCCCAGCATTTCGGGCCATTCCAAGACCGGCTATTAGCGCCTCGTATTCGGCTTCGTTATTCGAGGCTTTGAAATTTATACGGAGGGAGTATTGAAGGATGAAGTCGTCTGGGCCTGCCAGAATGACTCCTGCCCCACTTTCCTCATTGCAAGAGGATCCGTCAACATAAACTGACCAGACGGGCGGTCCCTTCACTGTTTGGCTGGATTCAGGGATAGTGCTCTCAACTTTGAATTCGGCTAGCGCCTGGGCCTTGATCGCGGCCCGAGGCTGATAAGTAATATCGTGTTGGCTCAGCTCGATTGACCACTTCATAAGGCGACCCGAAGTCTCAGGCTTATGGAGGACCTGCTTTAGCGGCTGGTCGGTAAGAACGACCACCGAATGGGACTGAAAGTACGGGCGAAGCTTTCTCGCGGCCATCACCAGGGCATAAGCCATCTTTTCTATCTTCGGGTATCGGAGCTCGACGTCCCGAAGCACTTTGCTGACATAGTAGATGGGCTTCTGAGCCCAGTCTTCTTTCCTCACTAAAACTGCACTGAGGGTCTGCTCGGAGGCTGCCAGGTAGAGGTAGAGGGGTTCACCAGGGATCGGTTTGCTGAGGAGAGAGGGATTGACGAGGTAAGACTTGAGCTGGTCGAAGGACTCCTGTTGCTGCTGTCCCCATTTGAAACCTTTAGCCCCCCTGAGGGCCTTAAAGAAGGGGAGGCATTTCTCCCCAGACTTTGAGAGAAAGCGCCCTATGGCGGCTAGGCGGCCTGTTAATCTCTGAACTTCTTTAACATTTCTAGGAGGGGCCGTGTCTAATATGGCCTTGATCTTCTCCGGGTTTGCTTCAATTCCTCGTTGGCTAACCATGAAGCCGAGGAACTTCCCTGATGAGACTCCGAACGCGCACTTGTTCGGGTTGAGTCTCATATTGTGCTTTCTTAGAACATCAAACGCTTCTTGGAGGTCGGTTGCATGATCAACCCCTCGAATGCTCTTCACAAGCATGTCATCTACATACACCTCCATGTTCCGGCCAATCTGAGACTGGAAAACCTTGTTGACGAGGCGTTGGTACGTAGCGCCCGCATTCTTCAGACCGAACGGCATGACTCTGTAGCAATAGAGGCCTTGGTCGGTCACATACGAGGTCTTCGGGATATCCGGAGGGAACATCCGGATCTGATTGTAGCCTGAAAAGGCGTCCATGAAGCTGAGGAGCTCATGTCCCGAGGTTGCGTCAATCAGGGTGTCAATACACGGAAGAGGGAAGGGGTCTTTGGGACAAGCCTTGTTGAGGTCAGTAAAGTCAATGCAAATCCTCCAAGTTCCATTGGACTTCTTCACCATTACTACATTTGACAACCACTCAGGATAGTTGACCTCCTGTATGAACCGAGCCTTCAAGAGCTTGTCCACCTCCTCTTTTATAGCGAGCTGACGCTCGGGGGCGAATTTGCGCCTCTTTTGCTGAACCGGTTTGGACCCCGGAACAACGCTCAGGTGGTGGACCAGGAGCTCCTCGGAGATTCCGGGCATATCTGCAGCTGACCAAGCGAAGAGGTCTTCGTTCTTTCGAATGCATTGTACAATGTCCGAGCATAGGGCGGACGGGAGGGTCTTGCTAACAAAAAATTTGCGGGTCGGGTCCTGCTCAGAGAAGAGCACTTCCTCCAATTCGTCCACCGGCTCGGAGGTCGGCCGAGCAGTGTCTTGGGAGATTTCCAGAGTTTCTAAGGTGAGGACAGGTCCGAGGGTAGAGGTCATGTAGCACTTTCGGGCCGTTTCCTGATTGCCCCTTACTTCCCCTACTCCAGCCCGAGTGGGAAACTTCATTTTGAGATGGTAGGCAGAAGGGACGGCTTCAAGGGCGGCTAGGCCGGACCGACCCAGAATGACATTGTAGGCTGCTGGGACATCCACGACCATGAAGTCCATCGACTCCGTTCGGGTAGTAGGAGTTTTGCCAGCGGTTACGTCGAGGGTAATCACCCCTTCAATAGTCACTGGCACTCCCGTGAACCCATGGAGCGTATAGCCGGCGGGCTTGAGTCTATCTCGGGAGAGTTTTAGGCCTTTGAAAGCGGCGAGGAAGAGGATGTTTACAGAGCTGCCGTTATCCACTAGGATCCTCTCCACTTTGAAATTCGCCATGTGAAGGCTAATGACGAGTGCGTCACAATGTGGGGTGCGAACTCCTTCAAGATCTTCGTCGGAGAATGTGATAGGCACTCCGAGGCCTTTGGGAGGAGGGGTTGTTCGGACCGAGTTGACTTCTCTAATGAATGCTTTCCGGGAGGAGTTCGAGGAGCCCCCCATTGGGCCCCCATGAATGAGGTGGAGGACTCGCTCTTCCTCGAAGTCAGGCGTCTCTTCTCATTCCGGACGCTTGTTAGCCCCCGAGGTGGAGGAGGAAGTTCGGCTCGGTCCCTTCTTACAAACCTGGTCAGCTGCCCCCTCTGGATAAGGGCTTCTATCTCGTTTTTCAGGGTGCGACAATCATTGGTGTCGTGGTCGTGGTCCCGGTGATAGCGGCACCATTTATCTTTATCCCTTCTTTTGTCGGGGGTGTTCATCTTTGGAGCAGGAGGTATGATTCCTTCCTTCTCAACTTCTATCAGTATGGTAGAGACGTTAGTGGTGAGGGGAGTGAACTTCTCGAACCTGGGGGGAGGTCGGCGCTGGCCGGCATTATCCTTCTGGAGCTTCTTTGCTCCCTCCTCTTCTGTTCCCTTTCTCTTAAACCCGGAGGAAGACCCCTCCCAGTTGGGTCGATGCTCGGCCTCTTCAGCCTGGATGTACTTTTCACTGCAAAGGAGGAGGTCGGAAAAGTTCTGTGGGGGCTTCTTGGCGAGGGAGGAGCGGAGGTTAGCATTGAGGACATTAGATTGAAATGCTGCCGCAGCGACCGACTGGTCGAGGGATGCTATGGACCTGGCTTCAGCTGTGAACCTCTTCACATAGTCTCTCAATTTCTCCCCTTTCTTCTGGTGGAGGTGCAATAGTGAGATGCTGGTTTTCTCGGCTCTACGGCTGCTTACAAAATGGGTGACGAAAAGGGTCTCGAACTGCTCGAAGGAGAATATTGAGGAGGGGGCAAGGCGAGAGTACCATTCTCGAGCTGGGCCCTTGAAAGTTGCGGGGAAGGTTTTGCAGAGGAGGGCACCGGAAGCTTGATGGAGGAGCATCAGGGTCTTAAAGCTTTCGATGTGATCAACCGGGTCGGTCTCCCCAGAGTAAGTCTCAAATTGGGGAGGTTTGAAACCGATCGGCACAGGTGCATCCATTATGGTTTGGGAGAAAGGGGATCTGCTAGGATGTAGGGTCGTTCCCCTATGCTCTTCTTCTCGGTCTATCTGGCCCAGGCACCTATCTACCTCATGAAGACGGCGGTACATAGTGTTGTCCCTCCGACGGTAATCAGCCGAGCCTCTAGACTCGTCTTCGTACGAGGGAGAGCGAGGGCTGCGGTGACGGTAACTTCGGGAGCGACGAGGACTTGGAGTATGCCGGGAGTTGCTAGGAGCAGGAGGAGGAGATGGGGAACGTTGGTGAGGGCTTCGGGCCGGAGGAGGAGATGGGGAACGTTGGTGAGGGCTTCGGGCCGGAGGAGGAGAAGGGTTCCTGAGTGCATTGTTGTTGGGACGGAGATTGAGGGCTTGAAGGACGGTGGCTTGGAACTGCTGGAACTCGGCACGGGTGATGGGTGCCTCATCGTTCCTAGGCTGTTGCCGACCTGCAGGGGAGTGTGGCCTCCTTCGGTAATGCTCGGGGGACTCCTTCCGCCCCCTTCGGGCGGGGGACCTTCTGTATTCTCGGCGGCGAGGAGATCGCTCATCCGGACGGGGTTGGCGGGAGGTTCCCTCTCGGGCCCGCTTTTCATCCAGATGACGGCGAAGGTCGTCATTCTTCTATCGGTTGAGGGCGGTATTGTGGAGAGCAGAGGCTCGGGGATGATGGGAGGCCATTGAGTCTGAAGAGGCATTGTGGATGGAGACGCGGTCCTGGTGAAGAGGTTGTTTCTGAGGGTTTGGACCTTTGGGAAGTGGTTGGTTTGGAGGAGGAAGGTCCTGTTGGAGCGGGTCTTCTGCCTGTGGAGGGAGTTGCCCTTGCTGTTGGGTAGGTTGGTTGGGAACTTCTTGCTGCTGATCGGGGTTTGGCCCTCTGTTGGACCCCCTCGATCTGATTTTCCTAGGAGGCATGGCTGGAGAAGATCTGTTCACCGGGAAGAGGAAAGGTTTCTATTCGTTTGTTTCCCACAGACGACACCAATCTGTTGTCGCTAAATTTGGTGTGGGGGCAAACAGATAGTATTTGTGGATTCTTAGGGAAACTGAATAGTAAACCTGTATACCTGTTCCGTCGGGGTATGATCGTCGCTCCCACCGTACACCTGCAAAAAGTGCGAGACACCGGGATTGTTCCCGGCGATGCACCCTCCGACGCTCAAGTCAGTAATCTAGGAAGACTATGAAAGAGCGTAAAAACTGGAGAAAGATTGATTACCTCTTAATGGAGATGGATGGGGGGTATTTATAGGCGTCTCAGGGAACAGATTAGGCATGTAATTCCTGTGTACAGATAAGGAATGTAATTCCTAATCCCCTGTGAAAGGATAGATATGAATCAGGGCCGTTGATTAATATTAATCAGAAACCCTAATTCTATCCTACTGGACCGGGTTTATTGTGGGTTGAAACCCGCACCCAGTTGAGGTGGATCCGTTCGCGGGTTAACGGTTCTTTGGGGAGGAGAACCAGTACCTGCTTCAGACCCGTTAGTAAGTGAAATTACCGTTTTACCCCTGTGCTTCAGGATTCGTGCCCAATTTGGACGGTTTCGATTAAACCCCCATTTTTAGCCACATCACCATTCATGGCCGAACCCCCACTGCATTTCGTCCTTATAAACCTGTCCTTCCCCGTAGCCTTTTAGTACCCCACCTCTGTCGTCCTGTTCGACCTCTGCCCGTTCGGATACTTCCTATCCTTCGGCGAGAAGAAGAACCACTCCAGATCCCTCGAACGTATTACAGACTTATCTGCACACAAAATTACAAAAAAAATTATTAACAAAAAAACAAAAACAAAAAAATCAAGAGTAAAAAAATCAAGAAAAGAAGAGACAGATTAGAGTAGAGTACCGGGAACATCCCATGGCTCGCACTTGCAGACATCTATTTCGGGGATGACTTGGAGCTCGGAGCGGATCCGACCGTTGATCTTGCCCTTGAGGTAGTGGTTGGTGGTCGCGCGACGCGAGGGATGAGGAGAGAGAGAGGTGGTGGGAATTTTGAGAGAGAGGGAGAGGAATCGACCGGGGTTGAGATAGAGAGAGTTTGATTTGAGTGAGAGAGAGATTGAAGTAAATGTGAAGTGAAAATTACGCTTGTGCCCTCTGATTGTTTAGGGATCAGGGATAAAAATTGACAAAATTAAACCTATATTTTTTTTAGCCTTTTATGTTTATGGGGGTATGATAGTAAAAAGCCGCCAAAATGGGGCTTTGCTTAATAATAGTATAGATATTGAAGATGAGCCCTTAGTGAACGATGATTTAAGTGTTCTCGATGAGATGCATGGTTTGGTGCAGGATGCCCTGGGGATTCATAACGTTTCATTCTACACCAATAATCCAATAACCCAAGTTCATAATGAGTCAACAGAAACATTACACATTGGTGGTGGGGTGGAGGAGGAAAGGTCCGGCCCTGAAATTAATAAACAACACGAATCATTTACTAAGTTGCTGAAAGATGCTAGTACTCCTTTGTATCGTGATTGCATCAAAATTTCTAAGTTCTCATTCATTGTCAGACTATTTCAGATCAAATGTTTAAATGGGTGGTATGCCAAGTCCTTCACTATGCTACTTAAACTGTTGAATGAAGTATTTCCAGAAATCTGTATTCCAAACTCCTCCCATAGAATAAAAAAGTTCCTCAATTCCTTCGATCTAGGTTATAAGAAGCTAGCAGCATGTCCAAATGATTGTATGCTTTTCAACATGGGTAAAGAGAGTCTCGAGAACTGTGAAGTCTACGGTTCTTCGAAATGGGAAGGAACACCGAATCACGACGATCAAACAGGTGGGCCTGTTAAGGGAAGTATGAGAAAGAAGCCTGCCAAACTGTTGCGTTGCTTTCCTCTGATTCCTAGGCTACAAAGACTGTTTATGTCTTCGAAAATTTCTTCTTATATGAGATGACATGCTGAAGGTCACAATAATGATGAGATTCTTAAGTACCCTGCCGATTCTCAATCTTGAAAAAAATTGGATGAAAGATATACCGATTTTGAGGAAGATCCTCGCAGTGTTAAACTTGGATTAGTTAGTGATGGTTTCAACCCTTTTAGGCAAATGAGTACTACATACAATGTATGGCCTGTTGTGTTAATTCTGTACAATTTCTCCTTTGGAAATGTATGAAGCAGTTGTCATTTATTTTTACCATGATAGTTCCTGGACCGAAATGCCCAGGAAATGATATAGATGTGTTCCTACAGCCGTTAATAGATGAACTTCCGAAATTGTGGGAGGGTGTTCCAATCTATGATGCAACGGCTAAAGAAACATTTCGTCTTCGGGTCGCCTTGACTTGGACAATCAATGATTTTTCTGCATATGCAAATTTATCTAGATATAGCATTAAAAGACGTTATGCATGTCCTTGTTGTGCTGACCAAACTATTTCAAGGTGGTTGTATAATGGCAGAAAGTTCTGCTATATGGGTCATAGGAGATGGTTGCATGACACACATATATTCAGGGCAAAGACAATGACATTTGATGGTATTGATGAATGGGGGCATGCTCCTGGAGCTTCATCTGGGTCAGATGTGTTGAGGCAGCTAGAATGTCATCAGTTCAAATATGGAAAAGAACCACAAGTCAGCAAAAAGGACAAGAAAATGGCAAGAAATGAGCAACATGAGGACACCGATTTATGCGACGGATATGAGTGTCATAGCATGACGAATTTAGGTGCATGGAAGAAGAAGAAGATTTTCTTCAAGTTGCCGTATTGGGAATTCAACTTATTGCGCCATAATTTAGATGTGATGCATATCGAAAAAAATATCGGTAAAAATTGTATAGAAACAGTTATCTACGTGATTGAAAGACAGAGCAATCTCAAGAGCCGCCTTGATTTAAAGTCAATGCATATCTGACATGAGTTGTACCCACAGGAATCACTGAATAAAATTCTGTTCACACTTATCAGTTGTATATTTTACATTTATAGTTTTACTTACTGTTTGATTTAGAAATACACGTGAGTGTGGGACCACCGTTTTCTTTTATTAATTAACCAGGTTTGATATTTACACCCTCATTTTGTTTTTTCTTAATTATTCGTAGATTAGATTAAGACGATACTACTGTATATCTTAGTAGCTCTACAGTTCCGAGTAACTTACCGACACGACACGAGCGAGCGATATGTTATCTTATTTAAACGATTTGTATTTTTCATTAATTTAGCATGAGTATAATATTTTAATTAATAATTTTCTTTTTTTAATTGCATTAATAATTACCTACCTCACCTGTCAACTTTTCAGATTTTGTTTTTATACTCTATTTGGTCACGAGAAATGCTACACTTAAATTGTTTTTTACCCCAAACATACATGGGGTTTGTCTTTTAGTGATCATTGGGTCCATTCCTCACTAAAAGACAAATGGAAAAGGTCCAATCATCACTAAAAGACAAACTCCATGTATGTTTGGGGTAAGAAACAATGTAAGTGTAGCATTTCTCATTTGGTCACATGTCTTCAAACTTCAAAGCTAAGACGACTTTCAAAATTATTACTTACTAGATGCACGTGGAGGAAGAAGGAAAAAAACAAAAAAAAACCTACCAACATGCACGTGCGATGCACGTAGAGGAAGAAGGAAAAAGACAAAAAAAAACCTACCAACACGTGCGCTGCACGTGTTGACTAACATACAAAAAAAATAAACAATTGTTTATTAACAATTGTTTGGAACCCCATCTCTCCCATTATAATAGTAAATACACGTGCAATGCACGTTCGAACAATTTTTTTTATATTCTATTCACGTGCTGTGCACGTGAAAAAAATTGAAGGGATAATGAAATGTAGAAAGAAAAAATTGTTATGGACCAGTTCAGTAAATATTTTCGAAAGTGGACCAGTTTGGTAAATAATTTCGAAAGTGGATCAGTTTGGTAATTATTTGGGTTGAGGACAAAATACACTGAGGCCTTCTCCCATTATAGTAGTAGAGATGTATTTTAATCTCAACTGTTAAATTTTTTTTTTTAATATAAAGGAAAAAGGAGAAATCTGGTCACTCTCTTTCATTAATAAGAGTTTAACGAAACAAACCCAAAGTACTGGGTCCAAGTACAAACTACAGACAGAAAATAAAATATACATGAAGCAACATGACGCGTACAACAACAAATTTCTCTAACAACCCTGAAGGGTGAGCCGACAAACAAGCTCGGTCCAGCAAAATTCTAAGTACGTCAGTTTAGCTTCGTACAGTGGCTCCACGGCACATGCACACCCACTTGAAACAAGTCTGGCAGGATTTTATCACCCGCCGATCCCTGTCTTCACCTCGCTGGGGGGACCCCATCTTTGGGCCCAAGCCCCGCAGATCGAAAACTGACCCCATGGTCCATGCACAGCGATCGCACCCTCCCACCATCTCAACCACTCATCCTACGAACGTGCCAGTAGCTCCCACAGCCGCTACCAAAGAGATAGCCGTGAATAGGATACCTTCACCTCTCACATGATAGCGCTTTCTCAGGCGATTTTTCACCAAACAACAATCTCGCTCACCCCATCAAAAACCACGCTCTAGGAGAGAGCCGTGGAAAGGATATCTTCACATCTCTCACGCTCAAGCTTTCTCCGATGATTTTTTACTATACAGACTTATCTTGACTCATACTCCAAACTGTTGACAGTTGGAGAGTAGCTAGCTGTAATATTACTAGATTTTGAATTATAGTGTTGTGACAAAGTGAGGATTAAGGGGATTATAGAAAGTTGGCATTTTTGTGATTTCTTTCTGAGTATACTGAGATTGGTTGGCAAGTCATTATCTTGGGTGGAGGTTGCTTTCGCTGCCCTGGTTTTGTGGGATTTAGCATCGCAAAACATTGTAAGTGAGCTTGAAATTTTACTTAAAAACCAGGTATATGGGTCATAGGAGATGGTTGTATGACACATATATATTGAGGGCAGAGACAACGACATTTGATGGTATTGATGAGTGGGGGCATGCTCCTGGAGCTTCATCTGGGTCACATATGTTGAGTTAGCTAGAATATCATCAGTTCAAATATGGAAAAGAACCACAAGTCTGCAAAAAGGATAAGAAAAGGATAAGGGATGAGCAACATGAGGAGACTGATCTATGCGACGCATATGAGTGTCATAGCATGACGGACTTAGGCGCATGGAAGAAGAAGAGTATTTTCTTGAAGTTGCCGTAACTTATTGTGTCACAATTTAGATGTGATGCATATCAAAAAAAATATCGGTGAAAATTGTATAGGAACAGTTATGAAAGATGATCGACAGACAAAGAACAATCTCCAGAGCCGCCTTGATTAGAAAGTTGGTATTTTTGTGATTTCTTTCTGAGTATACTGAGATTGGTTGGGGAGTCATTATCATGGGTGGAGGTTGCTTTCGCTGCCCTTTGAGGAGGTGGAGTTTTCTTTGCTTTGATTCTTGACATAATGTTTCTATTATATTTTTAATTTCCAGTCATCTCAAATCACTTTCTTCCTACTGTGAGTTGTCATGGGTGTTGCCAAACATAAAGTATTCAAGTTTTTGGATTGCTTTTTTTTATGTTTACAAGATATTTGATTGATTTAATGGGTTGGTCTTAGAGTCTTATAGTAAGGTGAGGTTTCGCTGTTGCGAAAAATATTTGGTGGGTTCCTCCGTAGTCTAGCTAGTTTTTGACAGGTTTGGGCTGTGAGATTATTTGGGAGGTTTTGTGGGATTTAGCATCGCAAAACATTGTAAGTGAGCTTGGAATTTTACTTAAAAAACCAGGTTTTAGAATGCCTAAATTTGATGCATTGCAAGTTAACTATTTTTTGATGGTTTGTCTATGTTGATTTCGGTAATTGTATTTGTTGTATATTTATGTAGACTTGATAGATGATAGTACTTTTGGTACTTGTTTCTGAGTATTCTAAATTCTCCACTCGCCGCCTTCGCTCGCTGCTCACACTCCCGCTCCTACCCGAACTGGTAGAAATATTTAATACGACCCGGGCCCGGAAACGGATCCGGTTCTCACGGGTCCGGGTCCGGATCCAATTTTTGGACCTGTAGGGGACCGGGTCCGGGTCCGGATAGTGAAGGACCCGACCAGATACCAATGCTACTGTTGTAATCATATGAGATCCAATGGATCTGCATTTCTTAGCAATAACATGAAGCTGAAAAGCGTAAGATCAAATGATTTGAAATTTATTTATACATGCATTAGGTATCCAAATTATTTGCTGAAGAATCTTAAAGCATGGACAAACTGATCTCCCACTTACTCACCATCTCTTTCCTTCACCCAAGCATAGCTAGAATCAATTTTTTCTGACTTGTAAAACAAAACAGTAAAGAAATCAGTAATTATTTAGAAGGCAATATTACTAATGTAAGAATGAAGGATGGAATACTAATTATTTAGAAGGCAATATTACTAATAGTTAGATGTATGTCTGCAAGCTCTCTCCCGAAAATACTTCGATAATATATTTCTTTAAACTCATCTTACTCCAACAGTTCATTTTCGTTAGGCCTAGCCGTTCATTCTCCACCAATGATCAGCATCACACTTTCAACATAAAACAAATTTCTAGCACTTTGAATATCTTCTTGAGATCACTAATACAGTCGTAGGGCTGTAAAGAATCACTACTGCCCTAGAAAAGAGGGTGGATTAAGCTTCCAAAGCTTCCAAAGCTTCCAAAACTTCATAAACTTTGTTTGGAGGGGCATAAGCATAACTCATAATGAATAATTGAAAACTAATTACTCTTGTACTCACTTATGTTGGTAACATCAATTTATGAGCAAGAACTCTGATGTTGTATCAGTTCACTCACTGTCATTACTAATTAGTCTGATACTCTTATTGATATGTATTAATTTTTTTTATTTTCTGCACAGGACGACCTATGATTCCATCAAATTTAAGTCGTGCAAATCAAGAAAATTCAACCGATAAGAATGGAAACAACTCGAGGGGTATGTAGTAGCGGTCCGGTCAAGTCTTCTCTTGTGGGTTATTATATAGTTTAATTGTTGTGACAAGTACTGTTATATTTGTGTTATATTTGTTTTGAAACTGTTTATTTGAAGGTTATGTAATTACTGAAATATGTTGAATGCTTGGATAATTAATGGAATGTATGTTACTTTATTATGCTTAATTATTGTATTTGATTGTGAATTATATTATTATGCTAGATTAGCCTGAAAATTGTGGAATTGATTGTGAATTGTATTACAGGTGGTTGAAATGATATTCTGAATTGCATTATATTATTGCTTTTTTGATAATTCAAATGAAAAAAAGTGATTTAAAAAAAAAAGAAAACACTACCCCTGTGTTTGGGAAACGTCGGAGTATAGAATGTAAATTTAAGTCTCAAATGAACCCCATACACCGGCATTTTAGAAATGCTGGGGCATCTGAGTAACTATATACTAAACACACTACGGCGGCGTTTTAGATATGCCGGTGTAGGTATTATAGGAAAATAGAAATAAATTAAAAATGCATCTACACCGATGTTTCACTATGATCGGTAACTGAGATAGCGACTGTCGATTGAAAATTCACTTAATACAATACTCACGATCTCAGTTTCTTCTTCCCCTAAACCTGTTTTAACTGTAAAAATAGGGAGTGTGGTATTAAGTGAATTTCCAATCGACACTCGCTATCTCAGTTAGCGACCCTAGCGAAAATATGGTCTTTAACTGATATAGCGAGTGAATACTTAGTTAAGGCTATAAATATTACCATCAATTGGCCTTTCCAAAAGTTCGTAAGAAAAGAAAAGGGTTACAACACAACGTAGTCAAGATACCTGCGAGTTCTGCACCATTACACTATGTAAGTGATACACGTAATTATCTTATTTCTTACTATTTGGTAAGTGGAGATATATCTTAATTAACCAAAAATAGTGTAGATATTTCTTTCCCTCTAAAACTGTAGATTAATAAATGTGGTACTAATTTTCTCCTCTCAGAAAACTTGCTTCTGCTACTACCACTCTCTGAGCGAGGATGTTTGACTCAGAAGATGCAGAGTTTAATCATGAATTTAGTGCAGCAGTAACTTCTTCTTTTAGTAAGATACAACTACTTGTCACGCATATCTTTTTTAAGAGTAATGCTTTAGCCACTACCAATTTCACTACCATTTTCTTCACTACCTTAGGTGGCATACTCTTGGAGAGTTCTCCCACCTACTCTATCATCTCCTACCTATTGGAGTGTGCCACCTAAGGTAGTGAAGAGAAAAGTAGTGAAATTGGTAGTGGCTCTATCATTACTCCTTTTTTAATATACTAGGTATGAATTCTAATTCCAACCTGTAAATTGCAGTTTTGAGCACGTCATCAGCCTGATTGTATTCGTTATACTAATTGCGTGGCAGAAGTAGGAATCATGGCAAGAACCTACCAAATCAATCTAGTTCGGCTTTATGGGTTTTGTTTTGATCCAACTATCACTGCTCTTGTATATGATTATTTAGAGAACGGTTCTCTTGACAAATACTTATTCAATAAGAACCTGAAAGTTGAATGGAAGAAACTTCAAGAGATCGCGATAGGAACAACCAAGGGAATCAGTTATCTTTAAGAGGAGTGTAAAGATATGATAATACATTATGACTGCGAATATTCTTCTAGGTGAAGCTGAGATAGCGAGTGCGGTATTAAGTGAATTCCCAATGGACACTCGCTATTTTAGTTAGCGATCCTAGTAAAAATAAGGCTGCTAACTGAGATAGCGAATGTATACTTGACTTTTTTCTTCGGATTTTTTTTCAAGTGGTGAAAACAACAGACAGATAGACTCGCTATCTCAGTTAGCGACCCTGTTACCACTAGGGCCGCTAACTGAGATAGCAAATAGGTCATTTTGGTAAATACTCTCAAACGTGGGTTAGTGTGGTAAATACTTTTCAAAAAAGTGTGTCATTTTGAGAAAAAATTCATAAACTCGTGGGAACGTGCTCATTTGTTAAATCCCCAGCCCCTAATCTGCACTCTTTAATTATACCAAACCCTCAATATATAGGATAATGTACGTGCTACGCACGTCTAAAAAAAGTAAAGTCATCAAAATGAATATATATCAAATAAGAAAAAAGTTTATATTTGAATGTTTTGATTTGGGCTACACGTACAGTGCACATTTATATTTGTTGGATATAGTTTGGACGTGTATTATACGTGTTTATATAATTACAAAGTTAGACTTTGTTTGTTACAAACCCCAACTCTTCCAATAAAATATTACAGATATATATCTTAATTAATTTCACCAAATACAATTTCATACCTTCACCTGTGAAATGTGTTTGTTATTAACTTATCATAATGGAGGGTGGTTTGGGTACGTAGTTATTTTTTTTTTTTTACTAGCCATTTTATCTATTATAAAAATATAAATGTGTTTGTATTTTATTAACTATAAATGTGTTTACCTATAAAAATATAAATGGAGGGTGGTTTGGGTATGTGTTTGTTATGAACTTATCATAAATATTTTTTTTGACTAGCCATTTTATCCGATACAAAATTTTATCTATCATAAATATTGCACGGATGCAAGATGATCTTGCGTTCGATACAATTAAAAAAACAGAAATCACGGACTGACCATCATCTTGCGTCTAATAATTTTTTTTCTTAAAAAAATAAAAATTATTCACGGACGCAAGATGTTCTTGATTTTTTTTCTTTCTTAATCCTTAGTTTAATCTTAATTTGTGTGTTAATTAAATCTTAATTTAATCTTAATTAATTCTTAAATATTAATTAAATCTCATTTAAACCTTAATATGTACTATAAGAATTTTTATAAGCTTAATTCTATAGAATATTTTCTTCGCATTTGAAAAAAATCTTTCCAACCCGAGATGATCAAAGTTTTTTTTTATAAAAAAAATTATGAGACTCAACATCGTCTTGCGTTCGAAATAAATAGCTGTTAAATTTTACGACGGACCCAAAATAGTCTTTCAATTCTTGTATTTCAATTCGTGTATTGGAAAAAAATTCTGATATTTCCTTTCAAATATAGAAACCGCTACAGCAGATTTTTTGCCTAGCCTAATTTTTCAAATTTTGGAAAGAAGGGGAACAACTACAGATATTCTTAGATTTTATTTAGACGTGATAGACGGTGATTCCAAAATGAGAGAGAGAGACCACTCAATTATTTAGTAAGAGTAGTGCTACATCCACTACCAATTTTACTATATTTCTCTTCACTAACTTAGGTGGCACACTCCAATAGGTAGAGGAAGATAGAGTAGGTAGGGGAACTCTCCAATAGGAGTATGCCACCTAAGGTAGTGAAGAGAATGGTAGTGAAATTGGTAGTGGCTAAAGCATTACTCAATGTTGGGAAGAGAGAGAGAGGTGATTCCAAGAATTTTTCCCCAAAATGATCCATTTTTTGAAAGTTCTTTTTTCAAACCAACCTACTTTTTAAAAAAATTCTCAAACTGACCTACTCGCTGTCGCAAAAGCGAGTTTGGTAAAAATCACACCGTTTTTTGAGACAGCGAGTGTGAGGTTTGAATTTTTTTGATTTCTTCCTGGTCAAGACTCGCTGTCTCAAAAAGAGAGTGTGTTTTTTCCAAACTCGCTTTTTGAGACAGCGAGTGTCGTTTGGGAGTTTTTAATACCATAGGCTCGCTGTTTCGAACTCACTATATCTTTCAACTCTCTATCTTCCTCTTCCTCTTCGCGAAACCCTAACCCATTGTCTTTTTTTTTTCTTTTCGTTGTTTCAGAAATGTCTTATCATATGAACTATCTATTGTTAAAAAATATAAAGTAACTGAACTTGTATCAGTATAATTCCATTGCAATCCGAATTTTTCTATTTTATCTTTGAGTCATAGAGTAAGACAACACGATTATACACACATACATGAGATGATGATAATAGAATAGAAAGTAATGCTTAATTTGAAATCATCAGAATATATGTAAGATAACATGCTTAATTATACACACATATATGATGATGATGATGATGATGATGATGATGATGATGATGATCACAAAAAATAATGCTCTGAGATAATCAGAATACATGTATTATACTAATCTCGTATATAAAAGAAGAAATGCATCATATTAATTAACCACGAATCAATTTCAGAATTCCCTATAAATAGATAGAAAACTAATAAATTAATGAAGCAAACAAGAAAGTTTGGCAACCCAAATTAACAAGAAAGACCGACAAATTGGGTTAGGATTTCGGGGTTAGAAGTGGAAGAGGGAGATAGAGAGTTGAAATAGAGAGCGAGTTCGAAACAGCGAGCCTGGGGTATTAAAAATCCTCAAACGACATTCTCTGTCTCAAAAAGTGAGTTTGGGAAAAACCCACTCGCTTTTTGAGACAGCGAGTCTTGGCCAGGGAGAAATAAAAAAATCCAAAACTCACATTCGTCGTCTTCAAAAGCGATGAGATTTTTACCAAACTCGCTTTTTGAGATAGTGAGTAGGTCAGTTTGGAATTTTTTTTAAGAAATAGGTCAGTTTGGAAAAACTTTCAAAAGTGGGTCATTTTGGAAAAAAAATCCGATTCCAAAATGAGAGAGAGATCACTCAATTATTTAGTAAACTGTTCATGAGAGAGAGAGAGCGAGAGATTTACGACACGTTTTGTCCATCAGCGAACTATATTAGGAAATTTGGTGCATTAATAATTCAATTAGTTGCTTAGTACTAGTAATGCACGTTACGTTAGCCTGCACATCGATAAACTTGTCAATATATATACCCACTATCTGTATATGTGCTTCTTCAGAGTAGTAGGAGGATACTTAGCAAGTTAATCAAACATGGATCACTATAACAACCCTAATCTGTACATTTTGCTCTTAGTAATTACTAGTACCTTCATCTCCCTCCTCTTCCTCCTCCCTAGACGAAAACCCACCAACCTCCCACCGGGCCCCACTCCCTTCCCCATCATTGGAAGCCTCCTCAAACTTGGCGGCTCCCCTCACCGCTCTCTGGCCCGCCTCGCCAAAGCCCACGGCCCAATGCTCTCCATGAAACTAGGTCAAACCACCACCATTGTTGTCTCCTCCCCTCAACTATCCAAACAAGTCCTTCAAACTCACGACTCCTCCCTCTCCGTACGTCCCGTGCCACACGCCGTCCTTTCCCATGGCTACCACCATGTGTCACTTTCATGGCTTCCTCCTACAGCTCAGTGGAAGTATCTCCGAGCCCTACTCAAAACCCTCCTCTTCTCAGCTCAACCACTGGACGCGAACGAGAGAGTTCGGCATAAGAAGGTGGAGGAGATGGTGGAGCACGTGAGGGGGAGGGGGAGGTTGGGGCACACAGTCGACATAGGAAGAGCTGCTATTTGTACGATGATGAATGTTTTGTCCAACTACTTTTTCTCGGTTGACATGGTTGATATTAATTCGGACAAAGCCGATGAGTTTAAGGATCTAGTTTGCAGAGTTTTGGAAGAGATGGGGAAGCCAAATGTTTCGGACTTTTTTCCGGTGATCGGAGTTATGGATTTGCAAGGGAGGAAGAGGAAAGTTGGGAGATATATCAATAAGTTGTACCTTATTTTTGATGACTTGATCGATCAACGGTTGGAAAAGATGAAGGTCATGTCGTCGAGTTTGGATGGGAGTACTCATGACTTCTTGGATGTGCTTGTTCAGTTGCTTGTTCAAGGCCGGGATTCTAGACTCGATCGGCCGAGTATTAAAGCCTTGCTTTTCGTAAAAACAATTATTCATTCCACAGTTTTATACTCAACAATTTGCATTTCAAAAACTTTAAAACATTATATATGAATCTAAAACCATGCATGCAGGACAATTTTGTTGCTGGGAGTGATACGAGCCCGGTCACTGTCGAATGGGCGATGGCAGAATTGCTTCGACACCCAAGCATAATGGAAAAAGCACATGCAGAGCTCGTGTCTGTGGTCGGGCTAAAAAGGCAAGTCCAAGAATCAGACATACCTCAATTACCATTCTTGCAAGCAATAGTGAAGGAAACATTTCGGCTTCACCCAGCTGTTCCATTACTGCTACCTCATAAAGCCGAAACAGATGATGTAGAACTGAATGGATACATGGTGCCGAAAAATGCCAGGGTGTTGGTCAACGTATGGGCTATTGGTCGAGATGAGAGTGTTTGGTTGGATGCAGAGTCGTTCAGACCTGAGAGGTTTATGGGCAGTAGCGAAATCGATTATAGAGGAAGGCACTTTGAGTTGACACCATTTGGTTCAGGTCGACGAATTTTCCCAGGATTGCCACTGGCACACCGGATGGTGCATTTGATGCTGGCCTCCTTGATACATTCATTTCAGTGGAGATTACCGGATGGGATGAAGGCCAGCGACGTTGACATGACTGACAAGTTTGGGCTTACGTTGTCCTTGGTGGTACCGCTTCCTGCCATTCCATTGCCTCCTGTTAATTAAACCTAGCTGTTGTAGAAAGTATTGGATGTAGGGTTTAACTTTCACCAATGCATCCCAAAACATTGATGAGAATATGGTGTATGTTCCTTAAATATGAATATTGAAGGATAATAAACAAACCAATTATGAATAAAAGAAAGTATATTTAGTTATAAAGATTATCGAATAATATATAACAGAGACTCTATGACTGGTAGAGTACTGTATGTTAGTAACTCACCCACTTTCAATATTTATTTGTCAAACTAACCCACTTTCCAAAACATTAATCTAACTGACTCAACAAAATTTTCAACAAGTCAAGTTCTCCTTCAAACACAGGTATTTACGTAACTGAGCCCCAACGAATGATATAAGTATACCAACTCATATCATCCATAAGCCGTACAACACCTGCAAGCTTCACAATACAATAATAATAATTACTGTAACAGAATATAATACAATAACCAATATTGGGATACAAGAACTTACAAAAAATTTGAGAATAAACAATGCAGTAAGTAGTTTGCCAATTTCCTTCAGTATCCCATCGTTGTACCTGCATAATATTAACTCAAAAGAAAGATAGATGATACTCGTTAGAGCAAGCTATGGACTGCAAGTAGTAACAAGCAAAATAAGAACAGAAAACAAGGCATAACAGGAAAAACAATAAGAAATGACAATTTAAATATGGAACAACCATGATAAAGAGAAACAATATATATAACAAGGGAGAAAAAAGAATTGGAAAAGAAGGAAAACAAAAACTGACGATGCAATTGTAATACAACATGATCAAGCGTAATGCAAGTGACAACTGGAACAAGTCTCAAAATATAACTAATCGGAAAACAAGAAATCCAGAATGCAGGAAACATGTAATGTAAACGAAAAAACATGCAAACTTGCAAACTTGCAAACTTATAAACATGAATCGTGTAACTTGTAAACGGGAATCATATAACTGAAATCATGTAACTTGTAAACAGGAAATATGCACATGCTCAGTGTTAATGTTATGTCTATCAATCTTTTATAAATCCTAATTAATACACGCAATACTGCATTCCATACCACAGGTTTGGGTTCATACAAACAAGTTAGTAGAATTTGAATCATTTTTTACCTAAAGCCTATATCTTCTGAATGTTGGATGATAAATTTTGGCATGGTTTGAGCATTAGTTAATTAGTTAATTTAATTAGTATGGTAGGTTTGTAGTACATTAACTAGTATCACTGAAATTAATATCCAACTTGTAGCTAACTTTGGATGTCCTGAACATGATATAAGCTACTTAATAGAGCTTACTGTACATAATAGTATTGAAAAGCTCAAGAGGTATGCACTAACTCTTTCAAAACTTTTCTTGACACCAAAATTATCATAAACGTTCTGAAGATCCGAAAGTTCTTTGCTAACTACTTACATAAACTATCATTATTTGCCACACAGGGACATTATAATTAACTCTATAGTTAGTAGATTGATTGAATTTCTGTGACGTTCATTTGGTGATTGAATATGTGGAATTTGTGGGATTTTTAGGTGTTTAGTTATATAAGTTGGGGTTTTTTTTTAATATAGATTTTATAGGATTTTTGGTGAGATTCTTGTGGCAGAGTTATTAACTTTGGTGTGCATATAATTGAATTTTGCTTTTGCAGGGTATATTGAATTGAATTGAATCGAAGGGAGACTAAGACTTTTGGGAAAATGGTAGAGGTGAGAATTTTCATAATTTTATTGATAAAGATGAGTTTTTTTAAAATCATTTTTCTATATTATTATGAATAATCCTAGTTTGCATGGTGTTGTGGCTTTGGATTTTGTGCTGTGTACTTTCATTTAGGCAGTAACTAGCAATTAAGGCGATACCTATATCCTTGAGACTTTGATGATCTAGCAATCATGATTTTTCGCAATGATTTGAAAATGTTCACATGTAATTTTAAAAAAAGGGTTCTCCCATAATGCAACCCCAAATCTTTGCTAATTCTACGATGCTATCTACGGTCTCGGTATCTGCAAGTTGACATCTAAAATCTTCATGAAGAGGGTGACGTTTATATTTGATTTACTGTAAAATGAGGACATGTTGAATGAAGGTGAGTGAATGCCAAAAGAGAGGAGGAATTGGTGGGGACTGGGACGAAGCATTGACGGATATGAATATAGGATAGAATAAGATAGATTTAAAGAGGAAGAAATTGCTAAAATGCGTACTTTAGACATTAACTTAAGAATATGAATATTCTGGGAGTATTCCTCATAATTGACGTTGTTAGGTGTGTTTAGGAAATAGCACCAAGGTTTTAGGTACCAATTTGGAATGTTGTTACGTGTAATTTGTAGTGACATCTTGATCTTATTGCTGCGATGATGAATATGTTGTTATGTTGCATGTTAGGGTGTCAAATTTGGAAAAGATTGTGCTTGAAGCGTATGTTGGAGGTAGATGTACGGTAACTAGGTTAGTGACTTATAAAAATAACATCGATCGAGATATTAGATGTTGATTGGAAAAGATTGTTATTAGTTAGTCAAGTTTGGAAAAGAGTGTGCTTGAAGCTAATCAAAATGCAAATGAGATTTAGAGTTTGGTCTAAAGGCACTCAAATAAACAAAAAATGAACAGAGTTTATATGAAGACAAAAAATGAACTGCGTTTTTCGATTTAGGGTTTGTGATATTGGAATTAGGAGGAGAAAAATGAAGAAGAAGATCAGATTATAGTTTATAGATGATGACATGCCTTACATATGATGACATACCTTACATTATGTTGGATACCCTCTTATATGTTTTGTTTATAAATGATGACATGCCTTACGTTTCTTTATTGTTGGTTGATGATTAGAAATGTTTATAATTTTTTAGTTGATATTTAGATGCCTTTGAAAGACGTTTATTTATAATACTACAAATGCCTGACAATGAGATTTCACTTTAGTATTGTTGAATTCATGTAGATACAAATACAAAACTAATGAATTAATGAAGTTAGGATTTGTTTGTTACAAACTCTAACTCTCCCATTAAAATAGCAGATATATATATTTTAATTAATTTCACAAATTACAATTTAATACCTTCACCTATAGAACTTGTTTGTTATTAACTTATCATAATGGAAGGTGGTTTGGGTACGTAGTTATTTTTTTTTTTGACCAGCCATTTTATCTATTATAAAAATATAAATGTGTTTGTATTTTATTAACTATAAATGTGTTTACCTATAAAAATATAAATGGAGGGTGGTTTGGGTACGTGTTTGTTATTTACTTATCATAAATATTTTTTTTTGACTAGCCATTTTATCCGATACAAAATTTTATCCATTATAAAAATATTGCACGGACGCAAGATGAGTCCGATACAATTTTTAAAAAAGAAATCACGGACTAACCATCATCTTGTGTCTAATAAAAAAATTTTCTTAAAAAAACAAAAATTATTCACGCACGCAAGATGTTCTTGATTTTCTTTCTTTCTTAACCCTTAGTTTAATCTTAATTTATGTGTTAATTAAATCTTAATTTAACCTTAATTAATTCTTATATATTAATCAAATCTCATTTAAACCTTAATATGTACGTATAAGAATTTTTATAGGCTTAATTCTATAGAATATTTTTTTCACATTTGAAAAAAAATCTTTCCAACCCGAGATGATCTATCTTGCGTCCGAAAGTTTTTTTTTATAAAAAAATTATGAGAGTCAACATCATCTTGCGTTCGAAATAAATAACTGTTAAATTTTACGACGGATCCAAAATAGTCTTTCAATTCTTATATTTCAATTCTTGTATTAGAAAAAAAATTCTGATATTTCCTTTCAAATATAGAAACCGCTACAGCAGATTTTTTGCCCAGCCTAATTTTTCAAATTTTGGAAAGAAGGGGAACAACTACAGATATTCTTTAGACGGTGATTCCAAAATGAGAGATAAAGACCACTCAATTATTTAGTAAACTGCTAGGGGGGGGGGGGGGGGGGGGGGGGGGGGGGGGGGGGGGGGGGGGGGGGAAGAGAGAGAGAGAGGTGATTCCAAGAATTTTCCCCCAAAATCACCCATTTTTCGAAAGTTTTTTCCAAACTGATCTACTTTTTTTTAAAAATTTTCAAACTGACCTACTCGCTATCTCAAAAGCGAGTTTGGTAAAAATCACATCGTTTTTTGAGACAGCGAGTGTGAGGTTTGGATTTTTTTTAATTTCTTTCTGATTAAGACTCGCTGTCTCAAAAAGAGAGTGAGTTTTTTCCAAACTCGCTTTTTGAGACAACGAGTGTCGTTTGAGGGTTTTTAAATACCCTAGGCTCGCTGTTTCGAACTCACTCTATCTTTCAACTCTCTATCTTTCTCTTCCTCTTCTAATCGCGAAACCCTAACCCATTTTGTCTTCTTTTTTTTTTCGTTGTTTTAGAAATGTCTTATCATATGAACTATCTATTGTTAAAAAATATAAGGTAACTGAACTCGTATCGTTATAATTCCATTGCAATCCGAATTTTTCTATTTAATCTTTGAGTCATAGAGTAAGACAACACGATTATACACACATACATGAGATGATGATAATAGAATAGAAAGTAATGCTTAATTTGAAATCATCAGAATATATGTATGATAACATGCTTAATTATACACACATATATGAGGAGATGATGATGATGATGATGATGATGATGATGATAACAAAAAATAATACTCTGAGATAATCAGAATACATGTATCATACTAATCTCTTATATAAAAGAAGAAATGTATCATATTAATTAATCACTAATCAATTTCAGAATTCCCTATAAATAGATAGAAAACTAATGAATTAATGAAGCAAACAAGAAAGTTTGCCAACCAAATTAACAAGGAAGATCGACAAATTGGATTAGGGTTTCGGGGTTAGAAGTGGAAGAGTGAGATAGAGAGTTGAAATAGTGAGCGAGTTCGAAACAACGAGCCTGGGGTATTAAAACCCTCAAACGACATTTTCTGCCTCAAAAAGCGAGTTTGGGAAAAACCCACTTGCTTTTTGAGACAGCGAGTCTTGGACAGGGAGATAAAAAAAATCCAAAACTCACATTCGTTGTCTTAAAAAGCGATGAGATTTTTACCAAACTCGCTTTTTGAGATAGCGAGTAGGTCAGTTTGGAATTTTAAAAAAAAAAGGTCAGTTTGGAAAAAAACCTTTAAAAAAGTTGGTCATTTTGGAAAAAAAATCTGATTCCAAAATGAGAGAGAGATCACTCAATTATTTAGTAAACTGTTGATGTGAGAGAGAGAGAGAGAGAGATTTACGACACGTTTTGTCCATCAGCGAACTATATTAGGAAACTTGCTGCATTAATAATTCAATTAGTTGCTTAGTACTAGTAATGCACGTCACGTTAGCCTGCACACCGATAAACGAAAATTTTGCTTTTAAAAATATTTAGAGCTCTGTCCCACTTTCCAAAATAATTAGCAATTTGTTCCTGTTTAGAACACGTCAACATAAACTGTTATTGAAAATAACGGTATTAGTTATTTACGTACCGTTATTTTCAATAACGTCATCTATATTTAAAAAAAGTGTCATGCCGTTATTAGAGTAACGGCATAGGTTTTTCGACAGCTTGTAGTCTGAATTTAGAGAAAAAATTATAAGTGTGAAAACCTTATAACAGATGCCGTTATTTCAAATAACGGCATTCTCAATACTAATGCCGTTATTTAGAATAACGACATCAGTTATAAAATTTTATAATAAAAAAGTAACTTATTATTCATCCTCTTTGACGAATAAGTTTAAAAAAAAAAAATTATAACTGATGTCGTTATTCCAAATAACGACATCAGTTATAATTTTTTTTTTTTTAAAAAAATTTATTATTCATTCTCTCTGTTTCCAAACAACGGAAAGAGTTCATTTATATATAACTGATGCCGTTATATCTAATAACGGCATCAGTCATTCGAATGTCGTTATTCAGGATAACGACATTATTTATAAGTTTTTTTCACGCTTAAATTTTTTTTAAGTTAGAAGATTCACACTTGTAAAAGAAATATACTGATGCCGTTATTTCAAATAACGGTATGGAAAAAAATATAAAATAGATGCCGTTATTGAAAATAACGGCACGTAAATAACCTATGCCATTATTTTTATTAACGGTTTATATTGACGTATTAAACAGGAGTAGATTGCTAATTATTTTCGGAAGTGGTGCAGGACGTCAAATATTTTCAAGAAATTGGGGCAAGAAAGTGGGGCAGTACGCAAAATTTTCGGAAATAGATTACAGCTGATTTTTTGTTTTATTGTTTTAATTTTGGACAGTAGAGGAACGAGAGAGAGAGAGAGAGAGAGAGGCAATTGAATATAGTACAGTTCGTTCCGTCTTAGTCCATTCATTTCTATGGCTGGAGTTAATTCACATATCCATTCATGTTACAAGACTCCAGCTTGCACATTTATTACATGTTTTGTCCATCAGCGAAAACTTGTCTATATATTCACTACCTTCCATACGTACGTAGTAACAAGTTAATCAAACATGGATCACTATAACAACCCTAATCTGTACATTTTGCTCTTAGTAATTACTAGTACCTTCATCTTCATCTCCCTCCTCTTCCTCCTCCCTAGACGAAAACCCACCAACATCCCACCGGGCCCCACTCCCTTCCCCATCATTGGAAGCCTCCTTGAACTTGGCGACTCCCCTCACCGCTCCCTCGCCCATCTAGCCAAAGCCCATGGCCCAATCCTCTCTATGAAACTAGGCCAAACCACCACCATTGTAGTCTCCTCCCCTCAACTATCCAAACAAGTCCTTCAAACTCACGACTCCTCCCTCTCCGTACGTCCCGTGCCACACGCCGTCCTTTCCCATGGCTACCACCATGTGTCACTTTCATGGCTTCCTCCTACAGCTCAGTGGAAGTATCTCCGAGCCCTACTCAAAACCCACCTCTTCTCAGCTCAACCACTGGACGCGAACGAGAGAGTTCGGCATAAGAAGGTGGAGGAGATGGTGGAGCACGTGAGGGGGAGGGGGAGGTTGGGGCAGACAGTCGACATAGGAAGGGCTGCTATTTGTACGATGATGAATGTTTTGTCCAACTACCTTTTCTCGGTTGACATGGTTGATATTAATTCGGACAAAGCCGACGAGTTTAAGGAGCTGGTTTGCAGAGTTTTGGAAGAGATGGGGAGGCCAAATGTTTCGGACTTTTTTCCGGTGATGGGAGTTATGGATTTGCAAGGGAGGAAGAGGAAAGTTGGGAGATATATCAATAAGTTGTACCTTATTTTTGATGACTTCATCGATCAACGGTTGGAAAAGATGCAGGTCATGTCGTCGAGTTTGGATGGGAGTACTCATGACTTTTTGGATGCGCTTGTTCAGTTGCTTGTTCAAGGCCGGGATTCTAGACTCGATCGGCCGAGTATTAAAGCCTTGCTTTTCGTAAGAACAATTATTCATTCCACAGTTTTATACTGAACATTTTGCATTTCAAAAACTTTAAAACATTATATATGAATCTAAAACCATGCATGCAGGACAATTTGTTGCTGGGAGTGATACGAGCCCGATCACTGTCGAATGGGCGATGGCAGAATTGCTTCGACACCCAAGCATAATGGAAAAAGCACATGCAGAGCTCGTGTCTGTGGTCGGGCTAAAAGGGCAAGTCCAAGATCAGACATACCTCAATTACCATTCTTGCAAGCAATAGTGAAGGAAACATTTCGGCTTCACCCAGTTGTTCCATTACTGCTACCTCATAAAGCCGAAACAGATCATGTAGAACTGAATGGATACATGGTGCCGAAAAATGCCAAGGTGTTGGTCAACGTATGGGCTATTGGTCGAGATGAGAGTGTTTGGTTGGATGCAGAGTCGTTCAGACCTGAGAGGTTTATGGGCAGTAGCGAAATCGATTACAGAGGAAGGCACTTTGAGTTGACACCATTTGGTTCAGGTCGACGAATTTGCCCAGGATTGCCACTGGCACACCGGATGGTGCATCTGATGCTGGCCTCCTTGATACATTCATTTCAGTGGAGATTACCGGATGGGATGAAGGCCAGCGACGTTGACATGACTGACAAGTTTGGGCTTACATTGTCCTTGGCGGTACCGCTTCCTGCCATTCCATTGTCTCCTGTCAATTAAACCTAGCTGCTGTAGAAAGTATTGGATGTAGGGTTTAACTTTCACCAATGCATCCGAAAACATTGATGAGAATATGGTGTATGTTCCTTAAATATGAATATTGAAGGATAATGAACAAACCAATTATGAATAAAAGAAAGTATATTTAATTATAAAGATTATCTAATAATATATAACAGAGACTATATGACTGGTAAAGCTAGTGTATGTTAGTAACACACCCACTTTCAATATTTATTTGTCAAACTAACCCACTTTCCAAAACATTAATCTAACTTACCCACTTCCAGAATATATTACCCCCCACTCACCCAATTGAATATAAAAACTTAAAAACAAAATTTTGTATATGTGACGTTCTGCTTCCCGTTATACGGAAACATATGTACGTAACTGAAGCCCAACAAATGATATAAGTATACCAACTCATATCATGCATAAACCGCACAATACCAGCAAGCTCAACAATACAATAATAATAATCATATGAACAGAATATAATACAATAACCAATATCTGGGATACAAGAACTTACAAAAAGGTTCGAGAATAAACAATGCAGTAAGTAGTTCACCAAGTTCCTTCGGTATCCCTTCGTTGTACCTGCATAATATTAACTCAAAAGAAAGATAGATGGTACCCGTTAGAGCAAGCTACAGGCCACAAGTAGTAACAAGTAAAATAGAAACCGAAAACAAGGCATAACAGGAAAAGCAATAAGAACTGACAATTCAAATATGGAACAACCATGATAACCAGAAACAATATATATAACAAGGGAGAAAAAAGAATTGGAAAAGAAGGAAAACAAAAACTGACGATGTAATTATAATACAACATGATCAAGTGTAATGCAAGTGACAACTGGAACAAATCTCAAAATATAACCAACCGAGAAACAAGAAATCCAGAATGTAGGAAACATGTCATGTAAACGGGAAAAAATGCAAACTTGCAAACTTATAAACATGAATCATGTAACTTGTAAACGGGAATTATGTAACTTGTAAACATGAATCATGTAACTTGTAAACATGAATCATGCACTTGCTCAGCGTTAATCTTAGGTCTACCAATCCTTTATAAATCCTAATTAATGCACGCAATCCTATATATGTTCCATACCACAGGTTCGGGTGCATACAAACAATTTAATATTTAGACTCTAGTGGTGAATTTTATAGAGTCATGTACTCGGATTTTACAGTGACAATAACAGGAATCATATCATATCATGTAATTAGAATCACATCATAAAATGTAACCAGAAATCATATCATATTATGTAACCAGGAATCATATCATATCATGTAAACATATAAAGAGTCACTATTACGGAAAATACTGGCCCCCTTCCGAGTACACTCTTCTATATTATCCACTACTTAATTCTTTTCCTTATTACACCGACTTGTTATTCTTTTACAATAATTAAATATGAAGATGCAACAACGAGAATAGTATCAGGACAAGATCAAGGAAGTATCAAGGGCTATGCAATGCATGATATACATGTTCAATTAATTAAATGCAGGAAATAAATATATTTACAATCAAGAGCATGAAGTTGCAATTCGGGACAACAATACGTTGCTGTACAAAAATTCACTTTCCTGTCGCTACAGGAACACGAATCAGGTATCGTCAGGGGTTCCAGAAAATAGACTCCACACCATTTTCAACACATATTCACACGAAATATTATGGATACAATAGCTAGTTCAATATGGCAGTTCTCTACTGGTCTACTGTTCAGGCAGCAACTTACAAGATTCTTATATATATAAATCAACTGTAAACTCATTTAAAATTCTTATAAAAATCATAAAGTGACTTTTAATCATTTCTAGTAACAGCCTGGTATATTTCGAGTCTTTATTCTACTGTTAGCATATTATTTTAGTCAATTAATCATGACAATATACTTCTAAACATAAATCTGGAATTTAAAACCTAACAATTCTAAAATCAGAAGATCCCGCACTCTACAAGTTGGATTTGAGATCCGTCAATTGTTCTGGATTCTAGACACAGCGGACTACAACTTTCATATGTAAATTTCTAATTTATATTATCAGTAACTAGGTCATAATCTTACTACAAGTTGGTGTAGATGGCAGGACCGAAACACAACATTTGCAATTGTAATGATTTTTGTTTACAAACGTATCGTTTAATAACTAAAGTTGAACATACACTCAAATCCAGTAATTAGAATGAGTTTCTAATTTTAACATGATGGAAGTTTATATTTCTACGATATTAAATTACGGAGGTAACTATACGAGGATATGCAATCACAATCCATTCTAATCATTTTATTTATCTATATACACATATTTATATAGCTCTAATTCGTGTTCGTGTAATATATACGAGGACAATGAAATTTACGATCTTTTGATGGGCATCAAATCACGGAGGCAAATGGATTGATTCAATTCAATATATAACGACTAATTTAATTATGGAAAGATCACAAGGCATGAACAATACTATGGTTCAATCAATTGAGACTTACAGATGTCATTTTCCATGAACATGAATGGTAATGGGTTTCAAAACACGAAAATTAAATATGAACACTAATTGCGGGAGGTCAAATACAATGCTTGTACAGCATAACAAAATGTACATGATATACTTGCCTTTTATGGTGATTAAGAACATGTGAGAATACGAAATGAAGATGAGAGACAGCAACAAACAGCAGCAACTGTAGCGAGAGTGGGAGCAGTAATCCAACAACAAGAATGACAACAATAGCGGGCGACGATAACAAGGCGATTGCAATGGCAGCAACAATGAGCACGACATCAATCAACAAGGATAGCAACACGCAACAATGCAACGAAAACAGCAAAGGGACTTCTGGGTGCGGCGCTTGATGATAAGGCAATGTTGATGGTGTTTGCTGTATGGAGGTGTAGTAGAGGACTGCTATGGGTGGAGCTTCGAAGGTGATGAGGGGTTATTGATGGGTTACGGCAAATTGTGGTGGAAGATGGCGGGGCTGTCAAGGAAGCGAGGATGTAGGGATTTGGTGCAGTAAGTAGCATGCGAGAGATTGGGCGAGGAAAAGGATGGTGCGGTGGAGGAGGCAAGGTGGCATTTTGGTGACTGTAGGTGGCGCTGCGGTGGTTGAGGAGCATCGGGGGTGCAGTTGAAGAAGGAGAAGAAGAGGCAGTCGGGGCAGCAGTGGTGGTGATGCGACTGGAGAAAGGGAGCCAACGGTGTGGCTCCAGTGGTGGAGTGAAGGAAGGTAGCGCTTTGGGTTGGCGATGAGGGTAGGGATGGCAATCGGGTCATTCGGGCCGGGTTGGGTCGTACCCATTCGGGTCGGCCCGATATTAGGGCTGGTCCGGGTCGGGTTGCCTGCATAATCAGGCCGGGCAGGGCCGGATTTGAAATCCATATATTCGACCCGGTCGACACGCGAACCCATTCGGGTCGGGCTGGATCCCAAATTGGCCCGGGTTGAGTTTTATATCTATATAAATAAGTAGGTTAATATTTTAAATTTTTATGAAATGAGTGTGAATGACAAAATTAATTGCTCACTACCCACTACTCAATTAGCCCATCTCACTCTAGCTATTTATAGCGAACTTCACATCCTTACTTCTCTCATCTCACCAATGTGGGATTAAATATTTTTGGATTTTAAACTTTAAAAACTTTTAGTCCCACATTGGTGAGATGAGAGAAGTGAGGAGGTGGAGTTGGCTATAAATAGCTAGGGTGGGGATTAGGATTGGCATTCGGGTCGACCGGACCGGGTCGGGTTGTAGCCAAATTTGGGCGGGTTCGGGTCAGGTCATGACCTTAACTGGGCAGGGTCGGGCCGGGTTCGAAATTTAGAAAGTTTGACCTTGTCGACCCGTGAACCCATTAGGGTCGAACCCGTTTCGGGTCGGGCCGGATCGATTTTTTAATTTTTTAAACTTTTTAAATTTTTAATTTTTCAATTATTTTTTTTTATTTACAACTTCACTTCAAAAAAAATAATTACAACAAGTATAACTGTATAAGAGTGAAAAAATGCATATATTATTGATTATTCATTTCAACTACTATGATCTTTTTTACAAGTTTTCTACATACAAATACAAGTTTTTTTCCCCGTCTTTTAACCTAAGAAAATAAATATATAAAAATTGTACAACAAGTATAAGAGATTAAGAATTAAAAAAAATTGTATATATTATTCATTTCAACTTCTATAAAATTTTTACAACTTTTTCACATACAAATACTGTTAAAAAAATATACAAATTACTTCAATTACATGTTTAAGAGGACAATTTAGAATTCGAGATAGCCTAGAGTTAGATTGATTAGAGGACATTGGACTACTGTCGTGCACCTCTACTTAACCTAAACCTAGGATCTCATCGCCCCAAATTCCCTAATCTTGTTGTTGGACTTCAAGGATTTACTTCTACTTGTTGATGTGGATGTCGCTTTTCCTTGAGTTCTATCTTCAGCCTTCATCCAATCTTTAGTGCACACGAGCATCTTCAACGAATCTGGCTTCAGGTGATTCCTGTAATCTGTCAGAACTCTGACTAGAAAAAACACTTTCGGAAGCAACTGTGGAGATTTATGAGGAGTTAGTAGATCTCTAGCCATATGTGAAAGAACAGGAAAAAGATTTTCATGTTCTTTCCACCCTTGTAGCACTATATCTTTTTACTAGAACTCTCACTATCTTGTTGATTATACCAATTTAATTTATTAGGTGCATTATTCTTAGATTTTTTTTGATTGAATACGAGCAAGTAAATTAAAAGTGGCATATTCTAATGTACTCTTACCATTACCTCTAGAAGTAGAAGAACAAGAAGTAACTATACTTGTTGTACAACTAGATGCAAAATTTCTATCATAATAATCATACAAGTTATTCAATGTCGATTCAAAGCTAAGTAAAAATTTATCGGAATCAATTTAAGATTCATTTCCAAGTAAAAAATATTTCAATCAAACTACTCGTACCCGCTAATTTGATATTAGGATCAATAACAATCAGTACAATACAACATAAGAGGAGGATTAAAATACTTCAAAAATTTTGTATAAGTGGGAACAAGAATATGACTAATGTATTCGTCAGAAATCATTTCCTGAAAAGTTTGCATCATTGAAATGATTGAAATAAAAATATTATTAGAAGTAGAATTATAAGATGTAAAAAACTTCAAAGTGCGGTTTTAAAAGGTTCCAAAAATCGTAATAAAGATTTGGCAAAATACCATGATTGGGGAGTCATTTGAAAATTTTTCATATTTTTTGCAAGACAAAAATCGTTTATAATATCTTTGAATTAACAACATTTAGTAAATCAAAAGTAGAGTTCTATCGGTGTTTAACATCTTTAGAAAATTTTCTAAAATGTATTCCTCTAGTTTTACACCATACTTTAAATTTTCGAAGCATAGGGCCACTCAAAGTAATAAAATATACACAATTTCTAATTGCAGTTATATATGAATCGGCTACTTTCAATGCATCTTGTACACATAAATTTAAAATATGATACACACATCTAACATGAAAAATTTTATTACATGGAAGAGCTAATTGTGTCTGTACTAATCAAAGTATTGTTGTTAGATGCATTATCAAAACTAATAGTAAAATTTTATCACGAATATAAAGTAAATCACAAACTTCTAAAATACGTATTGCAATAACTAGTCCACTATGGTGATACGGTAAAGCCGCAAGTAAGATAATTCTCTTTTTAATCATCCAATCACTATCTATCCAATGACAAGTTAAACCCATCATCGGGATATCGTTACAACCTTTTCTACAATTGAAAGTTAACGATACTCTACAAGTTAAAGAATACAAGAGAGCAATTAAAGGGTCTCTCATTTCGTTGTCAAGTTTAAAATAACCGGACTTTAGTGTGTTTCTTGAAATTCTTCTAAAATGTGGATTTAGTGCATTTTGGTTTAAAGACTCTACATTCCTACTCCCGGAATAGGAAAAAGGTAGCTCATCCTTAATAACTAGTCGGACCATTTTTCGACGAATAAGTTCTGGATCATAGGGTTGGCTATCGATTTGTCTGATGATAGGGTTAATTTTTAGTTGGTATTGTTGGTCTTGTACTAATTCTTGGTGAACAATTAATGTAACACCCCGTAGTTTTCAAAGAATATAAATATATATAATATATATGTTGAAAAATTTAAAACTAGATTAAAAAGTTGGCTACTGTTGTATGGTTTAGTATATGCATGGTTTGTAATTTAATGGAAAGATGAATATTTGGGGATGGGGGGCCCACGATCTATTAATAGCATGAGATGCTGTTGCTGTTTCCTTGACTTCGTCAAAGCAAGCTGACGTGGCGTCAAATGAGGGGCCCACCCGGTATATGACGGAGGTAAGCCTTCGGCTGTGCAAATATTGAATAGAGGTATGGGATTAAAAAGTCCCATATCGGTAATATAATATAATATAATAATATATAAATATAATAGCCTATGATCAAGAGTCACCAATTCGGTTAACCACCTTTTGAGAGGCAGCCTATGGTGGACAGTTGTACTACATAGTATCTAATTTGTCTTATATATTGTATAAATTGTCTGAGCTAGGGGTAGGGGCGTTACAATTGGTATCAGAGCCGACTTTCGACACCGAGTGTACGTAAGAGTGGGTGATATGTATCTCTGAGATGGAGCTAGCAAATGTACGGGTATGCCTGAGAGGGAGCGAGGTGACGGCCTGAAATAGTGGACCACCCGCAGAATCAGGCTACGGTGTAGCTAGCAGAATCAGGGTACTCCATTCCACATCGGCTAGAAAGGAGATCCTGCACTAGATTGTGCATGCCCGTGCTCAGCGAGGACGCTGATTACTGAAGGGGGGTGTGTGTAACACCCAGTAGTTTTCAAAGAATATAAATATATATTATATATATGTTGAAAAAGTAAAAAATGGGTAAAAAAGTTGGCTGATGTTGTATGGTTTAATATATGCATGGTTTGTAATTTAATGGAAAGATGAATATTTGGAGATGGGGGGCCCACGAGCTATTAACAGCATGAGATGCTGTTGCTGCTGCCTTGACTTCGTCAAAGCAAGCTACGTGGCGTCAGATGAGGGGCCCACCCGGTATATGAAGGAAGTAAGTCTTTGGCTGTGCAAATATTGAAGAGAGGTATGGGATTAAAAAGTCCCATATCGGTAATATAATATAATATAATAATACATAAATATAATGGGTAAAAGGGATATGAGCAACTTGCTCATTTAGTAAATGAGCAATTGATTATGTGGCATGCATGTGATACATTGGAAAACTAACCCTTTTAAAGATTTTTCAATCACATATATGCCACATCATCAATTTCTTATTTACTAAATGAGCAAGTTGCTCATACCCCTTTTACCCAAATATAATATCCTATGATCAAGAGTCACCAATTCGGTTAACCACTTTTTGAGAGGTAGCCTGTGGTGGACAGTTGTACTACATAGTATCTAATTTGTCTTATACATTGTATAAATTGTCTGAGCTAGGGGCAGGGACATTACACTCAAAATATGTCGTTTAATTGTACCTGTTTCCTTACCCTTCTTCCATTTGTAACTCTTGTCTCAATGTTTACACATCTTATGTCCTACATCCGAATTTTTCTCATCGAGGATATAGTCATAAAATCTGTGCCAATCACTTATTTTCCCCCTAATTTTTTTTACTACTAGTGGGTTCGGTTTATTGTGTTCGTGTGTCAAAATCATGCATTTCCTCTTCTATTTTGTGTGTATGGATATCGTGAGTTCCTACCATAAGATTATGTATAAATTTATGGGACTATTGGAGGCCGACGTAAAGTACTGTTGGAATCTTGTCCACTTTGGCTACCACCGCTACCTCGTGATCTAGACATGTTAATAGTGTATGTGAAAAAAAAAAGTTGTTCTAGTGTTTTACTAGTATATGTACAATAATACAAATATATATATATATATATAGAGGGAAAAAGAGGTATGAGAAACTTACTCATTTAGTAAATAAGCAATTGATGATGTGGCATGCATGTGACTGAAAAATTCTTAAAAGGGTTAGTTATCAAATGTATCACATGCATGCCACATAATCAATTGCTCGTTTACTAAATGAGCAAGTTGCTCATATCCCTTTTACCCATATATATATATATATATATATATATATATATATATATATATATATATATATATATATATATATGTATATATATATAAGTGTGTGTGTGTGAGCGTGCGTGCGTGTGTGAGATATATGTTAAAAAATAAAATCTAAAAAACAATAGGAGGGTTGAGAGAGAGAAAAGTGAAAAACCAACAAACAAATATGATACAAAAAATTAGAACCACAACAAAAATCAAGACAACAGAAGGTTGTGACATTTTGATACCGTACTTCGTGGATAATCAAATATAAAAATAAGAGAGAAAATAAAAGTAGAGAGTAGTCGGTAGTCCGGTAGTCACTATGTCACGTAGTCGGTAGTCCGATAGTCGTTGAAACTTGAAAGATAGAGTGAAAGCTTCTTTGTTGGAGGAGTTGAAGTAGACTTAGTTGAGAGTTGAATCAATACAATTCAATAAGATCAAAAATTTTCACTTATTTGTTGCTTGCTTCTTTGTTGGAGGAGTTGAAGTAGACGTAGTTGAGACTTGAATCAACACAATTCAATACGATCGAAAATTTTTACTTATTTGTTGCTTGCTTCTTTGTTGAAAAAACTTGATTGAATTGAGTAGTAGTAGGAGAGTAAGAGAGTAAGGTGTGGAAATTTTTAGATTGAATTAAGGGGGGGTATTTATAGGAAAAAAATAAAAATCAATAAAAATAAAAAACAGCTGGCCCCCAACAGCTCTGGACTGTTCGACCCGCGCTGGTCGAACGTTTGACCCATTCAGGTCCAAACCCGTGGGTTGGCAGCCGGGTTTGACTTAGTCAACGAGTTTGCAGGCCGGGTCGAGCGAGTTGGGTTTACGAACTTTCGACCCGGGTAGACTCGTGGGTTCAACCCGGATCCGATGTAATACCCCAGAATAAGATAAAATATTTTTATTATATACATATATTATTTATTTTAAACTAAGTTGATAGATGAATTGAATATGAATTACACCTGTGCTTTAGGGTTAGAGTTAGGGTTAATTCTTCTTGACCTTGGTTTGGTGACCTAGGGTTAGGAGTTAACTCTCATCTTGATCAACCCTAGGCCCATCTTGATGAAGATCCAATGGTTGGAAACAATCATGAAGAGTTTCTTCATGAAAACTCTAAGATGCGTCTTGAAGCTTCTAGCCTTGATGTGTTGGCATTCATCTCCTCCATCCACTTCCACTAACTCACTCCCTTCTCATCCTCACCCTACACTTTGGTCGACCCAATCCCAAACCCTAGCACCTCCATTTTCTATAAAATCCCCACTCCATTTACCTTCTCATTCTTTCATCTTATCTTGTTTTGTTCAAAAAAAAGAGAGAAGGAAAAGAAAAGGTGATTTTTTTTTAGTAATAGAAGAAGTTGTAATAGAGAAGGAGAAGAGTTGTAGGAGTTATTCAAGCTTCTACAAGAGCAAGTGAGCAAAGGAAGGGAGCAAGCAAGCCTACAAGGAGTTCTCTTGCAACCATAAGATGTGAGTGATTCTCTAAAACTCTAAACTTATTATTTTTCTTTTTGTATGTAAATTAGCATGTGGTAATAGTTAAGAAAAGCTTGGTTACCATGTATGAATATTGACATGCTAAGAAAAAATAGCTTGTATGGTAGAACAACTCTTGTCATGACCTTTTTGTTAAAGAACACATGTGATGTGTAGCTTAGGAATTTCTAGCTCACAAACGGCTTCGAATTTTGGACTAAAATTTTTAGGACTTATTTTTCTATGAATCTAAAGCACCTATGAAAATTTTCATAATATTTGGAGTTCATTTAGTAGCCCAAACACTTCCTTAAATTTCGGACAGAGACAAACTGAAAAGCTGCTGTTTTGTGAGAATTTGTTATGTCTTTCAAAAATTATAACTCAGTATTAGTATGGTATTTTAAGTTAAAAATTTTTCTGGATGCTCTTGTATGTGTCTAAAACCATAATCTCAAATTTCAAATTTTTTTGAGATTTTTTGATGCCTAAAAAAATTTCTAAATTACAACTGGTCTGGAAGTTAGAAGCTGAACCTGTCTGTTTTAAGACTTAAGTTCATCTGTTCATAACTACTTGTGTGTGCATGATATTGTAATGAAATTTTTGCAGTAGCTTTTAGTATGAGCTTAAATCCTGATTCTAAAATTTTATATTTTTTAGATGACATTTGATGAAGTTTCAAAAATAAATTGTATATAGAGATAAAGTCCCTATCTGAAAAGCAGTAGAATTTTTGTGCTATGTTTGAAGGGTCATAACTCTCTGTGTAATATGAATCTAGATGCAATTTTTAGAAACAATGGAATGGTATATGTCTAGTTGCATAATCTCATATTTCATAAGCTTTGAACATAGGGTTGATTTTATATTGAATTTAGACTAGACTGTGTCCAGTACCTAGCTCAGTTTGCATGACATGTGAATTTGTATTTTTCTGGAGCAATGTGTTTGAAATCTGCAAAATTGACTAACTAGAGACTTGGAGTATAGACTCTTAGATTTTCAAAAAGCCAAGAATCATGAAATTCTAAGTTGTGTAGTAATTTTTATGAATTTCGGAAGTACTGGATAGATCTAGTCTTCTTAGAAGATGTCACTTTTTGCGTATATGTGACTTTCCTCAACTCCTAGTTTTAGATTGAGAGTTAGGGGTATTTTCTATACCCCAAATGTTTGTTGTTTTTGTGTCTTATGTTGATTAAGACATGGGTAGAGACTTGAACATCATTTTAAGTCGTTGATCTTGTCTAGTTAGTTACCTATACCTATCAACCGTTAGGCTAGCATTGAAACTTCCGCCTTAATGATTAAAAATGGCTAACTCGGACACCAACGGAATCATAGAGGATGATCGCGGGTCGAGATTGAGGATGAGACTCAAATAGGGGAAGTGGCGAGCAAGGTGATCGCGTTGCCAATGCCGCGGGTTGATAAACAGGAACTAGGGTTTTCATTAGGGAAACCATATGAGACTAGGTGTAACCTAGACTAGGATCAAGTTTTTAACCATACCCTTATAATTTGTTCAAGTGGACTCAATATTAGTTAGGATTGCCGTCACATATAAATTGCATTAGTTTTCTAGCAAACTAGTAGTCGGGTGTTGTACTCTCCTATCATTAGGGATATGTGCTGCGGTGCGTATCTCATACTGTTAATTCCTGAAGAACCGTGGTAAGAACGGGAGAGGATTCCTGTCGGATAGCGGGCTTAGACCTTCGAGGCCATTATGTTCTTATGTTAAGTGGACACGAACAGACTATGGGGCTGCTGTCCTATGGATCTTCGGTGCCATAGATATGCGGTTGTGTATCTGTAAGATCGTCATGGCATTTGGTATGATCCAAACTGGATTGGGGCACTAGTGAAAAACGGAGACACAACTGTGTTTAGCAGTGGTAATTGCAGGATTCATCAGCCACGATTGTATCTATCAGGAACAGGTTGAGTACAAGAGTAGGATGCCTGGCGGGGGTTCGAAACCCTGAACTTGAAGACAATGACTTGATTTGGAACTTATATAGTATGAGATGCATACATTTTCAAAGTCTCGCTTGCATTAGATTAAGTACATCTTGACCTGTGTATTCGATTACTAGGGCATGTCATACACAGACACTTTTAACCCAATTCCACTTTCTTAACTTTTGTCACTTTTCTATTGCATCAACTCTTGATTTTTCTAGTTTAGAGATCGCTACTTTTATCAGCCTTGTGTCAGTAGAATTACTGACGTGCCCACTATTTTAGGTGCTAGATTGCCGACCATGGAGCCCAGGAAAGCTCAAGCCAGACGAAGCGTTTGAGTGATAGTATCAAGTGTTCATTATTCACATCTTTTGTTGTTTTTTGTAAAACTCTGATTTGTAATTCTGGAACATTGTATATTGTCACTTGAAATTGTAAACATCATGAAATAAAATTTGTCTAATTGATTTGTAGCAGGTCAACCCGACCTGGTTGCCATCCCTAGTGCGGGTTGTCTAATTGATTTGTGGGTAGTAATCAATTAATTTTGATGTTCACACTCTTTATTATAAAATTTTGAAATATTTTTGAGTGTGTGTGTGTGTATATATTGTAGCAAAAAAAAGATTAAAAAAATAAACAGAATAAAAAAAATCAAAAAAATCAAAAAAATCCAACCGGGTTAAATCCAAAAATTCAACGAATCGAAACCCACTTGTTGGCGGGTGGGTTTGACTTCGTCAACGGGTTCGCTGGTCGGGTCGAGCGGGTTGGGTTTACAAATTTTTTGACCTGGATCGACCCACTGGTTCGACCCAGACCCGAACTACTTAATTGCAGGCCAGATTATAGTGGGCGGGTTGTGGGTCAACTCGGCCTGGTTGCCATCATTATGTGAAGGGCAGTGGGGGCTTCAATGTAGGGGGGGGCCTGCGCAGTGGCTGATGACTACGGGAACAATGGTAGAAACAGCTTGGAGTCGGGGGTCGGCAAGGTGCAGGTGTCGGCAATGGCAGTCGAGGTACGAGTGGTGGCATTCGAGGCGTTCGGCGGTGCGTGTTAAGGGTGGTGACAGGGGCGCTCGGTGGTGAGATGGCGAGGCTCTCGAGATGTAGTGGGTTTCGAGAACGAAGAAGAAAAGAAGAAGATGATGAAGAGGAGATGGCTGTTAACAGATGAGGGGTAATTAGTTTAGAATTTAATCAATAGGGATTAGTAGGAGTTTTAGGAGGAGGAGGATTAGTCGGGCAGTTGAGTAATTAGTGGGAATAATGAGATCATGTGCTGATTACGGCGGATTCAGTTAGGAGAGAATTCGGGTAGGGTAGTGGGTTTCGGGTTTAAATTGAATGGATTTGGGTTTGGATTTACAAATAGGAGCCTGAGTTTGTGCTTAACACATACAAATAAAATAGTATACATAGAGTGGTTTACAACAAGGGACTTTAGTTTGTGCTTGACAATAAAAGAATGATCTAATAATCAAATTTTAGAATGGCTAGGATTGGGCTTGGATGTTTATAAATAATCGAATAATCAATTAACAATTTTATAGAAATGGATCAGGATTAATGAAAATAGTTGCAATAATAATAGAATGGGCTTCAAAAGGAGATTCAAAAATGAATCTCATATAAAATGATTTAAGATAACGGAAAATCATAAAAAGAAATCAAATGCAAAAGAATAGTATGATTTATTTAGAAAATTGGAATACAAGAATACAAAGAAAATTAAATAAATACAAATTCGTATAATCGGTAACGGGGGTTACACTATATAACCCTGCTTTAGAAATTATAAACTATAATATCCCTTAACCTTATAAAACTGTAGACTTCACAAAAAATAAGGAGACTAAGATTAAATAATATTTCAAAATTTAAAATAAGACACGTTGATAAAAGATTGATAGAAAGGAAGCATATAACAGATAAAGAAACAACATAATATTTATTAATAAAGTAGAGTAACTCTATCTAAGAAAATATAAAATGAAATAGCATACAAGGTATTAGACTATAGAAACGAAGAAGTAAGTTGGTATTATAACCACCTATTATCATAACAAATATTAAACTGTAAGAATTAAGTATGGATAAGATTACAGAATAGAACTATCAAAATACATAGAAATTTATATGATAAACATTCAAGAATTAGAAGATGATTCCAATGGGCCAGATTTTGTAGGAACTATAAGAAAAGTTTTTAAAACCATAAATAAGAACATAAAAGAACTATGTAAATATATAACAGATGACACTGGAGAAGAATTATGCATAACAGAAGAAGGTATGAAGGAGTTAGAAGTCATAACAAAACTTAATATAAATATTTTAGAAATAGAAGTGTACCCCTGTTTTTCATTTTCTGTATTTTGGATGTATTTTTTTCTTTTAAGTATTTATTCATATTGTATTCTCCTACTCTTTTTGAACCGTATATTGGATCTTCATTCTCAATATATTCATCTAATTGTTTTGTCGCCTTTAGTTTGATCTTCTTGATTCAATTGTCTACCTGTTGTTTCATCTCTGGTTGATCAGGCTATTATTTTGATTCTCATTAATTGTTCATGTCCTATTTTATTTATTTATTTTTGTTCCTATCTCATTAATTGGATCATCCTATATTTTATTGGATCTTTTAATAACCCTAAACCATATCCTATATTTTATTGGATCTTTAAATCCACTACCCATAACCCAATATCCAACTACCCCTACCCGTTAGCCCCATATAACCCTAACTATCATATATATATATATATATATATATATATATATATATATATATATATATATATATATATATATATATATATAAATGCTAATATGAGATGGTGAGATGAGTGAGATGAAGAAGTATTTTGTGAGATGAGCGATTTGAATCATCGAAATCTCGATCACACCGTTCACATCATTCTACATATCATCTAGATGGTTTGTACAAAATTTCAAGCAATTTGGAGACCTCTAGCCTATGCATCAAAGCGTTCAAATAAATGCATATATATATATTTCGCATCATCTTCGTGATGTGTTGAACGCTTTGATGCAAAGGCTAGAGGTCTCCAAATCGTTTAAAATTTTGTACACACCATTTAGATGGCATGTAGAATGATGTGAACGGTGTGATCGAGATTTGGATGATTCAAATCGCCCATCTCACAAAAAAACACTCCATCTCACCATCTCATAATAGCATGACTCATATATATATATATATATATATATATATATATATACCCACTGTATATATATCCCATGTTTACCATATTAACCCTAGCCACAATTCCTGCTCTCATCCCCTACCTCATCCGGTCTCCCGTCCTCCTTCCAAACCCATCTCCCTGTACCTCCAGCCTACCCCCTGTGCTGCCTTCTCCCAAAGTCAGACAGTGCCCTGCACCTCGTCAACGGTCGCCACAGCGACCAGCAGTCAGCTCCCCTATGCTCCTTCCAACACAACAGACAGCAGCCGCTCCCCGTGCTGTGTCTCCGCCCAATTGCAGTGCAGTAGTGATGCCAATAGCGACTGCTACCGCTGTCTCTCACGCCGTCAGCCCTCCCCTTCTCACTGTCCACTCCCAACGATGTGCACACCAGGCTGCCTTGGCCTTGGCTCTTGTGTGCATGTGATTGATCTCGTGTGTTCGTATGTTCGTGATTCGTTCGCTTGAGTTCGTGCCCGGGAATCCGTTCCTGTTATTCTCGTTCTTTATTTCGTTTCTGTCGTCAATTTCAAGGCATGTAACTTGTATTCTTTTTGTTGCATATACAAGTACAAAATACCGCATGTAGTGTAGTTTTCGTCTCTAGATTTATTCTTATGCAAATCCCTTGTTAGATCTTGTCTCTATGTGTTGATCCATCCGTAGTTGTCTCGTTACACACACGACACGAAATAACTTAGAAATAATCAATTCTTGTTGCATATACATATGTTGTTCGTGATTCATAATGTGTCGTATGATCTTGCATGCATGATGTGTTAGATATAGTATATCTTGTTGTAAACCTGTTAAATACCTCATACCATGTTGCTTGGATATCTATTATACGATGCTTGTGTTTTGTTTTGATTTGGATTTGTTGCACATGAACTAGTTGATTTAATGCAAAATAGGATTTCTGTTTTTGCTGTTACTCTATTTTTGTTCAGTATTTTAGACCATGTTGAGGTCAGTAAATCAAATTTATTTGTGAATATGAATCATAAATTTCGTTGTCTATTTTCCAGAATTTTTGACATATCTCAATTTTGATTTATAAGTTGCAAGTTATTGCTGTTTTACTACAGAGGTGTAGAAAATTTCAGATTTGATTTTATGTGAATTCTGTAGAGTTCTTTATCTTAATACTGATGCTAAAGATAAAATTTGAATATAATATTTTGCTGGGTACAACTAGACTTGACTGTGATTAACCCCAAATTTTTGTGGATTTAATTGATAACTTTTATAAACTATTCTATGCTTGCAAACAATTACTATACATTTAGAATTTTCATGCTGTTCAGTAAAGAACCTTAATTTCAACCTGATTCTAGTTGCTTTTGATAAAAACTCTGTAAATATGAAATATAGCCTTCTATATCTATTTTATCAACCTTTTAACGGATCTGTATTTCGATTTATATTTTGTAATCTATTGCCGTTTTAGTACTGCTGTGTCAAGAGTTTCAAATTTACAAATTCGCTGCATTATGCCATCTTCTGATATTATTTGACCATACTATCTTGTTGAAAAATTATAAAATTATATGTGCTGATACTAGACATACTAGGAAATACCCCAGATTTTTTTTCTGGATTTAATCAGTATGTTTTCATGATGTTTTCCTGATTATGAATACAACCTTGTGATTTCTGGCTAAACATGTTTTCTGTATACAATCCTGTTTTGAGCCCTATTTTTGTAATTATTATATGACTTGTATATACTTCTAGATTCGGTCGGGAGTCTATTTTCTAGATTTTCTGACGGATCTAGATTTGCATGTCCGTAGCAACGAGAATCTTAGATTTAGTGCAGTACTATCTTGCTGTTCAGAACTAGAATTTTTGTTATCTTAGTCTATTTTGAGTCATTCGTCACCCGTTCGTGTCCTTTGTTCAACTTGTACTTGTCCATTGTCATCTTACCATGTTTCTTGACTTGTTTGGATACGTCTGATGTGTCTAATTTTTATACAAATATTTGTATTCAATAACCCATTAAAAGTGCTTGTTTTCAATTATATTGTCTATAAGTCGTCTTGTTTCTCTAAGATTTCAATTGATTATTTATTTATGAAGAAATAAGATTTTTAATGCAAAAAGTGATTATTTCTGATAAAAATCAATAAAACAAAGAAAAACTTTTGATTTATTATTTTAAGGATTTGATAAATTTTATAAAATAGGAGCAAAATACAATTTTAATTGTTATAAGGGTGTAAAAGAAAAAAAATAAATTTACATGGATTTGGATAAGCCAAAAAGATAAAAATCTATTATTTTAAGTTTATCTAATTAAATTTAAATTTAAATATTAAATTCTGATTTGTATGTTTGCAGATATATCCTAATCTACTGACACATCCAAATCCTATTGCCGTACTAGACCTACTCCTATAAATAGAGAAGTCAGAAGACGAAAATAGAAGCCAGCGAACAAAAAAGAACACAGAATAAAAGGAAAAGTAAGAGAGAGAGGAAGAGAACAGAGAGAGAGAAACATAAAGAGAGAGAAATCTCTTCTCTGTCTCTTCTTTTCGAACTAAAGGAAGCAGCAGGCACGCATCAGAGGCTTCACGTGGGCTTCAAGAACGAGACACAGCGCTTCACGTGCGACGGGACAGCTGTCACAGAGGCTTCGACTGACAGCAAGCGGCTCTGACTTCGAAGTGACCCGGCGACTGTGCTGCGATTTGACGAGCTGACTGTGCTGTGATTTGACCGGTGACTGTGGTTCGATTGGCGTATGCGACAGCTGGCTTGTTCGGCGCAGACTTCAACGAAGCATTCGGTTCTTTTGAGACAGAGGGGTTTGCAATAATTTTTTTATTCTTTTTTTCCTCTCTCTAATTTTTTTGTAATGCAATCCTTGAACAAATTTATTAATTATTAATATTTTTATTATGAATATGTGCAACTAATTTCATTGTTGGGCAGATTGAAACCATAGTCATGTAATGTTTATAATCTTCTAAAACATTACTCTATTCACTTATTGATTAAGCCTGGTTGTATTGATAAAAATTTATAATATGAATCAAACTTTGTTAGAAGTTCTTAAGAGCAGTCGACTGAGAGTGACAGCAAGTCGACTGACATGAAGAACCTGATGTTATCAAGTTTGCTTATTATAAAATTGACTCTGTTATATGAGCATAGAGACGACCCGTATCTTGTGCTCATACTTGTAACACGGGAATCTTTAGGGGTTCTTGGTTTAATCAACTTGAGGGATCTAGATTTGATACAAACTTCTAGAACTTTGAGTGTTTGTTCGTTTCCATTGTTCCTATGCTTTCTTCAAGTGCAACTTAGTAAATACCATGCTAAATACTTAAGGAAAGAAACGAATTAGAGTAGATACCATGCCTAATTCTTGGCCTAGAGAAACATTAACTCTAAGGAGTAGATACCATGCCCTTAAAGGAACAAACATGAGTGACGAGAGTAGTGTAGAAGGTGACTTAGCATTCTTGACTATAGGTGGAAATCAAGCCCAACTACTTTAATAGATATTTGTGACTCAATTTGAGATACTACTTGATTTAGTTTTTAATCTCTTCATTTCTTTTCAAATAAACTTTTAGAACAAACTTTATGATTTGCATTTTTTCTTTGTTTTATTAATTAGTGAGTTAAGTACTACAATCTCTGTGGGATCGACCCTTGCTTTTCACTACGCTTCTATAAACGATTCGTACACTTGCGAGGTTTTAATTTGTGTCTAATTTATCTATTTATTTAGATCATCTAGATTGCACAACAACGTCCATGCTTACTTGAATAATAATAACAAGAAACTAAGCCAAAGTTTAAAGGAAAAGATTTAATAGTGAAAAATACAGAAACGTGTACTCGGAAGAGGATCCATAGATCCTACTTGATACTTGATACTTGACACTTGGAGTTTGAAACTTGATACACGATACATGATACTTGACACGTTATTACTTGACACTTGCACACTTGACACGAGATACTTGGTACTTGGAGCTTGATACTTGATACTTGGAGCTTGATACTTGTCCCTGAGTACTATGATCCATTATGAAATCTAAAACGTAATTGTTTGAATGTAGCAACCATGTGGTAAAATTTGGGACACATGAAGTGCTACCTAGATAGGACTAGATATAAGACTTGAGAATAACATGATCACTTGACACTTGCTACTTGCTACTTGTACATGATACTTGACACTTGTCACTTGTTATTTGTTTACATGATACTTAACACTTGTTAAATGTCACTTGCACCCGTTTATCTTGCCATGCCATTTGTTTCTGTTTCTTGATTAGAGTTAGTTGCTCTATTTTTCTGTTACATCCTTTCCATGCTATACTTGCTTCCGCTGTTACTCTATTCTTATATATCTTTCCTGTACATATCGCCTGCACTAAAGCAACCCGTAACTTACATTGATGGGCATTTTGTTTCTCTTTTCTTTCCATGCAATTTATTAAATTGCAGATTATGGTGATCAGCTGCCCGATGGAGTAGGTGAACATAGATTCTAGCTGGCTCGAGTTCTGACCTAAACTAATTAGGCTCCATAGATGAACTTGTATTTGCACATGCCTCGATGTCTCCAACTCCAGTGTTTTACATGAGTATTTGATTTAAGGTCGGCAACGGGCGGGTTTGGCCGGATCCATATAGGCCCAAGTCCGAACCCAAAGTTGAAAATATAGGCCCGAACCCGATCTAATTTTCCTTCGGGCTTGAAAACTTAGGCCCGAGCCCGGACCCAAATTAGGCCCAGAATAGGTTCGGGCCTAGGCCCAAACTATTTATGCATATTCTAATATGAGAAAAGTGAGTCTCATATTTGTATGAGGAAATTTTCTCATACAAAGTGAGGTGTCAATTTAAGAGCATTTAGATCATAGTTTTAATCAAATGGCTCATTTGCAAAAATCAATTGACGATTATTTGTTAAATTTCTTAAATAACTGATTTTCTCTCTCCATTCTCTCTATGGCTTTCCACCTTTCCCTCTTCCCTCTTTCTCACACTGTCTCACTTTTTCCTCTTTCCTCTTCCTCTTTCCCTTTCCTCTTTCTCACGGGGAGAGTATTTCTATTTGATATAATCTTGTAACTTTAGTATTTCTTCTATGTAAGTTTCTAATTTTGAACTCGATACTTGCTCTGCTCCATTATAGTCTTAATCCAAAGTACAATTTGTTCAATCTACATTTACAACTATACAATACTAGGAAGATTGTTAAGTATGGTACATAATCCCTAAACAACTACTCATTAATATGCGAAGAGCGAAAATCAAACAATAATAATTGAGGAAAATTGATGAACAGAAGAATTGTGTTCAAACTGTCTCAAATAAAAGCAATAAATTAATTATAAACTACATTTTATCTTATGACTAATTGCAAGCTTCAACATCTATTTTTCAAAGTAGGATGAGATCAAAACAACGGCACAGAAAACTCCTGCAACATAACCACCTGCGAAGCTTACACCGGGCTGAAGAGACTTGCTACATTGGTCCTTAGGTGTGGGAATGGCATACTAATACATCATCTCCACGATTGTCTCAAAAGATGCAAGCTTCATCATTGTATCTGTGAATTTACAATTTTCAATTAGTATACAATGTACAAGCTATAATCGTCATAAACTTGCTTGCACCTTGAGCGCTATACCCGATCATGGTACTTGGTGCCCATCCCCTGAAGAAACCTCTAACCCCTTGTTCTTTCAACACAACACTAAATCTGGATTATGATATTCTTGTATTTTGCTGGGTCAATCTAAAAAATACAAAAAATATACCAAAAAATGAGACAATACTTTAAAGTTGTGAGGTTGAATTTAGCTATATGTTTAGCAGAATATGCGATCAACCTCATAGGAAATCTCTTCTATGAAGAAAACCCCATATAAAAAATTTAAAATTTCAAAGTTACCGGTAACATCAATGCTTGGAAACTTACCCACGCCGCCTCCCTCCTCAAGGTAGGCGGCGGCGTGGGTTAGAGAAGGAGGGAGGCAGCGACGTGAGAAAGAGGAAAGAGGGAAAAGTGAGACGGCGTGAGAAAGAGGGAAGAGGGAAAGGAGGAAAGCCATAGAGAGATTGGAGAGAGAAAATCAGTTATTTAAGGAATTTAACAAATAATTGTCAATTGATTTTTACAAATGAGCCATTTGATTAAAACTATGATCTAAATACAAGCTCTTACATTGACACCTCGCTTTGTATGAGAAAACTTCCTCATACAAATATGAGGCTCCTTTTTCTCTTCTAATATATAACTTTCCAATAAAATAAAACTATATCAAGAATAATATGCGATAAAAAAAATAACAATAATAGGAATACTATAAACTTTAGAGTAATTAACATCTAATTTGTCTATATTAATTTAATTTTATATATAAGGCATAATTTCTATATCTATAAACTTAACACTCATATCAACTACTTACATGAATATTCTCTTAAAAAAATCATACATAAATATACATGATGTATATAAAAGCATACACATGCATATATAAAAATTTGATTCAGGCCTATCAGGCCTAAGCACTTGGGCCCAAACTCGGTCCGAATTTTCTTCGTACCTATAAAATTGAGCCCGAGCCCGGCCCGAAATAAGAATTATTAGTTCAAGCCTACTAATTATCGGGTCGGATCTAGACGGGCCCAGATCGGGTTCGAGCCAATTGTCACCCTTAATTTGATTTAGGAGTTATTGATTGATATGTATGAAATATTTGTAGACGTAGATAAAAAATTGTTGTTGAGACTTGTGAATGAATGAATGAAAGAAAGAAAGAAAGAAAGAAAGGAGGAAGAAGAATATAGACAGCAGGAGAATAATTAATAAAATCATTTCCATAATATTTATAATCACTTAAGGAAGGTACATGATGATGGTGAAAATCGCAGCAGATCAGAGCCGTACGATCCCTGCACGGATCTCAAAGCATCTACATGCAGATTAGCCATCATAGGCCTATTTTACAGGCCTTGGCCCACTCCAAGACATGGGCTTCTCTCAAGCCCATAAAAAATGACAGACTAGGCCCACTAGAATAGACACCCAGCCCATGCTGGCTAGGAGTCAAATCTCTTATCCCATAACTGGGATATCTTATCTCTTCATGGGGAGAGACATAAAGATCCAACAGTCACGATTCGATCTCTTCAGCTGTCTCTCAGGCCTATAAATACACCTCCCCCTCTTTAGTCACCAGGTAATCAATAATTTGCTAGTTTTCACTCTCATACTCTCTATCTTTCTGGTTCTAACTTGAGTGTTGGAGGGTCTGTCGCCGGGGGCCACCTCTCGGTGTTTTAGGCATTTTGCAGGTCCGTCGACTGCATCACCAACCGTCGAATTCATATCACAGAAGGTCAATCAACGATCCAGATTCAATCTCAGGAGCTCCAACATCTTTTAATGGCCAAGGCATAGGTTTGACGTTTAGTAGTTTCCATCAATTATTAACTCACTATCTATTTGCTCCCACACCAAAATAAGCAGCAACAGATTGGCGTCGTCTGTGGAAAACTACATAAGTAAGACTTATCACCATGCCACAAAGACTAAGAGGTAACGGGGCAGCCTCCAGCCATCACATTACCACTCTTCGTCAACCAGCTCCTCCTATGGAAGATCAGATTCCTCCTCAACCGTCACCCTGACAGCCTAATCATGCTCCTTCCAACAGAGAGGCACCGGGGGCTCCTAACAAATCCGTCCTGAACAACATCCTCAGTACGGCCGCATCTCAGTCCATAATGCTTCAACTGGATCCCAAAAGAAGGACGACCAAGTCCTTCGCCGTATCCAAGAAGTAGAAGATCGCCTAGAACGGATGGAGAATGAGATAAATTGGTCCAACAGGGCCTACCGCCCAAATCAACGTCCCTTCTGCGAAACCATCCTCGATGCACCCGTTCTAAGGAACTTCAAAGCTCCTCAATTCGAATCATACAACGGGGAATCAGATCCGACGGACCACATCGAGAGCTTTAGAACACTCATGGTGGTCTACAACGCCACTAATGCTCTCATGTGTCGGACATTTCCCGCAACACTGAAAGGATCAACAAGGGAAAGGTATTCACGTCTGAAACCCAAATCCATATTTTCTTTCAATCATCTCGAGAAACTCTTCATTGCACACTTCGTTACTAGCCGGAGAGCTGAAAAAACCAACGTTTCCTTGCTAGAACTGAAGCAAAACGATGAAGAACTGCTAAAGGACTTCGTCAAGCATTTTACAACTGATACAAGGTCAGTTCTTGTCTTGAACACTTCAGTCGCAACTGCAGCTTTTTGTCACAATGTCACTAATAAAGACCAGAAAACTCCCTCGCAAAAGGCCTCCAAAGGTGCCACTAAGCTCCTGGAAAGAAGTGACAGATACATTAGGGTCGAGGATACTCTCTATCCTCAAGGCAAGAATGATTCATTTTTCGGGCACAAACGGAAGTGTACAAGCGAGGAAGAACTCAGGGAGTTTCAGAAAAATGGTGCAAGTTCACGCCGTCCAACTCTATCGCCACGCTTCGACAAGTTCACTCCTCTCAATGCAAGCATATCAGCCATCCTCACGGAAGTGGAGAAGGACGGAATAATCTGCCCTTCCCCCATGATGTCATCGTCTAGCAGAAGAAGAGACAAAAATAAGTGGTACACATTTTACAGAGATCATGGACACACTACTGACAACTGTCGATCCCTTAAAGAAGAAATGGAAGCCCTAATCCACAGGGGCTATCTCTCCAACTTCTTTCAGAAAGACAACGATGCCGAAAACCCTTCGTTTCGGGGGGTTAATAAGCGTAACCGGAGGCCATACGAACCGCAAGACTCTCAACACATAGCCATCCTCCACTCCATTCATGGAGGCCCGATGGAAGGAGATTCCAACTCCTCCTGCAAAGCCTTCGCCAGTGAAGTCAACTCCACAGATAACATTCTGTCTGCCAAACGCACCGGGGTCCCGATATCTTTCTCCGACAGGGACTTAGAAGGCGTCCAAACACCTCATTGTGACGCATTGGTCATAAACCTTTGCATGCTAAATCATGAGGTATGCCACATTCTGGTGGAGAATGGCAGCTCAGTAAACATCCTCTTCTTGGCCACATTCGAGGCTCTTAAGCTTTCCCGAGACTGACTCGGGTCAGCCGGTTATACACTCCACGAATTCTCAAGTGTCTCCGTTCAAGTAGTAGGAGTTGTCACACTGGATGTGATAGCAAGAAAAGCCCCCACTGTTCGAACGGAAGCACTAGACTCTATGGTAGTCGATGTCTAAGCTGCATACAATGCTATATTCGGTCGTCTCAGCCTAGTGGCATTCCATACATTTGCCTCCGCATTTCACATGAAAACGGAGTCCCCACCAACATCTGGCGCGGGCCAAGCTATAGGAAGCCAACAGGCAGCATGAGCATGCTACACCGCTACAATGGGGGGCTCCATTCTCTCACTCAATGCCATAGAGCAACCGCAAAAAACTGTACATGAGCTTGAAGCCACTACCATAACCAACTTTACTAAGAACTTCCAAACCTGCCACATCATCTCACACCAGGTCCAAACTAGTTCTCATCGTGACACAGTAATAAACCGGAATCCCTCACCCGAAGCCACTCTGCTCAGTCGATAAAAACAAATAATCTTGCCTAAACACATTGGTACATCAGAAGATTTCTCTTTATCTATGCAAAATAGTGGGGGGCTTCCTCCAAAACAGGCAAGTTCAAGCAAGGTCTACCAAGTTATTCGCCTGACGGCTCATCAACTTGAAGACCCGGGAGGCCAGGAGATATCAGCAGGGACATGAAAAAGTAGAACACCTTATGAAGTATGACGAGAATGTCGGAAATGCGCTCTCCTAACAACGAGGTGATATGAAACGTCCTCTCCTAATAGCAATAGCAATAGCAAATTTTCTCAATTTGTAATAGCGGCCAGCCACTAGAGCAGTCGCTTAGTTTTATTTCCCAGCAAATTTTCCTAATTTGTAATAGCAGGCAGCCACTAGAGCAACCGCTTAGTTTTATTTTCCAATAAAACATGGTACGAACCTTTGCAAAGCTGTTGTACAACTCTACAGATGCATACAATGAGTTGAGTGCCAAACTTGTACACAAAAACGGCACCAAAACTCGTTAAAAGCTTCCCGCAAGATGAGTTCAGAGTTCACACCCATGGTTTGAAGTTACTCCAGCAATTTATAATGAAACAAGTTCAGAGTGCGCTTCGTCGTTTGATCTACTCCTACAACCTGTTAATTTATTAAAGCAAACAACGAACTACACGCCCAACTTACATTTAAAGCGGCACTAGGAACTCGTTACAAGCTTTTCTCAACGCAAGTTCGAAATCTAGAACACGAGAATATGCAGCGTACAATCACGCACGTTTAGAACACAACTCACCGATCGATCTGTTCCTACAACTAGTTGAACTTCCTTGGAGGCTCTTGAACAACGATTTGAGTGCCACACTTACACACTTAAGCAGAACCAAATACTCATTACGAGTTTCCCCGTAATACGGATTCAGAGTCCATATCCATGGCTCGACAGAGACTCTAAAAATTTGTAATAACACAAGTTTACAGTGCACTTCGCCATTCGATCTGCTCCTGCAATCCGTTAGCGCCTCGACGACCAGTTCGGAGTCCATGTTCATGGTTCAAAAGAGACTGTCAATTTGCAAAGAAGCAAGTTCAGAGTGCACTTTGCCATTCGAGCTGCTCCTGCAACTTGTTAATACTTAAACTAACAAGTTCAGAATCCATATTCATGGTTCAGAGTTACTCTCGCAACGTGTAATTACACACGTTCAGAGTTAAACTCGTCATTCGATTTGCTCCTGCAACTAGTTAAATTTTCTCAACAACAGATTAAGAGGTCCAAAATCATGGATCAGAGTTACTCTAGCAACACTTTAAAAAACAACACTTGGAGTTCAACTCTCCATTCGATGTGACTCTCACAATCTGTCAGAAGCCCCATACAGCAAGTTTGGAAAACAATTCTTCTTCAGATTTGTCCCTACAACTAGCTGAGTTCAAGACGGAGCAATGCTAAACTCCATCATACACCATCGACAACTCTTTAAGCTATACGCAACAGACTTGAGGCCCTGTTATTTAGCGACAAAGAACCCGTCGATCGCACATCAACCATGACAGCAGGATCAAGCATAAGAAAGGAACTCTTCAAATCACAGAACTATCATAAACTCATATGTTCAGATCTATTAACACTACAGATGTCTGCAAATGCAAAGCGGCCAGTCCAAAGTCTAACTATCTCCAAAAGCAGCTCATACGACTAGCCAACCCCCATGATAATGTATCACAAGACAAGACACCAGCATGTAGAAGACTTCTTATTCCACAAACTATAAGTCCCATTACAACAACAAAGTTACAATGAGTCCATGTTTCACGTCTAGGATTCGCTACCAAAGTCCTGCGAACACTGTACAACAAACTGTCATGTAAGCTGTTCTGCCAGTTATACACACTGGAGAGATGCTCTACCTAATAGAAACAAATCTCCTTACCGGCCTCCTACCAGTTAACAGCTCCACAAGGCCGCCTCAACTCTTGATGATAATATCAAGATAAGTCTTCCTTAACCTAGCAAACTCCAGGTTTATTCGACCACCTTTACTTGAGCAAGCTCCAACTCTACCTCGTTTGAAGCGCCGTGCAAACGGGAGAGTTCCAACTCCGTCAAGCACAGCGTATCACGAAGGAGGGCAAGCTTAGTGTCCCAGGAAACCTTATTCGATGCATGCAACTATTTGTCAGTAAAGAGAAGAATGGAATCATCTCAACGCTGAATAAACACAAGTGACTTCACTTCCACACTAAGAAGATTCAGAATACCCGCAACTCATTCGCTATAAAAATGAGTTTGACGCTCTGCGTGCCACTTTAGTTCCTCCGGCCAGCCGCTCGTCAACATCGAGCAACGGGTCCAACACTCCAATCTCCACTCACCGCTTGAGCTCCATCCACAACTCATTGGTTTCAAACAATGAGTTCTATGCTCCGCTTACCGCTTGAGTTCCATCAACAGCTCGTTGGCTCCAAACAACGAGTTAAGTATTCTACTCTCCGCTTGAGCTCCATCAACAACTCATTGACCCCAAACAACCAGTTCAGCGCTCTGCTTGCCGCTTAAGCTCCATCAACAACTCGTTGGTCCCAAACAACGAGTGCAATGCTCTGCTCGTCGCTTGAGCTCTATCAACAACTCGTTGGTCCCAAATAACGAGTTCAGTGCTCTGCTCGCCGCTTGAGCTCCTTCAACAACTCGTTAGCCCCAACGAGTTCAGCGCTCTGCTCGCTGGTTGAGCTCCATCAATAACTCGTTGGTCCTAAACAACGAGTTCAGCGCTCTGCTCACCGCTTGAGCTCCATCAACAACTCATTGGTCCCAAACAACAAGTTTAGCGCTCTGCTCGCCGCTTGAGCTCCATCAACAACTCGTTGGTTCTAAACAACGAGTTCAGTGCTCCGCTCGCCGCTTGAGCTCCATCAACAACTTGTTGGTCCTAAATAATGAGTTCAGTGCTATGCTCACCGCTCGAGTTCCATCAACAACTCGTTGGTCCCAAATAATGAGTTCAGTGCTCTGCTCGCTGCTTGAGCTCCATCAACCACTCGTTGGTCCCAAACAACGAGTTTAGCGCTCTGTTCGCCACATAAGCCACATCAACAACTTGTTGGCCTCAAACAATGAGTTCAGTGCTCTGCTCGCCGCTTGAGCCCCATCAACAACTCGTTGGTCTCAAACAACGAGTTCAGTGCTCTGCTCGCTGTTTGAGCTCCATCAACAACGCTTTGGTCCCAAAAAACGAGTTCAGTGCTCTACTCGCCACTTGAGTTCTATTAACAACTCGTTGGTCCCAAACAACAAGTTCAGTGCTCCGCTCGCCGCTTGAGCTCCATCGATAGCTCGTTGGCTCCAAACAACGAGTTAAGCACTCTGCTCACCGCTTGAGCTCCATCAACAACTCGTTGGTCCCTAATAACGAGTTTAGCACTCTACTCGCCGCTTGAGCTCCATCAACAACTCGTTGGTCCCAAACAAGTTCAGCGCTCCGCTCGCCACTTGAGCTCCATTAATAGTTCTTTGGCTCTAAACAACGAGTTAAGTGTTCTACTCGCCGCTTGAGCTCCATCAACAACTTGTTGGTCCCAAACAATGAGTTAAGCGCTTCGCTCACCGCTTGAGCTCCACCAATAGCTCGTTGGCTGCAAACAACGAGTTAAGTATTCTGCTTACCGCTTGAGCCCCATCAACAACTCATTGGTCCCAAACAACGAGTTCAACGCTCTGCTCTATGCATGAGCTCCATCAACAACCCGTTGGCCCAAAACAATGAGTTCATTGTTTCGCTAATTGCTTAAGCTCCATCAGTAACTCGTTGGCTCCAGACAACGAGTTCAACGCCTTGCTCTACGCTCAGGCTTCATCAATGACTTGTTGGCTCCAGACAATGAGTTCAATGCATTGGTCCTTGATTTGGCTCCATCAACAACTCGTTGATCCCAAACAACGAGTTCAATGCTCTGCTCTCTGCATGAGCTTTGTCTATAACTTATTGGCTTCGAACAACGAATCCTACGCACATTGGCTCCCCACAATAAGCCCAATGCCTTGGAATTTGCTCGAGCATCACCTACCGAATAACGAATTCAATGCTCTGCTCTCCGCAAGAGCTCCATCAATAACTCGCTGGGGCCAAACAACAAGTTCCAGCTAAAGTTCATCTCATAGCTCTCCCTACAAACTCGCTGGGTCATACGGCAGTTTCTACGTCCCACTCTATCTAAGAGTTGTCTCTAAACTTGTCAAAGTCAAACGGCAGTTTCTATACCAAATCAATCAAGGAGTTTTCTCTACATGCTTGCTGGGTGAAAACAGCAGGTGCAACATCCAACTTTGTCATAGAGTCTTCTCTAAACTTGTCGGGATCAAACGACAGTTTCTACATCAGCTCTATCTTAGAGTTGTCTCTAAAATTGCCAGAGTCAAACGGCAGTTTCTGGACCAACTCAATCAAGGAGTTGTCTTTACAGGCTTGCTGGGCGCAAATAGCAGGTGCAACGTTCAACTCTGTCATAGAGTCCTCTCTAAGCTTGTTGGGAACAAACAAAATGTTCAACATACAACTCTATCACGGAGTTTCCTCTATAAACTCACTGGGGTCAAATGGCAGTTTCTACATCAGCTCTATCTCAGAGTTGTCTATAAACTCACCGGAGTCAGACGACAGTTTCTGGACCAACTCAATTAAGGGGTTGTCTCTACACGCTTGTTGGCCACAGACAGCAGGTGCAACATCCAACTCCGTCATAGAACCATCTCTAAGCTTGTCGGAAACGAACAACAAGTTCAACACACAACTCAGCCACGAGTTGCCTCTACAAACTTCGCCAGGATCAAACAGCAGTTTCTATAACAACTCTATCTCTGAGTTATCTATTAACTCACCGGGGTCAAACGATAGTTTCTACATCAGCTCTACCTCAGAGTTGTCTCTAAACTCGTCGGAGTCAAATGGAAGTTTCTAGACCAACTCAATCAAGGAGTTGTCTTTACACGCTTGCTAGGTGCAAACACCAGGTGCAACGTCCAACTCTGTCATAGAGTCTTCTCTAAACTCGCCGGGACCAAACGGTAGTTTCTACATCAGCTCTATCTCAAAGTTGTCTCTAAACTCGCCGGAGTCAAGCGGTAGTTTCTAGACCAACTCAATCAAGGAGTTGTCTCTACATGCTTGCTGGGTGCAAACAGCAGGTGCAATATCCAACTCTGTTATAGTGTCTTCTACAAACTTTGCCGAGATCAAACAACAGTTTCTGCAACTCTATCTCAGAGTTCTCTCCAAACTTGCTGGGATCAAACGACAAGCTCTATGTCGGCTCTATTTCAGAGTTGTCTCGAAACTCGCCAGGGTCAAACGGCGGTTTCTACAACAACTCTATCTTAGAGTTCTCTCCAAACTTGGTAGGATCAAACAGCAAGCTCTACTTCAACTCAGTCAAAGAGTTAACTCTACAAATTTGCCGGGATCAAACAGCAAGCTCAACATTCAACTCCGTCGCAGAATTCTATACACACTTGCCGGGCGCAAATGGCAGGTTCAAACGTTCAACTCTGTAACGGATATGCCACAGTAACTTGTTGGGATCAAACAGCAAGTCTGCAAACAGCTCTCCCAGGATAGCTATATGTGTACAAAATCCACCAATCGACGATGATGGAGTAAAAAACTGGGTGTATATATATATATATATATATATATATATATATATATATAGTCCCCTTCGGTTGCACACTACTTTTGGTGGGCACTCCGTGAGCACTCATGAAATAAAGACCCTATGAAAAATCCGAACCGCTCATATTGTTCTATATGCCTAAGATAGCCTAACAATAAAAAGTCAAGTAATTTGAAGTTCATTTGCCCATCCATCATGCTGTTAGAATTTTCAGCCATACAATTTTGTGATGATGTAAATCATGGACAAATAAATTTCAAATTAATTGATTTTTTATTGTTAGGCTATCTTAGGTATATAGAACAATATGAGCGGTTCAGATTTGTCATAGGTGCTTTATTTCGTGAGTGCTCACGGAGTGCTTACCAAAGTAGTGTGCAACCGAAGATTTCTCTCTCTCTCTCTCTCTCTCTCTCTCTCTATATATATATATATATATATATATATATATATATATATATATCTGTGTGTGTGCGTATATATATATATATATATATATCTGTGTGATCAATGCTTCAGAAATTTTTGCCCTTGATCAAGCTTTTTGGCCGTCATATCAACCTCAGCACGCGAGTCGGCTCTGATCAACGAGCTCGCTTCAAAATGCGAATCAGGTCTGATAAATTCAAAAAATTATTTTAAAATCATTTAAAATTCTAAAAAACAATTAAAAAATTCATAGATAATTATTTTAAATCAGAAAAAATAATTAAAATTGAATTTATCAATTGTAAAATTTGAAAAAGTGATTTTGAGATTACAAAAAATTTCATAAAATTCGGAGAAATCCAGAGAATTATGGAAAAATTCCAGAAAAATTTCATAAAATTCGAAAAAATCCGAAGAAATATGAAAAAAATCCAAGAAAATTTTCACTGCCTTCAGAAACCATAGATCAGTTTCAGGTATCTCCGAACACTCCGACTGCTCAGATTATACGCCAGATTCAAAAAAATGAGACATACTACTACCCAAAAGCCAAGAAAATTGCCTTTCGGGAGTAGGGGGTTTATGATAATGGTAAAACTCGCAGCAGATCAGAGCCGTACGATTCCTACACGGATCTCAAAGCATCTACAGGTTGATTAGCCATTACAGACCTATTTTACAGGTCTGGGCCCACTCCGAGACATGAGCTTCTTTCAAGTCCATAAAAAGTGACAGACTAGGCCCACTAGGAGGACACCCAACCCATGCTGGCTAGGAGTCAAATCTCTTATTTCCTAACAGGGATATCTTATCTCTTCAGGGGGAGAGACATGAAAAATCCAACGGTCACGATTCGATCTCTTCAGCTGTCTCTCAGACCTATAAATACCCCTCCCTTCTTCAGTCACCAGGTAATCAATAATTTGTCAGTTTTCACTCTCATACTCTCTCTCTTTTTGGTTTGACTTGAGCGTCGGAGGGTGTGTCGCCCGGGGCCACCCCCGCTGTTTCAAGCATTTTGCAGGTCCGTCAGCCGCATTACCAACTGTCGAATTCAGATCACAGGAGGTCAATCAACGATCCAGATTCAATCTCAGGAGCTCTAACCTCTTTTAACGGCTATGGCACAGATTTGACTTTTTGTAGTTTCCATCAATTGTTAACTCACTATCTGTTTGCTCCCACACCAAAATAAGCAGCAATAGTACACTAATTAATTAAGTTGATTTGCATAATGATACTATAATAATCAATTTAGGGAAAATGGCAGCCACCTAAGTGCACATCATTTATAGCCTATCAATTATGGGTAAGTTTCTAGCCACAAATTTTTCTTACTACCTTTTACTTTACAAGGTGGTTGTATAATAGAAGAAAGTTTTGCTATATGGGTCATAGGAGATGGTTGTATGATACACATTTATTGAGGGCAGAGACAACGATATTTGATGGTATTGATGAGTGGGGGCATAGACAACGACATTTGATGGTATTGATGAGTGGGGGCATGCTCCTGGAACTTCATCTGGGTCACATGTGTTGAGGTAGCTAGAATATCATCAGTTCAAATATGGAAAAGAACCACAAGTCAGCAAAAATGGCAAGAAAAGGGTAAGGGATGAGCAACATGAGGACACTAATCTATGCGACGCATATGAGTGTCATAGTATGATGGATTTAGGCGCATGGAAGAAGAAGAGTATTTTCTTCAAGTTGCCGTAACTTATTGCGCCATAATTTAGATGTGATGCATATCGAAAAAAATATCGGTGAAAATTGTATAGGAACAGTTATGGGAGATGATCGAAAGACAAAGAACAATCTCAAGAGCCGCCTTGATTTGGAGTCAATGGGCATCCGTCTTGATTAGAAAGTTGGCATTTTTGTGATCTCTTTCTGAGTATACTGAGATTGGTTGGCAAATCATCATCATTGGGGGAAGTTGCTTGGGCTGCCCTGCCCTTTGAGGAGGTGGAGTTTTCTTTGCTTTGATTCTTGACATAATGTTTCTATTAGATTTTTAATTTCCAGTCATCTCAAGTCACTTTCTTCCTACTGTGCATTGTCATGGGTGTTGCCAAACATAAAAAGTATTCAAGTTTTTGGATTGTTTTTTACGTTTATAAGATGTTAGATTGATTTAATGGGTTGGTCTTAGAGTCTTAGTAAGGTGAGGTTTCGCTGTTGCGAAAAAATATTTGGTGGTTCCTCCGTAGTCTAGATAGTTTTTGACAGGTTCGGGTTGTGAGATTATTTGGGAGGTTTTGTGGGATTTAGCATCGCAGAACATTGTAAGTGAGCTTGAAATTTTACTTAAAAACCAGGTTTTAGAATGCCTAAATTTGATGCATTGCAAGTTAACTATTTTTTGATGGTTTGTCTAAGTTGATTTCGGTAATTGGGTTGGTTTCTTCCATTATGTTGTCAGCCTTCTTTTGAAATAATTAGATTGCGAAAGATAGTTAGCTAATATTAGATTGTTATCCTCCATCTGAAACTAATTAATTCAGCTGAGCCATTCCTATCTTTAAACATCCAAACTACCCTTTTAAAAAAAAATCTAAGGACACTTGTATTTGTTGTATATTTATGTAGGCTTGATAGATGATACTTTTGGTACTTGTTTCTGAGTTTGTTTCAGTTTGGTTGGAAGCACATGCTAATACATGAATCATGAAAATTACAGTTAATGCATATCACTGATTATGATGATTTCGAGAATTGGTATATATTTACAGAGCATGACACACCATGTATTCCTTGAGATATACTTGACGATATCAAATTTTGTTCAGTCTGCTGCTACCATTCCATATTATCAGTAAGCTTGGATTGCTGTTTTCTGAAAGCTATATAATATTTGTTGAAAGAATGATTTTCAGAACAAATTTTATGTTATCGTAAAGGCCTTTCAGCATTTTCAAAATCATTTGATTGTTCTCGAACTTAAAAGAGAGCTGAATGTCGAAATTTCATCTCATATTTTTTTAAAGTTAATGATGAACAGTGAAACTACAATTGCTTGATATATCTTGATTTCCCTGCCTTTTGTTTTTTTTTTTAGGTGAAAGGTGGAATAATGCCACCCTGTTTCATTAATAAGAAATTAATAAAACAACCCCGGTGTCGAAATTAATCTGTTTCCCTGCCTTTTGTTCATATGTTTATTACATACATTGCTCAAGCTTCCTTATCTAGTTCAATATGAACTTCGGGAGCAAGGTCAGTTGAAATATAGTAACTGTATATTCTGTTTCCTAATCTATAGGAAACAGACTACCCAAATCTCTCATCTCCCCAATCTTTTCTCAATCTCCTTTCTTTTTCTCCAAGAATGTAATTCTTATATATAGATGTATACAGTAGAGAAATAAATAAATAAGAATAACAATTTCACCCAAATCTGTTTTCAACATGGTATCAGGGCCTAAAATATTCTAGGCTAAGTGAAGAAGAAGAAGATTCCGATCACTCTTCTTCTTGTCTTCAAAAATCGCCAAACTCCTGTCGAAATCTCCTGCTGTCGACTCCGATCCCATAGTCGACTTCCCCTGGTAGCATCCCTAAACTCCCGCAACTCCAAAACCCCGACGCCCCTCCCCTTCGTCGTCGTCGTCATCAAATCCCTGACATCCCCGACCTCCGATCCATCCGACTTCCCCTGGCACCATCCCCTAACTTCCACAACCCCGAACCCCCGAAACCCCTTTGCTTCGTCTCTGAAGGCTCCGATCCCGACGCTCCTGAAGGCTCCGATCCCGATGCCTCTTTTTGAAGGCTCCGAACTCAACGCCCCCCTTCTGCAATCAGATCTGATCTCCCCACTTGTTTTGAAGCAAGATCAGATCTGTGTTCGAAGTCAGATCTGAGTATTCGCTAGATTAGATCAGATCCGTTCGATCCAGATCAATTCTTTGTTGATGTTGAAGATCTAGTATGTTGAAGATCAAAATTTTGTTTGCGGTTTGTTGAAGACTTGGAGCTGTTCTTGGCCAAGTTGTGTCGTATGTTATTGGTTACTGAAGACCAGATTCGTTGTTTTTCTTGTGCCGCTACCATGGGACAAACTGATGAAGCTGAGAAGAGTACTGGACTCACCTCTACATTAGTTACAGCTGCAGGTAATAATGGTAAAATATTTAATATTTCTGTCTCTGTTATGAATAATGTATGGATAATTGATTTGGGTGCTACCGATCATATGACTTTTGATTCTAGACAAGTTCAAAATTTTCAACCATCCACCAAATCAACTGTGTCCACTGCCAATGGTGATCCTGCCACTGTTACTGGCGAGAGTACCATACCTCTCACAAACAACCTAACCTTAGATACTGCCCTAGTTGTGTCATCCTTTAATTTTAACCTATTATTAGTTGCTCAAATAACTACTGCCTTACATTGTATTGTAGTCTTTTGGCCTTCACATTGTGTATTTAAGGATATTTGGACTCGCAAGACGATTGATAATGAGGTTAGACACAAGAAACTCTATTACCTACATTTAGAATCTGAAAGTTCAAGTAAATTGACTCAAGCTCTAAGTATGGAAGGATCCGAAGATGAGAATAAGAAATTAGATATTTGACTATGACATCGACGTCTAGGGCATGCTTCTTTTGGTTATTTGAAGAAATTATTTTCAAGTTTATTTTTGAAGTTAGATATTTCTGCTTTTCGATGTAATGTGTGTGAACTCGCAAAAGGTCACCATATCTCTTTTCCTCTAAGTCCAAGTAGAAGCTTTTTTCCATTTATGATTATTCATTCTAATGTTTGGAATCCATCCAAAATCACTACATTTAAAGGAGCCAAATGGTTTCGGACATTTATTGATGACTATACTCGTATGACCTGGATTTGTTTGATGAAGTCGAAAAGTGAAGTTAGTGGTTTGTTTCAGAAATTTTACAAGCATGTTATGATTCAGTATAAATCACAGATTCAAGTTCTCAGGAGTGATAATGGGGGAGAGTACATGAGTTCGAATCTGCAACAATATTTGGTGGAACACGGCATTGTTCACCAGACTACATAGTTATATACACCTCAACAGAATGGGGTTGTAGAAAGAAAAAATAGACACTTGCTTGAGGTGGTTCGTGCTTCTCTTATCCATGGAATATGTCACTCATTTATTAGGGGAAAGCCCTTCCTTCTGCTGCATATTTAATCAACCGAGTTCCTTCTAATATCCTAAACTTCCTCATACTATTTCAAGCATTAACTGAAGCTGAATGCACCAAAAGTCATCAACTTGCCACCACGTGCGTTTGGGTGTGTTGCATTTGTTCATCTTCATCAACATGAACGCAATAAGTTAACTCCTCGAGCTGTCTGCTATGTTTCGTGGGATATGCACAGAACAAGAAAGGGTATCAGTTCTATCACCCACCAACGCAAAAGATGTTTGTGACTATGGATGTTGTGTTCCATGAAGATGAGATGTATTTTTCTTCTTCTACAACTGAACTTCAGAGGGAGTACCGAAGTGAAGTTCAGACTCTTGGGTATGATGAAGGTGTTAGTGAAGTTCAGTGTTGTAATATTCCGCAAAATAGCATATAGCTATTTTGCATCGAAATCTGTGCGCAATTGAGAATTGCACACGATTATGTATTTTCTAATAACAATTTATTGTTATTGAGAAATATCAGATTTATTGTCTACCTTATTTTATAATTTTGAAAGATTATTATGAGGTAGTTTTAATGTATTTTTGTATCGTTTATATTATTAAAGTAGAGTTTGGGGTTTATTTGAAATATATTTAGACTAGGGGGGCTTATATGAAATTTTCCCTTACATTATTTATTTATTTTTCTTTTTTATAAAACTCCACCCCACCGCCTTCCTTCTCCATTTCCGTCTGCTTCTCCCGTTCCTTTCCCCAACCGAACCCAGCCAAAACCCATGTCGGCTCTCTCTCTCCCGCTCAAATCCCCTCCTTTTCTCCATGGTTTTTCAATTAAATTGAGGGGTAGACTAATAGAAGGGTTCTCTACATCGTGGCGGTGTCCGTTTTTCGAAAGGATTTCTGGAAGGTAAACCCTATTTTATTTTATTGTATAAAATTAAGTGTTCCAATTTCTATTGAGTAGGAATATGGTAGTAGGGAGATTATAAGGGGTTGGGTGTTACAGATACAATAAATTTGCAAGTTGATAGAGGATTTGCAAGTTGCTAATAAATTAGGGTTTTGGGTTTGTAAAAGAGAACTATATGTATATGAATTAGTTCTCGTATGGTAGTAGAAATTGTAGTTGGATTATTAGAATAATTTTGGGGTGCTTTTAGTAATTGTTCGAAAATGGGAATCTTGTCGGAATTCGAATGATTACGTGCAAAGCACGTGTGCATCCTGGGTGTTCAATAGAATGCCTATGTGACATTGGAGTTAGTATTATTATTTTTTCGTAACGGGTTTGGATGCTTGAGCCTTGATTGCTTTGAATTTTGATGATAGGATGTACTAGCGGCTTTGGAGACGTGGTGGCGCTTCGAGTCTTTGCGGGACAATTTTTGAGTATGATTATGCTAAATATATGTTTACTGTTATGATAAAATCTTAGGCGGTTTTGGAGCAATCCTGGTTTAATTCAGCCAAATGAAGTTTTAATTTAAAATACAGGAAGTTCTTATTTGTTAAAAGTTATGTGGTAAATTGGTGTGTATGTGGTGAGTTGATGGGATTTTAAATATTCGGTGTGATGGTGATGTATTGTGTAGATATACATACATGGGGTTGTGATGTATATGTGAATTCTTAGCTTGTGGGAACGTTTGGAGAATTTTGATTATCATTGTATGATAAGTGGAATGCTAAGAAGGATAGTTGTATGGTAAAGAACAACTCATTTTTTATATGAGCTTGTTAAGAAGCATGTTTATGAGGGTAAGTTGGGAAATTCTTGCTCTGAAATGGTTAAGAATTTGGAAAATTGACCAACTAGAGAGTCGTAGTAGGGAGTCATAGCTTTCTAACCCATCTGGAGTTTTGTAATTCCATTTTATAGGTTGAGAGTTATAATTTTCCAAAGATGGAATAGATCCAATCTTAGTTAAAGTATTATTGGCTAAGAAAACCAGTTTCTCTCTGTTTGTACACCTGATGGAACTTGTGTTTTCGAGAACTCAAATGATAGAGTCTGAAAGAGGTGTTCAAATTAAGAAGTCAAAATAGACAATCCCACCTTCCCATAGGACCCGGAATTGAGAATTTCCGATGAGTGAGCAAACTCTTATGATATTGGAAAGGTGCAGCGAGTGCAAGAAGAATGTACTATTGAGAGTACATGAGGTTTTATAGTATCAAGTAATTTTGTATTGTGTGTTGGAAGTTATGGACGTGCAAGCTAGCGACCTGTTGATTAGACTAAACTTCAAGTTTAAGTTGACCTCAGAACGGTGGGACCGTTGACTGCCATACGGTGGGACCGTATATCTTTATCGTCATGGCTGTTGACTGCAGAACGGTGGGACCGTTGACTGCCATACGGTGGGACCGTATATATTTATCGTCACGGCTGTTGACTGCAGAACGGTGGGACCGTTGTCTGCCATACGGTGGGACCGTATATCTTTATTGTTACGGCTGTTGACTGCAGAACGGTGGGACCGTTGACTGCCATACGGTGGGACCGTATATATTTATCGTCACGGCTGTTGACTGCAGAACGGTGGAACTGTTGTCTGCCATATGGTGGGACTGTATATCTTTATCGTCATGGCTGTTGACTGCAGAACGGTGGGACCGTTGACTGCCATACGGTGGGACCGTATATATTTATCGTCACAGCTGTTAACTGCAGAACGGTGGGACCGTTGACTGCCATACGGCGGGACTGTATATCTTTATTGTCACGGCTATTGACTGCAGAACGGTGGGACCGTTGACTGCCACACGGTGGGATCGTATATCTTTAAATTCGTCACGGCTGCTGACTGCAGAAGGTGGGACCGTTGGCTGCCATACGGTGGGACCGTATATCTTTAAGTTCGTCACAGCTGTTGACTGCAGAACGGTGGGACCGTTGACTGCAACCTCATTTCCACAATATATCGGGAACAGAAAGTAGACCGAATTAGAATGCATTGCGTAGCGAGGGTTCGAATCCCTAAACTTGGAGACAACGGCTTGATTTGGAAAGTATGTAGTATGGAATGCATACATTTCCAAAGTATCGCTTGCATTAGACTAAGTACATTGGCTTGACCTGGGCCACATGTAGTATGGGATGCATGTGTGTCCAGGGTCTTGCAGACGTTAGATTAAGTGCATCTGTTCTATACTCTGCATTTTTGCATTAGACTCAGGTCACGACATACACGAACACTAGGAAATCTAGATACACGTTTATTTTCCATTCAAGCTGAATTGTGAGTGTGATAGTTGAACTGCGTAATGAGTGCGAAAGTGATGTGTTGCGAGACGTGATGATATGTGTTGTAAGAAATGAATGAATGCGATGTTATGTGATATGAAATTGGGAAGGATTATAAGTCGTGAGTCTGTAATTGCAATTGTATGGTAAATATGGTAAATATGGTGCAGATTATAAGTCGTGACGTCGTGAGTCGTGAGTCTCCTTGTCACGGTGGTCCTTAGACTCTGCCAAGGTCGACATGCCGACCACGGAGCTCTGGGCGTCAACCGGTCGAACACGCTCCAGCAACAGCAACGCCGAGGGAACCCCCTCCGTTCGCCGGCCTCCCGAGGAGGATCCCGTCCTCATCCCAGACATACCCAGCATCGTCTTATAACGGTGTATCTCCATCTCCTTCTCCACTATGACGTCACGAAGGAGCCTCTCAGACGAGGGCCGCTGCACCGACGCACTCGACATGGTGTACCCGAGGCCGGCGCTTCCGAGGTCCCGATCCACCATTGCCCTCTTCAGCCGGGTCGCCTCCGCGTTCAGAGCCTCAGACTTATCCTGATAATAGTTAAAGGCGGCATCCTGATCGCGAGCCCCCTCGCGGTAGTGGACCAACGTGGCCTCCAGGACCTTGATTTTACTTCGGAGCCACGCCACGTCAGAGCGATGGGGATCCACCTCGGGAAGAAGAGTCGTTACCTAAAAGGAAACCAACCACCACTCAAAACACATCGGCAAAAGGGTCCGGAAACATCCGGAGTCAAAATACTTGGCCAATCAAAAAATCATTTTTCATATAAAATAAAATTTCATACAAAAATGCGGTGGCCTGTCTGCGGTCAGCAAATACAACAAAGAAGAGAAAGAAGACAAAAACAGGGAGGCAAGCAGCCTAGTTCCCCCTTCTGCGTCGGCCGGGTTCGCAGGTGGGTCGGCGGCCGATCCGACGACTGGTCCTTCACGCATGTCCCCTTCGGGAGTCTTCGGCCGTGGCTCGACTTCCAAGTCATAATTGAGGCCGGTTAGGTCGATGGTCGGATAGAAGTGCCTCACGTGGCTGAGGGCCTTCTCATAGACCTCATTCTGGGCCGCAATTACCATGTCCTGGCCCGTCGTCATCAATACCTCCTTCTCCTTCGCAAACTTCTTCTTCAGGACGCCTACCTTCTTAACCCACTCGGCCTCCTTGGCATCGTGCTCGACCTTCAGTTGCTGCTCCCTCTTGTGCGAGCCCTCGAGCTCGATCTTCATCTCCTTCATCTCCTGCTTATACTTATCCGCCCGTCCTCGCTCCTGCTCCACGGCTGCCTCGTAAAGGCTCTTCACCTTGGCCCCCTCCAGACAAACCTGCGGCAACCAAGAACGGCTCAGGAAAAACTCGCTTCACGAAAAATTACAGGGGAAGGGGGTTGGCAGACTTACCAGCATGCTCGCCTGCGATAAGCGCATGAATGCCTCCTCCACAGTCTCGCCGCTCATATTCTCACGGTCCCGGGGAGTCGCCAGCTTCTCCACCACCTCGATGGCGTTGGGCCCGTGAGTTAGGCTGTCCCCCTCCTGTATCGACCAAGCCGGTGCCCACGGCCGTTGCACCTCCTCCACCACAATGTCCACTCCCTCGGCTCCGACCAGAGGGGCCTTCCCCTTGCTGCGATCGACCACCTTAGCCTGGCCCGGGCTCGAGCGACCACCTCCGAGGTCGTCCTCTTAGCCCTTTGGTCGCCACGGGCCTCGGAGACGACCTGGGACGACTCCCTCGTCCTCTTCGCTTGGCCCCCCTCCTCGGCCTTCTGCTTCTTCAAGGCGAGCCTCCTAGCCTTAATCGATTCTGGATCCATACCTGCAAGAAGATCCATTAAGGACAATGAGCTCGAAAGAACGACAAAACAAGAAAAAAGAAACGACTACATACTAGACACGGTCGGGCTCAGTCCGACGCTGACCAGATGACCCTCCGTCACCCTCGGCCAGCTGATGTTGTGCCCCAGACGGAGATGCTCGATATGTCTCCACTCCTCGGCAGACAGATCCTTCTGCTTCGGCGCTTTGAAGTTTGGTTTGTAAAAGTTCCATCGGGTGGGGATGTCCCAAGGTTCCGCGCTCCGGATCACGAAGTATTTCTGCTTCCACTCCTTAATGGAGTCCGGATGGCCGTGGACTATCTTCCCCCGGCTCCGAGGAGAGATATAAAAGATCCCCTCGGACTCCCCCGACGAGCTGATCCCCAGCATCGCGCGGAACACATCCAACCGAAGCGGCACCTTCCTTTCCACACAAAGCAACACGAAGCATACCATCTGCTTCCATGAGTTCGGTCCATACTGCATCGGGGCCAGAGACGCCCAATTGAGCACCTCCCGGATAAACGGATGGATCGGCAGCCTCAGCCCGAAACCGAATGTGTCTATAGGGAAGATGCAGTACCACTCCGGTAGTGGGTCGGTGGGACGGAGGTCCGGGCTCGGTAACATCAGCTCGTAACCGAACCCAATGTGGAAGGCCGACTGAACAACCTCCAGATCACCTGCCTCCAGGATTGTCGGCAGCGCATCCATCCTCACCTTCTTCCGACTCGGCGATGAAGGCTGCACCCCGTACAGCTCCTTGTCGGAGAGGTCGTCTGGGTACCGCCTAATCGGCTTCGGCCGCACCGATGACCCTGTCACTGTATTTCGAACAGGGGACGTCTCCCTCGGACGGCTGGCCTTCGCCCCCTTCTGCCTTGGCATCCACTTCTTCTTGGCCCTCTCCGACGAAGGGGTAGCTAGGGGCTCGAGGACGGTCGCCGTGGAAGAGGAGTCTGCACCCCAATTCCGCCTCCGAGCCAAGGATTTTCTCCCAGTACCCTTCCTCCGAGCCTTAGCCGCTTCGGCCTCTCCATCGCCTTCACTATCACTACTGTCCTCCTCCGAAACCAGATCCAATATCTGCACCCCGTTCGAGCTGTCACTACTGTCCTCCTCCTCGGAGTCGCTGCTCTGCACCACGTACGGCTTCCGGACACGTAGGGGCTTCACATCATACACCCTGGTGTCCTCTTCCCACGACGTCGAGTCTGAGAGCCCTGCACCAGGGTTGTCTTCCCCCCTCGAGGTCAAAGCTGACGAGCCGGACTGAGCCCTAGATATGCTAACGGAATAAAGCTAAAACTAACCTGTGTTGCCTCGGAAAGACGAGCCGGTGCTGCTAATCAAGAGGGCGAGCGCCGAGGTGCTTTTGTTTTTCTTTTGGGGAAGACTGCGAGAGAGAGATAGGCGAAAACAGGAGAAGAGTGGGGGGTATTTATAGAGGAAAGGTTGACTCCTCGATTCTCGCGTTACTGTTCCTTGATTCGCGTGAGACTATTCCTAGAAAATCATGCCACTCCTCGATTTTCGTGTTACTATCCCATGACGTCACCCAGTTGGGCGGTTGGCAACCCCTCGGTTCCCGCTCAAATGCTGCCGGATACAGGGGTCGGCCCGGAAAGAAGGCCCCGGTACCCCAGCGCCACCACTTGTTCTTGTCAACAGAGGAAAAGTTTTGTTTAAAGTTTTAAGGCGCTCGCCTTGGACGAGCGCCCCGGGCTCCAGAACTCGGTCGGATCTCCTCTCACCCGCGAGCAGCTCGGGGCTTATGACCTCGAAAGCCGAAACCCCGAACTGTTCGAGGGTGGGAGAAAAACCACCATCGCCTGGGACCCTATCGGAAAACGGATCGGCCCGCCTCCCATCCCTATCTCGTTCAGGCAAACAGCCCTCAGAAACCGTCGGCCCGAAAAGAAGACAGAGATTACAGAAGAGCCATCCATCTGAGGCTCCTTATCCTCTGGGCCCGGACTTCGGTCGATACCCCTCACGTCCCGATCTCTCTTGGGCAAACAACCCCATCAGGGCCGTGGACCCAAGAGAAGATCCGGACGGCAGAGTAACCACCAATCCGGGGCTCCCAGAGTTGAAAATTTTCAAGTATCAGGCGTCCGCCCCAGGCAGACACCTCTGATGGTCGATGGACCACTCCCGATGTGATCGAAAAGGCAGTGGGGGCGTGGGGTATTTATAGCCTCCCCCAAACCTGCCATTATGGCCCCTGGGAAGCCAAGCGACGGAAGCCCAACCGTCACGCCTGGGGAATTGAAGCACCGCGCATTTATTAGGGGACATCATTAATGCCCCTGGGAAGTTGGAAAATCGCACACACCCCGGAGCGCCATTAACGGTCCGTGAAACAGTAATCAACTCAGGGCAGCCTTCTCGCGAAGGCCCAACCGCTCGCCATCACCCTTGCCGACCCATAAACCCTCGCCAGTCTGAGGTCAGGCTGAGCACAAGGGCAGCCTTTTTACGAAGGCACAACGGCTCGCCATCGTCCTTATCGACCCATAAACCCTCGCCAGTCCGAGGTCAGGCCGAGCACAAGGGCAGCCTTCTCACGAAGGCACAACGACTCGCCATCACCCTTGTCGACCCGTAAATCCTCACCAGTCCGAGGTTAGGCCGAGCACAGGGGCAGCCTTCTCACGAAGGCACAACAGCTCGCCATCACCCTTGCTGACCCGTAAACCCTCGCCAGTCCGAGGTCAGGCCGAGCACAGGGGCTGCCTTCTCACGAAGGCACAACGACTTGCCATCACCCTTACCGACCCGTAAACCCTCGCCAGTCCGAGGTCAGGCCGAGCACAAGGGCAGCCTTCTCACGAAGGCACAATGGGGCCATCACCCTTGTCGACCCGTAAACCCTCGCCAGTCCGAGGTCAGGCCGAGCACTAGGGCAGCCTTTTTGCGAAGGCCCAACAGCTCGCCATTGTCCATGCCGACCCGTAAACCCTCGTCAGTCCGAGGTCGGGCCGAGCACCAGGTTTCACCGTCAAGCACCGGCCCCAGAGGCCCCCGGAAAACCTCTCCCGTTCTTCTCCACGACTAAAAATACTCCTCCACAGCTAACTCTCGCATCCCCGCAGGAGTGGGGGGCTTGTGAGGTGGGATAAAAATGACCCAAGGCCCATCCAGGGCCCAGGATTGCTTCCAATCAATAGCACGCCAGCTCGGCACCGGACCGTCATGCCCTCGGAGCCGAGCCAATAACTCGCCCGACGAAACCGGCCTCCTCGTTCCAACGATCCGCCACGACCTTCGGCCTCCGATCCTCGACAGTCCCGTGGTCCCCCCATCAGCCTAGTAAGGGATAAGGATGACCTGGCGCTACCTAGGCCATTCGATCCTCCCAGAGGCACAGGGACCCCACGATCCGTCACGTCAGCTCCAAAACCACCTAGGGCCTTGCCACGTCAACCCTAAACCACCCATGGTACTGCCACGTCTGTCCTAACCCCCCTGGGCCTCCTGCCACGTCAGGCCCATGGGCTTTCGGGTCCAGACCCGGCTCCCAAACGGATCCAAACCTGGTTGGGATTATCTATAAATACCAGGCCCTCTCCCACCTTTACAGGTAATCAACTTTTGCCCACTCAAACCCTAGTTACTGCTACTCTACCTCAAAGACTAACTAGATCGTCGGAGAGTTTGCCACCGGGATCAACCCCGGTGTTCCAAGACCGTTTGCAGGTACGCGAGGCTAAGCATCCCAATCCGAGCCGATCCTCCAGTACCGAAGCGAGCCTCCCGCTCACCGTCCAGCACCGCATCCTTCCACCATTACAAATCGAGTCCGAACTCATACCTAGTGCATCCACAATCTTCCCAAAAACCAAAAATAAACCGCATCATATATATATATATATATATATAAGCCTATTGTTTTATAGAATTCAAAATTTGAAAAGATAGGAAATCGATTACAGCAGATTTTTTGTCTAATTTTTTAAATTTTGGAAAGTAGCGGAAAGAGAGAGAGAGAGATTCATATCGACCACTCAGCAATTGAATATAGTACAGTTCGTTCGTCCTAGTCCATTCATTTCTATGGCTGGAGTTAATTCACATATCCATTCATGTGACAAGACTCCAGCTTGCACATTTATGATTTATTACACGTTCTGTCCATCAGCGAAAACATGTCTATATATTCACTACCTTCCATACGTAGTAACAAGTTAATCAAACATGGATCACTATAACAACCCTAATCTGTACATTTTGCTCTTAGTAATTACTAGTACCTTCCTCTTCCTCCTCCTAAGACGAAAACCCACCAACCTCCCACCGGGCCCCACTCCCTTCCCCATCATCGGAAGCCTCCTCGAACTTGGCGACTCCCCTCACCGCTCCCTCGCCCATCTAGCCAAAGCCCATGGCCCAATCCTCTCCCTCAAACTAGGCCAAACCACAACCATTGTAGTCTCCTCCCCTCAACTATCCAAACAAGTCCTTCAAACTCACGACTCCTCCCTCTCCGCACGTCTCGTGCCACACGCCCTCCTTTCCCATGGCCACCCCCATGTTTCAGCTATATGGATTCCTCCTACAGCTCAGTGGAAGTATCTCCGAGCCCTACTCAAAACCCACCTCTTCTCAGCTCAACCACTTGACGCAAACGAGACAGTTCGGCATAAGAAGGTGGAGGAGATGGTGGAGCACGTGAGGGGGAGGATGGGACAGACAGTCGACATAGGAAGAGCTGCTATTTGTACGATGATGAATGTTTTGTCCAACTACTTTTTCTCGGTTGACATGGTGGATATTAGTTCGGACAAGGCCGACAAGTTTCAGGAGCTGATTTACGGAGTTATGGAAGAGATAGGGAGGCCCAATGTTTCGGACTTTTTTCCGGTGATCGGAGTTATGGATTTGCAAGGGAGGAAGAGGAAAGTGGGGAAATATATCAATAAGTTGTACGTTATTTTTGATGACTTGATCGATCAACGGTTGGAAAAGATGAAGGTCATGTCGTCGAGTTTGGATGGGAGTCATGACTTTTTGGATGCGCTTGTTCACTTGCTTGTTCAAGGGGATGATTCTAGACTCGATCGGCCGAGTATTAAAGCCTTGCTTTTCGTAAGAAAAATATTATTCATTGCTAATCGATAGCTGCAGTTTTTGTTGGATATATTGATATATTCTCTCTATATAAATATTGCATGTGCAAATAAATAACACGTGTATTAAATGTACAATTGATTAGATATTGGAACACGGGTTAGTGGGCTTATAACCCGATATCCATACCACTATTTAGGAATAAATACTTGCTTGTGATAGCAGTCTAGGTATTTCAATCTTGATACATAAGTTGAATATCTCAAGCAACTTAAATCTAGATATTAACCCTAATTCCCAATTATTATTTTTTTACAAAATCCAACAGTTTTACACTGACCATTTTGCGTTTCAATATTAGGTTGAATTATATATGAAACTAAAACCATGCATGCAGGACAATTTTGTTGCTGGGAGTGATACGAGCTCGATCACAGTCGAATGGGCGATGGCAGAATTGCTTCGACACCCAAGCATAATGGAAAAAGCACATGCAGAGCTCGTGTCTGTGGTCGGGCTAAAAGGGCAAGTCCAAGAATCAGACATACCTCAATTACCATTCTTGCATGCAATAGTGAAGGAAACATTTCGGCTTCACCCAGTTGTTCCATTACTGCTTCCTCATAAAGCCGAAACAGATCATGTAGAACTGAATGGATACATGGTGCCGAAAAATGCCAGGGTGTTGGTCAACGTGTGGGCTATTGGTCGAGATGAGAGTGTTTGGGAGGATGCAGAGTCATTCAGACCTGAGAGGTTTATGGGCAGTAGCGAAATCGATTACAGAGGAAGGCACTTTGAGTTGACACCATTTGGTTCAGGTCGACGAATTTGCCCAGGATTGCCACTGGCACACCGGATGGTGCATCTGATGCTAGCCTCATTGATACATTCATTTCAGTGGGGACTACCGGATGGGATGAAGGCGAGCGACATTGACATCACTGAAAAGTTTGGGATTACGTTGCCCTTGGCTGTACCGCTTCCGGCCATTCCATTGCCTGTAGTCAATTAAACTTGCTGTAGAAAGTATTGGATGTAGGGTTTAACTTTCACCAATGCATCCCAAAACAATGATGAGAATATGGTGTATGTTCCTTAAATATGAATATTGAAGGATAATAAAGAAAAAATTTGTCGTACTGCCCCACTTTTTGAAAATATTTGGCGCCTTGCCCCATTTTCGAAAACAATTAGCGATATACCCTTGTTTAGGACACGTCAGCAACAAATGTTATTGAAAAAAATGGCATAGGTTATTTCGATGTCGTTCTTCCCAATAACGGCATCTGTTTGGAAAAAAAGTATCATGCTGTTATTTGGAATAACGGCATCTGTTACTTTTTGTCTAAAGATCTAACAGTCTCAATTGTGAGCTGAGAGAGAATATCAAAATTAAACTAACCAATGCCGTTCTCTGAGAGAATGGCAACGATTATACTGATGCCGTTATTTTTAATAACTGTATCAGTTATATTCATTTTGCACAGTTACCTATAATAAAAAACCCCCTTCTCTTTCCCCTTTTGCCTTACGATTTTTTCTCTCCTTTACTCCGACTCCCAAAACCCTAATCCCTAAAAGAAAAATTCCTAAAATCCCAAGAATTTTGAGTGATTTGTAAGTTGCTAAACAAAAATTATACCTAGACTACTTTCGATTCTCTCATTGATTATTCCAAATCAACCAGAATCCAAATTTGTCGTAAGTTTCGAAAATCCCTAAATTTTTTTTTACAATGTTGATTTTGATCTATGAGAGATGTATGCATTGGTAGTATAGTACAAGTGATGTAGAATTGTGTTATCTAAGTAGTAATTTTGGAAAAGTACTTATGGATTGTTGGTGATCTAGGGTATGTGAAATGTTGAATTGTTGATCTAGGGTTTGTGAAATTGTTGTTGATTAGCAAGAGTTATATTGGTAATATAGTAAAATTGATGTAGAATAGATCCACGTAACTAATAGATATGTGAAGTAATTTTTATAGGAGATTGAGATGTGGATTACCTATATTGCTATCTTCGCGAAGTTAGATTCATCTATTTGTATTGTGTGGAAATGTTGTGGTGGTGAATGTTTGTTATTGTTTAGTAAAATTTTAGTACACTTTTTAGTATCTCTAGTATTGTAATAATGTCTATTAATATTGTAGTTGAGATGTTATATTTAATATTTACAGGGAATGGATTCTACACAACCATTTTCTTTCCATGATGTGGTGCTTCATCTAGTACTTCGCATGGACCACGGGGACATCCAGATCCAATGGATCCTACCGTTCTTTATCTGCAAGAAGATCACAGATCGCAGGCGGTTTGGAAAGGAGATGTAGAAGAAATGAGTTTCCGAATGCACACCATCATGGCGAAGCACCCTCGTATTCAAAATTACTTGGTAAGCAGCGGATTTTACGGAATGTCGAAGTTGGCGAAAGTCAAATGTGACCACGCACTACTTACCGCTCTTGTGGAGCGATGGAGGCCGGAGACACACGTTTCACTTACCGGTTGGAGAGATGACGGTCACCCCACAAGATGTAGCCGTCATTGCGGATCTTCCAATCGATGGGGTGGCCGTCACCGGCAACTTGATGTTCAATAAGGTTGCATTGATACGAGATTACCTTGGGCACGAGGTGGAAGAAGATGATAAGGGAGTATTCGTTGAGGAATCAGTTAGACGTTCTTGGCTTTATACGGAGTTCAATAATCAACTGCCAGACGTACCGACGGACATCCAACTCCAGCGTTATACGCAGGCTTATCTGTTGTCGATGATTGGAGGGATTCTATTCCTTAATTCTTCAGATGATGTAGTGCATCTCATGTATCTTCCTTTGATCGCCGACCTACAAACAGCCGGCCGATATATTGGGAAAGTGCAGCTCTGGCCTCCCTCTACCGTGCCCTTTACAACTGTTCGATAGGGTCGATCCAAATGACCGGGCCGATGTCGATATTGCAAATATGGTGTTGGGAACGAATACACCTCGGCCGATCACGTGTAACGGTACTTTCAAAAAGTTGGAGAGTGCAACAGAAAAATTCCGTATTGAGAGCTCCTCTTGGTGCCTACTGGACGGGTAAGCTCACATGGAGGGATAACACACGTGGTGTCCTTACATATTACATGGATGAACTCGATCAGTTGAGGGAAGAGTACGTCCACTGGACATCGTACACAGAGGACATGCTATAACGTCTACCCTCTATTTGTACTGCCAATAATCAACTATGGTTGACATTAGCTCCACTTGTAAATTTCTCGATTGTGGAGTTCTATTACCCCAGCCGCGTCCTCCGCCAATTCAATGCACAGCAGCCCATCCCTATAAACTCAATGTACGACCGTAGACTTCACAACATTACGGGCCAAGGTCGTTTACCGAATATGGATTGGGCCGATCACCACCGTACTCATGTAGCATGTTGGAATGAGAGGAAGTATGAGTTGGTCATAGGAGGGATTGTGCCGTACGATGGATCAATACAAATCGGGTATATGGCATGGTACCGTCGTATCACACAGTTGTATGTTGCACCAAGAACGGATCTCCCCGTGGGTATCCAACAACCGATACCCGTGCACCAAGTGGAACCACCACCCGCACATTCCACATCGCAACCCATGTATCAACCGAAAGCTTCCTCCTATTATTTAATGGTAAAGTAATTTTAGTATCAATTAATTTTATTCACTTCATTTTGCTTATGCTTGTTTAATGGTAAAGTTTGGTTTACTACTAATAATTTCTATTCCTAATATAGATTGAAAATACATGGGACATTGCGAGAAAATGTGTGGGCATTTTGAAAAGCAACGCTTCGAAGTCATGCAAGAAATTGGCAAGAGAACTCCTACTTCCATGTCGTACTTCTCTTGAAGAAGTTGAAGACGGTTCGCGCTTCAATGACCTTCTACGGTCAACCGATGTACCTACTCAACAGGCCCGACCTAGCGTAAGCCGAGCTCCACTTCCACCTCAACAAACAGTTGAAGCAGCACAACCCGCCGCACCTCAAACTCAACCATAAACAGTTGAAGTAGCACAACCATATAGTTTCTCAATTGCTTTATGTTTAGCCTTCCAAGCTTTCCAATATGATATTGTGTAATAGAACCTACCCTTCACTATTCTAATTATGGCTCTTGGTGTTGTCGAGAGTTGTTCCTTCATAACATCCAATATGACCGTCGATACGACCGTCGAGTCAATTTTGCTGTGATCCTGAGTCAATGTAGGATTGACACATGTGTGTGCACCTTCAAGCTTCTTTACCACGAAATAATTACGGCCTTTGGGAACAATTGCACGCAACCACCATGGACAACCAACTACATTTTGAAGTGACGGATTTTCTGCAATCTCCTCGGCTGAATGGTTGATGGGTGCATATTTACATTTCACATGGTATAGACCACGATCTAATTTTATCGTCACGAATTCTCTGTGGTTCTTCACGGCGTACATCTTTACTTGATGTTGTAGAGCATCTTTGGTTAGAAATCTTTGACCTATGAAGAGTTCATCCAAGTTGGAAGAACCAACGGAAGACTGTCCATATTCATGTATGGTGGCACGAGACATCCATTCATTGGATTGAGATCCACGCATTGCTGTACTTGTGTCCTGACTTGGCAACACGCATGCATTGTTAACCGGCACATCAACATTGACATCAACAACCGGAGCTTCAACGGAAACCTCCTCATCATCATCTTCGCGACCACGTTCCTCATCTTCTTCCTCTTCGACCAAGTCATTATTTACAACGGCATTGTCAAAGTCTTCCATTGCCATACCAGCTAGCAAAATATTTTGTGACAATAGGGTAGGATGTACCTGCTCGTATTCAGAGGAAACAGGTTCCGTTAGATTTGTGCTAGTATCTTCGTCTGCATTTGAAATTCTAGCATGTGACTCTGCAGATGGTTTTAAAGTCCGTGTTGGTCTTGGACTTTCAATAACAACTCGTATAGTATTTGGAAGCCTCGTTTGATCGATATATAACTCAACTGCATTCCAAATATAACTTGGATGAAGTGTCCTAAGCATCATAGACCTCAGAGAATTGTCCTTGTCTACGGGTACCAATATGAAATACCTGCACATCCCCTTTACCAGCAGCATAACGGGTTCTGAGTTTCAGACTCATTTCACTTCTATCCCAATTGGTAACTTCATATATCTATCTATTAGTTCTGAGTACGTAAAGTTGCGGGGACCCCAAATAATTACCGGTTCAACATCACTGTAAGAATATCCAATCTTGGGATCCTTTATTACTTCACCCCCAAAATATAACCAAATAGGAATATCAAATTCCATACCTAAGCATAAATATTCAAACATATTCAAGTCATTCACTACTCACAATAAACATAACATGGGAATACATATCAAACGTACGGTTAAGATAATAATACCTTCAAATTAAACCGTACCGCCACTAACTTCAAAATTCATTGTGGATGAAGAATGAAATGAGAGTGGGAGTAAGGAGGTTGAATGTATGAAATTTTAGAGCACTCCAATGGTTGGAATTTTTTGATTTTGGGATCTAGGGTTTGTGGGTTACAGGAGTGAAGAGAGAGAGACAAGAAAACGAATGACAAGGGGTAGGAGAAAGAAGAAGGGGGTTTTTGATTATAGGTAACTGTGCAAAACGAATATAACAATAACGACATTAGTATAATCGTTGTCGTTCTCTCAGAGAACGGCATTGATTAGTTTAATTTTGCAATTCTTTCTCAGCTCACAATTGAGACTGTAAGATCTTTAGACAAAAAGTAACAGATGCCGTTATTCCAAATAACGGCATGATACTTTTTTTCCAAACAGATGCCGTTATTGGGAAGAACGATATCGAAATAACCTATGCCATTTTTCCCAATAATGTTTGTTGCTGACGTGTCCTAAATAGGGGCATATCGCTAATTGTTTTCGGAAGTGGGACAAGGTGCTAATTATTTTTAAAAAGTGGGGCAATAAGGCAAAATTTTCGATAATAAACAAACCAATTATGAATAAAAGAAAGTATTTAATTATAAAGATTATTGAATAATATATAACAGAGACTATATGACTGGTAGAGTGTATGTTAGTAACTCACCCACTTTCAATATTTATTTGACAAACTAACCCACTTTCCAAAACATTAATCTAACTTACCCACTTCCAGAATATATTACCCCCAACTCACCCAGTTGAATATAAAAACTTAAAAACAAAATTTTCTATATGTGACGTTCTGCTTTCCGTGTTATACGGAAACACATGTACGTAACTGAAGCCTAACAAATGATATAAGTATACCAACTCATATCATGCATAAGCCGTACAATACCAGCAAGCTCAACAATACAATAATAATAATCACATGAACAGAATATAATACAATAACCAATATATGAGATCCAAAAACTTACAAAAAAGTTCGAGAATAAACAATGCATTAAGTAGTTCGCTAAGTTCCTTCGATATCCCATCGTTGTACCTGTATAATATTAACTCAAACGAAAGATAGATGGTACCCGTTAGAGCAAGCTACGAGCCACAAGAAGTAACATGCAAAATAGAAATAGAAAACAAGGCATAACAGGAAAAACAATAAGAACTGACAATTAAAATATGGAACCACCATGATAACGAGAAACAATATATATATATAACAAGGGAGAAAAAAGAACTTGAAAAGAAGGAAAACAAAAACTGACGATGTAATTGTAATACAACATGATCAAGCGTAATGCAAGTGACAACGGGAACAAGTCTCAAAATATAACTAATCGGAAAACAAGGAATCCAGAATGCAGGAAACATGTAATGTAAACGAAAAAACATGCAAACTTGCAAACTTATAAATATGAATCGTGTAACTTGTAAACGGGAATCATGTAACTGAAATCATGTAACTTGTAATCAGAAATCATGTAACTTGTAAACAGGAAACATGCACATGCTCAGTGTTAATGTTATGTCTATCAATCTTTTATAAATCCTAATTAATACACGCAATCTTGCGTCTCATACCACAGGTTCGGGTTTATTCAAACAAGTTAGTAGAATTTGAATCATTTTTTACCTAAAGCCAATATCTTCTGAATGTTGGATGATAAATTTTGGCATGGTTTGAGTATTAGTTAATTAGTTAATTAGTTAATTTAATTAGTTTGGTAGGTTTGAAGTACATTAACTAGTGAAATTAATATCCAACTTGTAGCTAACTTTGGATGTCCTGTACATGATATAAGCTACTTAACAGAGCTTACTATACATAATTGTATTGAAAAGCTCAAGAGGTATGCACTAACTCTTTCAAAACTTTTCTGGACACCAAAATTATCATAAACGTTCTGAAGATCCGAAAGTTCTTTGCTAACTACTTACATAAATTATCATTATTTGCCACACACAGGGACATTATAATTAACTCCGTAGTTAGTAGATTGATTAAATTTGTGCTTTGTGTGAAGGTCATTTGGTGATTGAATATGTGCAATCAGTGGGATTTTCAGGTGTTTAGTTATATTAGTTGGATTTTTTTTTATATAGATCTTATAGGATTTTTGGTGAGATTCTTGTGGCAGAGTTATTAACTTTGGTGTGCATATAATTGAATTTTGCTTTTGCAGGGTATATTGAATTGAATTGAATCGAAGGGAGACTAAGACTTTTGGGAAAATGGCAGAGGTGAGACTTTTCATAATTTTATTGATAAAGATGAGTTTTTTTTTATCATTTTTGTATATTATTATGAGTAATCCTAGTTTGCATGGTGCTGTGGCTTTCTGCTGTGTACTTTTATATAAGCAGTAACGAGCAATTAAAGTGATACCTATATCCTTGAGACTTTGATGATCTAGCAATCATGGTTTTTCGCAATGATTTGAAAATATTCACATGTAATTTTAAAAAAGGGTTCTCCCATAATGCAACCCCAAATCTTTGCTAATTCTACGATGCTATCTACGGTCTCGGTATCTAGTTGACATCTAAAATCTTCATGAAGAGGGTGAAGTTTATATTTGGTTTTTACTGTAAAGTGAGGACATGTTGAATGAAGGTGAGTGAATGCCAAAAGAGAGGAGGAATTGGTGGGGACTGGGAGGAAGCATTGATGGATATGAATATAGGATAGAATAAGGTAGATTTAAAGAGGAAAAAATTGCTAAAATGCGTACTTTAGACATTAACTTAAGAATAGGAATATTCTGGGAGTATTCCTCATAGTTGACGTTGTTAGGTGTGTTTAGGGAATAGCACCAAGGTTTTAGGTGTCGATTTGGAATGCTGTTAGGTGTAATTTGTAGTGACTTCTTGATCTTGATGCTGCGAAGATGAATATGTTGTTATGTTGCATGTTAGGGTGTCAAGTTTGGAAAAGATTCTGCTTGAAGCTTATGTTGGAGGTAGATGTACGGTAAGTAGGTTAGTGACTTGTAGAACTAATGTCGATCGAGATATTAGATGTTGATTGGAAAAGATTGTTATTAGTTAGTCAAGTTTGGAAAAGAGTGTGCTTGAAGCTAATCAAAATGCAAATGAGATTTAGAGTTTGGGCTAAAGGCACTCAAATAAAAAAAAATGAACAACGTTTATATGAAAACAAAAAATGAACTGCATTTTTCGATTTAGGGTTTGTGATATTGGAATCTGGAGGAAGAAAATGAAGAAGAAGATCAGATTGTAGTTTATAGATGATGACATGCCTTACATATGATGACATACCTTACGTTATGTTGGATACTCCCTTATATGTTATGTTTATAAATTATGACATGCCTTACGTTTCTTTATTATTGGTTGATGATTAGAAATGTTTATAATTTTTTAGTTGATATTTAGATGCCTTTGAAAGACGTTTATTTATAATAATACAAATGCTTGAGACTGAGATTTCACTTTAGTATTGTTGAATTCATGTAGATACAAATACAAAATATTGTTGAAGTTTTTTTTTTTTTTTTTTTTTTTTTTTTTTTTTTTTTTTTTTGTAGCAGAAGAAGAAGCTTGTGCAGTGGAAGAAGCGTTAGAAGAAGCAGCAGCAACTACTGGAAGAAGAAGAAGAAGCGTTGGATTTTGGGTTTAAGTGAGAGAGTAGAATTTGGGATTTTGTGAGATTATGAGCTATGTTTATGTTATTTTCAGGCATCTTGAGCTCTGTTTATGTTGTTTCTGAGCATTATGAGCTAATTTATGTTGTTTCTAGGCATCTTGAGCTGTGTTTTTGTTTTTTCTGAGCATTATAAGCTTTGTTTATGTTGTTTCCAGGCATCCCGAGCTTTGTTTATTTTGTTTCTGAGCATTATGAGCTCTGTTTATGTTGTTTCCAGGCATCTTGAGCTCTTTTATATTGTTTGTGAGCATTATGAGCTCTGTTTATGTTGTTCCCAAGCATATTGAGCTTTGTTTATATTGTTTATGTTGTTTGTGAGCATTATGAGCTCTGTTTATGTTGTTCCCAGGCATTCTCAGCTCTGTTTATGTTGTTTATGAGCATTATGACCTATTTTTTATGTTGTTTTCATACATCTTGAGCTATGTTTAATATGTTTATGAGTATTATGAACTCAGTTTATAAAGTAATTTCATAATTTTGAAGGAATTTGAAGATTTTTTTGTTCAACTTTTTATGGAATTGAAGGAAATTTCTAAGGAATTTTAAAGAAATTATTAAGGAATTATTAAAAATATAAAAAAAAAAACTGTCAAAATCCCAACAAATTTCTTGCCTAATCTCTCAATTTTCCAAAAAAACACCCCAAAAATGGCATAAGGGTATTTTTAAAAACTGCATAAGGGTATTTTCGTCATTAAAAATTGGCGTGTCATCACTTTGTTCAGTTAACAGCCCAAAATTAACGGAGTATGCCTTATTGCCTAACGGAGCAAAGTTGGGTAGGATTTTCTGTCAAAAAAAACTGAGTATGATTTTCTGCCAAAGGAGTAAAACTCGGTAGGATTAACTGAAATTTACCCTATCCATTTTGTAAGAGAAATAACAAAAAAATATAAAGAAAGAAAAATAGGACATTGTATAATTGATGACTCATTTATATATAATACTTTTACTCAATCTTAAATTATTTCTTAATAATCATACAAAAATCTAAAATGACTTATATTTTGAAACGGATGGAGTACTAATTAACCGAGTTCTTCTATAATTTTTTAGAATATAAGAGGATAACAATCCGTTGCAAGGCTTAATATCTACTAGTTTATTATTTGTTACCGCTGATTTCGGTGTGGGGGTAAACAGATAGAATTTGTGGATCCGAGGAAAACCTGAACAGCTTACTCAGCCTACTTGCTCCCGCCGCTACCTGCAAAGAAGTGCGAAACACCGGGGTTGATTCCGGCGACGCACCCTCCGACGCTCTTGTCAGTAATCAGCTAAAGATTAAGAAAGAGCTTAAGATGGTGGAGAAGTCATTAACCTGGTCTCGGTGGTAGAGGGGTTGTATTTATAGTCGCCTTTGGAACGATTTGGGGCCTAATTTCCTGCCTAACAAATAGGAGAAAAATCCTCCTATTCTGTTTTGGGAAGTTAGGCCTTGATTCCCTGGTGAGAGCTAATCAGGTTTATTGATTTGACCAAATCAGTGGCCTGATTCTCTTCTTGGTGGATTGGGCTTGTATCGGGTCGGGACCCGCACCCAATTGAAGTGGATCTATTCGCGGGTGGTCGGTTCTGTGAGAAGGAGGCCCAATACCCGTTTTGGATCCATCTGTATGTGAAATTACCTTTTTACCCCCGTGCTTCAGGATTCGTGATCGATCTGGACGGTCCCGATTTAACCCCAATTTTAGCCATATCACGAGCCCCCCACTCCTAAAGGCTGAGTGTGATCAGACTTTGAGGAGTAGTTTAGCTGTTTTAGTGGCTGATGGAGTTGTATTGGAGTCCAGACGTGGGATTTTGAATCTAGAAAGGGGGTAGTGAGGCAACTTTTGATGCCGCTGGCAGCTCTCTGGTCACATCGGGTATTTAAGAGTTTTTATCTATTTTTTCGGACTACTTGTTTAATTTTGCGACACGTTTGCTAATCATTCGGGGGCCTTAACCGTACATTCTGGGCGATAATTGTTTGTTCAGGGGTTCGAAAATGTGCCCCCTAAATCTCAATAATTCTCCAGAATTTTTGGCTAATTTTCCCGAATTTTTAACAATTTTCTCGCAATTTTTAAACAAATAAAACAATGTAAATAGATAAAAAATGATTTAAATACCGATTTATGGCGTGGCTCGATCTGGGCCGCTGATCGCAGATGGGCGCGAACTTCGGAAAGATCTGACGGCTGCTTCTGCTCGGCAGCGTTTTTCTCCGTTTACCAGTTCGGGAAGGCCTTTGCCCGGCAGCCGACCGAAGGTAAGGGGGTTCGGCAGCCGACCGGAGGCTTGACTGACGTGGCATTATCTGGGCCGTTGGATGTTGGCACGCATCTCGAGACGGGAACGGTTCCCAAGAAAATGCTATCTTGTCTTTTAGCGCACGTGGCGCAATCTGAGCCGTTCGCCATTGGGAGCGTGAATTTCTGAGAGATCCAATGGCTGAGATAGCTCGGTGCCTTTTTTTCTCCATTTACCAGTTCGGGAGGGCCTCTGCTCGGCAGCCGACCGAAGACAGGGTTCGGCTGCATCGTGGCGCTATCTGTTCGGAGGTGATCTCGCTTCCGAGGGTATTAATGACGCTCGGGGTTGGTGCGGCATTCCCCTTTCTCAGGTCATTAAGAATAATTCCCTTAATTAATGCGTGGCATTTCGACTTCCGAGGATCAGTAATTCCCTCAATTAAAACGCGGCGCTTCAATTTCCGAGGGTAGTAATGGCTGGTTCTTGGGGGCAGGTTATAAGTACTCCACCCCCTTTGTCGCTTTCGTCACAACCAAATCGAGTTCCAGACCTCGGAGGCGTCTGCCTTGGGTAGCTTCTTTCTTGAGGTCCGGAGAGGTGGCCGCTCTTCTGCCTGGTTTTCCCTTCGTTCCTGACGGCCCCAAAGCGGATGTTAGGAGCGAGGGGGGACGAGGTAGTAGTGGCGGCGACCGTGGTCCGGATCCGAGGGATAAGTTACTTCGGAAGGACGGGCGGTCGCCTTGTTGTCTTGTTGTTTCCCCATTCCTCTCTGCTCCGAAAAGGTGGTGTCAGGAGTGGGGAGCAATAAGACAGTAGGGTCGACGGCAATAGTCCTGTCCCGGGGTGTGAACTTCTTCGGAAGGACGGGTGGTCGTTCTCTCACCAAGATCTTCGGCTCCGAAGCGAGCGTCGGAGAGAGCGGAGGTCTTGGTGAGAGAGTGACGATCCATGTCCGATGCCGATCTCTTGGTCCATTTCATCATGTGTAGCAGCTCGGGCTTTTGGACCGTCCGAGCCTGTTGTTTGCAACTGTGAAGGTGCTGTGGTTAGAGCCCTTTGGCAAGCCGCGCCTTCCAGATGCAAACAACTGGCTCGGAATGGTGCGTTCTTCCCGATTCCTGAGTGTGGATGGGTCTCCTCTCATCTCTGTCTTCCTTCCGGGCTGATGGCTTTTGATGGATATCAGCCCGGGGGAGTTAGAGATGGGGGGAGTGCCGATCTGTTCCCGCTCGGGGCCCGTAGTTGGCAGAATGCCGATTGGTGCACGGGACCTGGGGGGCGCTCGCCGAAGGCGGCGCCTCAAAACTAAATCAAAAATTTTTCCGGGTTCTTTGTAGACATAGGTGGGGCGTCCGAAGGTCCGATCGTCCGAGCGACGTGGCGCTATCTGAGCCGCCGGATGCTGACACGCATCTCGAGATGGGCGCTTTCTCCAAGAAAACACTATCTTGTCGTTTAGTGCTCTCGGCGAGATCTGGACCGTTTGATGGAGATCGAGCGCGAAAGTTGAGGGAGAAGGGAGTTTTTCCCATTTACCAGCTCGGGAAGGCCCTTGCACGGATTCCGAGCGGACTCTATTGTAGCCACGTTCGGTTTGCTCGCAGCTCGGATTCAGATCCCATCTTGCCGAGCTGGTTGACTTTGTAGTGGGCCTTCGAGATGCTTCGAGAGTAGCCCAAAAGTCGCTCTGGAAGTCCAAGAGACGCCTCATTTTCACTATAAATCTTTTCCTCCCTTTGACCAAGTCTTCACTTTTCACTTTTACTCTCTCTCTTCCGCATTTACTTTGCCTCGAGGTCTTTAGCTCCCTGGTGGTGTCGCTAGCTGTCGCGGTAGCGTTCCTAGTTCTGGCGAAGTTTCCGACCGTAGCTGTCACTTCAAGGTCAGTCTCTTTCCCTTCTCTCTTTAGAAAAATATGGTTAAGATTTCGGCTGAGACCCCCGCCTCGGAGCAAGCCGTTGGCCGAGGGGAGAAAGAGAAAGGAGTAATGGAGCCGAGCGAGCAGGACGTTGTTCGTCCAGATGCGGAGGGCGGAGTGGCCGAGGTGCCCCAAGAAGTCGCGGCGGAGTCCCGAAAGGGCAAAGCCGTAATTACTATAGTGGAGACGCCGAGGAGAGCGGGGGAGTTCGGTCGGCAGCCCATCGCCGTGTCGAGTGTGGGAGGAGTCCGGGATTATACTGAGGATATCTTGGAGAAGGTTACCCAAGGTACTGCTAAACTGGTGGAGGAGAACGAGCCTAGGGAGCTGTCCGAGGTCGATCACAAGATCTCGACTCTGACCGAAGCGGACCTTCATCTGGTCCGAGAGGGCTTCCAGATCCCTCTCGAGTACGTGTTGCTCCTCCCTGGGCCGGGCTTCCGAGCCAACACTAGGTCCTCTCCGGACATATGCGTCTTTCCGGTCGACTCCCTCATTGCCGGTCTTCGCTTTCCCCTCCACCCGTTCGTGGTTGACGTCCTGGTTTGGTATGGTTTGAGTCCCGCCCAACTGATGCCGAACACATGGAGGCAAGTTGTGGCGTTCCTCCTCCGATGCCAAGAGATAGGCGCCAAACCGACCATGTACCTCTTTCGAAGTCTCTTCCGACCTGTCCGGCCGAGAAAAGACGAACAGAGGTTTTATCTTTCGCCCCGGACGGGCGTGAAACTGATCGAGAATCCGGACTCGATCAAACACTGGAAGGACAAATACTTCCTCGTTCGGAATCTGACGCCATGGGTGATACCGACAGTTTGGGCGGACGGACTACCCAAGCGCACAAAGAAGGACGTTCCGCTGAACGCTGCAGAGACCGAGGTCCAGAAGAAGATCCTTGCTCTGCCGACGCTTAGCTGGAAGGATATCACCGAAGAGCATCTGTTCCGTGGGGGTCTCAGTCCGATCGACCCTCGTACGCTTCTGGTATTTATACTTCTCTTCGTAAAGTTTGTAAAAAATTTTCTAAGTTTTTTCATTCGACTCTTGCAGAGACCATGAAGCTCGATTACAAGGCTCTGGTGGCGAAGGGCAGGTCCGAGCAGGAGAAGAAGAAGAGGCCGTCGACAGCGCCTCAGGACAGCCGAGCTTCGAAGAAGGTCTCGGTCGTGAAGGCAGCCGACCAACCGAAGGTTGCGGTCCTGAAGGAGGGGGAGATTGAGGTCCTTGTCCCTCCGGCAAAGGTCGCGGTCCCCGAGCAGGGGGGGGTCGTGGACCTCGATCCCTCGGCCTCGGCTGCTCCTGCTCCTACCCCGGAGGCGGACGCTCCTGGTCCGTCGAGCGGTGGGTTCGGAGTGGCTGATGCGCTGTCCCTCCCGGTTCCGCCCCTCACCTCCGATGCAGAGAAGATCTTGACCGAGCGTCACAAACAGATCTTCGTCCCTGATTGGCAGGTGATGAACGTCGACGGCTTTTTGGGCGACGGGAACATCTGCATGGAGGCAGTGAGGCACCTGCCGACCCCGAAGGACCGAGCGACCCTGAGGGCCGGGATGGCAGGGGACAACGTGATGCAGATGGCCCGGAGCACTATGTCGGTAAGTGTGTCGAGCCCTTCTTCATTCGTATTTTTTCCTTGGAATTTTTTCTAAGTTCTTGGGCTCGGATTTTAACGTGTTGTTCTCTTCCAGACCCTCTGCCACTTCAGTTGGCTGGTCGAGGAGTTGGCGAGGAAAGATCAGGAGAAGGAGAAGGAGAGGACGGAGCGCGTTCGGGTTGCGAAGTGGCTTGAGTCCGAGCTGCTTCTCTCGACGAAGAGAGTCGCCGAAGTGGAGGACCTGGAGAAGAAGCTGGCCGACGCCATCCAATCGTCGAAGGATACGGCGGCCAAGCTTGAGAAGGAGGTGGCCGAGCTGAAGGAGGAGCTGGCCAGCGCTCGGTCGGGAGCAGAGAAGGAGGTTACCGAGCTGAAGGATGAGCTGGCCAAGGCTCGGTCGGAAGGGGAGACTGCTCGGAAGAGAGCCGAGAGGATCAAGGCCAACCACCTGAGGAAGGTGAAGAAGGTGAAGAAGGCCGTGCAAGAGGAGGCCGTGCAGCACATGATCCAGAATATGCTGGACGCCTACGGCCGTGCCCTGACCCACGTAGTCGCGAAGAACCCGGGCTTCGACTCGTCCTCCTACGACTTTTACGAGCCCGTGGAGGGGGAAGAAGGGATCACCGAGGGTCTACTCGGTCCCGACGGAGAGACGGAACCCGCCGAAGGTGATGGGGAGACCGAAGCCGAGGGCGAGGAGGAGAAACTCTCCGAGGAGGAGAGCTGGAGCGAAGGCAGGGGCGAGGGTGATGGCGAGGGCAAGGCCGAGGGGTCGACGAATCCGAGCGGCAAAAAGGTCGACCCCTGACTTGGTTGTCTTCCCACTTTCAGTCTTTTTGGTTTTGTTTTCTTTTTGTAAGCCTTATTGCGGACTGGCCACCGCTTTTGTTTTGAATGAAAAGTATTTTGTTTGGCCAAAAATTTGTCCAAGTGTTGAGCCTCGGACTTGGTGTGCATTTTGGGCGTTTTGGGCGTAAATTTCTCCAACTGTTGGGCCTCGGATTTATTCCCGCTTTTCAGGTGGTGTTTGGTCCGGTCACGGAGCTGGTCTTCCTTCGGAAGGAACTGGCTAATTTGAAGCGTGAACTTTCGGACAGCCGGCAGAAGCGGTTTCTCCTGCTCGGCCAGGCGGAGGAGGTCAGGGCAGTTCTGAGGAGGAACTGTCGCGAGCTGCATCAACTCCGGAAGCGCTCCCAGGGTCCTGGTTCCGTAGGGGAAATTGAGCGGCTTCGTGGGGAGCTCAAAGCCGCCAAGCAGAAGAACGACGATCTTTTGGCCGAGGTACAATACTTGGAGCTATCGGAGAGAGAGTGTTCGGCGGAAAGGGAGAAGATGGCCTCCGAGCTGGAGGGGGCTTTGGCCGAGCGTAAGAAACTATTGGCCGAAGTCGACATGCTCAGAAGAATCACAATAGATAGGGGGATTGAGGTCACCCACTATCGGCGGCTTGCAACTGATAGTTCCAATGCCTCGGGCTCGTTGAAGGCCCCTCGATCGAAGAAGTTGGTGAAGGACGTCGTCTTGAGGGATCGGATTATCGAGCTGGAGGAGGAGATCGCGTCGCTCAAGCCTGCGCCGGAGAGGGCTAATGTCCGCAGCACGTCGTGCACTCGCGAGGAAAGTGAGAGGGGGATCACGTTTTATGAACTCGCGACGCACCCGCTAACGACCAGGCGGAGTTCGGCTGACGCTCAGAGCAGCGCGGCTGTCTCGTCTAGCGGGGCATCGGTCGGCGCAGCTGTTAGGACTAGTAGTGAAGGGGGGTCGCGCTTCGTTGGTCTAGGGTCGAGCTCAGAGGGTCGGCCTCGTCGTCCTCGCGTTTCCCTAAACCGAAGCATTCCCCTTCCGAAGAGGACTTGATTATGTCACTTTTCATTTCTGTTGGCCGTTGTAATAACCTAGTTGTAGGGTTGGTCGACCGTCTGTAACACTATTATGTCTGAATGCATAAAAATTCTGAAAAACTCTCAAGTGTTTGTCTTCGGCATTGTATTGAAACTGCGTTGTTCGTTTTTCCTATTTTTCAGCTTGTCGCGGCGATCCATGGATCGGACTCCGGGCGTCCGAATGATGACTCCGCATCCGAGGCGACCTCTGGGACGGTGGTTCTGAGCCCCAGGAGTGTCGATCTGAAGCTACGCCGAGCCGAGGGCGAGTGGAGTCACCTTTCGTTGGTCCTCAGTCTCCGGGAGGCCGAAACACAATGCTTGGAGAACAAGATCGTCGAGCTGAGCCCCGTAGGGGAGGACGAGGACTCGCAGACCGCATTCAGTAATGCTCTTCGGGTCAAAAGTATTCGGCACATTCAGTCGAAACTTATTACCGAACGGGACGACTTGCTCTCGGAGATGGGGCACCTGCGGGCGGAAATGGTGAAGCTTCGAGGAGAGGCGGAGGAACCGTCTGCCGAGGAGGGCGAACAAGATGGAGAGGATGCATTTTTATAAAAGACAAGTGTAGTTGGTCGGGGGTTGTATGTTTTGTTTGCCGATACTTTTGTAATGGTCTATTTTGTACTGTACGCCGATAATTAATAAAATTCCCTTTCGTTGTTTTGTACGTCTGTCTTCGTTTATAACTGTATTGGCCGTGCCGAACTGTTTGAACTGAGCGTGTCTATTTAGCCGAATGGATCCCCAGGGGTGCGGCGGTTTATCGCTTAGTGGGTCTGACACGGCGATGTTCTCGAGAGTGCTATTTTGACGTGGCGAGATCTGAGCCGTTGAATGTAAGCGCAAATCTCGAGGCGGCTCGTTTTCCAAGAAAACGTTATCTTGTCGTTTTGCGCAAGTGGCACGATCTGAGCCGTCTGATCGAGATCACGCATGAAAGTTGAGGGGGAAGTGTGTTTTCCCCGTTTACCAGCTCGGGAAGGCACTTGCTCGGACGCCGACCGAATGTGTTTGCCTTCGGACCTCGGCTGACAGTCAAGAGTGGTCGGGATACGTGTTCCGGACCTTAGGCATAGTCCAACGGCTGTGGGAGCAATTCCGAACGGCGATCTACCCCTGGTTCGTCCAGAGACGAACCGAGGAGGTAAAGTCGAGCCGAGTGTTGGACTCCGAACCATCGGTATAGTTCAACGGCTGTGGGAGCAATTCCGAACGGCGATCTACCCCTGGTTCGTCCGGAGACGAACCGAGGAGGTAAAGTCGAGCCGAGTGTTGGACTCCGAACCATCGGTATAGTTCAACGGCTGTGGGAACAATTCCGAACGGCGATCTACCCCTGGTTCGTCCGGAGACGAACCGAGGAGGTAAAGTCGAGCCGAGTGTTGGACTCCGAACCATCGGTATAATTCAACGGCTGTGGGAGCAATTCCGAACGGCGATCTACCCCTGGTTCGTCCGGAGACGAACCGAGGAGGTAAAGTCGAGCCGAGTGTTGGACTCCGAACCATCGGTATAATTCAACGGCTGTGGGAGCAATTCCGAACGGCGATCTACCCCTGGTTCGTTCGGAGACGAACCGAGGAGGTAAAGTCGAGCCGAGTGTTGGACTCCGAGCCATTGGTATAGTAAGAGGGGAGGAAAAAACAGGCAAACTCAAAAACAAAATGGGACTTTCTTTATTTGATATTTGACGGCGAACCGTTTTACATAGTAGAATTCATAGAACAGGTTACAAGTTAAAGGAGAGGAATGGCGCGACACCTCGGATTACTTAGAGAGGCGCCGGGGCGCTCTCTTGGTATTTCAAGAGGTGATCGGCATTCCAGGTCCTCGGGAGCTCTCTACCATCCATGTCCTCAAGTCGATATGCCCCAGGCCGAACAACTTTTGTGACCCGGTACGGCCCTTCCCAATTCGGAGCTAGCTTGCCCTTCTGACTGGGGAGGGATATGGCTAGCTTTCTCAACACCAGGTCTCCTTGCTCAAGGTTGGCGGGTCGGACTTTCTTGTTGTAGGCTAGCTCGACTCTCTTTCTGTAATTCTGCTGCCGAATCGATGCCCTTTCCCTCAGTTCATGTATCAGGTCCAAGTTTCCTCTGAGTTCCCTGGCATTCTGCGCTTCGTCATAGGCAATGAGCCGAGGGGAAGGAATTCCGACCTCGAGGGGTATTACGGCCTCGGCCCCATAAGTAAGGCTGAAAGGGGACTCTCCAGTGGGCGTCCGCTTGCTTGTGCGGTAGTTTCACAACACATTAGGGAGTTGGTCGACCCACTGTCCTTTGGAGCACTTGTCCAACCTCTTCTTGATCCCCGCAAGGATCTGCTTATTTGCGTTCTCGGCTTGTCCGTTCGACTGGGGGTGCGAGACGGACGAGAAATGCTGTTGAATGACGAGGTCGTCGCACAGGGTTCGGAATGCTGAGCCAGTGAACTGGGTCCCATTGTCTGTCACGAGGATGCGCGGGACGCCGAATCTGCATATAATGTTCTTCCAGAAGAACTGCACTACTTTGTTCTCGGTTATCGTGGCGAGGGGCTCGGCCTCGACCCACTTCGAGAAGTAGTCGATGGCTACGACTAAAAACTTGAGCTGACCCGGAGCTGGAGGGAAAGGCCCTATCAAGTCCATCCCCCACATCGCGAAGGGGATGGGGCTCGATAGGGAGGTGAGGTTGGCTTGAGGGAGGCGTCGGATGCTGGAGTGTCTCTGGCAGGAGCCGCACTGCCGAACGTGTCGCTCGGCGTCTTGGAGAAGTGTCGGCCAGAAGTACCCATAATTCAGAGCTTTTCGGGCCAGGGACCTAAATCCCGAGTGTGCCCCGCCGATCCCTTCATGAAGCTCCTGTAGGGCATATTCGGCCTGATCCGGAGAGAGGCATCGTAGATACGGTCGGCCGTCTATTTGGGAGAAGGAGCGCTTGTATAGGATGCCCTCGATCAAGACATAGCGCTCGGCTCGGGTCCTAACTCGGCGTGCTTCTTTGGGATCTTGAGGCAGAACTCCATCCCTTAAGAATTCCACCAGTGGTTTCATCCAATTGTCCTGCAGCGCGACCGGCAATGTCTCCATCGAGCTGGGCGTCTCGTCTTCGATGCTCGGCTTGGAGAGGACTTCGATCAGCACGGTCTGTTCAAGACCCTGCAGAGAAGACGAAGCCAATTTGGAGAGAGCATCGGCCTGTGAGTTCTCCTCCCGAGGGACACGCTGGATGATGGCTTCTTCGAACCGACCCATCAGACCCCGGACCTTGGCGAGGTACTTAGCCATTCGCTCATCCCGGGCCTCGTACTCGCCCAAGACCTGATTCACAACTAGTTGGGAGTCACTGTGAACCCGAAGGCGCTGCGCCCCAGCACTTCGTGCGAGTCCGAGGCCAGCTATGAGGGCCTCGTATTCCGCCTCGTTGTTCGAAGCCTTGAAGTTCAGGCGGATCGCATACTGCAAGACGAAGTTGTCAGGGCCGTTTAAGATAATCCCGGCGCCGCTTCCTTCACTGCAAGAGGACCCGTCCACGAAGACTGTCCAAATGGGGGGCCCATTTGGGACGTGGCCGACCTCAGGGATGGTGGTCTCTACAATGAAGTCGGCGAGAGCCTGAGCCTTAATTGCCGTCCGAGGCTGATAAGTGATGTCGTGCTGACTCAGCTCTACGGACCATTTCATCAGCCGACCCGAGGTCTCTGGCTTGTGGAGGATCTGCTTTAGCGGTTGATCGGTGAGGACGATGACTGAATGAGATTGGAAGTAGGGCCGAAGCTTCCTTGCTGCCATGACGAGGGCGTAGGCTATCTTTTCAATCCTCGGATAACGGAGCTCGGCATCCCGAAGTACCTTGCTCACGTAGTAAATAGGCCTCTGGGTCCGGTCCTCTTCTCTGACCAGGACAGCGCTCAGGGACTGCTCGGAGGCTGCCAAGTAGAGGAAGAGAGGCTCGCCTGGGACCGGCTTACTGAGCAGAGGGGGGTTCACCAGATAGGCTTTCAGCTGGTCGAACGATGCTTGCTGTGCCTCGCCCCATTCAAATCCCTTAGCGCCTCGGAGTGCTTTGAAGAAGGGAAGGCACTTTTCCCCTGACTTGGAGAGGAACCGACCAATGGCTGCGAGCCGACCGGTGAGCTTCTGCACCTCTTTGACGTTCCGAGGCGGGGCCATGTCCAATATGGCTTTGATCTTTTCGGGGTTAGCTTCAATCCCCCGCTGGCTCACCATGAAACCGAGGAACTTGCCAGAGGAGACTCCGAACGCACACTTGTTCGGGTTTAGCCGCATGTTGTACTTCCTCAACACGCCGAAAGCCTCTTGGAGGTTGGCTACATGGTCGGTGCCGCGGATGCTTTTGACGAGCATGTCATCAACGTACACCTCCATGTTTCGGCCGATCTGATGCTGAAAGACCTTGTTGACGAGGCGCTGGTAGGTGGCGCCTGCGTTCTTCAAACCGAACGGCATTACTCGGTAGCAGTAGAGGCCTTGGTCGGTGACGAAGGAGGTCTTCGGGATGTCCGGAGGGAACATCCGGATTTGGTTGTACCCCGAGAAGGCGTCCATGAAGCTGAGGAGCTCATGGCCCGAGGTGGCGTCGATTAGGGTGTCGATGTTCGGGAGAGGGAAGGGATCCTTCGGACACGCTTTGTTGAGGTCGGTGAAGTCGATGCATATCCTCCACGAGCCATTGGACTTCTTGACCATTACAACATTCGACAGCCACTCGGGATAATTCACCTCCTGGATGAACTTGGCCTTCAGCAGCTTATCTACTTCCTCCTTGATTGCCTGCTATCGCTCGGGAGCGAACTTTCGCCTCTTCTGCTGAACCGGTTTGCACCCTGGTTCGACGCTTAGGCGGTGGACGAGCAAGTCTTCGGAGATGCCGGGCATATCCGCGGCCGACCAAGCAAATAGGTCGCGGTTATCCCGGATGCATCTCACCAGGTCGGAGAATAGCGCGGTCGGCAAGGACTTGCTGACGAGGAATTTTCGGCTCGGATCCTCGTCGGAGAAGAGTACTTCTTCTAACTCGTCTGCTGGCTCGGACGTTGGGCGAGCCTTCGGCTCGGGGATCTCGAGTGTCTCGAGCGAGAGCACTGGTCCCCCGGTGGAAGTCATGTAGCACTTCCGAGCTGTTTCCTGGCTTCCCCTGACTTCCCCTACTCCTGACCGAGTGGGGAACTTCATCTTCAAATGATATGCTGAGGGGACGGCCTCAAGGGCGGCTAGGCCGGGGCGGCCTAGGATGACATTGTATGCTGCCGGGACGTCAACGACCATGAAGTCCATGGGCTCGGTCCGGGTAGTAGGGGTGCTCCCCGCAGTAACGTCAAGGGTTATCACCCCTTCGACGGTTACCGGGACCCCCGTGAACCCGTGTAGAGTATATCCGGCCGGCTTGAGACGGTCTCGGGACAGCTGGAGGCCCTGGAAGGCCGAGAGGAATAGGATGTTGACCGAACTCCCGTTGTCAACCAAAATCCTCTGCACCTTGAAGTTGGCCATGCGGAGGTCGATGACGAGGGCATCACAGTGGGGGGTTCGGACTCCTTCGAGATCGGCGTCGGAGAAGGACACGGGCACTCCGAAGCCCTTGGGAGGAGGAGCACTGTGGACCGAGTTCACCTCTCGGACGAAGGCTTTCCGAGACGTATTAGAGGAGCCGCCCATGGGGCCCCCGTGGATCATATGCAGAACCCTTTCTTCTTCGAACTCAGGTGTTACTTCGCGCCGCTCAGAGCGCTTGTTAGCCCCTCGAGGGGGAGGAGAGTTCCGATCTGTCCGATCGTTAGCCTTCACGAACTTCGCCAACTGCCCCCTTCGGATGAGGGCTTCGATCTCATCTCTCAAAGCCCGACAGTCATTCGTCTCGTGCCCGTGGTCTCGGTGGTACCGACACCACTTGTCTTTGTCCCTCCTCTTCGCCGGTTTGTGCATCCTCGGGGCTGGAGGGAGGACCCCCTCCTTCTCTACCTCCATGAGGATAGTGGAGACATTAGTTGTGAGGGGCGTGAATTTCTCGAACCTGGGGGGAGGGCGACGTTGGCCGCCCATGTCCTTCTGAGCTTTTTTCGACCCTTCCTCCCCCGTCGCCTTCCTTTTCGATCCTGCGGAGGGCCCTCCAAAGCTGGGAAGGGCTTCGGCCTCTTCTGCTCGGATGTACTTCTCGCACCTTAGGAGGAGGTCGGCGAAGTCATGCGGAGGCTTCTTGGCGAGGGATGATCGGAGGTTGGCGTTATGGACGTTCGACTGGAACGCCACTGTAGCCACGGACTGGTCCAAGGAAGCTATGGACCGGACTTCTGCGGTAAACCTTTTCACATAGTCCCGTAGCTTTTCTTCTTTCTCCTGCCGCAGGTTCAGTAAGGAAAGACTCGTCTTCTCGGCTCGCCGGCTGCTCACGAAGTGAGTGATGAACAGCGTCTCGAACTGTTCGAACGAGAAGATGGATGAGGGGGCGAGTCTAGAATACCATTCCCGAGCCGACCCCCTGAGGGTGGCGGGGAAGGTCCTGCATAGCACTGCGTCGGAAGCTTGGTGGATAAGCATCAGTGTCTTGAAGCTCTCGACGTGGTCGACCGGGTCGGATTCCCCTGAGTATGTTTCAAACTGTGGCGGTTTGAAACTCCTCGGAATATGGGCCTCCATGATCGATCTTGAGAAGGGAGGTCGGCTCGGACGGAAGGTTCCGGCTCGGGACTCTTCTTCCCTGTCCATACGGCCGATGCGCCTTTCCACCTCATGGATACGGCGGATGAGCGCGTCGTCCCTCCGCTGGTAGTCGTATGATCCCCCGGACTCCTCTTCATAGGAAGGGGAGCGCGGACTGCGGCGCCGGTACTCCTGGGAGCGCCGAGGACTCTGTTGCCGTTGCTGTCGGCTGGGAGCCGGGGAAGGACTTCGGGTTCGGCGCCGGGGACTGGGATCCCTGGGCGGCGTCGGAACCCTCTGGGCATTCTGGCCATTCTGTCGGAGATTGAGGGCCTACAGAACGGTCTCTTGAAACTGGAGGAACTCGGCTCGGCTGATGGGCATGTCTCGGTCCCTCGGATGGCGCCGATCCCTGGGGGACCGGGACCTCCTCCTTCGGCGCTCAGGGGACGCCGCTCGGCCTCTGCGCTCCGGAGACCTTCTGCCGTCCCGACGACGGGGCGACCGCTCACCTTGACGCTGGCGGGAGGCTCCCTCTCGGGCCCGCCTCTCGTCAAGATGAGTACGGAGGTCGTCATCCTTATGGCGGTTTTGGAGTGTGATGCGGAGGTCGGGGTGATGGGAAGCCATCGAGTCCGAGGACCCATTGTGGACCGAGACGTGGCACGGATTGACAGGCTGCTTTTCGGGCCGAGCATTAGGACCGGACGGACCGTTGTTGGGCTGCTGCTGAGGATGAGGAGGAGGCGGGCCCTGCTAGGTCAGCGGAGGGAGGTTGGACTGAAGGATAGGGTTGACCGGAGCTTCATTCGCCGGGTCGGTGGGGTTGCCCCCACGGTTCGACCCTCTGGATCTGTTCTTCTTCGGCGGCATGGCTGCAGAGGACGGCGAAAGAGGAACTGAGACTGTTCGTGTGAATTTCCCACAGACGGCACCAATCTGTTACCGCTGATTTCGGTGTGGGGGTAAACAGATAGAATTTGTGGATCCGAGGAAAACCTGAACAGCTTACTCAGCCTACTTGCTCCCGCCGCTACCTGCAAAGAAGTGCGAAACACCGGGGTTGATTCCGGCGACGCACCCTCCGACGCTCTTGTCAGTAATCAGCTAAAGATTAAGAAAGAGCTTAAGATGGTGGAGAAGTCATTAACCTGGTCTCGGTGGTAGAGGGGTTGTATTTATAGTCGCCTTTGGAACGATTTGGGGCCTAATTTCCTGCCTAACAAATAGGAGAAAAATCCTCCTATTCTGTTTTGGGAAGTTAGGCCTTGATTCCCTGGTGAGAGCTAATCAGGTTTATTGATTTGACCAAATCAGTGGCCTGATTCTCTTCTTGGTGGATTGGGCTTGTATCGGGTCGGGACCCGCACCCAATTGAAGTGGATCTATTCGCGGGTGGTCGGTTCTGTGAGAAGGAGGCCCAATACCCGTTTTGGATCCATCTGTATGTGAAATTACCTTTTTACCCCCGTGCTTCAGGATTCGTGATCGATCTGGACGGTCCCGATTTAACCCCAATTTTAGCCATATCATTATTTATTCTTTATTGAAGTACCTAGTATAGTTGTGGGCTATATGTTCTGGATTTTATTGATTGTTGTTAATGGTCACCAAATTACATTACTGATAACTGTTGATTGCTGTTGATTGTCACTAAATTGATTGATGTTTGATGGTCACCAAATTCACCAATCCCTCTATTACTATAATACTAAACTAGTATTACCCTGTGCAAATTGCACAGACTAAATAAGTTTGACATATTTATAAGTTGCTGGCGATCTACAGATTCTAACAAAAAACATTAACTACCAAACTCTAACTTAGAGAGAGAGAAATAGAAATAGGTTCCTATGATGGTGATGTAAGCATTAGTGGCGTTCTTGAGTTCGATCGAGACCGTCTCGTTGTTCAGCTTCATCAAAAACCTAAAAATCATTCCCAAAACTAAAAAAAGAACACGAAAATTAAAGAAAGAAAACATAATAATGCTAATAAAAAATCAAGAAATCGAAAGAAGAGAGGGAGGCACCTGCCGTGAACAGCAATAGCGTTGTTCAGTTCGATGGAGACCAGCTCGTTGTTCAGCTTCATAAAAAACCTAGAACTCTTCCCCAAAACTGAAAAAAAGAACACGAAAATTAAAGAAATAAAATATAATAATGCTAATCAAAAATCAAGAAATCGAAAGAAAAGAGGGAGATACCTTTTGTGAACAGCAATGACGTTCTTGAGTTCGATCGAGACCGTCTCGTTATTCAGCTTCATCAAAAACCTAAAACTCATCCTCAAAACTGAAAAAAGAACACAAAAATTAGAGAATAAAACATAATAATGTGAATAAAAAAATCAAGAAATCGAAAGAAGATTTGGAGGTACATGACGTGAACAGCAATGGCGTTGTTGAATTCGATCGAGACCGTTTCGTTGTTCATCTTCATCAAAAACCTAGAAACCATCACAAATATAGTAATTCCACATCATACCACACACAAACCGGACCATTAAAAAGAAAAAGAAAAAAAATCTAAGACTATCTTAATAACATATCAAAATATGCCATTTACTACTGAAATGATATCAACTATACATTGATGTTTTTTGCTTCTCTTTATACTTTTGAGATATATTTTTTAATCTTTGCTTTTTCTCCTTAACCTGTGAATTTCAGCTTCTTCAATTGTTCTTACAGCCATAACGAACTTATTGAGCTAAGATTTTTCTTAACACTTCATCATGCAAATTTTAAAAAAAATGAAAAACTAGGAAAAAAAAGGAGGACAATACACCTCACAATTTTGTGGTTCTTTCTCACTTCGACTCATTAACTTGTAAAATAAAGCTTCTTTGCTTCAGCTTGCCAATTTATAGAGGTATGAATTTTCATATTCCTTTAGCTTCCCAATTTTAAGAAAATGAAAGAATAAGAAGAAAAAAAAAGGTGGATAATATACCTCACAATTTGATTCACAATTTGATGGTTTCTAGATTTTCCTTCGAAAAAAGTGATTAATGGTCATTTCTTGGTGTGGAAACAAAATATATAAATTAAATTAATATTTCTCAAGTTATTTATTCGTGTCGGTATAATAGAGAAGAAGCCAATATGATAGTCTACTGATTTTGTAAACAGAATAAGATAGGAAAAGGTTATAAACCAACTTGAAACTTACATATTTGAATCGACAATGCAGATGGAAGACATGAATTCTTCATTAATGGTCATGCGTACTACATTTTTCATTCAACGGCACAATGAAAATGTATCCAAAAAACTGTTTAGCTATAAGTTAAGAACCATAGTACAAGATGGCAAAGTTATGATGGAAACTTTGACTACATATATCTATAAGATACCAATAAAGCCCTAAACCAATATAAACTACAAAAAGAACCGATTAGGCTATAATAGATTGCTGACCATAAGTATCATCTTCTGTTCTACTCGTAATTTCCAAGAAAAGTATCCTATATAATCAATTTAAATAACTCATTCCCTACAATTTTCCAAGTTATAGATGCTAACAACTCTCTCTTTAAACAATAGTAAAAGATGTAATTGAGCTGAACAACATCAATTAAGCAGTAAGATTTCACCTGCAATGTAAACAGTCTGTCTTCAAACTACAATTCTTTGGTCAAGAAATTTGGTCTGATCGTCGCCTTATACTGATGACTGAACTTCCGATTCACGTACCTAATCACCACATCCTAAAAATCCAATCCATTAAAGCACACAAAAATAAATCCATCAAAATTAAAAATTAAAAATTTTGGGATTTGAACATACTGATTTAGCAGCGACGTCTTCCCAACCTTAAATCTGTAAAATGAACATATTAGCAAATCAAGAAACCCTAAAATGGAACATAAATAACATATCGGGCGGCAGGAACGCACCCATGATTGCCGATGATCGCGCTTCGGCATGAGATGGAGACAGGGTTCGTCGAAGTGGGAGGGGCAACGAGGTGCGCTAGCATGGGAGGCGGCAAAGTCGGAGGCGTACGTGGAAGGGGGTCGAGGGTTGGGGAGGTGAAAGTGCCATGCGTCACAAATGGCAGTTTAGTTTTTTGGCGGCGAGTTTGAGGGATTGGGAGATCAAGGGTTGGGGGAGATTGGGAACGGAAAAGGTCGGGGGTTGGGGAAGATGAAGGGTTTTGAACTGGGAGAGAATGAGAATGTTTGTTATTATTTTTTATTTTCTTTATGTGCTGAGCACGTGTTAGTCCCTACTTTTGCTCTCATTGGAGAGAGGGGGTAGGCATATAATATATAGTATAATTTCTAAATTGATTTCTGTTGATGGTCACCAAATTCACTGATGATGGTGAAAATCGCAGCAAATCAGGGCTGTGCGACTTTTGCACTAATCTCAAAACTTCCACAGGGAAATCAACCATCACAGGCCTCTTAAACAGGCCTGGGCCTTTTCCAAGAGATGGACTTCATTCAAGCCCATAAAAAGTGACAGACTAGGCCCACTATAAGAGCCACCCAGCCCATGCAGGCTAGGAGTCAAATCTCTTATCCCCTTATCTCTTGATCGGGGGGGGGGGGGGGGGAGAGACATGAAAGAGATAAGGAATTCAAATCGATTCCAACGGGCACAAATCAATCTCTTGATATGTCTCTCAGGCCTATAAATACCCCTCCCCCACTACAGCCAGAAGGCAATCAACAATTCGTCAGTTTCTCTCTCATACTCTTTGTCTTTCTGGTTCTGACTTGAGCGTCGAAGGGTCAGTCGCCTAGGCCACCCCCAGTGTTTCAGGCATTTTGCAAGTCCAACGGTCGCATCAGCAACCGTCGGATTCAGATCACGGAGGTCAATCAATGATCCGGATTCAATCTCAGGAGCTCTAACCGCATTTAACGGCCAAGGTCAAAGGTCAGATTTTTAGTAGCTTCCATAAATTATTAACTCACTATCTGTTTGCTCCAACACCAAAATAACCAGCAACATATTAGCACCGTCTGTGGGAAAACTACACAAGTCAGACTTGTTTCAATGCCACCAAGACTAATAGGTAAAGAGGCGGCCTCAAGCCGTCGCACCAACTCTCTTCGTCAACCAGCTCCTCTTATGGAAGATCCAATTCCTCCCCAGCAGTTACCCCGACAGCCTAATCACGCTCCTTCCAACGGAGAGGCACCGGGGGGGCTCCCGACAAAACTAACATTAACAACATCCTCAACATGACCGCATCTCAGTCCATAATGCTTCAACTGATTCAATGGACTCGTGAGACCCACAGGGGTCTAGAGATCTCTGCCAGATCATAAGTAACAGGCAACAAGAAACCAACCTACGAATTCGGTTGGATGAGAGGCGCACCCAATCGAGGCCTCCCACTCGGGGCATCAAGAAAACCAGAGAACCCATTTTCCTTGATAGAGATCAAGGCAATCCTCCTCTCATAGAGGGCTCCCAGCAATGAGAAGCCCAACTCATGAGAGTCGAAGGCTTCTTGTGCAGAACAGAGGGAAGAACACCCCAGTCACTAGGGGCGAATTGGATAAGTTCAAGCTCGACATCCTCCATGCTATTCAAGGAAGTCAAGATCCGACCCAGCCCCATAACGAAGGATCCGCCGACTCAACTGGATCCTAGAGCAAGGACGACCACGTCCTTCACTGTATCCAAGAAGTAGAGGATCGTCTAGAACAGATGAAGAATGAGAGAAACCGCTCCAGCAGGGCTTACCGCCCCAGTCGAACCCCTTTCAGCAAAGCCATCCTCGATGCAACCATCCCAAGGGGCTTCAAGGCTCCTCAATTTGAATCCTACAATGGAGAATCAGACCAGAAAAACCATATAGAGCGCTTCAAAACACTCATTGATGGTCTATAACGCCACTGATGCACTCATGTGTCGAATATTTTCAGCAACACTGAAAGGATCAGAAAAGGAACGGTATTCGTGCCTGACTCCTGAATCAATATTCTTTTTTGATCAGCTCGAGAAACTTCATTGCGCACTTCGTTACTAGCCACAAGGCTGAAAAAACAAGTGCCTCCCTGTTAGAACTGAAACAAAGAGATGGAGAACCGCTAAAAGACTTCGTCAAACGCATTACAACTGAAGCAAGGTCGATTTTCGCCTTGAACATTTTAGTGGCGACTGTAGCTTTCTACCACAACGTCACTAACAAAAACCTGAAAGTCTCCCTCGCAAAAAAGTCACTCATATGTTTCAATGAGCTCCTAAAAAGGAGTGACAAGTATATCAGGGTTGAGGAGCTCTCTATGCTCAAGACAAGAATGATTCATCTTGCGGGAACAAACGGAAGAATACAAGCGAGTAAGAACCCAAGAAGTTTCTAGAAAAATGGTGAAAGTTAACGACATCCAACTCTAGTGCCACACTTCGACAAGTTCACTCCTCTCAACGCAAGCGTATCAGCCATCCTCATGGAAGTTGAGAAGGACGGAATAATCCGCCCTCCCTCCAAGATGCCAACATCTAGCAGGAGAAGAGAAAAAAATAAGTGGTGCACATTTCACAGAGATCATGGACACACTACCGATAACTGTTGAGCCCTTAAAGAAGAACTGGAAGCCCTAATTCGCAGGAGCTATCTCTCCAACTTCGTTCAGAAAGACAATGATGCTAAAAACACTCCGCCCTGGGGGGCTAATAAGCGTCAAAAGAGGCCATACGAATGCAAGACTCTGAACACATGGTCGTCCTCCACTCCGGTCATGGAGGCCCGATGGGGGGAGATTCCAACTCCTCCTGCAAAGCTTTCATCAGGGAAGTCAACTCCATAGATAACATTACGCCTGCCAAAAGCACCGGTGTAACGCCCCGAATTCCAAATAAGACCAAATTAGAGATTCCACAGGATCTTTACACTTCACTTCGTACAATTTTACAAGGAAATTAAAATTTTTCAACAACATCAGAGTTCTTTACATTTTGTTTACACAGTGGAAGAATAAAAGAAATACAACAATGAAAAAAAATACAACTTGTAGAACTTTAACAATGTAAGTCATCAACTGCATCACAACACCTTTACTTCTTCATAAAAAGTCCATTACCGGCATGTTAAGCTGTGGGCACGTCAGTCATTTACAACTGAAGAAAATATTATACTCGGCCATCCTCTCTATGTCGTACATATAACGATTTCAATACTTTAACATATCACAAACTTGAATGAATATAAAGTGTTAAATGTGACTACGCTAAACATGTAAGTGTAGGCGGTGCCTTAATGCCTAATGCACACATTTTATACTAGGACGACACTAATGCATACTCGTTCGGATTCTATGCATCCCATACTACATAGGTCCAAGGGCAAGCACTTACGTACTCCACATTTAAGGGTTTGATCCCTCGCCATGAAAACTAACCAGTAATAAGACAAAGTTAAGACGTTCCACGAGTACGGATCCCAGTCCCGGAGAACCGCCGCAACAAATCCCCCGCCTGACTGTTATACAGACTCATTATCGTGCGAACCTCCCGCAAGTGCCCCTCTAGCCCCGGTATACGTATATACATAGAGTACGGCAAACTATCCGCCTGACTATGCATAGTCCCGAATTTAAAACAAAAGCTCATCTCCCACGAGGCAACCACAGTCCCGGAGTACACCGCCCGACTGGGTCTATAGTCCCGATGAACCACCCCAACAAGCCCACCGCTCGACTATATAGAGTGACACACTTACGTTTGCCTAGGTCTTACTACATCTTCACTTATGTGCCTAGTTCTTAAGTTCAAGACATGAACAAATTTCCATACCTAGAGTTATTCTTACCCCTACCGGACTTAATCAAAAAAATACGAGATAGCTCCATGGACATATCTCAAAATATATTTCAACTCTTTTCAATTCAATAGTGTCGGTACCCGAGGTCTCACTAACTCTAAATCACAACTTTTTCATGTACAAGAATCCATGGGTACTCATACCCTTCAACAAACATGTCTTAAACTTAGATATTTTCATCTTCAACTTATTCACAAAGTAATCATAGTCTTGTCACTATCCATGATCTATTCAGTCATTCATAATCTTTATAAGCAATTAATTTCTTTCAAGAACACAACTTCATCACATGAAATCTTATCAACAAAATTCAAGCTCATACAATATCTCAATCCACTTCAAAGTATTTCTTAAACGAAATAAAAGTGTAATATCTTCAAGAGCAATCACTTCTCAAAAATAATATTTTACTTTTCTTCACCAAAAAATTCTATTCTCAAATTTTTATTTTTATACTTCAAAATATACAAGAGAATTTTATAACTATGATTTTCCATTTCATTTTATATTAATATTAAAGTTTATTTCCCAATCATTTTCACTTCAAAAACTCAATTATATAAATAAAAAAAGGCAAAAAGAATCAAAAAGGTGGCTCTGGGATTTGTACCCGTGATCTGCCGAACACACACAGCCAATGCCCAAGCCCAAACCCAAACCCAAACCCACTAGCCAATAAGTCCAATGGACTCTGGCGTTAGAAATCAAACCCGAAAGTCCCATATGCCAACTTTAGTTCTTGGAAATAATTTTACAAAATAAAAATAAAGTGGGTTTAGCAAGTTTTGAACCCTAGATCTCCTACAAACAGTGCTCTATGGTGCACTGGCTAACCAGTAAGTCCAAGTGTGATTTCTGATTATGACTCACGCTACTGTAGTTTTGTTCACAAGTTCTGAATTTAGTTATTTTTCACAAAAAAAATTCGACACATGATCGATCTAACAATTTTCATGAACTAAAACATACTGATTTCATTTGAAACAATTATTCATAAATTTCCAAAACTTGTGTTCTAACCATTTTATTTATATTTCAAATTGACTCCTTCTCTTGAATGGAACAAAGTTTCATTTCTCTATTTTAATCAAAAATAACATGATGTATCTCTTGCAAATAATTTAGAAAATATTTCTTATGTGTATTAATTCAATTTCACCCAAAAATTCATTTTTTATCATAAAAAGGAAAAATCTCAACAAATAGTCTTTCCATTGTATTTCTACATAAACATGTATGGCTATAACTCTTTTTCTCATTTCATATTAGCATGGAGATAACTCATTTCTTTAATCACATCAAAATTTCTACAATTTCACAGGACACATACAAGCATGGATTTTGTTCTCTTTCTTTTTCTTATTTTCAATCAATCATGTTGACTATAATAAAATTTCTACAATTCATAAATAGCATAGATTTGTTCTATTATTACCACATTCACTTTATCTTTACTACTCATGTAGTATATTAGCATGCATGTCTCATAATTTAGAAAAGCATAAGATTGCTCACATCTAATCAATTGATCAATATTACTAGTATCATGTTCTAGCATGCTCAAACTAACATTTAGAAAATATTAAGAGCACACACCTCTTATGAAGAATGAAAATCAAGAATGAAGAGACACTTCTAGCTCCTAGCTACAACTAGCACCTCATTGTCCTTATCCTCCTAGCAAGCCTCCAAAGCATAAGAAATACTCTCTTCTCTCTTTCTTTTTCCTCTCTTTATTTTTGTTTATTTTGAGTGTAACAAAAGAAGAGAAATGATGGTGTATTTATAGGACTAGGTGAGGGTTTAAAGTGCAAAATTCTCCACCTAATAAATTACTCTACTTAATTCTCCAACTCTTCATAATCCTAACTCCCTTAACTCCCAACTCTCCATGTCTCCACCTCTTCAAAAACTCAACTCCCATCTTTTCACATCCCCTAACTCCCAACCTTTCAACTAACATGTGCACGTGTTGTGCACTAGTGCACACACATACACAAAAATAAATACAACTCCTATGCTTCTAAAATGTGTATTAAAAGTTGTTACATGTCATGTGAGTCCATGCACAACTTTAAAAATAGGATTTAATTAATGGGTTTGTCCCATGGGCTTTCTTTTTAATTAACTAGTTTAATTATCCTAGTGGGCTTTCCCTTTTAATTAATCTAATGGGCTAGAATTTAACTTTAGGTCCATGGGTTGAATAAATGGCTAAATAAGATTATGCATGCTTAAAATTAGTAAATGAGAGTAAGAAAAAGAGATGGAAAAACTAACACGTGCATCATACGTACAAAAATCGAAAAATGCATTTTTAATCAAAATAGGGGAAAATGAATTTTCATTTTATAGAACGAGTTCGAACACATAAAATAAATAATCAATATACATAGAAATATCACACTTAGTGATGAAAAAATACGTAATTGATATGTGCATCGAAAACACATAAAAAGCACGTAAAAATACAGAGATTGAAATATTATATTTTTGTTGACTCAAAATAGTGTAAAAATCAATATAGGAAATGCTTAAATAGTCGGTAATCAAAATGCGTAGTGAAAACATGTTACAAAATACACATGCGTAACACACAAGGGTAAAATTGTCATTTCCAATTTTGCGGGGTGCAACCAGGGTCCCTATATCTTTCTCCGACAAGGACTTAGAAGGCGTCCGAACACCTTATTGTGGCACATTGGTCATAAACCTTTGCATAGTAAATCAGGAGGTACGCCGCATCCTGGTGGACAATGGCAGCTCAGTAAACATTTTCTTCATGACCACATTCGAGGTTCTCAAGCTCTCCCGAGACAGACTCAAGCCAGCTGGTTATACACTCCACGAATTCTCCGGTGTGCCCGTTCAAGTAGAAGGAGTCGTCACACTTGATGTGACAGCCGGGAAAGCCCCCGCTATTCGAACGAGCACTAGACTTTATGGTAGTCGATGTCAAAGCTGCATACAACGCTATATTCGGCCGTCCCGACCTAACGGCCTCCACGCAGTTGCCTTCGCATTTCATATGAAAATGAAGTTTCTAACAACAACGGACGTAGGCCAAGTTGTAGGAAGCCAACAGGCATCACGAGCATGCTACACTGCTACAATGGGGGGCTCGGTTCTCCCCCTCGACACCATAGAGCTACCGCTAGAAAGTAGTCACAATAATCTCAAGACTGTAAACAAGCTTGAAGCCACTGCCATAAACAATTCTAGCAAGAACTTCCAAACCTGCTACATCATCTTTCATCAGGTCCAAACTAGTTCACATCATGACACAGTAATAAACCTGAATCCCTCGCCCGAAGCCACTCTACTCATTCAACGGAGACAAATAGTCAGGCCTAAACACATTAGTGCATCAGAAGATTTCTCTTTATCTATGCAAAACAATGGGGGGCTCCCTCCAAAATAGGCAAGTCCAGGCAAGGTCTACCAAATTGTTCGCCTAACGGCTAATCAACTTGAAGACCCGGGGGACAAGGAGATATCAACAGGGACTTGGAAAGTAGAACACCTTGTGATGGTGAATGAGGACGTATAAAATGTCCTCGCTTAATAGCAATAGCAAATTTTCTCAATTTGTAATAACGGCCAGCCACTAGAGCAGCCGCTTAGTTTTATTTTCCAGCAAATTTTCTCAATTTGTAATAACGGCCAGCCACTATAGCAACCGCATAGTTTTATTTTCCAATTAAATATAGTATGAATTTTTGAAAATTCTTGTACAACTCTAAGGAAGAGAACAATGAGCTAAACGCCCAACTTACACCTAGATCGGCGCTAAACACTCGTTACAAGCTTTCCACAGAACGGGTTCGGAGTCCATACCCATGGCACAAAGAGACTCTAGCAATTTGTAATAAAGTAAGTTCAGGGTGCGCTTCACCATTCGATCTGCTCCTGCAATCCGTTAGCGCCTCCACAACCAGTTCGGAGTACATACCCATGACTCAAAAAAGACTCTGTCAATTTGCAAAGAAGTAAGTTCAGAGTGCACTTTAACATTCGATCTGCTCCTGCAACCAGTTAATACTTAAACTAACAAGTTCAGAATCTATACCCATGTCTCAAAGTTACTCTCACAACCTGTAATTACACATGTTCAGAGTTCAAATCGCCATTCGATCTGTTTCTAAAACTAGTTAAAATCCCTCAAAGACAGATTAAGAGGTCCAAAATCGTGGATCGGAATTACTCTAGAAACACTTGTAAAAATCAACACTTAGAGTTTAACTCTCCTCTCGATGTGACTCTCAAAATTTATCAGGGGACCCATACAGCAAGTTTGGAAAACAACTCTCCCTCAGAGTTGCTCCTACAACTAGCTAGGTTTAAGACGGAGAAGTTTTAAACTCCGTCATACACCGTCGACAGTTCTTTAGCTATACGCAATAGACTTGAGGTCCTGTTATGTAGGTACAAAGGACCCAGTCGATGGAACCTCAACCATTACAGCAAGCATCAAGCATATGAAATGAATTCTTCAAATCACAAAACTATTACAGACTCATATGTCCAAACCCAGTACTACTTTTACAAATACAAAATGGCAAGTCCAGAGTCTAACTCTCCCCAAGAGCAGCTCATATGACTAGCCGAACCCCATGACGATGTATCACAGGACAAGACACCGGCACGTAGAAGACTTCTTATTCCACAAACTACAAGTCTCATTACAATAAGTCTACGTTTCACGTCTAAAAATCGCTACTTAAAGTCCTACAAACACTGTACAACGAACTGTCCTACAAGTCGTTCTTCCAGCTACACACTGGAGAGATGCTCTATCTGAGAGAAACAAACCCCTTCACCGGCCTCCTACCAGCTAATAGCTCCATAGGGCTATCTCAACTCATGACGATGAAATTCAAGACAAGTCTTCCTTAGGCGGGCAATCTCCAGACTTATCCGATCACCTTCACCTGAGCAAGATCCAACTCCATCTTGCATAAAGTGCTATAAAAACGGGAGAGTCTCAACTCTGTCAAGCACGGCGTATTGCGAAGGAGAACAAGCTCAAAGCCCCAAGGACGTCAATCGATGTACACAACTATCTGTCGACCAGGAGAAGAATGGAAACAACTTTAATGCCTTGTTCTTCGCTCAAGCTCCGCCAAATAGCTCATTGGCTCCAACAATGAGTTCTATGCTTTGATTTCTACTTGAGCTCCATCAACAACTTGTTGGCTCCAAACAGCAAGTTCTATGCTCTGCTCCCCGCATGAGTTCCAACTATAACTCTTTGGTCTCAATCAATGAGTTCAATGCTCTGCTCTCCGCACAAGCTCCATCAATAGCTCGTTGGCTCCAAACAACGAGTTCGCCGCTCTGCACACCGCTTGAGTTCCATCAATAACTCATTGGCTCCAAACAATGTGTTCATTGCCTTGGTTTTCGCTCAAGCTCCAACAAATAGCTCGTTGGCTTCAAGCAACGAGTTCTACACTCTGAATGCCACTTGAGCTCCGTCAACTACTTGTTAGCTCTAAACAACGAGTTCAACGCCTTCCTCTTCACTCAGGCTTCGTCAACAACTCATTGGCTCCAAACAACGAGTTTAATGCTCCGCACTGCACTCGAGCTCCATCAACGACTCGTTGACTCTAAACCACGAGCACCGCTTGCCGCTACTTATTCAAGTCCTTCTAATGACCTATCATCTTCGGGCAATAGGCTTGACATCCAACGTCGGCCTAAAATTGTCTCTACAATACTTGCTTAGCGCAAACAGCAAGTATAACAAGTTTCCAGTGTCGTCTTCGAGTTTGTCACCACAAAACTTGTTGGGCATAAAAAACAAGTTCAATGACCAAAACGGCAAGCTGAAACGTCTGACTCCATCACCGAGCTCCCTCTAAACTCTTCAGGATCAAACAGCAGTCTCTACATCAACTCTATCTCAGAGTTTTCTCTAAACTCGCCGGGATCAAACGACAGTCTCTACACCAACTCCACTACGAGTTGCCTCTATAAATTTTTCGGGATCAAACGGCAGTTTCTACACCAACCCCACTACGGGTTGCCTCTCCAAACTCACCGGGGTCAAACTACAGTTTCTACACCAACTCCACCACGAGCTGCCTCTACAAACTTGCCAGGATAAAACGTTAGTTTCTAAATCAACTCCGCCACAGAGTTCTCTACAAACTCGTCGGGATAAAATGACAGTCCCTACATCAACTCTATCCCAGAGCTTTCTCTAAACTTGCTGGGATTAAATAGCAAGTTCTACATCAACACAGTCAAAGAGTTGTCTTGTAATACCCTAAATTTTTATTAAATGTGAAATTGTTGATTTTACATGTTGTGCACGTACAAATTTTTGTATAAATATTTTCTTATGAAATGATTTTCTATAACATGAACAAATACTCTTTATTCTTTTAAGCTCATTTTTAAGAAGCCTAAATTTGTTTTTCTAAATTAAGCCCAACCTAATGAGTTAAAGATTTTATTCTAAAAGCCCACTATTTTGAAGCCCATGAATTAATTACTCTTTTAATTAACTTGTCATGTAGACGCATTTTTTGTAGACAATTAATTAATTTATAATGTACAACTTTAATTAGAGGGACACTACTTGGGACATGTGTTTGCACGTGTGTGTGCACTGCACACCTTTCCTTGGCCGGAAATGCATAGGAGAGAAGTGGGGAAGTGGATTAGTGGAAAGGTGGTTTTTTGTTCATGGGTGGTTGCTACAACTTCCCACTGTATCTTAGCCATTTATCTACAACCATCTAATGCAATCCTAGCCCTCCATTTCACCTAAAACTAGTATAAATACCCCTCCCTTGTATGCATACAACACTAAAAAAAAAAATTTAAAGAAAGGAAGAAATATATAGGGGAGTAAAAGATTGAGAGAGAGTAAAAAGATTGAGAGCATTAGTTGTGTGTTCCATCTTGGAGGCTGGCTACTTTACCAACGGCAAGGAGAGGCTCGGGTTTCACCAAGTGCAAGGAGGAGGAGACTTTGTGGTGGCTCATTCTAGGAGGAGAAGGACCGCTCGTATGTTCAAGGGGATTCTAGGAGCTTTGTAATATTTTCTTCAAATAGGTGGGTGTTTTTCTATACTTCTAACCTTAGACATCATGCTAGGGATTTTGATATATATGAATGCTAAAAGAACTAATAAGATAACCACTTTTTGGCTCTAAAAAGGGCTTGCTAGACGAATGAGTAAACATTTGATAAATTACATGCTATTGGTTATAATTCATGTTTAATATAGTTAAATTAACTTATTGCCATGAAATTGTGGAATTAGAACCATGTGATTGTAGAAAAATGTTCATGTATGGTTAGTAGATGAATTGTGAATTTTTGTGTTTATTGAACCATTGTAGCACTTGTTCAAGGAATGTAACTTTATTCATGAGTTTCATGAATCAAGAAGGAAAAATAGAAATTTACACTTCTTAAATAAGTCTTAATGCAAGGAATTAAGTAGAGGATTTGTTAAAGTGAAATTTTGCAAGTAGTAAACATATAATACAAATTAGAGTGAAAATACTTGTTTTAATGTCAAAAAAATTATTTTTAAACCACTGATTTATTAATTATAAGTAAACTCAGTATTCTGAAAATTTTTAGGACTTTTTGTGAAGAAGAAACGAAGTTATGATCTTTTGAAAAACGAAATATTTCTAATGAACAAAGAATCGACATAAACCTATTTTAGACTAAACCTATATCAGTTAGTCACTATGGTCATACTGGTTATAGGGGGCATTAGTCGCATTACTGTAGCAGCGTGTGACTATATGTGTGTGGGTTCGAGTCTCGGCAGAGGGTTTTATTTCTAAAATTCGATTTTTTCCAAATACCGAGAATTGAACTCAAACCCCATCGCCAAATCTAGTATATGGATATCTTACATTCAGCTTAAAATAGAAAAGAGTACAACGTTGCAGTTTACAAGTAGATCCATACATTATATCTGATTCTAAATTTTAAAACAAATTACATAATGGCTGATATTTTGATGTACTATTATTATCAGATAAAATGATCATTCTTCATTTCCAAATTCGTTCCGTATGTGCTCCACCAAATCTTGTCGTAGTGCATGATGTTTTTGTCTATCATGTAGTTGGACATTGCGTGCTAACCTGTTTGCACTTGTGATACTTGGAGTTTTGTTAGGTATGCTGAAGCTAGAGTCCGCACTTTGGTCACACCCAAAATCTTGAAGTCCTTCTCGTTCGTCCTCAACTATCATATTGTGTAAAATAATACATATTTTCATTATATAAGATAGACTGTCGGCATCCCAGAATCGTTCCAGACCTCTTACTATCGCAAATCTTGCCTGTAAGACCCCAAATGCCCGTTCAACATCCTTTCTTGCCGCTTCCTGCATTTGTGAAAATTTCCTTTTCTTCTGTGTATCCCGTGCGGAGTATGTTTTCACTATAGTAGCCAAGGGGGGTATATACCATTGCCTAAATAGTATCCCATGTCGTAGTTGTTATTGTTTACAGTGAATTTTGCTAGTGGGGCACAACCATCATGTAGATCATTGAATAATGTGGGCCGATGGAGTACATTCAAATCATTATTGCATCCTGAAATTCCAAAAAAAGAATGCCAGAACCAAAGGTCATAAGATGCCACTGCTTCGAGAATAATGGTAGGCTCCCGAGTGTGACCGGTATACTGGCCGTGCCATGCTGCCGGACAATTTTTCTAAGCCTAGTGCATGCAATGAACACTACCTAGCGTTCCTGAAAATCTGCGAGATTTATTTTCTTCAAGAAGTCTTTGAATATCAGTGGCATTTGGAGTATGCAAATATTGAGGTCCAAAGATGTTCACAATTGCACACAAAACCGTCGTACTGTTTTCAAAATAGTAGTTTTCCCGATTCGTACGTACTCATCGACTGAATCGGCTGATGAACCGTACGCCAAACATCTAATTGTTGCGATGATTTTTGATGTGATGATAAACCTAAAACTCGTGTTACATCCTATCGCTGCAGAAAGAATTCATCGTAGCTAACGGTAGATTCCAAAATCGGGTTAAATAAAGTTTGACACATATGGAATCGACGTCGGAATAGGTTGTCGCCATAAATGGGATTATCAGCAAAATAATCTTTCCAGAGACGTCTATCCCCTTCTTCTCTTTCATGACGAATATACCTCCGTCAAATAACTTGTCGGCTTTGTAGAACAACTTCCGAGAACAATTGCATGTTGTTGTGAACGCGTCTCGCAATCATATATTCTTCCTCATCATATTCTTCAGAAGAAGTAGATGATGATGATGTGAGATGAGCCTTTGGTAGACCCAGAATTGATATAAGTTAGAGTAGATTTTGTATAGAAGGTTGAAGATGTATGTAGTCTGATAGAGGCAGAATTGAGGCATATATATAGAATAATTTTTGTTGGCTCTTTAATAATCGAAACGAAGAGTGTTTATTTTTGTAGGCTACTTTTTTAGATATGGTAGGCTATGATGGAGTAGGATACAACTGGTTGATAGTAAGTATCCACCGAAAGGTAAACAATTGATTGTAGGGATGGTAGGTTGATTTTGTAGGATGTAGGGACAAAGGCATGTGATAAAAGGAAACATGATACTTTTGTACACCCAGAAAAAAGGAAACACCCATCCAAAAAACACCACATCAATTCTTTGGTCAAAGATAACATCAATCTTTCAACACTGTGTTGAAGATGAACATATAATTCTTTACCAATAAAAGGAAACACCCATCCAAAAAACACCACATCAATGTTTTACCAATAATTTTCCATATCTAAGACTAACATACAACATTGCCATGCCCCGAAACATCAAACTACAAATTTCTTCATCTAAGATGAACATTGCTTCATCAATAATTTTGATACAAAACATCAATCTCTGAACAAAAAAATAGCTGAACATTTATTTGGATACCTAAGCGAAACATCAAACTTCAAATTGATTACAAAATATATTCCATGCTATCAAACTGGGTGTTTGAAACAAAATGAGGTGTCTTATTCTGATGTGAAGATGATGGTCGGTCCCTAGAAACACTTCTCCTGCCAGAAAACACCAGAGCATGAATTGATTCTCTCAACACTGTGTGGTTCAGAATGAATCGTCTTAAGATCGCATCATTATAAGTCAACTCGAGATAACGTTGGTATAAATCCTCCTGTAAATCGTACTGTTATATTTTAACTGTCACTAAATTGAAATATAAAAGCAGAAAATAAGAATGACATACTCACATATGACAGTGCATCGCGCGGTAGAAAAGAAACGGATACAACTTCAACATTCCTCATAACTGTACCACCGGAATAAAGTGGTACCTCAACTACGCATTCTAGGCGTTCAGGAAGATCACGTCTTAGAGCATACGCAATATACTCGGTCGGTGCCCAATTGGGGGGAGATGGGAAGGGCAATTGAATAGTAGGATCACTTATTCTAGTTGGACCTATGAAATCGACATTTGTAGCATGCGATAGAGTCGACATTATAGCACTATTGATACCTTAGCCCAATACTTAGTGTATATACTTTGTGAAACAATTCGGACCAATAATGATGCGTCAATAGTCGAACAGAAATCTTCAGCCGATATACGAGGCATGGAAGGTGGTGGGTCAACTGGGATACATATAATTCCCGTAAATTGGCAATAACAACGATCACCAAGGTACCATACACCCTACAAATGTAATCATTTTTTTAAGATTTCATAAATGATACTTTAAGTCCTAAACAAAAACAAATAAATTTTACAAACAAAGTAAGAAATGTGGAAAATAATACCTGCAAGGCATACTGAAAGATAACTCGGTGCTGAGATAATATGTGCGCAAGCCCATTAACACCCTTATACTCGTGGGACGATCCCGAATAAGGCTGCCAAATAATAGATGCAGAGGATTGCATCTCCAATTGATGTCTGGCGATGAAAATATTATACTGAACTTGGTCTGTTATATTAGTGTCCAATTCATCTTTGTTCCAACGTATAATTCTTGGCCATTTATCTACGATATATTTCGTTTGTGCAGTAATTGGAGCACAAATATTTGTGTATTCATATGCCCAATACTAAATAAGAATGATATCTATTAGTTTACAAGCAAATATTTCAAACCATGTACCTATTAGGTTAATAAATATTTTTCAAAATATTGTGTTTACCTCTAGTACTTACCATGCCCCGTTGAAAGACTTCACTTTAAGTCTGCTACAAGAATCTAGAGACATATATAGCAGTGTCATTGCTTGACCGTCCCAATTGTATGTACCCACTTTTTCAAAATCTTCTATTGCTGCAAACCAACTAGATCTTATAACGCAAGCAGCGTTAGAGAAAAGAAACTCACAGAAGAACATGATGAATGCTCTAGCAATCTTCAATGCTAGAAGATTATCCTCTTGACCTGTCGCGATTACACTCATTTAGAAATACTTCTTAAGAAAGGATGAGCATATTCCTTGACCTTTCCAACTAGCTACAGTAATCTCAGGAAAAAATCGATCATGTACAACTTCGAAGAGATAAATATCGTCATTACATGGAGGTACTTCACCGGATCCGATAGATATCCCCAATAGCATTGTCCAATCTAATGGGGGAAGCCCAACTCACAACACGGTAGGTGAAAAGTATGTATAGTATCCCACTATCTCTCAACCAAAGCCTCCATAAGCTTCATCGATGATTTCTCTGTATTAATTGTCAACAAACGATGCCACCCCGTTTGATCGATTATTTGTTTCACGGCTAGAATAAGGGAACATCGCTCGTATGCTTTGATTGGACCACTCCAATTTTCCCTAAAATTACAAAATCCACCTGCAGGCTGCTCGGTAATAAATTGATGCACATGTCTGTTATCATCAACCACCTTTTTCCGCATACTTGGATCGGCAAAATCATTTGATTCGGAGATCGGTTCGACCTTCGCACTTGTGCTACCATGAACCAATCCGCTTTGCAGAGTAGATTTTATTCTGCCAATATATCTTCGGATCGACATTTTTTTTTGAGATTTTTGCAAAAAGATGAAAATTAGTAGTTTGATAAGTAGATTGAAATGGGATAATTTGGATTTGAGAAACATATGAAAATATGAGAGTTGGTTTGATTTTTTGATTGAAGGATGTTGACAGAAGCTCTTGAGCTTAAATAGGCTGGGGGGGAAAAGTATAAGAGCAATTTTGTACTCTAACCTATCACGTAAAAGAGAAAGAGACACAAACTCAACTTTAGAATACTATTATTTTAAAAGAAACAACTCAAACGGAAGATGATCTTCTAGCTGAGTTGTTTTTTTTTATAAAAAAAATCACCCTGATGGAAGATGATCTTCCGACCGTGTGAGTTTAAAATTAAAAGAGAGGAAAAAAAAAGACTCCCCAAACGGAAGATCATCAACCGTCTGAGTTGATTTTTTTTAATAGTGAGCAGACAGAAGAAGATAAAGATCTTTCGTCTGCCTCCAATTTTTTCTTTTTTTTTTTTTTTTTTTTTTTGAAACGGAACATGATCTTCCTTCTATCCAATTTTGGGTATTAAAAAATTGTTTTTTTATTAGACGGAGGATGTTATTCCGTCTTTATATTTTATGAATTTTTTAGCCAAATTTTAGCTTCAACGATAGTAGCACAACCCATTCATTCCTAAAAACCTATTGCTACCTATAATTTAACACCAACGATAGTGGATGCTCTTAGAGCATCCACTATCGTTAGAGGTATAATATGCATATATGCGTATTATACCTTAGCAAAGAGAGCGATTGCTGCAGTCGTGAAAAGATAAAAATGCATAATTTCGTCAAAAATGAAATAGACGAAACATGATGTCTCATGTTTCGTCTGTGAGAAAAAAAATTAAATGAATTTTATTTTGCAGAAACTAAAAATTTAATATTAAAATAAATGAGACCAGGAAAAAAAAAAGAAAATTCACAGCGGACGAATTTCGTCTGAAGTGAATTTTGTTTTTTTTTTTGGAATTTTTTTAAATTTTTATGGAATTTTTTAAAGGGTTTTTTAAATATAAAAAAATCGTGGGGCCCATATGGGGCAGGAAATTTTGCCATACTGACCCACTTTTTGAAAATATTTGGCGCTCCGACCCACTTCCGAAAATAATTAGCGAACTGACCCAGTTTTGGACACGTCAGTAAGAAACGTTATTGGGGAAAACGGCATAGGTCATTTCGATGTCGTTCTTCCCAATAACGGCATCTATTTAAAAAAAAACATTCATGTCGTTATTCCAAATAACGGCATTTGTTAGTTTTTGTCCAAAGAGCAAATAGTCTCAATTGTGAGCTGAGAGATAAGGGTAAAATGTATTTAACCTATGTCGTTCTCTAAGAGAATGGCAAGGTTTATACTGATGCCGTTATTTTGAATAACGGTATCAGTTAAATTCTATTTTGCACAGTTACCTATAATCAGTGCCCTCAAACCCTTCTCCTTCCCCTTTGTCGTTTGATTATTTCTCTTTCAACCTTCACTCCCGTAACTCTAGAACCCAAAAATCAAAAATTCCTAAAATCCCAATTATTGGAGTGATCTCTAACTTTCCAAACAACAACTAAGCATAGACCCTAGTTATGATTCGCTCATTCATTTTCGAAATCTTCCCAAATCCGAATTTGTGGTAAGTATGCAAAATCTCTAATTTTTTTTGCATATGGTAATTTTGATGTATGAGACCTATATATATTGGTAGCATAGTACAAGTGGTGTAGATTTGATTTATCTAAGTAGTACTTATGGAAATGTACTTATGGATTGTTGTTGATCTAGGGTTTGTGAATTGTTGAATTTGATCAGTAAAAGCTATATTGGTAGTATAGTAAAATCGATGTAGATTAGATCCACATTCGTAATAGATATGTGAAGTGAGTTGTATAGGAGATTGAGATGTGGATGACCTATACTGCTATCTATGTGAAGTTAGATTAATCTATTTGTAGTGTGTGGAGATGTTGTGGTGGTGATTTTTTTGAGTAATATTTATATACGAGTATTGAGAAGTTGTTGTTATCTTAAAACATCGATTATTAATTATGTTGATGTAACTACTGTTTTCCCGTATTTGTATTTTATACTGTATTTTGCCATATTGTATTCTTTCATCTATTTGAGATCCGTATTTTATTTCTATTCGAATAAAATCGTTATTTTGTCTCGACTCAATTTTGGATCTTTTTATCAAATTCGATTGTGTGCCATCTTGCACCGTTCTATATGAGTAATAGCCCGATTCTTCTCTTTTATCTTTCTAAACCCCATTATTGTGCTTTTTGACCATTTCTTCTGTTGGGCTCTTTTTGGAACGGGTCCCCTAAACTCTCAAACCCGCAAACCCGCTAACCTAGTATTTAAACCCCTAACCCTAATCTCTACTGTTTAACCCTAATTAACATACCGCCGCTAACCATCTTCCCCAGTCTCCTTCTCCTCCATTTTCGCTACCGCCCAACCAACCCGTTCCTCCCCAACTCCGATCATCGTCGCCCCAATCCGTCTCCCTCTCGTCTTCACAACCACCAGACCATCGCCATCGTCCCCTCCGTCTTCGCCATTAACCCAACACCCTGAACCCATCGCCTCGACTTCGAACCCATTTTCCGAACGCCTCGTCATCTCCGACCACCACACCTCGACCCCCATCGCCTCGTCGACCCCCTCAGCACCACCACCTCCATAACTCCTTCGACGTCGCTCCGTCGCATCCCCTCGCATCGCCGAACAACTCCCCCGTACACCTCCCCTGTTTCGAACCCACGAACAGAGGAGCACGCCGCCGCCGTCGCCTCCCGTCGCACTCGAGCCTTCGCCACCGCTCGTCGCACCGCAGTCGCCGCCGTCGAAGAACCCTCGCCGTCGCTATCTCGCTCGCGCGCTGTTTCGTCGAAGGAATGAACGAAGAAGAGAACGATCGAAGAAGAAGAGGGAAAAAGGCGGGGACGATTTCCAGCCGTTGGATCGCGTCAGATCCGTGCGATCTGATCGCTGTTCGGTGTTCGTGCCGCATGGGATCCAGATCCGCTGATTCCTGTTCCGGCGGAGATCCGCTGCGGAGGAGCCACCTGATTCGCTGCGCTCGCTGTTCCCTGTTCGTGCCGCACGAGATCCAGTCTCCGCTGTTCCCTGTTCGTCTCAGATCCGCTGTGCAGAAAGCGATCTGATTGGTCGGTTCGCTGTTTCGTGTTTTGCCCACACCGGATCCCAGACCGCTGCACCCTGTTCTGGCCTCAGATCCGCTGCTTCCCAGCGATCTGATTCGCCTGTTTCGGTGTTTCCTGTTCTACCCGCAGCGAATCCGAAGCCGTGTTTCGCTGTTCTGAGCCGATCTTGTGCGCAAGGAAAGCTCGATCTTCGATCAGATTTTGCATGCGCTTTTCGAGGATATTTCCGGGGATTTTTCTACTCTTTTTGCTTCAACAAGCGGAGATTTTAATCGTCATTTAAGGCAAGTAACCTTGTACATCTTATTGTCCTAGTACAAGTCTCTTTGAAATACCACATGTAGTTAGTTTGTGACTCTCCTTTGAAATATCATAGTAAAACAATTTGAACCTTCAAACTCACCAATCTAAGAGTCACAAAACTTCCTCGTATTAAATAATAATTCAATTGGACTCTTTTATCTCCTTGAACTTGCGAATCACATTGACATATGAATTAAGGACCCCTAGAAATTGTAGACGCATATAAATTTAGTGTTTTGGCAATTTGTGATTATTATGACTTGGAAAATATTATTATTCGCTGTTTGATTTCCATTACCATGTATTGGTGCCACATAATGATTTTAGACACCAAATTACGTAATTCTATGAAATCTACATTAGTGAATTATTTCCCTATGTTGCTGTCTGGATTTCCTTTTGCGGTTTCGACCCTCTTATCTTTGGAATTTGGGCCCGAGGCCTGAATATGAAACGTAGATCAGGATGTGTAGATGTCGATAGACTCCAGAATGATTGAATTTGGAGTTACGGTCTAGGAGATATGGCTGTTATACTGCAGCTGTGTCAGTAGGCGCAGTTTTGTAAAAACTGCTGTATTTATTGACTTTGCGAATTATTTTAGCTGTACAAACAGCGTGCGTTTGACCCCAAATTTTGTGTGTAGCTGCTGGACATCATCTAGGACATCCCTAAATTTTTCTAGAATTAATTTACAACATTTACTTAGGTGTGCTTGCTTGATAAGAGTTAATAACAATAACAAGCCGGGGTTTGGGAAAGATTATAGAGTGGACAATATAGATACGTGTACTCGGAAGGGGGCCCGTGTTTCCCAATACTTGGTTCATGAACTTGTTGTATCTTGTTTGATTCATGGAGTCGGTTACTCGGCTCATGAACTTGTTGATTCTTGAACCCATTGTGCGGTTCTTGAACTTGCTTGTGGATTCGCGAACTTGCTTCGTGAACTTGTTATTTAATTTTCGATTCATGAACCAAGGCTTGCTTGATACTTGATACCTGAGTACGCCGCCCTATAAAATCCATTACTAGATCTAAACGAAAGTGCTTTGACTGTAGCAACCATGTAGTATAATGGATGCATGTCGTGCTACCTAGATAGTAATCACCACTAGACTTGAACTTGACAACTTGAACTAGACTTGAACTTGATAACTTGGACTCGATAACTTGAACTAGACTTGGACTTGAGAAACTTGAGCTAGATAACTTGACACTTGGACTTGATGACTTGACATCTGAGACCTAACATTTAAAATAACATATGACACTAGACTTGAGTTTGACACTTGATGTTAATTATCCTTATAGGTGTACCTGACATGTGATTCACCACTAGCAGTTGTTATCCAATCTAGTCATTATGATGTTCCCTCTTGCTAGCTAGTCTTTGAATTTACCACTACTTCTTATAACCTTGCTTATTCTTGATTCCAATTCTTGTTTTCCCCTTTCTTGTACTTACTTTTACTATTTGTGGTCCTAGCTTGCACTAAGGGCATTTTCTCTTGTTTCCCCTTCGTTTTCCTGTTTATATTTATTAAGCAGACTTGGGAGACAAACTACCTGCCGGAATTGGTGAGCAGACATTTCAGGTTTCGCTTGGAGCAAGGACCTGTTTAAATAGTTGCTTCCTTAAGGTATTTGTTTCTTCTGTTGTTAAGACTTGTTTCCGAGTTTATACTTGATCCAGACATGTGAACTATTTGAACATTATTATTTGTTTAAATTGTTTTCTGCTGCTTAATAAATTATTCATGCATGCTTGGTTATATATATTTCTCTTGTATATTCTTGTTATGATGCTGAGTCGATCCTACAGCTTATGGATGATGTAAAAAATCATTCGCTGGGCTTCGTCACGTGCTCGTATTCTATATTTTTGGGAAGCGGGGCGTGACAGTTGAAGAAACATGGCTTACAAATTTTATTATCTCTAGTCTCATATTGTTTATTAATATTGTATTTGACACGTTATATTTAATGTTGACAGGTAAATGGTACCTACACAGCCATCTTCTTCCCATGATGTGGGTGCTTCTTCTGGTACTTCCCATGCACTACGTAGACATCCGTGTCCTGTAGATCCTACCGTACTTTATTTGCAAGAAGATCATAGGTCGCATGCGGTGTGGACTGGAGATGTTGAGAAGATGAGTTTCCGAATGTACACCATATTGACGACGCACCCTCGTGTACAAAATTATTTGGTAAATAGCGGATTTTATGGAATGTCAAAGTTGGCAAAGGTGAAATGTGACCATGCACTACTTATCGCTCTTGTGGAGCGATGGAGGTCAGAGACACACACGATTCACTTACCCGTTGGGGAGATGGCGGTCACCCTACAAGATATAGCCGTCATATTGGGTCTTCCAATCGATTGGGATGGCCGTAACCGGCAATCTGATGTTCAGTAAAGTGGCACTGTTAAGAGAGTACCATGGGCAAGAGGTTGATGAGGATGATAGGGGTGTATGTCGGGGAATCAGTCCGACGTTCTTGGTTGTGTACAGAGTTCAATAATAGTTTGCTAGACGAACCGACCGACTTCCAACTCTAATGTTATACGCGGGCATATCTTTTGTCGATGATTGGAGGTATCCTCTTTCCTAATTTTTCTGGTGATGTAGTGCATTTGATGTACCTTCCATTGATCGCCGACATACATAGAGCCAGCCGATATAGTTGGAGAAGTGCGGCTTTGGCATCCCTATATCGTGCCCTGTGCAATTGTTCGATGGGGTCGATCCAAATGACGGGGCCGATGGGGTTATTGCAAATATGGTGTTAGGAACGAATTCATCTCCGCCGGCCCCGGGTAACGGTACTTTCAAATGATTGGATTGTGCAACATGAAAATCCAGTGTTGAGGGCTTCTTTAGGTGCGTACTGGATGGGTAAGCTCACATGGAGAGATAACCCACGCGATGTGCTGACATGTTATAGGGATGAACTCGATCAGCTGAGGGAAGAGTACATCCACTGGACACCATATACAGACAAAAGGCTACAGCGTCTACCCTCAATTTGCACAGCCAATAATCAACTATGGTTGACACGAGCTCCACTTATTAATTTCTCAATTGTGGAGTTCTGTTACCCCGCCCGCATCCTCCGCCAATTCAATGCACAACAGCCCGTCCCCGAAAACTCAATGTATGACCGTAGACTTCACAATACCACTGGTCAAGGTCGTTTACCGAATATGGATTGGGCCGATCACCACCGCGCTCATGTAGCTTGTTGGAATGAGAGGAAGTATGATTTGGTTGTAGAAGCGATTGTACCATACGAAGGATCGTTGCAAACCGGCTACATGGCATGGTACCGTCGTATTACGCGGTTGTATATAGCACCAAGAATGGATATTCAAGCGGGTATCCAACAACCGATACCTAGGCACCAAGTGGAACCACCACCGGCACATTCCACATCGCAACCCATGTATCAACCAAAAGCTTCCTCCTATCGATTAATGGTAAAGTTATCTTATTGTTAATAAATTTTATTCCCAACATTTTGCTTATGTTTGTTTAATAAAAGTTGCTTTACTACTAATCATTTTTGTTTGTAATGTAGATTGACAATACATGGGACATTGCGAGGAAATGTGTTCATGTCTTGAAAAGCAACGCTTCGAAGGCATACAAGGAATTGGCGAGGGAAATCCTACTTCCATGTCGTACTTCTCTTGAAGAAGTTGGTGACGGTTCGCGCTTCGATGCCCTTCTACGCTCAACTGAACTTCCAACTCAAACGGCCAGAACAAGTGTCAGTCGAGCTCACCTCCACCACAACAAACAGTTGAAGTAGAACCTCCCACCCCACTTCGAAGACAACCACAAACTCCTTCACAACCTCCACGAAGGAGTAAGAGTGTTCGCTTTCCTCCTACACACAGTGAATTGGCAGCCCCTGAGATTGAAGCAGTAGAAGGTGGGCAAGAAGGAGATGTTGGTCCAAGTGCTCCTGCGACACAAGAGATTGGGGATCGCATGAGGAAAGTCCCGGCCTGAAAGAGGAGGAAGCCACGACAATATACACCTAGTTAGTATTTTTATGAATCAACTTTATGAGTTGGTTGTTGTACTTTTAATGAAGATTTTATAAAATTTTAGGGAAAAGTTGATGACTACTATTTTGATGTATTGTTAATGTAGGTTTTTGAAAAAATTGAATTAACTTGATGAGTGTTTGGGTTGTATGAAGTCTGTGCTTGAATTTGAAGTGTATGAAATATGTGCTTAGTGATGAATTGATGTGTTGAAGTGAATTGAAGTGGTTTTATTGTTCATTTGAAGTGTATGAAAAAAGTTGATGAATTGATGAGTTGAAAAAAATTGAATCGAAGTGATGAATTGGTGAGTTGAAATGTGTGAAAGATGTTGATGAATTGTGGGGTGTGAGGTCTGTGCATGTCTGTGCATGTTTTAATTGAAAAACAGTAATAACTGATGCCGTTATTGCAAATAATGACATCTAATACCTGTGACGTTCTTTAAGATAATGACATCAGTTAGTTGTGAAAATTCGAAAAGTTGGGACATCTGCCAAACTTTTTGTCTTCACAGTCGTTCTTCAAAATAACGACATCAGTTAAGGATGCCGTTTTCTTGAATAACGGCATCTCTTAAGAATGCCGTTATTAGGAATAACGGCATCAGTTAGTTGTGAAAATTCGAAAAGTTGGGACATCTGACAAACTTTCTGTCTTCACAGTCATTCTCCAAAATAATGGCATCAGTTAAGGATGCCGTTATTTTGAATAACGGCATCTCTTAAGAATGTCGTTGTTAGGAATAACGGCATCAGTTAGGTGTGAAGAATGGAAATTTTGGGACTTCTGCCAATCTTTCTGTCTTCACAGTCGTTCCTCTGAATAACAGCATCTCCTGAGTATGCCGTTATTCAGAAGAACGACATCTCTTATATGAACAGTTGTGCATGTTTTTATGCATGTTTTGTGAGAGAAACTACTAAAATCAAATTTACTCAAATTCAAAAAACTTTCACTCCACATATCTCATCCTTAACTATTTAAACTAAAATTACGCAACATAAAACTCAAACTCTCTAATTTTTATTAACTTAACGATAGATTTTACTACTTTAATAAAATAACGGGCTACAAGTTCAAGTGTCGGTAGATTGGGAAGTCGCCACACTCTGTACGTTCTTACAACTCCGTCTATTCCACTCACTCCGCATTTGGAACAAACTTTTCCAGTGGTCCCACCTTCTCGAGCATCCATGTCATTGCGGATACGAGTACTCTTAGGTCGCCCTTTCACCCGACGAAGGCTCGAATCGGCAATGAGCACCGGTCCACTTTCTGTCGGCTAATAAGATTCGTCTGGAATAGGATTGAAAGTTGGTGCCCACGTTTGTGCTAATGAACCGGTAGAGTAAAATGCATCAATGTAGGGTTGATAATCAATCGCATGGGAAATACAGGCCGCTAACACATGAGAGCATGGAATGTGATATAGTTGGAATATGCCACAAGTACAAGTTCGGCTCCCGAGGTCTACCGTGTGCCAATGTCTGCCCTTTTGATATCCACTATCCATCCTAATGCCCGCTTTTACCCCAAAAACATCTGGCCGATTATTAAACATTATTGCCTCATGTAAATTGGATTTTTCATGACATACATCAATAATATCCTGAATGCGTGATGCCCATAATTTACCTTCACTGATAAGCGTCTACGCGACTTCACGGCGATCAGTGAAATACATGTTTAGATGAAAAAAATATGTTCTACAATTGCGGTGACAGGCAAGCTACACACACCTTTTAGAACCAAACTGAAAACTTGCGATAGATTTGTTGTCATTATACCATATCTACGACCTCCATCGGCAGAAAGTGCCCACTTCTCAATCGCTTTCTCCTTCAACTAGTTAGCCCCATCAGCATCTGTCGCTTCAAGTTGTGCCATCTTTTTCTCAAACTTCTTCAACTGATTTTGACACGCGATGACCTTCAACTTACTCATAAAAAACTTGCAACCAAATTTTTTATGGAAATTGCTAGCAAAATGCTGCATACAAAACCGATCATATGCAAATAGTTCCTTCCATGTTCCGAACTCATTTTGCATTGCTGATAAAATATCTGCATGGCGATCAGAAATGACACATAGACCTGCACGATCTGTGACGAAGCACCGAATACAGTTCATGAACCATGTCCACGTCTTTATGCTTTTACCGTCAACTAGTGCAAACGCAAATGGAAACAACCTACCGTTTGCATCCGGTGAAATAGCAATCAACAAACAGTCTTTGTATTTCCCGTATAAATGAGTGTCGTCTACACTTATAACTGGTCTGCATGCCTTAAATCCCTCGATGGAAGGCCCGAATGCCCAAAAAACATCCTTAAAAGTTTTTTTGCCCAGACCAGATGCAATCTTTGCCCAATGTACAGCCGTACCCGGATTTGAAGCTTGAATTGCATTGAGAAGATAGGGCAATTTAGTGAAAGCTTCTTCAAAAAAACCATATAGTCGCTCAATTGCTTTATGTTTAGCCTTCCAAGCTTTCCAATATGAAATTGTGTAATGGAACCTATCCTTGACTATTCCAATTATGGCTCTGGGTGTTATTGCGAGTTGTGCCTTCACAACATCCAATATTATCGTCGAAATAACCGTGGAATCAATTTTGTTGTGATCCCGAGTCAATGTAGGATTCACACATGTGTGTGCACCTTCAAGCTTCTTTACCACGAAATAATTACGACCTTTTGGAACAATTGAACGCAACCGCCATGGACAACCAACTAAATTTTGAAGTGCCGAATTTTCTGCAATGTCCTCAGCTGAATGATTGATGGGTGCGTATTTACATTTCACATAGTATAGACCGAGGGATGATTTTACCGTCACAAATTCTCTGTGGTTCTTTATGGCGTACATCTTCACTTGATGTTGTAGAGCATCTTTGGTTGGAAATCTTTAACCTTCATGAGTTCATCTAAGTTGGAAGAGCCAACGGAAGACTGTCCATGTTCATGTATGGTGGCAAAAGACATCCATTCATTCGATTGAGATCCATGTATAGCTGCACTTGTGTCCTGACTTGACAACACGCGGACATTGTTAACCGACACATCAATATTGACATCATCAACCGGAGCTTCATCGACAACCTCCTCCTCATCATCTTCAAGACCGCGTTCCTCATCTTCTTCCTCTTTGACCAAATTGTTATTTACAACGACATTGTCAAAGTCTTCCATTGCCATGTCGGCTCCGAAAATATTTTGTGACAATATTAGCGGATGTACTTGCTCGTATTCGGAGGAAACAGGTTCCGTTGGAGTTGTGCTAGTATCTTCTTCTGTATTTGATATTCTTGCATGTGACTCGGCATATGGTTTCAAAGTCCGTGCGGGCCTTGGACTTTCAATAACAACTCGTCTAGTATTTGAAAGCCTCGTTTGGTCGATATATAACTCAACTGCGTTCCAACTATAATTTGGATCAACTATCCTACCCATCATGGACCTCAGAGAATTGTCATTGTCTACGGATACCAACATGAAATATTGCACATTCCCTTTACCGGCAGCACAACGGGCTCTGATTTTCACACTCATTTCACTTCTATCCCAATTGGTAACTTCATATATCTTATCTATTAATTCTGAGTACATAAAGTTGCGGGGAGCCCAAATAATTACCGGTTCAACATCACTATAAGAATATCCAATCTTGGGATCTTTAATTACTTCACCCCCAAAATATAACCAAATAGGGATATCATATTCCATACTTAAGCATAAAAATTCAAACATGTTTAAGTCATTCACTACTCATAAGCATAACATGGGAATACATATCAAACATACAGTTAAAATAAGAATACCTTCAAATCAGACTGTACTGTCGATAGCTTGAAAAATCGTTGTGGATGAAGAATGAAATGAGAGTGGGGGTAAGGAGGTAGGATATATGAAATTTGAGAGCACTCCAATGGTTGGGATTTTCTGATTTAAGGATCTAGGGTTTGTGGGTTACGGGAGTGAAGAGAGAGAGAGAGAGAGAAAATGAAGTACGAAGGGGTAGGAGAAGAGTTGGGGGCACTGATTATAGGTAAGTGTGCAAAATAGAAAGTAACTGATGCCATTATTCAAAATAACGGCATCAATATAAGTCATGTCGTTCTCTCAGAGAACGGCATAGGTTAATTTACTTTTACTATTCTCTCTCAGTTCACAATTGAAACTGTTTGGTCTTTGGAGAAAAAGTAACAGATGCCGTTATTTGGAATAACGGCATGAAAGTTTTTTTCCAAACAGATGCCGTTATTGGGAAGAACGGCATCGAAATGACCTATGCCGTTTTTCCCAATAACGTTTCTTGCTGACGTGTCCAAAACTGGGTCAGATCGCTAATTATTTCGGAAGTGGATCAAGATACCAAATATTTTCAAAAAGTGGGTCAGTACGGTAAAATTTTCTATGGGGCAAAACATCATGTTTCGTACATCATGTTTCGTCCCAGTGGGTTTTTTTTAAAATTAAGTTGTTAATTAAGTTTTAAATTAACTAAACCTAATTAATTAACTAATTATTTAACTAAAAGTTTAATTAAAATACTAACTACACTAATTAATTAACTAAATTAGCAGCTTAAGTTTTTTGTTTTTTTTTTAATTATTCAGGATTTCATCGGACGAAACATCATGTTTTGTTCAATGAAAAAAATAAAATAAAATATTACTCCGAGAATTTAAAAAATATTTAAATAATCCAGACGAAACATGATGTTTCATCACCCATAATATGCATATTGCTATCTTGCCTGCTATCTTTAGCTTTTTACTAATAGCGAAGAATGAAAAAATGGCAGAATGCCTGACGAGTGCATCATCTACAGTGGCAATATACATAATATACATTTTTAGCTGACGACTGTGAATGCTCTTACTTTGACTCAATTAAGGCCACAGATGGATTGGTCCCCAAATGTTGAGGATGTGCATGCATTGATTTTGTACTAATGGAGAATATTATATGAGGTAATTTGGATGATGTTTGGCTCAAATATATGGTTCTTTCCGAATGCTCATAGAATTGATGTTGGCATAACCATCACTTACTATTTTAGACAACCAGAAGGAATGAAGGAATTAACTCCCAAGCAGACGTATCTCACTGGTATTAAGTAATTAAACTCTAATTTATCCGCATTGTCAGTATTATGTTAGTGCATTTAACGCACAAGCTAAGTAACTAACATTCTGGAAATGCGCACAGTGCATCTTCGAAACAAAACATATTTGCTATTCAGTGATTTTATTTTTTTTATACCGTTCATGTGTTGATTTTTCGTTGTATGTGTTGATTTTTTCGTTGTGGGTGTAGCTTATATGGATGAGTAAAGTTTTGTGTTTAATACTGTAGTTGTTATTTTGGTTGGAAAGGTTTGTTTGGGAACTTTTTGGTTGTATGTATCATGGTTTAATTCTTGGTTTGGAGGTTGCTTCAAAACATTGTTTCTGAGAGCGTTTTGCTTATAAAGCTTGACAAATCTCATTGTGCTTGCATATACATCGAAAACATGGTGCTTTTTCTAGCTTTGTTTATTCTTTTGAGGCGATGATGATAATCGAGACATATTACTCTAATGTTTGAGAAATTTCTTGGGTCTTTTTATTTGAGTAGGGAAGCAAAACCAAAATTCTGTCGGATATATAGGTATATTCTCACTATATGAACAATATTATGTGTAATATTGTTCTATGGGTAACACGTGTGTTACACGTACTAATTGTATGGATATCGGAATGCGGGTTAAGTGGGTTGAGAACCCAGTACCCAAACCAGTATTTAGAAATAAATACTGGCTTGTGATAGCAGTCTAGGTATTCTAATCTTGATACCTAGGGTGAATATCTCAAGCAACTTAAATCTAAGATATTAACCCTAATTCCTAATTATTAATTTCTTACAAAACTTAACAATCTTGAGATATTATTAATCGATTTGTGAGATTAATTAAGGGAGAAGAGAACCCCTCTCTGCATCCCGTCGAAGTTGACATCACCGACGATCGCTAACGCCGTTGTCAAAGGCGTCGTCACCGACCATCGCGATCGCTGCCAACGTGGTCGGCATCGTCACACCCCGGAGCCGTTCGTCGCGTGTTGTCGACCCACAGTTGAGACAGTCGACTCGAGATCTAGTCGGAGCCGTCGGAGCCGTTGGAGCCGCCGTCACCGACCATCGTTGTCGCCGCCTCCGGGGTCGGTGTCGTCGCACGCCGCAGCCAACCCTTCACAAGCGAGCCGAAGTGCAACCCATCGCGAGCGAGGTCCATCCTTCTCCCTCGCCTCTTTCCCAAACACCACGAGCGAACCTATCTCAAATCGATCAGATCTGATCAAAGATCTGGTCCTTCCTATAGGCTGGAGTTGTTGTTTCGAGTTTGGGACAGGGAGCAGATCCACTGCAATACTGCAGATCCCATCACTATTGTTCTGATTTGCTGTTCGTTTTGAAGCAAATTTGGGATCCGATACAGCGCACCTCTGGGTCTCTCATTCGTCTTGATTGGAACTCTTTGGCGCAGAATGAGTAAGCAGTTTAGTCACACACAAGGTGTTCGATGCTGGGTCTCTTTGGCGCAGAATGGTTTGTTGTTTTGATTTGTTCTCAAACAGATATGAGTCTAATCAATTGAAGGGAAAGAGATGGTGAAAGATAAGTTCTTTACTTTCCTCGTATTAAATTTCTGTTAAATATTTTGCTATGTGCTGAAAGTTCAAAACATTCGTTTTAAGTTTATGTTTTGAATTATAGAATTACTATGATGTTAAGTGGTTAAGTTCAAGACTGTATTAATCATTTGTTTAATTAAATACAAGTTGAACAGTTGTTTTGGCTATGTGCTAAAACCAAATATCTATTTTTGATAAGTTAAACTATATGTTTTGACTATAAAGTTTGGATCTCCAAAATTAAATTGCTAGAATTAAACAGTGTCAATAATTCGTTTAATTGGCTAATTTTTAACAATTTGATGAATGTAGGAACTTCAAAGTTACTTACAAAATATGTGTTGGAGACGATGGATATGCATCACGAATGAATAAATCTGCACTACTCAGGCTTCTCCATAAAATTTGGAAAACACTTCTAACTTGAAGTATCGGTATGATCTACTCTAATATTTCTTAGTATTTTTCATGTGATGAATGTGTTAACGTTTTGTGCGTTTGATCATAAGATTGAGAGTTTTAGATCATAGTTATTCTCGCTTTGAAAACTAGCATGTTTAGGGTTGTTAAGTATTTTATCATACTATGTGTATAGATATTTTGACAAATTCATTATTTGCAGTTTGTGTGAGATCATATATTTGCTTCTCTAATAAAACAAAATAAAATTTTTGATGTATAAAATGTATAACAAATGTCTGTAACTTAGGAGAGAACATCTATTAATGTAGGATATGACTCTATTAGTTACGTTTTGTTCTTTCTCGTTCATTGTACTGTGTGTGCAAAGTTGAATTATAATATGTTAGTCATTATCTCATCTAGCGTTATGAAGATGATGAAGAACGAATAAAGAAAGAACTATTCACTCAATGTGTTTGAGCAAGTGGACATTGTTAGAACCATTAGAGAAAGCAAACAATTTTGTAAAATGTGATAGAGTAATTTTGTATTAATGTAATACCTCGAATTTGTAAAATACCGAAAATACCTGTTTTTATATATTTGGAGTGGTGAAAAATTATTTTTGATATATTTTATTTAAATATTGATACCGGTATGGATATTTGTGGTAGATTAGTATTATTGATATATTGAAGCCATGAGTTGAGATTTTATGTGAATAAATATTGTTTATTTATTTTATAATTTTGAAGGATTACTACGAGATAATTGTAATGTATTTTGTATTGTTGGTGCTATTAAAAAATAAAGTGGGATTTGTTTGAAATACTTTGGAGGTCTGGTGGCCTAGTTGTAATTATCCTATATATTATATATTTTTTTTATAAAAAAACCCCACCCCCTTTTCTCCTCCTTCTCCATCCTGTTCTTTCCATCCCGAACCCACCGAAACCCATATGGCCCCTCTCTCTCTCCGCCCAATCCATCCATATACTCCATAGTTTTTCAATTAATTTGAGGGGATGACTAATTGAAGGGTTCTTTACAACGTGGTAGCGTCGATTTTTGGAGAGGACTTCGGGAAGGTATACCCAATCTTATATTTGTATTTTAGATTTTGTGCTTATCATTTATTTCAATAATAATCGATGTAGGAGGATAGTTAGAGCTTGTAGAAAATGTTAGGGGCGATAGATTTTGCTTCTCATGATATGAGCATAGATTTCCCAATTCGACATAACCACGAGTTTGGGGTTTTCCAAAATAGGATGGGCAATTCAATTTTACTTGCCTTAGAATTTGGATTGGTGGTTGTAAAATATTGTGGGATGATTAATATGAATTTAGGAAAAATTTTATTGGTTTAGAACTCAATTAAAATAATTGAGAATGTGTGTAGACATATTATTCACGCCAGGCGTTTGGTGAAATGGCTGTGAGAGATTAAAATTATTTTAATTATTATCTATGAGTGATTTGGATATCTTTAACCTTATTTATTGTTAAAATTTGGTAATAGGAAGTGAAAGCGAGTTTGGGAAATAGTAGGGCGCTTGTACAGCCGATCTTCGTATTTCCTCAGGTGAGTATGACCGCTTTTATTTAATGTAGTTAATGTGCCATGAAAACTCTAAATTAAGGTTGTCGTGTGTGATGTGTAAGGTGTATTGAATAAAGAAATTTATACGTATGATACGGGGTAAATTATGTATGAGAGTGTGTTGATGCTTGTAAGCATATATAGGCTACGGGGTAGTGAGATTTAAATTTGAGGAGTTATACTGATATAGATATATGTGTGTGTATGTATCCGATGTGACGTGATGAAAAGCATGGTGTGTACGATGCAAAATCATGTGATATGTTAATACGATAGAAATAATGACTATGTTTATATGATGTGTAAAAATATGATGTGATAGTGTGACGTGCTAACATGTTGAAATGAATGATATGGTGTAGTTGTGGTATGTGGTTGATAAATTGGAAATTTGTGTGATTATGTGATGTGAAGATTTGCATGATGTGTGTGTGCCATGTGGGTGGTAACTGAGAATTTTACGCAATAATCGATGAGATTAATGACATGTGTATGCTTATGAATTTAATGGAGATATATGCTTTCATGGTATGTTATAATGGCAGAATTGTATTATAAAGGAGTTATATTCTTAAGACGTTATGATATACAGGATATATCTTTATATATGGAGTTATATTATAAAGGAGAGATATATATATGGAGAAATATTATAAAGGAGATATATTATAAATGAATATATGGAGATATTTTATTAAAGGAGTTATTATAAAGGAGTTATGTTGTAAATGAGTTGTCTTATAAAGGAGTCATATTTTAAATGAATATAAGGAGTTATTTTATAAAGGAGTTATTATAAAGGAGTCCTATTATAAAGGAGTTATATTAAAGGACTTATTGTATTAAAGGAGTTATTTTATAAAAGAGTTATATATTGCTCCAAATTATATTTGGGGAACAGGAGTTATATATATATAATGATATTGCCCCAAATTTTATATTTGGGGAACAGGAGTTATTTTTATATTGTGAAGGAGTATATAATAAAGGAGATATGTATATGTATATAAAGGAGAATTAAATATTGAAGTGTCACACAATCTCTCGGGATTTGGGCTAGACCCCACAGGCCCGGGATACACCCGGGAACAGGTGTTATATTTATATTGCCCCAAATTTTATATTTGGGGATCAGGAGTTATATATTGCCCCAAATTATATTTGGGGATCAGGAGTTCCCTCGCTGGTATAGGGCCAGGAGGAAGACGTAGCCTCGGACGTGTAAGACTCTGTGTGAGCATCGATCCGCGTGTTATATTTTACTTTTGACTAGCCTTTTAGCTTTGGTCTTGGTTGGACAAGCTCGCAACCGTACTTTCAATCCAGCCCACAAATGGTAGATGCTTAGGACACCTGGATCTGGGTGATGTGGTGGGTTAGCGGGATTGAAATGTACGGGATGGGAGGCACAGAGATTCCTGTGTTGTACGAGGAGGTCAGTTGTGTGGGCACTGAAAAGGAGAAAATATAAAGGTGTATATGTGTATTGAAAGAATATATGTATATGTAAAGATACTGATGATATGATATCTTACGGAGATTATTTATATTATGGGAGATATGAATATACTACGGGGGAGATATATATATAGGTGTGTGTGGGTATATATTGGCATATGGCTATACTTATAATGCGATATTGGCAAATGAATGAACATGAATAGAGGAGAGTGAGAAAGTAAAGTAAGGAGATGAGTGAATATATATGGAGTATGTATGTGAATGAATATTAGAAACAAAGAGTATGAGTTATGCAATTTACGAATACAAGGTAAGGTGAGATATAATATGAGAATGAAAAGTTAAAGTAAGCGGTATTATGGCTTGTGAATGGAGATTTAAGTAAAAGCATGACATTACCCATGTTGGTATGCCTTGGAATTGTGTCTAGGAACTACTCGCCTGCTATTTCGGTGGAAATAGTGGGAACTACCCGCCGAGACACAATTTCCAGGGTGAGTTGGTAGGTTATTGAGATAATTGTTGTAGTGTGTGATGAAATAAGAATGAGGTATAAGTAATGAATTGTTTTTGCCATTTTGGTGATGGAATGGAATGTGTACATATATCTAGCGAAGAAAATAAGTTATGTTATGAGGTGAAATTGTGTTTTGGTTTTTAACTAAGTTATGTGATGAAGTGAAATTGTGTTTTGGGCTTTTAACTAAGCTATGTGATGAAGTGAAATTGTGTTTTGGCTTTTAACGGAAAGTATGGTGATAAACTTTTTTTAGTTATTGTTACCGCTGATTTCGGTGTGGGGGTAAACAGATGAGATTTGTGAGTTCGAGGAAACCTGAACAGCGGATCCAAGCCATCTGATTCCTGCCGCAACCTGCAAGGAAGTGCGAGACACCGGGGTTGATCCCGGCGACGCACCCTCCGACGCTCTTGTCAGTAACTAGTGGTGATTAAAGAAAGAGCTTAAGGTGGAAAAAGAGTGATTACCTGGTCACAGTGATAGAGGGGAGGTATTTATAGTCGCCTGGGGAGTGATTAGGGACCTGATTTCCTGTGTAACTGCTAGGAGTAAAATCCTCACAGTCTGTTTAGGAAACTAAGCCCCTGATTCCCGATGAGAGTAAATCAGGCCCGTTGACTTGGTCAAGTCAGAGGCCCTGATTTGTCTCTTGTTGGACTGGGTTCGCCTCGGGTCGGGACCCGTACCCGATTGGAGTGGACCTGCCTGTGGGTTATTGGATCTGTGAGGAGGAGATCCAGTACCCGCTTTGGATCCACTTGTATGTGAAATTACCGTTTTACCCCCGAGCTTCAAGATTCGCGCCTAATCTGGACGGTTCCGATTTAACCCCATTTTTAGCCATATCACGAGCCCCCCACTCCTAAAGACTGAGTGTGATCAGCCTTTGGGGAGTAGTTTAACTGTTTTGGTGGCTAGTTGAGTTGTATCGGAGCCCAGATGGGAGATTTTGAATCTCGAAGGGGGTAGTGAGGTAGTTTTTTGATGCCATGTGCTGTTCTCTAGCCGTATCGAGTATTTGATGGTTTTTATTTATTTTTTCGGATTATGTATTTTAATTTTGCGATGCGTTTACTAATTGTTCGGGGGTCTTAACAGTACGTTCTGGGTATTAATTGCTCGTTTAGGGGCTCTAAAATATATCCCCGAATTTTCAATTATTTTCCAGAATTTTTTGTTAATTTTCCCGAATTTTTAGCAATTTTTTCGTAATTTTTAAATAAATAAAACGATTTAAATAAATAAAAATGATTTTAAATACCGATTTATGACGTGGCTTGATCCGGGCTGTTAATCATGGACGGGCACGAATTTTTGAGAGATCCATCGGCTGTTACCGCTCGGGCGCTGTTTTCTTCGTTTGCGTGCTCGGGAAGGCACATGCTCGGCCGCCCACCGGAGGGATGGGGGTTCGGCGAGCCGAGCGACGTGGCGTAATCTGAGCCGTCGGATGATGGCGCGCCTCCCAAAAAAAAGCTATCTTGTCTTTTAGCGCACGTGGCGCAATCTGGACCGTTCATCATTAGGAGCGCGAATTTCTGAGAGATCCAACGGTCGTAGTTGCTCGGTATCTTTTTTCTCCGTTTGCGGGATCGGAAAGGCACTTGCTCGGCAGCCGACCGAAGGCATGGGGTTTCGGCAGTCCGAGCGACGTGGCGCAATCTTGGTCGTTGGATGGCGACGCGCATCTCAAGACGGGCACATTTCTCAAGAAAACACTATCTTGTCGTCTAGTGTCCTCGGCGAGATCTGGGCCGTCTGATTGAGATCCGACGCGAAAGTTGAGGAGAAAATGAGTTTTCTCCGTTTGCAGGCTCGGAAAGGCACTTGCTCGGCAGCCGATCGACGGCATGGGGTCTCGGCAATCCGAATGACGTGGCGCAATCTGAGCCATCGGATGACGACGCGCATCTCGAGACGGGCACATTTCCCAAGAAAACACTATCTTGTCGTTTAGTGTCCTCGGCGAGATCTGGACCGTCTGATCGAGATCTTACACGAAAGTTGAGGAGAAAGTGAGTTTTCTCCGTTTGCAGGCTCGGGAAGGCACTTGCTCGGTAGCCGACCGATTGCGTGAGATCTCGGCAGTCCGGGCGTGGAAGAGCGTTCCGAGACGTAGGGGGGAACGGACCTCGGTATGGTTCAATTTCCGAGGGCATTAATGGCGTTCTAGGATTCATGCGACGTTCCATCTTCCCAGGGTCATTAATAATGACGCCCCTCATTCAATGCGTGGCGTTTCAACTTCCGAGGGTCATCATGGCTGGTTCTTGGAAGGTAGGCTATAAGTACTCCATTCCCCTTATCATTTTAGTCGCAACAATGTAGAGTGTGAGACCTCGAAGGCATCTGCCTTGGGTAACTTCTCCTTCGAGGTTCGAAGGGGTGGTCGCTCTTTTGCCTTGTTCTTCTCCCGCTCCGGACGGCCCCAAAGTGGATGTCAGGGTCGGGGGAGGATAAGGCAGGAGTGGTGACGACCGTAGTCCGGACCCGAGGGATGAGCTACTTCGGAAGGACGGGTGGTCGCTCTTCCGCCATGATCATCACCCGATTTTGACCGGCCCGATGCGGGTGTCAAGATCGGGGGTGATCCTGGTAGAAGGGGTGATGACCCTAGTCTGGATCCGACGGAGGGGTTCATTTCGGAAGGACTGGTGGCCGTTCTTCTGCCCAAATCTTCTCCTGACTCTGACGGCCCGGGTGGAGGTGTCTGGGTCAGGGGAGATTTGGGCCGAAGGGTAGACCACCGAAGTCCGGATCCGAGGGGCGGAGTGCCTCGGTAGGACGGGTGGTCGTTCTTCCACCATGGTCTTCTCCTGACTCTGACTGCTCGAAAGTGGGTGTTAGGGTCGGGGGAGATCATGGTGGGAGAGGTGATGACCCTGGTCCGAATCCGAGGGGAGAGTTCGGTTCGGAAGGACGGGTGGTCGTTCTTCCACCGTGATCTTCTCCCGATTCTGACTGCCTCGTTGTGGGTATCAGGGTCGGGGAAGATCACGGTAGAAGAGGTGATGACCCAAGTCCGGATCCGAGGGACAGCAGCTTCGGAATGATGGGAGGAAGTGTGCCGATCCCTTGTTGACCGGGCCCCGCGAATCGGCAGTTTCTCTCTAATCCTTGAGCAATTAGAGGCTTCGGCTATGAGGCCGGAGGCTTTGCCTTGCTCATGGGTGAGAGGAATGCCGACTGAGACGTAGGGCCTGAGGTGCTCGCCGAGGGCGGTGCCTTAGAACTTTCAATCAAAACTTTTCAAACTTCTTTACGCATAGGTGGACCGTCGGAGGGAGCGGTTGTCCGAGCAACATTCTGGGCCGACCGAGATCTAAAGGCGCGGTCGTCCGAGCGACGCGACGCAATCTGAGCCGTCGGATGTTGACACGTATCTCGAGACGAGCACACCTCTCAAGAAAACACTATCTTGTCGTTTAGTGTCCTCGGCGAGATCTGGGCCGTCTGATTGAGATCCGACGTGAATGTTGAGGAGAAGGTGGGTTTTCTCCGTTTGCAAGATCGGAAAGGTACTTGCTCGGTAGCCGACTGGAGACCTTTGCAGTTGAGATCGGACCGCATGTGACTCGGATTTAGGTCCTGTGGCGCCGAACTGCTTGTCTTGGCGAGGAGGCGGAACGGTTTTGGGCCTTCGCGACGTTTCGAGAGCGGCCCAAAAGTCGCGCCCTTGCATTTGGAAGTCCAAGGGACGTCCCTTTTTTACTATAAATCTTCACCCCCCCTTAATCCCAGTCTCATTATTTACTTTTACTCTCTCTCTTCAGTTTTTACTTTCACCTTCGAAGTTTTCAGCTCCTTGGTGGTGGTGCTAGCTGTCGCGACGAGGCGTTCCTAGTCTCCGGTGAACTTTCCGACCGTAGCTGTCACTTCGAGGTCAGTCTCTCTCCCTTCTCTTTAGAAAATGGTTAAGATTACGGATGAGACCCCCTTCTCGGAGCAAGCCGTAGGCCGAGCGGGAAAAGGAAAGGAGGTTTTGGAGCCGACCGATCAGAGCGTCGTTCGGCCGGACAAGGAGGGAGAAGTAGCTGAGCCACCTCAGGAGGTCGCGGCTGCGTCTCAGAAGGGTAAAGCGGTGGCCACGATCGTCGAGACTCCGAAGACGGCGGGGGCGTTCAGTCGGCAGCCCATTGCCCTGTCGAGTGTGGGAGGTGTCCGGGACTATGCCGAGGATATCTTGGAGAAGGTGACCCAAGGTACGGCCCCGTTGGTGGAGGAGAATGAACCGAGGGAGCTGTCTGAGGTGGACCATACCATCTCGTCTCTTACAGAGGCCGATCTGCATTTGATCCGAAAGGGGTTTCAGATTCCGGCCGACTACGGGCTACTTCTCCCCGGGCCGGGTTTTCGAGCAAACACGAAGTCTTCGACGGATGTGTGCGTCTTTCCTGTCGACTCCCTGATCGCCGGGCTTCGCTTCCCCCTCCACCCGTTTATAATTGACGTATTGAATTGGTATGGTCTGAGTCCTGCCCAGCTGATGCCTAACACCTGGAGACACGTCATGGTGTTCCTACTCCGGTGCCAAGAGATCGGTGCCGTGCCGAGCATGTTTCTCTTCCGGAGTCTCTACCGACCCTGTCAGCCAAACCGAAACGAACAGAGGTTCTATCTTTCGCCGCGGACCGGCATGAAGTTGGTCGAGAATCCGGACTCGATCAAACACTGGAAGGAGAAGTATTTCATCATCCGGGCTCCCATGCCGTGGGTGATCCCGATAGTTTGGGCGAGGGATGGGCTGCCCAAGCAAGCCAAGAAGGAGCCGGTGTTGAGTGACGAGGAAGCCATGGTCCTCAAGAAGCTCCTCGCTCTGCCAGCGTTAAGCTGGAAAGATATTACCGAGGAGGTTCTGTTCCGAGGGGGTCTCAGTCCGATCGACCCTAGTACGCTTCTCGTATTTATGCTATTTGCTTAAAGTTTGTGAGAATTTTTCTAAGTCTTTTCATTCGGCCTGTGCAGGGACAATGAAGATGGATTACAAAGCTCTGATGGCGAAGGCGCAGGAGACGAGGAGGAAGAGGCCCTCTGCGGGACCTCAGGGCGGCCGAGCCCCAAAGGCGCCGTCGGTCGAGAAGGTTGTTGTACCGGAGGCTGGTTTCGAGCAGGGGGAGGTCATGGTCCTCGACCCTCCTGCCTCGGGCGCGCCGACACCGACCTCGAAGGGGGATGCTCCCGGTTCGTCGAGCGGTGCGTTCGGCGTGAAGGAGGTGATGTCCCTCCAAGTTCTGTCCCTCACTGCCGAGGCGGAGAAGATCTTGACCGAGCGTCATAAGCAGATCTTCGTCCCCGACTGGCAGGTGATGAATGTCGACGGCTTCTTGGGCGACGGCAACATCTGCATGGAAGCGGTGAGGCACCTGCCGACCCCAAAGGATCGAGCGACCTTAAAGGCCGGGCTAGCAGGGGACGCCGCGATGCAGATCGCTCGGAACACCATGTCAGTAAGTGGGACGAGCTCTTCCTCACTGAAACTTTTTCTGAGATTTTTCTAAGTTCTTGGGTTCGGGTTCTAATTGGCTGTCCTTTTTTTCAGACGCTCTGCCACTTCAACTTCCTGCTCGAGGAGTTTGCGAGCAAGGAACAGGAGTATGAGCAGGAGAGGGTGGAGCGTGTCAAGGCCTCGAAGCTGCTTGATGCCGAGCAACTCCTCTCGGCAAAGAGGGGTGCCGAGGTGGCCGGGCTGGAGAAGCAGCTGGCCGACGCGATTCAGCTGTCGAAGGACATGGCAGCCAAGCTCGAGGCTTCGGAGAAGGAGGCTGCCGAGCTGAAGAGGGAGCTGGCCAATGCCCGCTCGGAAGTGGAGAGGGCTCGGAAGAGGGCCGAGAAGATTATGGCCAAACACAGGTCCAAGGTGAAGAAGGTGAAGAAGGTCGTGCAGGAGGAGGCCATGCAACACATGTTCAAGAACATGGAGGACGCATATGGTCGAGCCCTGCTACATGTTGCGGCCAGGAATCCGGGTTTCGACACGTCCTCCTACTGTTTCTACGACCCTGTGGAGGGGGAGGGGGAGGTTCCCCAGGGGATGCTCAACCCTGAGGGGGAGACGGAGGGTGTCGAAGGCCCGGGTGAGACCGAGGCCGAGGATGAAGAGGAGGACGATTCTGAAGAGGAGAGCGAGAGCGAAGACGGGAACGAGGGGGATGGCGAGGGCAAGACCGAGGGGTCGACGGATCCGAACGGAAAAAAGGTCGACCCCTGACTCGGTTGCCTCTTTTAGTGTTTCGTTGTCTCGTTTCTTCCCTCTTTTTTTTGTAAGCCTAACCGCGGACTGGCCACCGCTCTTGTAAAACTTTTTCCTTGGTTTTGAATGAAAATATTTTTGTTTGGCCAAAATTTGTCCAAGTGTTGAGTCTCGGATTTGTGTGTGATTAGTTGTAGATGTTTCCAAGTGTTGGCCCATCGGATTTATCTCTGCATTTCAGGTGAAGTTCGGCCCGATCACAGAGGTTTCGTACCTCCGTAAAGAGTTGGCCAAGACGAAGCGAGAGCTGTCACTGAGCCGTGATAAGCGCTTTTACTTATTTTTGGAACTGGGGGAGATAAAGGCGCTGGCCAGGGGGAAGTGTCGCGAGTTGGCGCAGCTACGAAAACGACCCCTGGTCTCTGCTCTTGAGGGCGAGGTCGAGCGGCTTAGTGGGGAGCTTGCCATCGCCGAGCGGAAGAACGAAGAGCTCTCGGCCAAGATCCGACACTTGGAGGCAGCGGGGCGAGGCCGTTCGGCGGAAGAAGAGAAGCTTGCTTCCGAGCTGGAGAAGGTGTCGTCCGAGCGCAAGAAGCTGCTAGCCGAGGTCGACAAGCTTAGGAGGATTACGATAGATAGGGGGATCGAGGCCACTCATTACCGACGGCTTGCGACCGATAGTGCCAACGCCTCGGGCTCGTCGAGGCTTCCTCGTCTGAAGAAGTTGGCAAAGGACGACGCTTTGAGGGATAGAATCATCGAACTGGAGGAGGAGGTCGCGTCGCTCAAGCCCCTGCCCGAGAGAGCCAACGTCCGGAGTACATCGTGTACCCGCGAAGAGAGCGAGAGAGGGATTACATTTTACGAACTTGCGACACGCTTGCCTGTGGCTAGGCAGAGCCCAGCCGACGCTCAGAGCAGTGTGGCCGTCTCGTCGAGCGGAGCCTCGGTCGGCGACACAGTTAGGGCCAGTAGTGAAGGGGGGTCGCGTTTCGTTGGTTTAGGATCGAGCTCGGAGGGCAGGCCTCGTCGTCCTCGCGTTTCCCTAAACCGAAGCGTTCCCCTTCCGAAGAGGCCCTGATCATGTCGTTTTTCATTTTTGTTGGTTGATGTAAAAACTTAATTGTAGGGTCGGTCCGGCCGTCTGTAACACTATTATATCTGAATACGAATCTGAAAGTTTGTTTAGAAAATTCCCAAGTGTTGGACTTTGGCAGTATATCGAAATTTTGCTATTCGTTTTCCCTTCTTTTCAGCTCGTGGTGGCAGTCCATGACTCGGATTCCAACAGCTCGAATGAGGACGCTGAGACCGAGGTGACTTCAGGGGCGACGAAGTCTCGCTCGTCGAAGTGCCGAGAGCGGCTTCGTGGAGTCGAGCTGAAGTTGCGTCGAGCTGAGGGTGAGCGGGCCCACCTCCAGTCCGTCCTCGGCCAACGAGACGCGAGATCCAACGCCTGGAGGGTAGGATTGTCGAGGCAACTCCCGTAGGGGAGGATGAAGATTCGCAGTCTGCTTTTAGCAACGCTCTTCGGGTCCAGTGTATTCGGCACAATCAGTCGAAGATAATAACCGAGCGAGACGATTTGGTCTATGAGATCCATCACTTGCAGACCGTGGAGGCGAAGCTTCGGAAAGAGGCGGAGGAGCTATTGGCCGAAGTGGATGGGCTGGCGACCGAACAGATCAGTGAAGACATTTCTGTTTGAACGCCAAGTGCTGTGGGTCGGCGCTGTATTTTTGTTTTCTAATAATACTTTGTGACCATGGAAAGATTGCTTTGTATTATGCCCAGATTATTAATAAAATTTCTTTTAAGAACTAGCATCTCTTTTGCTGCTCTGCGTATCTATCTCGTGTAAGTGTGTCGGTCGTGTCAAGGTCTACGAGCCGAGCGTATTAGTTCCGTCAGCAAGAGTATCGAACCGAACCGGTTCCTATGAGAACACTATCTTGTCGTTTAGCGCTCTGACAAGATCCGGCACGAATCTCGAGGCGGCTCAGTCCCCAAGAAAACACTATCTTGTCGTTTAGCGACTCTGACAAGATCTGGACCGTCGGATGATGGCACGAATCTCGATGTGGCTCAGTTCCCAAGAAAATGCTATCTTGTCGTTTAGCGTCGGTGGCAAGATCTGGGCCGTCTGATTGAGATCCTGCACGAAAGTTGAGGAGAAAGTGTGTTTTCTCCGTTTGCAGGGTCGGAAAGGCCCCTGCTCGGCAGCCGACCGAAGGCGCGGGGTTTCGAGTTTCGACTTCGAGACAAGATGGCTCGAATTACTGGGCCGAACGGTGCTTCGGTCTCACTCTTCTTGCGAAGTTGAGGGGTGAGCCGAGCTCTTTTTCTTTGTGGGACTCGTCGGTCATGGCGTGCGTTCGACGGTCGTGGGAGCAATTCCGAATGGTGGTCCACTCCTAGTTTGCTGTAAGGCAAGCTTGGGGAGTAGAATGAAACCAAGTGTTGGACTCCGGAACCATCGGTGTAGTTCAACGGTTGTGGGAGCAATTCCGAACGGCGATCTACCTCTGGCTCGTCCGGGGGTGAGCCGAGGAGGTAAAGTCGAGCCGAGTGTTGGACTCCGAACCATCGGTGTAGTTCAACGGTTGTGGGAGCAATTCCGAACGGCGATCTACCTCTGGCTCGTCCGGGTGCGAGCCGAGGAGGTAAAGTCGAGCCGAGTGTTGGACTCCGAACCATCGATGTAGTTCAACGGTTGTGGGAGCAATTCCGAACGGCGATCTACCTCTGGCTCGTCCGGGGGCGAGACGAAGAGGTAAAGTCGAGCCGAGTGTTGGACTCCAAACCATCGATGTTAGTTCAACGGCTGTGGGAGCAATTCCGAACGGCGATCTACCTCTGGCTCGTTCGGGGGCGAGCTGAGGAGGTAAAGTCGAGCCGAGTGTTGGACTCCAAACCATCGATGTTAGTTCAACGGCTGTGGGAGCAATTCCGAACGGCGATCTACCTCTGGCTCGTCCGAGGGCGAGCCAAGGAGGTAAAGTCGAGCCGAGTGTTGGACTCCGAACCATCGATGTAGTTCAACGGTTGTAGGGGCAGTCCCGTACGGCGATCTCCCTCTGGTTCGTCCGAGGACGAGCCGAGGAGGAAAAGTCGAGCCGGACATTGGACCCCAAACCATTGGTTGAAAAAAGCAAAAACAAAGGATAGAGGCGGAGAGGTGCAAACAAATTTTTAAGCATGAAAGGTCATTCTTTATTAATAATAGTCGGCGAACCGTTTTTACATATTACAACTTATGAAATAGATTACAAGTGGGAGGAGAGGAATGGCTCAATATCCTGTGATACTTAGAGTGGCGCCGGGGCGCTCTCTTGGTATTTCAGGAGGTGGTCGGCATTCCAGGTCCTCGGAATCTCTCTGCCTTCTAGATCTTCCAGACGATATGCCCCTGGCCGAACTACCCTGGTGATCTTGTAGGGACCTTCCCAGTTCGGAGCCAGCTTGCTCTTCTGGTTGGGGAAGGATATGGCCAGTTTTCTCAATACCAAATCCCCTTGCTTAAGGTTGGTGGGTCGGACCTTCTTGTTGTACGCCAACTCGACCCTTCTTCGGTAATTCTGCTGCCGAATTGACGCTCTTTCCCTCAGCTCGTCCACCAGATCTATGCTTGCTCTGAGGTCTTTGGCATTCTGTTCCTCATCGTAGGCCGCAAGGCGAGGAGAAGGTATGCCGACCTCGAGGGGTATCACCGCCTCGGACACGTAGGTGAGGTTGAAAGGGGACTCTCCTGTGGGGGTCCGCTTGCTCGTACGGTAGTTCCATAGGACGTTGGGGAGTTGGTCGACCCATAGGCCTTTGGAACATTTGTCCAGCCTTTTCTTGATACCTGCGAGGATCTGCCGATTAGCATTTTCTGCCTGTCCGTTCGACTGAGGGTGGGAGACGGACGAGAAGCGCTGCTGGATGGCGAGGTCGTCGCACAGAGCTCGGAATGCTGCGCCAGTGAACTGGTTCCTGTTGTCCGTCACAAGGACACGGGGGACGCCGAACCGACAGATGACGCTCTTCCAGAAGAATTGAAGCACTTTGTTCTCGGTTATAGTGGCGAGGGGCTTGGCCTCGATCCACTTCGAGAAGTAGTCGATGGCAACCACCAAGAACTTGAACTGGCCGGGAGCCAGAGGGAAGGGCCCTAGTAAATCCATTCCCCACATTGCAAAGGGGACGGGACTTCACAGGGAGGCAAGGTTGGCTTGTGGGAGCCGACGGACATTTGAATGTCTCTGACAGGGGCCGCATTGCCGAACGTGTTGCTCGGCGTCTTGGAGGAGGGTCGGCCAGAAGTATCCATAGTTCAAAGCTTTCTGAGCTAAGGCCCTAGATCCTGAATGTGCTCCGCCGATACCCTCATGGAGCTCTTGTAGAGCGTAGTCGGCCTGTTCTGGGGAGAGGCACCTCAGGTACGATCGGCCATCGACCTGCGAGAAGGAGCGTTTGTATAAGATCCCCTCGATCAAGACATACCGCCCGGCCCGGGTTCTGACTCGGCGTGCTTCTTTGGGGTCCCCGGGGAGGAGTCCATCCCTCAAGAATTCCACCAACGGCTTCATCCAATTATCTTGTAGCATGACTTGCAGCGACTCTTTGGGGCCGGAGGTGTCGTCCTCTATGCTCGGCTTTGAGAGGACTTCGATCAAAACGGTCTGCTCGAGACCTTGGAGGGAGGACGAGGCCAACTTGGAGAGGGCATCGGCCTGTGAATTCTCTTCACGAGGAACTCGCTGGATGAGTGCCTCTTCGAACCGGCTCATGAGGGCTCGGACCTTGGCGAGGTATTTTGCCATTCGCTCGTCCCGCGCCTCGTATTCGCCCAAGACCTGGTTCACAACTAGCTGAGAGTCACTGTGAATTCGGAGGCGCTGCGCCCCAGCACTTCGGGCGAGTCCGAGGCCTGCGATGAGTGCCTCGTACTCTGCCTCGTTGTTCGAGGCCTTGAAGTTCATGCGGATTGCGTACTGGAGGACGAAGTCATCAGGGCCGTTCAGGATGATTCCGGCGCCGCTTCCTTCGTTACAGGAGGAGCCATCCACGAAGACCGTCCATATGGGGGGTCCGTTCGGGACGTGGCTGACCTCAGGAATAGTAGACTCGACGATGAAGTCGGCGAGGGCCTGTGCCTTGATTGCGGTCCGAGGTTGGTACGAGATGTCATGTTGGCTCAGCTCTATGGACCACTTCATTAGTCGGCCCGAGGTCTCGGGCTTATGAAGGATCTGCTTCAGGAGTTGATCGGTGAGGACAACGACCGAGTGGGACTGAAAGTACGGTCGGAGCTTCCTGGCCGCCATGACTAGTGCGTAGGCCATCTTCTCTATCTTCGGATAGCGGAGCTCGGCGTCCCGAAGCACTTTGCTTACATAGTAAATAGGCCTCTGGGCCCGGTCTTCTTCCCTCACCAGCACGACACTTAGGGTCTGCTCGGAAGCAGCCAAGTAGATGAAGAGGGTTTTCCCCGGAATAGGTTTGCTGAGCAGAGGGGGGTTCACCAGGTAGGCCTTCAGTTGGTCGAACGATTCCTGTTGTGGTTGGCCCCATTCAAAACCCTTAGCCCCCCTGAGTGCCTTGAAGAAGGGGAGGCACTTTTCTCCAGATTTCGAGAGGAATCGGCCGATAGCGGCGAGCCGACCAGTCAGCTTCTGCACCTCCTTGACGTTCCGGGGCGGGGCCATGTCTAGGATGGCCTTGATCTTCTCGGGATTTGCTTCGATCCCTCGCTGGCTTACCATGAAGCCGAGGAACTTTCCCGATGAGACCCCGAACGCGCACTTGTTTGGGTTCAGCCGCATGTTGTGCTTCCTTAACACGCCGAACGCCTCCTGGAGGTCGGCAACGTGGTCAGTACCTCGGATGCTCTTGACGAGCATGTTGTCAACGTACACCTCCATGTTGCGACCAATCTGGCTCAGGAAGACCTTGTTGACGAGGCGCTGGTAGGTGGCTCCAGCATTCTTCAATCCGAACGGCATGACTCTATAGCAATAGAGGCCCTGGTCGGTGATGAAGGAGGTCTTCGGAATGTCCGGGGGGAACATTCGGATCTGATTATAGCCGGAGAAGGCATCCATGAAGCTGAGTAGCTCATGGCCCGAGGTGGCATCGATGAAGGTGTCGATGTTCGGCAGAGGAAATGGATCCTTCGGACATGCCTTATTTAGGTCAATGAAGTCGATGCATATCCTCTAAGAGCCATTGGACTTCTTGACCATTACAACGTTGGAGAGCCACTCGGGATAGTTCACCTCCTGAATGAACCGAGCCTTTAAGAGCTTGTCTACCTCCTCCTTGATGGCCTGCTGTCGCTCGGGAGCGAATTTTTGCCTCTTCTGCTGAACCGGTTTGTACCCCGGTTCGACACTTAGGCGGTGGACTAGCAGGTCCTCTGAAATCCCGGGCATATCTGTGGCTGACCAGGCAAACAGGTCGCGGTTATGCCGGATGCATTGCACCAGGTCGGAACAAAGTACAGTCAGTAAGGACTTGCTGATGAGGAACTTTTTATTCGGGTCATCATCAGAGAAAAGCACTTCTTCCAACTCATCCGCAGGCTCGGACGTTGGTCGGACATTTGGCTCGGGGATCTCCAGGGTCTCTAGCGAGAGCACCGGACCCCCCGTGGAAGTCATGTAGCACTTCCGAGCTGTCTCCTGACTACCCCTGACTTCCCCGACTCCCGACCGAGTCGGGAACTTCATCTTGAGATGGTATGCTGAGGGAACAGCTTCCAGGGCAGCTAGGCCGGGTCGACCTAGGATGACATTGTATGCGGCCGGGACGTCGACGACCATGAAGTCCATCGGCTCGGTACGGGTAGTAGGGGCCTTCCCAGCGGTCACGTCTAGGGTTATAACCCCCTCGACAGTCACTAGTACCCCCGTGAACCCGTGGAGCGTGTAGCCGGCCGGCTTGAGACGGTCCCGCGACAGCTGCAGCCCTCGGAAGGCCGAGAGGAAGAGGATGTTGACCGAACTCCCATTGTCTACTAAGATCCTCTGCACTTTGAAGTTGGCCATGCGGAGGTCGATGACCAGTGCGTCGCAGTGGGGGGTACGGACCCCTTCGAGGTCTTCATCAGAGAAGGTCACTGGGACGCCGAGGCCTTTGGGGGAGGAGCGCTGTGGACCGAATTGACCTCTCGTACGAAGGCCTTCCGGGAGGAATTGGAGGAGCCCCCCATAGGGCCTCCGTGGATGAGGTGCAGGACCCGCTCTTCCTCAAACTCGGGGGTTTCATCGCGCCGCTCGGAGCGCTTGTTAGCCCCCCGAGGCAGAGGAGTAGTGCGGTCCGTCCGGTCACTTGTTTTCACAAATTTTGCCAGCTGCCCCCTCTGGATGAGGGCCTCTATCTCATTTTTCAACGCCCGGCAGTCGTTGGTCTCGTGGCTGTGGTCCCGGTGATAACGGCACCATTTCTCTTTGTTTCTCCTCTTGGTCGGGGTATTTATCCTCGGAGCCGGTGGTAGCAGACCCTCCTTCTCTACTTCCATCAAGATAGTGGAGACATTGGTGGTGAGGGGAGTGAACTTCTCGAACCTAGGGGGAGGACGGCGCTGACCGCCATTGTCCTTCTGCGTCTTCTTCGATCCCCCCTCCTCGATCGCCTTCCTCTTCGATCCGGAGGCCGATCCTCCGAAGTTCGGGAGGCACTCGGCCTCTTCCGCCCGGATGTACTTTTCGCACCTTAGGAGAAGGTCGGCAAAGTTGTGCGGGGGCTTGTTGGCGAGGGACGACCGGAGGTTGGAGTTGAGGACGTTCGATTGGAACGCCACTGTCGCCACTGACTGGTCTAGGGAGGCGATAAACCTGACTTCTGCGGTGAATCTCTTCACATAGTCCCTCAGCTTCTCTCTCCTTTCTTGCCGCAGGTTGAGCAGGGAAAGGCTCGTCTTCTCGGCTCGCCGACTACTCACAAAGTGAGTTATGAACAGTGTTTCGAACTGCTCGAATAAGAAGATGGAAGAGGGGGCGAGCCTGGAGTACCATTCCCGAGCTGACCCCCTGAGGGTGGCGGGGAAGGTCTTGCAGAGCATGGCCTCGGAAGCTTGATGGATCAGCATTAATGTCTTGAAGCTTTCGACGTGATCAACTGGGTCGGACTCCCCTAAGTACGTTTCAAACTGCGGGGGTTTGAAACCTCTCGGTATGGGGGCCTCCATGATCATCCGAGAGAAAGGGGGTCTGCTGGGCCGGACGGTCCCTGCTCTGGACTCCTCTTCTCTGTCCATGCGACCAATGCGCCTTTCCACCTCATGGAGACGGCGGTTGAGGGTATCGTCCCTCCGCTGGTAATCATATGATCCCCTGGACTCTTCTTCATAGGAAGGGGAGCGGGGACTGCGGCGCCGGTAGTCCTGGGATCGGCGGGGACTGTAGTGCTGCTGCTGGCGACTGGGAGCCGGGAGAGGACTTCGGGATCGGCGGCGTGGACTGGGAACCCTAGGGGGTGTTGGAACCCTCTGGGCACTTTGGTTGTTGGGGCGAAGGTTAAGGGCCTGCAGCACGGTCTCCTGAAATTGTAGGAACTCGGCACGAGTTATAGGTGCCTCATTGTTCCTAGGGTGATGCCGATCCGCGGCGGAATGCGGCCTCCTCCTTCGGCGCTCGGGAGATGCCGCTCGGCCCCTGCGGTCCGGAGACCTTCTACCGTCTCGGCGATGAGGAGACCGCTCACCCTGACGCTGGCAGGAGGCTCCCTCTCGGGCCTGCCTCTCATCAAGGTGGGTGCGGAGGTCCTCATCTTTTTGGCGGTTCAGGATTGTGTTGCGGAGGTCGGGGTGATGAGAAGCCATTGAATCCGAGGATTCATTGTGAACCGAGACATGGTCTGGGTCGAGGGGCTGCTTCTGCCTCCGACCGTTATGGCCGGGAGGGCCATTGGGAGGTTGTTGTTTGGGAAGACGAGGTTGGCCCTGCTGGACCGGGGGAGGAAGTTCGGGCTGCGGAACTAGATTGACGGGGACTTCCTCTGTCTGATCGGCGGGATTGGCCCCGCGGTTGGATCCTCCGGATCTGACCTTCTTTGGAGGCATGGTCGGAGCAGGGCTAGGTGATGAGGAAGAGACGAAGGCTGTTCGTGTGGTGTTTTCCATAGACGGCGCCAATCTGTTACCGCTGATTTCGGTGTGGGGGTAAACAGATGAGATTTGTGAGTTCGAGGAAACCTGAACAGCGGATCCAAGCCTTCTGATTCCTACCTCAACCTGCAAGGAAGTGCGAGACACCGGGGTTGATCCTGGCGACGCACCCTCCGACGCTCTTGTCAGTAACTAGTGGTGATTAAAGAAAGAGCTTAAGGTGGAAAAAGAGTGATTACCTGGTCACAGTGATAGAGGGGAGGTATTTATAGTCGCCTGGGGAGTGATTAGGGACCTGATTTCCTGTGTAACTGCCAGGAGTAAAATCCTCACAGTCTGTTTAGGAAACTAAGCCCCTGATTCCCGGTGAGAGTAAATCAGGCCCGTTGACTTGGTCAAGTCAGAGGCCCTGATTTGTCTCTTGTTGGACTGGGTTCGCCTCGGGTCGGGACCCGTACCCGATTGGAGTGGACCTGCCTGTGGGTTATTGGATCTGTGAGTAGGAGATCCAGTACCCGCTTTGGATCCACTTGTATGTGAAATTACCGTTTTACCCCCGAGCTTCAAGATTCGCGCCCAATCTGGACGGTTCCAATTTAACCCCATTTTTAGCCATATCAGTTATGCATATACATAAAGATCTGTTTCGGAGTAAGAATTTTGTAATAGAGCTGCATTCGCTTGATGTGATGATGATTATTTGTAAGGGAATGAAGTAATGTATATTCGGACATGAAAGTTAGCAATGGGTGTGTATTTATATATATATATATTGGGAATGTGGGGGTGACTAAAAAGTGGGATAGTTATTATGTTGAATTAAGTGATTGTTAATAGTTAATAAGTGGAGTTTGAGATTTGGGTTACTTGCTGATATGGTTACATCATAATTTCAAATATACTGTTATTCTCGGGCACTCCATTGTGTAAACATTTAATTTACAACCATGTTGGTATTTTAAAATTTCTGCTTTTATTTATATCATTATCATTCATTATATGTTAAGTTATAATTGATTATACTCACACCAGAAATGGCTAACTCCTTAGTGTTTGGGGGGTTAGGGGAGTCCTAGGACTACCCTAGATCCCCTACTATTGCAGGTACTCGGCAGGGTGTCTAGGTGAGGCATGGAAGTTAGTTAAATAGTTCTTTTATACTTATTTTAAAGTTTATGTATAAATTTAGTTATGTAAATAGTAAATTTTGTGGTTTAAATTGTATTATGGATGTATAAGTATGTAAATGATATGGTGAGTATAGTAGGGAGTAGTATGTGATGGTTGTGACCCGTACCCATCTTGTTGTGGTGTACTGGGCCCTGTGGTAAGTTTTACAAAGGTTTTTCTAAAATTTTTACCTCGTTTTCAAAGAAATTTATGGTTTTTAATTGATATTTGTTATTCTATTATGAGTTTGGCCCCCAGAGCATGATATTATATTGCCTGTGTGATTCTGCTCATTTTGGCCTGGGGAGCCCATGATATTATTGCGTGTGATGTGAGCTACGAAATTTAAAGCAGAATTCGGTAAGCTTTTTGTGTTTCGGGGCAGAAATTTCAAGGGAAACTCTGCCAAAATTTTATTTGAAATATAACTTTCTTAGTTTATGTTTTAAGTGATAGAGAAATTGAAAGAATTGAGTTTGGAGTCAAAAAAAAATTGGGGGCATTACAGTTTGGTATCAGAGCCTAGGTTAACTAGGAATGTTGTACCCATTTCTAGTGATCTTGACTTGTGTGTATGGATTTCATTTCGCTAAGTAGAGAATGTGATGTTTGTGTGAAGTTTGTTTTATGTTTTGATAGCATTTTGCTTAATTTGGATTTTGTTATTGAGTGAAGTGATCCCTACTATTTTATCTGACTTCGGGTCAGTGATATATTTTATAAGTCTATGTATATGATCTGCTTTATGGCCCTTTTATTGTCCTTTTTATAAGCCCTGGTGAGAAATTGTACACCATTAGAGAGTTTCGTTGTATTGCTTGCTGTGTGCCAAGTGGGGCTATTCCTTGGAGATCCTGTATATGTTCTATAGACCGGAGGGTGATGTGTGGTAAGTTATATCATTGGAAATCGGGGATATGGTTCGGTTGGGAAGGTTTCATGCATAGTTAAGGTGTGGTGCAGGAATGATTCGGGTGAGAATGCCCGACAAAACTCGGTTTTCAATTGTATGAAATGCCTTGGACGATGTGGGTATGTCCGTTGGGTTTGGTGGTAATACCCAAGGAGAAGATTAAGGAGGTGGTTGGTAAACTCTTTGACATATGAGAGGATGGTTCCCTGAGATTGGGTATTGATTATCGGGAGTTGAATAAGGTGACCATTAAGAATAGGGTGATAGATGTCTGAAGTAGAAGAAGAATATTGGCATTTATTATGTCCTAGGAGTGGACAGTGCGAGAATTATTTAGTCAGTTTGGATTTTTCTTTAACCACAGAGAGTGACGTGACTTTGTAGGTGGGAATTTTATCAGTACAGTCGTCTATTCTACAGCTGATTAGTCGAGCTTGGATTCGAAATTTCTGCTTATTACTGAGGATGCATGATCTAATTTTTGATGAGATTAATGAATGTCCTACAGATTGGTCTGTAGGCAGTGAAGGAAGTTCTTGTTATCATCGTAGGTTTGGTATTTTTGATATGGATGGCTTATGGTAGCGGGAGTATATTGGTTATTCTGGTGGCACGAAGAGATATCGAGAGTTTAGAAGGACTTTTAAGTGGCATGGAACGAAGAAGGATGTCAGTTATTTGTCAAGAATGGATAAGCCTCTTTTGAGGTGTGTAATCGACGAGAGAGTCAAGTAGATTAGTGGTGAAAAAGATGTCAAGTTGCTTAGTTGCTGAGAGTTCAGTAGAGTACTAATATTAATGACTGTATCTGGAACATTGGAGAGATGGTGAGGAGAAGGTATCCAGGATTGTTTGGACAATTTTCTCAACCCCTGTAGCTCGAGGACGAGCTTCTTTTGAAGTGTGTAGAATGTAACACCTCGAATTTGTAAAATACCGAAAATACCTGTTTTTATATATTTGGAGTGGTGAAAAATTATTTTTGATATATTTTATTTAAATAATGATACCGGTATGGATATTTGTGGTAGATTAGTATTATTGATATATTGAAGCCATGAGTTGAGATTTTATGTGAATAAATATTGTTTATTTTATTTTATAATTTTGAAGGATTACTACGAGATAATTGTAATGTATTTTATATTGTTGGTGCTATTAAATAATAAAGTTGGGGTTTGTTTGAAATACTTTGGAGGTCTGGTGGCCTAGTTGTAATTATCCTATATATTATATATATATTTTTTATAAAAAACCCCCACCCCCTTTTCTCCTCCTTCTCCATCCCGTTCTTTCCATCCCGAACCCACCGAAACCCATATGGCCCCTCTCTCTCTCCGCCCAATCCATCCATATACTCCATAGTTTTTCAATTAATTTGAGGGGATGACTAATTGAAGGGTTCTTTACAACGTGGTAGCGTCGATTTTTGGAGAGGACTTCGGAAAGGTATACCCAATCTTATATTTGTATTTTAGATTTTGTGCTTATCATTTATTTCAATAATAATCGATGTAGGAGGATAGTTAGAGCTTGTAGAAAATGTTAGGGGTGATAGATTTTGCTTCTAATGATATGAGCATAGATTTCCCAATTCGACATAACCACGAGTTTGGGGTTTTCCAAAATAGGATGGGCAATTCAATTTTACTTGCCTTAGAATTTGGATTGGTGGTTGTAAAATATTGTGGGATGATTAATATGAATTTAGGAAAAATTTTATTGGTTTAGAACTCAATTAAAATAATTGAGAATGTGTGTAGACATATTATTCATGCCAGACGTTTGGTGAAATGGCTGTGAGAGATTAAAATTATTTTAATTATTATCTATGAGTGATTTGGATATCTTTAACCTTATTTATTGTTAAAATTTGGTAATAGGAAGTGAAAGCGAGTTTGGGAAATAGCAGGGCGCTTGTACAGCCGATCTTCGCATTTCCTCAGGTGAGTATGACCGCTTTTATTTAATGTAGTTAATGTGCCATGAAAACTCTAAATTAAGGTTGTCGTGTGTGATGTGTAAGGTGTATTGAATAAAGAAATTTATACGTATGATACGGGGTAAATTATGTATGAGAGTGTGTTGATGCTTGTAAGCATATATAGGCTACGGGGTAGTGAGATTTAAATTTGAGGAGTTATACTGATATAGATATATGTGTGTGTATGTATCCGATGTGACGTGATGAAAAGCATGGTGTGTACGATGCAAAATCATGTGATATGTTAATACGATAGAAATAATGACTACGTTTATATGATGTGTAAAAATATGCTGTGATAGTGTGACGTGCTAACATGTTGAAATGAATGATATGGTGTAGTTGTGGTATGTGGTTGATAAATTGGAAATTTGTGTGATTATGTGATGTGAAGATTTGCATGATGTGTGTGTGCCATGTGGGTGGTAACTGAGAATTTTACGCAATAATCGATGAGATTAATGACATGTGTATGCTTATGAATTTAATGGAGATATATGCTTTCATGGTATGTTATAATGGCAGAATTGTATTATAAAGGAGTTATATTCTTAAGACGTTATGATATACAGGATATATCTTTATATATGGAGTTATATTATAAAGGAGAGATATATATATGGAGAAATATTATAAAGGAGATATATTATAAATGAATATATGGAGATATTTTATTAAAGGAGTTATTATAAAGGAGTTATGTTGTAAATGAGTTGTCTTATAAAGGAGTCATATTTTAAATGAATATAAGGAGTTATTTTATAAAGGAGTTATTATAAAGGAGTCCTATTATAAAGGAGTTATATTAAAGGACTTATTGTATTAAAGGAGTTATTTTATAAAAGAGTTATATATTGCCCCAAATTATATTTGGGGAATAGGAGTTATATATATATAATGATATTGCCCCAAATTTTATATTTGGGGAACAGGAGTTATTTTTTATATTGTGAAGGAGTATATAATAAAGGAGATATGTATATGTATATAAAGGAGAATTAAATATTGCAGTGTCACACAATCTCCCGGGGTTTGGGCTAGACCCCACAGGCCCGGGATACACCCGGGAACAGGTGTTATATTTATATTGCCCCAAATTTTATATTTGGGGATCAGGAGTTATATATTGCCCCAAATTATATTTGGGGATCAGGAGTTCCCTCGCTGGTATAGGGCCAGGAGGAAGACGTAGCCTCGGACGTGTAAGACTCTGTGTGAGCATCGATCCGCGTGTTATATTTTACTTTTGACTAGCCTTTTGGCTTTGGTCTTGGTTGGACAAGCTCGCAACCGTACTTTCAATCCAGCCCACAAATGGTAGATGCTTAGGACACCTAGATCTGGGTGATGTGGTGGGTTAGCGGGATTGAAATGTACGGGATGGGAGGCACAGAGATCCCTGTGTTGTACGAGGAGGTCAGTTGTGTGGGCACTGAAAAGGAGAAAATATAAAGGTGTATATGTATATTGAAAGAATATATGTATATGTAAAGATACTGATGATATGATATCTTACGGAGATTATTTATATTATGGGAGATATGAATATACTACGGGGGAGATATATATATAGGTGTGTGTGGGTATATATTGGCATATGGCTATACTTATAATGCGATATTGGCAAATGAATGAACATGAATAGAGGAGAGTGAGAAAGTAAAGTAAGGAGATGAGTGAATATATATGGAGTATGTATGTGAATGAATATTAGAAACAAAGAGTATGAGTTATGCAATTTACGAATACAAGGTAAGGTGAGATATAATATGAGAATGAAAAGTTAAAGTAAGCGGTATTATGGCTTGTGAATGGAGATTTAAGTAAAAGCATGACATTACCCATGTTGGTATGCCTTGGAATTGTGTCTAGGAACTACTCGCCTGCTATTTCGGTGGAAATAGTGGGAACTACCCGCCGAGGCACAATTTCCAGGGTGAGTTGGTAGGTTATTGAGATAATTGTTGTAGTGTGTGATGAAATAAGAATGAGATATAAGTAATGAATTGTTTTTGCCATTTTGGTGATGGAATGGAATGTGTACATATATCTAGCGAAGAAAATAAGTTATGTTATGAGGTGAAATTGTGTTTTGGTTTTTAACTAAGTTATGTGATGAAGTGAAATTGTGTTTTGGGCTTTTAACTAAGCTATGTGATGAAGTGAAATTGTGTTTTGGCTTTTAACGGAAAGTATGGTGATAAACTTTATTTAGTTATGCATATACATAAAGATCTGTTTTGGAGTAAGAATTTTGTAATAGAGCTGCATTCGCTTGATGTGATGATGATTATTTGTAAGGGAATGAAGTAATGTATATTCGGACATGAAAGTTAGCAATGGGTGTGTATTTATATATATATATATTGGGAATGTGGGGGTGACTAAAAAGTGGGATAGTTATTATGTTGAATTAAGTGATTGTTAATAGTTAATAAGTGGAGTTTGAGATTTGGGTTACTTGCTGATATGGTTACATCATAATTTCAAATATACTGTTATTCTTGGGCACTCCATTGTGTAAACATTTAATTTACAACCATGTTGGTATTTTAAAATTTCTGCTTTTATTTATATCATTATCATTCATTATATGTTAAGTTATAATTGATTATACTCACACCAGAAATGGCTAACCCCTTAGTGTTTGGGGGGTTAGGGGAGTCCTAGGACTACCCTAGATCCCCTACTATTGCAGGTACTCGGCAGGGTGTCTAGGTGAGGCATGGAAGTTAGTTAAATAGTTCTTTTATACTTATTTTAAAGTTTATGTATAAATTTAGTTATGTAAATAGTAAATTTTGTGGTTTAAATTGTATTATGGATGTATAAGTATGTAAATGATGATGGTGAGTATAGTAGGGAGTAGTATGTGATGGTTGTGACCCGTACCCATCTTGTTGTGGTGTACTGGGCCCTGTGGTAAGTTTTACAAAGGTTTTTCTAAAATTTTTACCTCGTTTTCAAAGAAATTTATGGTTTTTAATTGATATTTGTTATTCTATTATGAGTTTGGCCCCCAGAGCATGATATTATATTGCCTGTGTGATTCTGCTCATTTTGGCCTGGGGAGCCCATGATATTATTGCGTGTGATGTGAGCTATGGAATTTAGAGCAGAATTCCGTAAGCTTTTTGTGTTTCGGGGCAGAAATTTCAAGGGAAACTCTGCCAAAATTTTATTTGAAATATAACTTTCTTAGTTTATGTTTTAAGTGATAGAGAAATTGAAAGAATTGAGTTTGGAGTCAAAAAAAAATTGGGGGCGTTACAATTAACTCTTATAAAGTGCATATATTATCAATCGCATGTATAAGTTGAGTTTAACAAATGAGACAATTAATAATAATAGTTTTAATTGTGTTCTTGAACATAGCATAATTGGCTAGGATTTGAGAACTATATATTCAATTGTTTGTGAGGAAATGTGATCTAATTATCAAAACTATAGGAGAAATGGAGTTAAAAAATATTGAGTAAAAAGCTTTAATATCCAAGTTGTTTTGAAATTTAGAATCACTATGAACTATATATGAAATTATTTGTTCTTATTAAAACTTATAATTCTACTAAATGAAACTTCATTAAATATGACAAATGTGAAGTTTGAATTCAGATTTTGATCACTAGAAAATCATTTTGTATGGTCTCTAAGAGTTCATCACTTTTTGAATCAATACATTCTGATATTTGTGATCTCAGTAGCTTTGTGACTATGTGAGATAATTGTTGGTCAGAAGTATTTAATCGCTTTTGTAGATAATTAATATAAGTCTGTCATATATATGAAGAATGAAGCACTTGTTATTCTTAATGAATTAAAAATTATAGTTAAATGCTAAAAATCAAGGGTTCAGATTTGATAGAGGTGGTGAATATGTTTTAACAATTTAAGAGAAATTTGCATTTGGCATCATCTCTACTACACTCTACTTACAACAGTTAAACGATATTGATAAAAGTTAGAATCAAACACTCGGTGAAATGTTGAATTCAATATTATTGACTGTTATTTGTCTTGTGTAATTATGAGTGATGTTGTGTTGTTAATCATATCTCTAATGTGTTACTACACTCTAAATTGAATACACTGTGTAAATCATGGCATGAAAACACAAATAATTTTGTTAAAGTGAAAATTTGTGTTGTGACACATTTGTTAGAGTACATGACTCTAGAAGGCCTAAAGTAGGACCTACAATAAATATTTGTGTGTTTAGAAAGTGCAGAATGTAGTTCTGTGGACAGATGTTGGATCTATCTAATTTGTATTAGAAGAATCTAGACTTGCAGAGTTCTTTAAGGATATGTTCATCAAAGATAAATGTATGAAATAATCTAATCCTACAGACACGTTCAATGATTCACAGTTGGAATCAAGACCAGCCTTACTGACACTTGAAAACCTGAATGACAAATGAGCCAAGAAGAGTCTTTAGTAGACAATGAGATAATTTTATGTCATACAATAATACTTTAATTTAGTTGATATGCCGAAAGGGTCTAAAACTATAGTAAATAAGTGGGGTTTTGTAGATGAAACTTAATTTTGATTGTTCAGTAGCAATTTTAATGCTTTTTAATAGCTAACAGATTGACTGAGAAAAATGGGGTAGATTTATTTGATGTCTACTCACATGTTTGTCATATTGCTACAATAAGTATTCTTCTTACCCTTACATCTATTGAAAATTTTGTCATTCATAAAGGATATTTAAAAAGTTTTGTACTTGATGTTTTGTACTGAACAGTATTGTATTGGAAAGTTTTGAACTAATATGTTTAGTGAACAAGATTTACAATTTAGTAAAATCATTGTATGTTCTTAAAACATGTATAGCCGACGAATAAATAATTTGACAAATTTTTGAAAGAGCCTAGTATATGAATCAAGTAATTCAGATCAGTGCCTTCAACTTTATGGTGTGTTAAATATAGTGGCTATTAATTACTTGTTCTGTTGACATGCATGTTCTTAAAAGTGACCTCTATATTACAAATGAAGTTAAAATTGTGCTATCCAAAGAATTCAACATGAAAATTTAGGCACTGTGGAAACCATAGGTATAAGGGTGAGTTTCAGTTGGCAAGGGATAACTCTTAGTCAAACTCATCAAATCAAAATGTATTTCAAAAGTAGGGATATGGTGATTGAAAGTGTGTTTTGAAACACCTTATGATTATGATAAAATGTTGACACCTAATGATGGTGCAACTATGAGACAGGTAGATCATTCTAAAGGAATTGACAGTCTCATGTATACAAAGATCTGCACTAGAATAGACAGCCTTTGAGGTAGGTATGATCTGCAAATTCACTAATAATCTCATACACATTTAAGTGCCCTTAAGAGGCTAATGAGATACCTGAGTGGTATTCAAGAGTTTGCTTTGTGCTACTCTAGTCATTCTTCGAATGAATGGCTGATCTGATGTATTATGATGCTCGGAATTTAGTGAAAGTCGATAACTAGTAGATATGTGTTTACACTAGGAGTAATAGAAATGTTATGGAAATAAAAGGCAAACAGGCACTGTGCTATCATCCATGAAATCAGACCTATACTCTGCAGGGGAAAAGGTTTAGTGGATTGAAGAAATTGTTGCTAGTTATCCATTAAGAAGTTTAAATAACTCTCTAATTCTGTTATGTGACTATCAATCTACAATGCACTGTAGCTCATAACTCACTCTATAATAGTAAGAGAGGTATATTAAGGCTGAAAGAAGCCTAGTTGAACTTATAGATATAGTGCAATTGTGACAAATATGACTAATACTTTTGCTAAGAGACTTGAAAGTGATCTAATTATCAAAACTGTGGGGAAAATGGAGTTGAAAGCTATTGAGTCAAAGCTTTAACATCCTAATTGTTTTGAAATTTAGAATCCAATTAGAGTCATAGAGAAGTTCAAACTTAAGCATCAATTTTAGGCAATTGACATGTTTTAGATAATTTTGATGATTCCACATAAATTCCACAAATATATATTGTCATTCTAATTTTGATGGTATTATATATCTATAGAATTTACTTAGAATATTCATATTATTCCAATACGAAACATGAAAACTTGTTGATGTGTTTTCGATAATTAAATTGTCTTAAATATCATTCCAATTTTGATGATATGTTTTTTATGGATACATGTTTCATTCCAATTTTGATGATTCAATGTTAAACCATGATTGAAATTGCAGTCTTTTCATTCCAATATGAAACATAGTATGGTTCTTGTGAGAAACCATAAAAGTTCATGTTCATTATTTAGTTAAAGAAACTTGATTGTGATGCTTGCGTTACATTTTTGCTAAGCTAATTATGAATTGCACTAAGTTCTTTTATGGAACTAGATACTTTGTTAAACTCGTTGGAATTCTTAGAGATGTGTCTAAAGATTATTTGTGTAGAAGACCCTCTTGAAGGAGGGGTTTCTGCATTAAAAAAAGGTCAGAAGGGTTTTCTGTATAAAGGTCATAGTTCAAGGGTTTTTTTCAAATTTAGCCACAACAAGAATTATTCAAGCAACATTTCAATTTTTCTGATGTAACTATTCTCTAAGTTGTCTTAAGATCCTTAAACTTGCTCCTACCTGGTTGCTGCAAGTAATACATATATAGAAACTTACTATTCCTCGATCCTAGCATTGCTTTTCAGAAAACTGCTGCTTAATGCCGATCCAATATTAAGCATGAGTGGAACAAGAAACCAAGTAACCAAAATCAACAGGTTCCTTCCCCTTGGTGCACCCAATACTCACTTCTATGGTAGCATGCTTGATAACTTATTCAAATAATGATACTGGGAAATAGTCACAAAATGAGGATTCTATGTTGAACGAAGTCAACATCTATATACTAAGACACAGTCACACAATCTGAATCTAATCTCTCACAAAAAGGAACCCTCGATCGAATATTTTCTGTCTGAGGGATAAATCTATGAAAGTATTACAAGATTTGGATGTTGGTCCAGTAGCATTGAGCAAATTCAATCTAATAATTCACAACCCTAGAAAATACATAGGAAATTACCTGGAGTCGGCTATTCCTGATTCAGCAAAGGAAAGAAGCCGTGCTACAGGTAGCGTGGGGTATCAGAGGCGGGGAGGAGAAGAAGGCGATGGCAGAGTGGGGCTTCGGAGTGTAGGGAGGAGAAGTGGACGACAGGGAACGAGGAACGGGTATGGGATTTGGAAAGGGGTTTGTGGAGGAAAGGGGTTAACGTCCTTACCCAAGTTTTCAAGTTCATGAGCGAGTATATCAAAGCAGGCCAACATCTGATCTATACTATCACCTGAAATCATGTAAAACACGTCATACATATAATAACATAAAGTAACTTCAGCTTTTACCTCTGATGTGGTTCCCTTATGATGTCTTTGTAAGTTATTCCAAATTTCATAGGCAGTCTTACAACTATGACCACATTACATGAGTTCTTCATTGTTGAAGTCTGTAGATAGTACAATCATGGCTTTGGAGTTTACATTATTTAGTGAAAATTCTGCTTTGGTAAAGGACTTCTTTCCATCACTGATGGAAATATCTATTTTATTGATGCAGAAATTCCAGACTTCTTATCAAAACATCTGCAAAAAATGTGACATACAAAATTTTCACACATCATAGCATTTGCCATCAAAATAAGGTGAGCATGTAAAGCATGACCCATTAAAGTTGCATGACTCTGATGAGTACAAGTTTTTGGGAGGAGGGATTTGATCATTGGACCTTTTGCTCTAGCTTTTAAGCTAATAATGAGCACCTCGTTCTGATACATTGTAAATCACCCTAGAGAGGAAGGGGGAGGGGGTGGATAGGATGATTGTACGGAAATTAAAAACTTGAAGTAAATGAGTAAAATAAAGACATGGAGTTAGAGTTAGAGAAAGCAAACACAACAAATAGGCGAGACACAGTGATTTAAGTGGGTGGGCCCCATGCTTAATCCACTACCTCCTACTTACAACAATTCTCTGCTACAAGTTTTCCACTATACTTAAACCTCGTAGAGTGAGTTCTAGGTATTCTGGTCAAGATTCTTATTACACCCACATAAGTTCTATATATAAGCTTTGTAAACCACCTCGACCTGAAGCGAAAAGAAAGTGAAAATGAAAGATCAACATCTTGAATAAGAAAATAATAAAAGCTATGTTTCTCATGATCTTTGGCAAATGATGAGTTCAGAAGTATTGAGTCAAAAGAGATGCAGAATATTCTATGGATTCATCTATGTTTAAAGAGTTTGAGATTATTCATTTCAACAAATGTTATGAATTTGAGAGGTTGCATTCAACTAATTTGGGTTGTCGAATGTCATTTCCTCCAGACCAAGCTCAAGAGAAAATGACAGTCGACTGTCAAGTGCAGTCATTCGAAACCTTTCTCAGACTAAAATTTTGGTGAATCCAAATAATATTCTTTCCATGATTTTACCACATTTGCCAAATATGCATTTATATATTTATTCCTCACAAATAAAGCAAAAAATAATTAATGATGCTTTGGCTTCTTGAGGATAAATCACATATTTCTTCTTGATGAATCTTTCCTGATATTTATAATCTTTCATATTTGCATGATTCTTTTTCTTTTACTGATTCTGAAGATCAAAGTAAAAGAGTGCCAGCTGCCATGTTCTAGTGACTGCTAGTGGGTTGGAGTTGGAAAGTAAAGAGCTTTAAAAAGACTGCAAGGTTTTGAGAGCCATAGTCCACTATTGTCGGTCGTTTGAAATTCTGTATTTCACTATTTTTGCAGAATTTGTGGGCTACAGACACAATTTTTTAGGTGTTTACGTGGAATTCAATAATTCACTATTTTTGCCAAGTATTGTGAGCTATTGTCTACAAATTTTGACATTATTTTGGTAAAAAAATTGTATTTCACTATTTTGGCCAAGTATTGTGTGTTACATCGTACAGTTTTCTACTGTTTTTGCGAAAATCCGTATTTCACCGTTTTGGCCTAATTTTGTTGGTCCACAATTTTCGACCGTTTTCGTGAAATTTTATATATCACTAATTTGACCACATTTTGTAAGCTATAGTTCACAGTTTTCTGTCATTTTTACGAAATTCCGTACTTCACTGTTTTGGTAAGGTTTTGTGAGCTTTGTCCACTGCCGTTTTAATGGAACTCTGTATTTCACTGTTTTGGAGAAGTTTTGTGAGCTAAAGTCCATAGTTTTTTGTCATTTTCGTGAAATTACGTATTTCATTATTTTGGCCAGATTTGCAGTCCACAATTTTGGCTACGGTCCACAATTTTCGACCATTTACGTGAAGTGTAATTCACTATTTTATCCAAGTTTTATAGTCCATAATTTTTTTTGCCATTTACGTAAAATGTTCTATTTTGCTATTTTGATTAAATTTTGTAGGCTATAGTCCTTAGTTTTCGGCTATTTTTGCGATATTTTGTGTATTACTGTTTGACCACATATTGTGCACTATAGTTCACATTTTTGGCTATTTTCATGAAATTCCATATTTTACTATTTTGGTCAAATTTATGAGCTATATCCACAGTTTTTGTATTTTTTTTGCAAAATTCTGTATTTCACTTTTTTTACAACATTTTGTCAAATATAGTACACAGTTTTTCGCCCATTTTATGAAATTTCGTTTTCACTGTTCTTACCAAGTTTTTTTTACAATTTTCGGCTATTTTCGTGCAATTCCGTATTCAACAGTTTTTGTGAACCAGTCCTCAGTTTTCTTCCTTTTTCATGAAATTTTATATTTTATTGTTTTGGTCAAGATTTGTGGGTTACAGTCACAGTTTTCAGCATTTTCATAAAGTTCCATATTTTACTATTTTGACCAACGGACAAATTTTTATACGCTAGTCTACAATTTTTTGTTGTTTCGCGAAATTCTGTATTTCACTGTTTTATCCAGATATTCTGGGCTATATCTGTTAGGACCTGTGGACTTAATACACTAGCATAAGAGTTTGGAGAAGGAGAAGACATGAAGCAACAAGTGGCGGAAGCACAATATCAAGCAGAGGAGCAGTAGAACAGAGTTGACAATTGACTATGCAGTCAACTGTCATATTGTTGAACTGACAATCGGCCGACCAGGCGCCGTCGACTAGGTTTCTTTCTGGTTTGTTTTAGTCTCATTACAATTGATCGTTGAGTAGATCAATCAACCGCAACGGTGCAAAAGTTATATTAACGGGTCATGGGTTTGGATCTGTTTTGTGCAACTTTGTGCTTGGGTTTATTTTTTATGGTTTACTTGGGACTATAAAATATAGATGTAAATCATAGAGTTTGAGATGTACATGACTAAAAGAACTTCTTATGTCAAGTGCTATCAAAAGTGAGAGAGAGAGAGAGAGAGATTGGGTAGAGATCTCTTTTGTAGCTTTGTATTTCTTGAAGTAAGAAGAAGTATTGACTATCTCTACGTATCGTTTCGTACTTGTGTTTGTGATATCTTGCATTTGTAGAATCTTGTTATTGGTACATCTAGATCTTTGTGGACTTGTTGGACACTATAATAACCTCTGTTTTAGGTAGTTTTTGCAAAATTCCGTAATGCCTTGTTTGAATTAATTAGTGGTATAGACTTGTTCAGGGTTCTATCTGCAAAAGGCAATATGAAGTTTTTCTATGGAAGTCAAACTGTCAATCATAACTTTTCAATATAGTGTCCAAACTTTCTTAGTAATGCTACACCTATTATCAAATCATCTATGACATATCATACTTCAATTCAACTGCAACATAAGTTTCTTAGCCCAAAACACAAAGTAGACTTGCAATTCACCACGAAATGCCTACGCAATAACATTATCCCAAACAAAAAAGCATTAAAATTTCTTTCTTCTCTTTCCATTTCTTACCCCACCAACAAAACTCATTGAGCACGAACCTTCAACATGTTCCGATCCTTTGACCTCTAAAATCTTCTTCAACAGCTTCGGATTACTTATCATCTGCACCTTCGTCCCCAACTGCAACCGATGCTTCTCCCTCCCTCTGTCCCTCCTCTTCCTGCTCTTCTCCGCCTTATCTCCTCCTCCAACTCTTCGATCCTCTCCTCTCATTCGTACGCCAGTTTCATCGCCTTCTCCTTGACGCAATTCTCAAGGGAGATCTGACGACAGGAGATGCGGGTGCGCTGGATGCCCATGTGCGGCCAGAGAGCTTGCCGGCAATGACTCTACAACCAGAGATTAAGATTGCTAGAAATATACAATTTTGCAGAAAACGAACCAAAGAAATCGAAGAATCCAACAACAAATGTCGTTGCTTCAAATGTGGAAGGGGATAAATTTAAAAGCACACCCACAATAGAGGCACTGTGCAAAAGGTAACTTGTTATTGAACAAACAAACAAACAAACAAACAAACAAACGCCCGTTGTCTGAAAAAACGCACATTCTTAAAATTCTAAATAAATTTCTAAAAACTAAATGAAGGAAATCACGTAAATTAAGACGTAACAAAAGAAAAAGAAAGAATTGTAGCCAGATAATGTGGCAGTGGATTATTAAATGGAAAAATCCAAAGCCATCTTCGTCTGGAAATGAAATAGTCAATATTGGCTCTATGCGGCAGTCAATTGCCATTGCTGATTCATCGCAATCGCTGTTGATTTTCTCTTAGAGCCATTAGATATTAAAAAAAAAAAAGTTTCAATGAAAATAAAGAAAAGGAAAAACAGAAAGAGATAGCGAAGAGGAGAAAGGCGGCGATGAAATAGGAAGGGTTTGGCTGTTCAGGACTGAAATTTACATGGCTGCAAAGAATGAGGTAACCAATCAGAAGATGATACGTATCTCTCCGGTTTTCAGAAATATTCCGGAGAACGTGCATGTGGGAATTCAGTGCAGCCCATTTCGTCTGGAAATCAAATCCTCTACTTTTTCACTAGCAAATTATTACTCTATGACAGAGATTAAAATCCCTAGAACTATACAACTTTCAGAAGAAGAACTAAAGAAATGGAAGAATCCCACAAAAAAATATGGCTGCTTCAAAATTTGAAAGGGGCAAACTTGAAAAGCACACTAAACAATCGGTAACAGCCAAATCAATATATATAGGTATTGTGTAAAAGGTAGTTTGCTATTAAAGAAACAAACAGCCGTTGTCTGAAAAATGCCCCAATCGTAAAAATCTAAATAAAGTTCCAAAAACTAAATGAGCGTAATCTCAAAAGTTAAGAAAAAAGGGAAAAGAAAGATTTGTAGTATGAAAATTTCCACCAAATAATAGCATGAAAATACCTTTCCCTTGCTTTTGCGGCCCACACACAAAAAAATCCTCTTCAACATTGAAAGCACCACACCAAGGGGTATCACATACTGAAATTGCGATCTCTCATTCATGTGCCTTACTCCACCCTTGTCATTTTACTCATAAACTAAAGATATCTTGAATAACTAGCACTATCACACCATAATCTGGAATCATTCTTTAATTCAAAAGTTAGTTTAATTAATTATCCATAATCTGGAATCATTCTTTAATCCAAAAGTTAGTTTAATTAATTATCCAATGGTACTACTACAATTCCCACCAGACAAAACAACATTGCGCACATTACAAATTGAATGCCTCAAACCAAGATAGAGATCTTCCTCTTCTAAATTTAAACCTATCAAACATCATACTTGCGTTCAATTGCAAACATAACCTAAAACTCAATACCAAAATCCTACAAAAATATCTAGTAGTTATCTTGTAGTCACAGTTCCATGGTTTTAAATCTCGGATTTCAAACTCGTTTCGGTAAAGAGTGTTTCGTCTCGGATCGGAGATATCGTCAGAGATCTCGGGGAAATGTGATCATATCGGATGTTCATTTCCTATACTCAATAAATATTTTTTTGTTACTAAATAAAATATTATGTCCTACATGTCATTTATCATATAAAATACTGTATAATGTAACTAATGACATGAATCAATACGGTAAAACTTCGCATAATTTAACAATAATATAGAAGAGAATATAATATAAGTATATAACTAAATTGAATTTGCATTGATTTGGAAAAAATGTATTAGTTAATAAACTTACTTGTCTTTGCATATATACAAACAATAGCGATACTAAATACTCACATTATTTAGCTTAAGGTCCTATTTTGAAAGATATATATGCAAAAAGTAAAACAATTTTTTTAATATATTCACAATAACATGTGTCTATTTCGGTTGATATTTAAAATATGTGATTTCACATCGGCAAGCTAGCCGAAACGAAATTTCGGCTGTATCGGAAGAAATTTAAAACATTGCACAGTTCACCTCAATTTAAACCTACCTAGTAGTTGTCTAGTAGTCAAAAAATTTACAAGCTGACCTTAGCCCTTGTTAATTTGGAGAAATATCTAGTAGTCACAGTTCGCCTCAATTTGGTACCGCTCTCGTGGCCCGCATTGAATACCAGCCGAAACGAAATTTCGGCCGTATCGGAGGAAATTTAAAACAGTGCACAGTTCATCTCAAATTAAACCTATCTAGTAGTTGTCGAGTAGTCAAAAAATTTACAAGCTGACCTTAGCCTTTGTTAATTTGGAGAAATATCTAGTAGTCACAGTTCACCTCAATTTGGTACCGCTCTCGTGGCCCGCATTGAATACTATTTCAACCCAATATAACACAACATGGCGACATAACAAATTAAATACTTCAAGCCAATAGGGTACAATCACGCAAATAATGAACCCCTCTAACCCTCGTAGTTCCTCTCATTCACAAGTACTTTCATCAACAAATCCCTTTAACCATTGCAACTGCTAACACATTTTGAACTAAGACTGGCAATTGACCCGAGACTGACCCAAGCCTGACCAAGTCCGATCCGATTTTAGTAGGGCTTGAAATTTTTTAAAAATTTAGGACCTGGGCCCAACGTTTGAGCCCAAATTAGTTTTCGGGCCGGATTCGTGTCTGTAGTTTGGCCCGAGTGCGGCCCGAGCTTCACAATAATTGAATATGAACCCAACCCAAAACCCAACCTTCAGTAATCTCGCTCAGATTGACCTCTCATCTCCCAATTTCTCTAAAAAATGTAGCCACCTCTCCTCTTTCCCCCAAAATCCGCAAAAATTGCAAAACCCTAGTCTCTCTCTCTCTCATGGCCAGCGGCGGCTCGTCTTCTTCCTCGCTGCTTGTTTCCCTTCCCAACCTCATTCTTTTATAGCCTGAGAAATTCATGGTTGTCCAGCCTGCCCCTTTCTTTTCCCACACCAACACTTGATTTTATTATGGCTTTTTCTCATTCTAAGAGGTAGAGTTACTAATTTTATTATGGCTTTTTTTTATAACGAGAATAGAATCGACAGATTCCAGCCCAATAAATTAATAAAAAGAAAGTGTACAAAGAGAACCAATTTTACACAAGCATAAAAAAGGATCAAAAAGCAAAAGAAAACAAATAAGCCTAAAGAGCAATTAAGAACATTGCCTGAATAACAACATGTCAACAACAAAACATGAAAAAGCTAAATCTGTATAACAAAACAACAGCTCCGAAGAGGAAACACGAACACAGGCCGCCCAAAACTAAACGCATGCAGACCCAAAATCTAGCGCCAACAAGCACGAACAGAACTTCGATATGAACAGCCACAATCCGAGGAGGGTGACCCCCAGGGAACATACTTTTATTATGGCTTGTTCCCTATTTATATGCATATTTTTCCCTATTATTTTCCATCATCAATTATTGCTAGTCAGTATACTGTAAATCCCTCATCATTCTATATTTTTGTCTGTGATCTATTTGTATTTTATATGTAGATTTTTTACTATTCTTTTCCATCAACAATCTAGAAAATATGCAAGAAAATTTTATTTCATTTCTTAAGTCAATTCTTTTCGCTCATTTTAGCTTTTGCTCATGCTCAAAGTTACCCATGCATAATTGCATATAGCTGCCACACAGTTAGGTTGCAATATACATCCAGTTATCGTCGGATCGCTAACTTCCCATGTGTATGACCATCATTATATGGCTATATGCTTTAATAATTATGACTTGTAGATAAAGAATGATTAAAGGTTGTCTATGACCATGCATAATATACATCCAGTTATCGTCGGATCGCTAACTTCCCATGTGTATGACCATCATTATATGGCTATATGCTTTAATAATTATGACTTGTAGATAAAGAATGATTAAAGGTTGTCTATTAAACATTTTGTCACCAGAATTGTAGTAGAGAATGTCATGTTAATGGATTCATTCTAAATTTCTTATGCACTGCTGTTACTACTGGCAGAGAGATTAACACTTTAGTTTTATCTAAAAGATGTTCACTCACTTCATTGTAGAAAAACATGCCTTTTGCCTGTACCAAGAATTACTTTAGCTCAATTAGTAAGCCAATTGGAGTTCAGCCTTCCAAATTCATGTGCAGGCTGTATAGATCCCACCTCTCTGTCAACTAATCTTCTAGGATGCATGACAGGTTCCTCACTTGCATTTAAGATTATTGTCTTGGGTTTGCGGCTGGTTGTCAGAATTAAGATTAGTTGCACCTTTGATTTACATGTGACTAGTATGTTGTTGGGATCTAAAGACCATACAGGGGTTAGACTTTTATGTAAAAAAGTGTTCCAATGTATTATTTTTTCCTCATGGTTCGCCCCTTCCATCACAGCACATTGCAGGACTCTGTATTGCCTTGAAGTTCATGAAAAGCCCCTATTTTGATAAAAGTTATCAGTAATAGGAACAAAACTAGCAGTATGATTGAGAACTTCTTCATTGGAAGAGTAGTGTTTTCCGGTTAGATGCATTTTGTGGGTTTTGTCGATACCGACGATATGAATGTGACTTATGGAAAAAGAAAATATACTAGTTTAGTTGGATATGCAGGTAACAAGCTAGCACATGTATGCTACACTTGTAATCATATGCTAATAAGCTCATATATCTTCCAATAATATAGCCTTTTTTACTGCTTATATCCTTAGATTCTTATTACTTTATTCTTTCTTCCTATAAATTTTCGAACTTTCTTATGCTTAATAGTCATAATTGTTTCTCTAGCCTCTTCATAAAGTTTTCCATGGTGTAACCTGGTGTAATCTGATAGTGGAGTTTCCGTTTCAGGTGAAATTCAACAAAATTCAGTAGCATCATTCAAAAGAGAATACCTGCTGAAGCTGGTATTAATGTTATGTGTTTTGCCTGGGATTGTCCAAACTAATGTTGTAAGAATCTCGGATAACTGTATTATAACTGTTTTACTATTTTGATTTATTTGGTGTTGCTATCAGAAAACTGCATTCAAGAGTATGCTCCTTAAAATTCATGTGTTCAAGAATTTAAGCTTTAGATTCAAGCCTGGTCTTAAACTAATATATGATATGCTAGAAGTTAGAAGCCTTCATTGAACATTCTAATAAGTAAGATGCTATTTATGAGTTATAAGTTATAACAACATATTATCAATTTCTTAATACTTAACAAATTGCGTGGATCTCCGTATTACCTCACTTCGCTTAATTATTTGTACTACATTTATGTTCATGATATATGTAGATGTTTTCTCCATTAAGTCTGATGCAACTTACACAATTTTTTTGACCGTCAATTAAATTATTTTCTTAATCTCTTCCAACACATTATAGTTGGGCTCTTGGGCCATTTGATTCCTTGTTTCGATTACATAATGTCTTCTTTACAATGTGCAGGCCAGATATCCGCCTAAAATCATTATAAGTGGTTACCATTTGATAATTTGATTCCTACTTCATCTTTGATGCTCAAGAAGGTGGGTTTGTCCCTAGTTCAGTAGCATTTCACCATCTCTTCTATCTCCAAATAACATAAATGTTTTGAGGTGTATATTTATTTCACTGCAGGTTCGACAAATGCTCTCTTCGCAACCCGGATCCACAGGCGGCAGAGTACTGTGAAGTCCTCAAGGCCAGCAAATGGATTGTATGTCTCCAGCCAAAAAATGAAATTAACTGAATCACAGTAAGTAAGTGTTGGAGCAAATACAAAATGGTTTCAGAAGATCACAAGCTCACAACAAGAGGTTTTCTGGGGTTATATGAGTCTACTACATATGCAGCATTTATGGAGGACATTGTTGTGACCAGTAATAACATAGATCAGAAGGGTGTAGCTTTTGTAACTACTAACTCGCCATTGTTGTAAATCTTGATATACATCTTGTAATTGTTTTTATGTAACCCAATTGAATCTTACATGAGAAGAGCCTAAGTTGTATGTATTTTAGTATATGTATAGCAATGAATGAGAATTACTTTCTACAATTTTTCTCATGTTTACTATCTATTTTGAATGAATTGGGCCGGGTTCGGGCTTTTTGCTTTTATTCAGACTTGGGCTTGGGCCCTCATTTAGCAGCCCGACCCAAAATCAGGCTGGGCTTGGACCCGAGGAAAATTTTCGAGCTCGAGTTCGGGCTTGTATGGGTCCGGCCCAAGCCCAACCCGTTGCCAGCCTTATTTTGAACTTGCAGCCTCTAAGAAGTCTTGTGCCTAACCAACCCTTCTCAAATCACTAGTATTCTTAGGGTTGGCATCCAGGTCGGGTCGACCCTCGACCCGCCCGCGACCTACCCACCTCGACCCGAATCGAATTGACCCGGTCCGGGTTCGGGTCCAACCCACAAATTTTAGCGGGTCGACCCGGATCGGATTTTCACCAAAATAAACCCGCTCGACCCGGCCCGAATAACCCGAACTCGCTTCAAACCCACCCGAACCCGACCCATAACCCACAGAGTTTTTTTGATTTTTTTTTTTTGCTGTTTGTTTTTTAATCTTTTTTTCTGCAAAATATTACAGAAAATATATGTATGTATATGTACATATACAGTACTGCCAAATATTGCATAACATATATTCTGCAAAATATATGTATATTCTGCAAAATATACGTACATATACTACAAGATATATGTATATATGCATATAAATATAAATATACTCTAAAATATTTTAAAATTTTATAAAAATGAGTGTGGACATCAAAATTAATTGATTACTACCCACTACTCAATTAGACAACCATCACCTAGCTATTTATAGCCAACTCTACCTCCTCGCTTCTCTAATATCACCAATGTGAGACTAAAAATTTTCAAATTTTAAAATCCAAATACATTTAGTCTCACATTGGTGAGATGAGAGAAGTGATAGATGGAGTTGGCTATAAATAGCTAGGGTGTGGTAGGCTAACTGAGTAGTGGGGAGTGAGCAATTAATTTTATTGTTCACACCAATTTAATATAAAATTTGAAATATTAACCAACTTTTAAAAAAAAATACACAAAAAACGGGCCAACACGCGACCCGACCCGGCCCGGGTTCGACCCGTGAGGGTTCGTGGGTTGACCGAGTAGAGATTTAAAATTCCCAACCCGGCCCGACTCGGACCGGGTATTGACCGAACCCGACCCGAGCCAGCCCGAATAACGGGTCGACCCGAGTAGGTTTGACCCGACCTGGCCCGAACGACCCGATTGCCACCCCTAAGTAATCTAAAGACAGGTGAAAAAAAATCACAAAACATGCTTTAGTTCAAAAGTTAATAGATCAATTCTTAGGGGGCCATTTGTTTGATAGGAAAGACCATGAATTTGCTTTTTCTAGCATGCCACATCAGCATTCTCAATTCCACTATTTTTCATATTTTAAATACTTTGTTTGTTTGAGAGAAATGAAAGTTTGTTAAAATTATGACAACTCATCAAAAATACTGAAAACCAACTCACCATTGGTGAATTGGCTTGAAAAAGCTTCTTTCTCTTGCCATTTGTTCTCCTTTAAGGTTTTTTTATCAAACAAACAAAAAAGAGCAAAACATAATTTTAACATTTGAATTCAGATTGTTTTCCTTACTAACTAACAACAAACAACAACAGAGTGAAAAGTGCTGATTTTGTTTTCACTCCTTAAACCCCGATTACCAATTTTATGTAATGGCAAACAAACGCCCACTTAGTCAACTACTCTACTACAATCCCCACCCACTAAAATAACAAAATGGCAGACAAACTAAATATATCGACTTACCATATACCATTCTTCAATTCAATTGTAAACATAAGACTGTTAGTTCTAACTCAATTTCCCAAATTCTCCAAAAACTACAACAAACCAAACTCAAATACTTGCAATTCAATGCATAATTTCCACCAAATCATAGCAACCTTTAAAAAGTATTCAAATTTCTGACTTCTTCCCCATCCCTTTCAAATTACCCCTTGTTAATTTAGGGTAATATCTACTAGATACTAGTTAAAGTTTCCCTCAATTCGCTACCACTCTCATTGCCCTCACTGAATTGTGCTTCAACCTTAAATGTCAAATAACACATGGCATTGATGGCAACATAACAAACTAAATACACTAAGGTATTAAAAAAGTGACAAAATTAAACCTCAACCTATCATATAACATACTTCAATTCAATTGCAAACATAAGTATTCTTAATTTGAATAACAACAAACTTAACACAAAAATTTCCACCAAATAACAGTAAACGAGTTAACTTTCTTACTTATTCCCCTTCCCTTTCTTACCCCCACTGATGAAATCGTCCGGCACCACCTTCAACTTCTTCCGATCCTTCGACTTGGCAATCTTCTTCAGCGTCTTCGGGTTACTAATCGTCTGCAGCTTCGTCCCTGACTTCAAAATATTTTCCTGCTTCTTCTTCTCCCTCTCCTCCCTCTTCCTCCTCTTCTCCACCTTGTTCAACCTAATCTCCTCCTTCAACTCACCCACCCTCTCTTTATACGCCCGCTTCATCTCCTTCTCCTTGATGCGGACCTCGAGGGGGACCGGACGGCGGGAGACGCGGGCGGCGGAGGCGCGCTGGGTGCGCACGTGCTTCCACGTGCGGCCGGACTGCTTTCCGGCGATGACGCCGTCGTAGGTAGGGCGGCCGTACGCGGGTTTGGAGGGGTCGGAGGCGGAGGGTAGGGCCTGGCGTTTGGACTGCTGGGATTGGTCGAGATCCAGGTCCATGGATTCCGGTTCGGGTTCGGAGCGCTTGCGCTTGGCGCCGCCGAGGCCCTCGTCTAGGCGGCGGAAGTCGATGGTGCAGGCCATGGCGGATTTAGGGGGTTTAGGGTTAGGGTTAGGGTTTGGGGGGAAAGAGGAAGACGCCAGTTTGGGTTAAGTTGGGGTTTTATAGTGGGAATTTTCTGTAAATTTATTTTGTAGTAAACACCCTTCCAAAAGGGAATATTGGCTATTTGAAACATATTGCAAATAAATAGGATTGCTTACATATTACCCCCCAACAAACTTTGTTACAAACTTTGTTATTCTGTATAACCCCGAAAAATTGATAAGTTTCTTCAAAATCTCCAAATGCATAAGATATAGTTTTTTTTTTATACCTAAACTACATCCTCGCTTATCATACATTCATACCCCCTAACTAAAACTCATTCATCCCAAATTTTTCCTCATTTTTCTGACCTTATCTTTCCTTTCCTATCAATCGTTTCTCCGATTTATTCTTCAGTATCTTAGCGTGGTGTTAGAGTCACCGCCGACTGGATAGTTCCGATCGTCGACACCGCCAGAGAAGCTAGTGCAAGGGAGTAGGAGATAGTTGAGTTATAGCAAGTATCAGAGTAGGGAGTAGAATGGTCTGTTTTAGAGTGGTTGTACGCGCTTAGCGCACTCTTTTTGAATTAGGAGTTGAGCGGGTGAATCTGATGGCGGGAAGTGGGTTTCGTGCGTGTTTCACGTACCTCCAGTCTGTCTAACAGAGAATCCGTTGTAGCTCTTTATATAGCTGTAATGTTCTGGAATGGATCATGAATAAAAATCTTCTCTAATCTTCTCTTATCTTCTCTTATCTTCTCCCCTCATCATCTTCTCCAAACCTCACTTTCTCCTTCCCTACCCCCACCATGCCTCGTTCTAGAACTCATCAGAACCCAAACCCTGACAACTTGGTATCAGAGCCAGGTTATAGCGAAGGCGATGGAAGAGACGAAGGGAGTATTCAGTTGGAAGGAGAGGTGGCTAATCTCAAGAGTCAAATGGCGGAGATCCAACTGCGAAGTGGGTATCTCACCGAAAGAGTAGAAGCAATAGCGGAAGGCATCAATGAGCGATTCCTCGCAATGGAAACAAGGGTGAATGTTAGATTGGATGCTATGCTGGCAATGATGCAACATAGTGTACATCGACCCCCAAACCCACCACTACTACCAACTCCCCCCACAAACCCACCATTGATTCCGACTCCTCCTCCACAGAACACTCACATTTTTCCCCCCTTTTAAGTTCCTAACCATCTCACAGGTATTCAGGACCATGGAGGGATCTATCGCACCCCTTTCAAGGTGGAGTTCCCAATCTTTCAGGAAGGGGATCCAACGGAGTGGATCTGCGGAGTAGAACAGTTCTTAGAGTTCTATGAGGTGCCGGAGATGCACAGGCTCAAATATGCTTCGCTCAATCTCAGGGGAAGAGCGGCGCAGTGGTTTCGTCGACATGTTAAGCCAAAGATGCCTGAGATGACTTGGCCTCAGTTCTTGCAGGAATTACTCATAAGATTTGGCCCCTCTGAGTTCCAGGACTACTGCGAAATGTTGTCTAAACTTCAGCAAAAGGGAGACCTCAAAGCGTACATCCAGGAATTTGATCGACTCTCCAACTTCGTAGACGATTGGACGGAGGAGCACTACCTGAGTACGTTCATCAGTGGGTTAAGGGACTGATGCTGTTTATTTCTGAGACACGTGTGGAAGCACCAGGTGTGAGTTCGAACTCAATTTGTATTTGAAGGAGATTGCCGCTCGTCTGCCGACCTTCGGTTGACCTTCTGGGGCCTACGATGAGCTTGGAAAGGCGTTGAAGGTTGGGCTCGGATCGGAAGGGTCGGATCCGAGGTCTTGTGTACCTGCAGACGGTCCTGAAACACCGGGGTTTGTCCCGGTGGCGGACCCTCCGACGCTCTAGTCAGTCTCTGTGAGAGAGTAGCAATAACTAGGTATATTTAAGTGGCAAAAGATTGATTACCTCCAAAAGGTGGGTGAGGGTCTAGTATTTATAGAGAATCCCAACCGGGTTTGGTTCCGCTTGGGGGCCGGGTTTGGATCTGAAAGCCCATGGGCCTGACGTGGCAGAAGGCCCAGGGGGTTTTAGGGCGGTTGCAGTGATACCAGGAGTGGTATAGGGCTGACGTGGCGAAACCCTTGGCGGTATTTGGAGCTGACGTGGCCCATCGTGAGTCCTCAGTGCCTCTGGGGGAATCGGAGGGCCTAGGCTGCGCCAGGTCATCCTTCCGCCCCGTCAGAGAGGGGGGACGGCCTGAGGGACTGCTCCGGATCGGACTCCGGGGGATACTGAGGCTCGTCAGTACGAGGAAGCCGGCACTGTGAGGGCAAACACGAGGTTCGGCGCCGACCCTAAAGTGGTCCGGAGCCGAACCAGGTTGTTATTTTTGCTTTTCTGAGTAGGAATTGTATTGGACCCTGGTTGGGCCTCAGGCCATTTTTACACTGTCACACAAGCCCCCCACTCCTGCAGGGGGTGCGGGAGCTAGCCGTGGAGGAGTGCTCATGGTTGTAGAAAATGGGATGGCGAGTCATTGGATCTTCGTGAGAAGAGTACCCTGGTGTCAGACCCGACCCCGAGCCGGTCGAGGGATTATGGGCCAACAAGGGGGGTGGCAAGCCGTTGGCCTTCCTGAGAAGACCACCCTGGTGCCAGACCTGACCTCGAGCTTGGCGAGGGATTACTGGAAGGCAAGGGCGATGGCGAACCGTGAAGCCTTCCTGAGAAGACTCCCCTGGTGCCGGACCCGACCTCGAGCTGATCGAGGGATTTATGGGCCAACAAGGGGGGTGGCGAGCCGTTGGCCTTCCTGAGAAGACCTCCCTGGTGCCAGACCTGACCTCGAGCTTGGCGAGGGATTACTGGAAGGCAAGGGCGATGGCGAGCCGTGAAGCCTTCCTGAGAAGACTCCCCTGGTGCCGGACCCGACCTCGAGCTGATCGAGGGATTTATGGGCCAACAAGGGGGGGTGGCGAGCCGTTGGCCTTCCTGAGAAGACCTCCCTGGTGCCAGACCTGACCTCGAGCTTGGCGAGGGATTACTGGAAGGCAAGGGCGATGGCGAGCCGTGAAGCCTTCCTGAGAAGACTCCCCTGGTGCCGGACCCGACCTCGAGCTGATCGAGGGATTTATGGGCCAACAAGGGGGGTGGCGAGCCGTTGGCCTTCCTGAGAAGACCTCCCTGGTGCCAGACCTGACCTCGAGCTTGGCGAGGGATTACTGGAAGGCAAGGGCGATGGCGAGCCGTGAAGCCTTCCTGAGAAGACTCCCCTGGTACTGGACCCGACCTCGAGCTGATCGAGGGATTATGGGCCAACAAGGGGGGGTGGCGAGCCGTTGGCCTTCCTGAGAAGACCTCCCTGGTGCCAGACCTGACCTCGAGCTTGGCGAGGGATTACTGGAAGGCAAGGGCGATGGCGAGCCGTGAAGCCTTCCTGAGAAGACTCCCCTGGTACTGGACCCGACCTCGAGCTGATCGAGGGATTATGGGCCAACAAGGGGGGGTGGCGAGCCGTTGGCCTTCCTGAGAAGACCTCCTGGTGCCAGACCTGACCTCGAGCTTGGCGAGGGATTACTGGAAGGCAAGGGCGATGGCGAGCCGTGAAGCCTTCCTGAGAAGACTACCCTGGTGCTAGACCTGACCCCGAGCTGGCCGAGGGATTTCGGGCTAACAAGGGGGATGGCGACCGGTTGGCGCCCCAGAGTGACTTGAGCGGGGATATCCCACCACCCGTGTGGTGCATTTGAAGGTTCTCCGAGAATGGTGTGATGGTCCAATTTCCTAGGGGCATTTAATGGCGCCGCCTAATAAATGTAGATGGTGCATGGTTTTCCGTTGATTGACCTTCCCTGCGCCTCAACGGTTAGTCCCTGGGGGAGGTTATAAATACCTCTCCCCTCCATTGTAGGTATGATCAAAACAGGGGTGGCCCATTGGCTTTCAGAGGTGTCTGCTTCGGCGGACGCCTGTCTTTGGCTAATATTTTCGACCCTAGCAGCATCGGAGAGGTGGTTACTCTGCCGCCCTGATCTTCTCTTGGATCTGATGGACCTTGATATGGTGGCCAGATCTACGGGAGATCAGGGCGAGAGGGGTGACGGCCGAGATCCGTGCTGTGGGAAGAGGAGCTTCGGTTTAGTGGTGGTTTTGCCGTCTGGATCCCTTTTCGGGTCAGACTGCCCTGTCATGGAGGTTTGGCCCGGGGGAGATCCAGACGAAAAGACGCACCCACCGTATACCGGCCTTGGGGCTGAAAGGCCTCGGATGGGGGGGGCCACCTCCCGTCGGGGGTCGGTCAGTCCGTCTTGATAGGGCTGTAGGCGATGGCAGTTTCTGTTCCACCCTCGAACAGTTCGGGGTTTCGGCTGCCGAGGCTGTAAGTCCCGGGCTGCTCGAGGGTGAGAGGGGAACTGGTCGGACGCTGGAGCCCAGGGCGTCCGTCATATGACGGCGCCTTAAACTTACAAAAAAAATGTTTTCTCCGTCGTGTATCCCACCCGACCCGACCCCAGAGTTAGGCCGTCAGTCTGGCGTCTGATGACGTCCCCCGCACAGGTTTCGAGAACGCGGCGCGATTTTCCAGGCGGCAGTTGTGCGTCAATCAGTGAACAGTAATCGCGGAAGTCGAGGAGCCGTTCTTCCCTTATATAAGCCTTCCCCCTTTTTCCCTTTCGCCCACTTCAATCTTGCTGCTTCTTTCTTCAAAAAACCTCCCACCCCTTCAGCGATTGTTTCTTGCAGTTTGCCGTACTCGGTTCGCCCTTCCGAAGCGGTCCCAGGTTAGTTTGGTAAGTTTGTTTTATCTTTAGGCACAGATGGATAGGGCTCAGTCCGGTTCGTCGGCGTCGTCGTCCAGGGGGGAAGTAAAGCCTGACTCTCCGTCGACGTCGTGGGAAGAGCCCATGCTCGAGGAAGGGTTGGTGCCCGTTGTGGGCCATACTGGCTCGGTTTCTTTGGAGGACTCAGTAGGTGAGGGGGAGGCGGCACACAAGTCGAGGGCGTCGCGTACTCGACGTCCCTTTGTGGTGGAGAGTAGTGGGTCGGAGGGAACCGGCGAGGGTTCGGACGGCATTCGTGTGCTGGAGCTGTCTTCCGATGAGGAGAGGGGCGAGGGTAATATAGTGAGGAGATCCACCGCTCGGGGTCGAGGACCGTCGGAGCGAGTTAAGAAGGAGAAGAGGGCCCCAGGAAAACCGGGGTCGAGGACCGGCGGTTCGAGCAAGGCGCCTGTTTTCCGTAATTTGATGACCGGTTCGCCTGTTCAGCCGAAGCATTTCCGTCAGTATCCCGACGATCTTTCTGACCAGGAGCTCTTCGGAGTGCAACCCTCTTCGCCGAGCCGGGGGAGGGTGATGATGGACGCGATCTCGACCGTTTTGGAGGGCGGGGATTTGGAGGTTCTGCAGCTGGCGTATCATATAGGGCCTGGTCACGAACTGCTGATGCCGAGCCCTACTCTGCGCCCCACCGATCCCTTATCAGCTTGGTACTGTGTCTTCCCAGTGGACGCTTTTATCTCTGGCCTGAGGTTGCCAATCCACCCGTTCATTAGGGATGTGTTGAACTGGGCCTCCTTGGCGCCCATGCAGTACGGGCCGAACTCATGGAAGCAGATCATCTGCTTTATGCTGATGTGCGAGGAGCAGCAAGTCCCCCTGCGGCTGAACGTGTTCCGTGCAATGTTGATGGTCAATCCGTCGGCCGAGGGTGTATACTATATCTCTCCCCGGAGTGGGGGGAAGGTCGTTCGTCACCACCCCGATTCCATCAAGGGATGGAAGGAGAAGTATTTGGTGATCCGGAGTGAAGAGCCATGGGACATTCCTACTCGATGGAACCACTCCAAGCCGAGCCACCCACCGCCGAGGCAGGGGGATCTGTCGGCAGATGAATGGGGGTTTGTCGAGCGCCTCCGCCAGTCACCTAGTATTGATTGGACGGAGGTGACGGAGACCACTCTGGCGAGCGCTGGACTGAGCCCAGCTGTTATGCGTATGTAGTTGTTCCTTTCTTCTGGGTCCTTTCTTGCTTTCTTGCTCATTGCTCTTAATGGTTTTTTCTGCAGGTATGGATGAGGCATCGATCCAGGCAAGGCGGCTGGCCATGAAGAAGGAAAACGCCGAGAAGAAGAAGGCAGAGGCGGCGAAGAGGTCGAGGGAGCTGCCCCTTGTTATCTCGGAAGTTCAACTCGAGCCGAGGACCAAGAGGGGTCGCTCCGAGACGAGCAAGGGCGCGGCTTCTTCGAAGGGTCAGGGCCGAGCAGGGGCCCCTGTTCTCGACAAGGGGAAAGGTCCCTGGGTCGAGGCCGAGGAAGAGGATCCGGTGGTGGAGCTGTTGCGGCAGCGGTGGGCTCCTGACTGGTCGGTTCTGATGGGGGACCGTCTGACAGAGGAGGCCCAAGCCGTCGAAGTGGTGGAAAAGCTGGCGACCCCTAGCGATCGCAAGGCGATGGAGGGCGAGCCCGTAGAGGCGGCGTTCGCCCGCCTGGCACAGGCCACTGTGCAGGTAAGTCCGTCGACTCTGTCCCTCTTTGTTGATTTACGTGCCGAGGCCTCATCTTGTTCTGCCGTTGGTTGTAGGCTTGTATACAGGGGGCCAACATCAAGAACCTGTACGAGGCGTCCCTGGCTCAAGAGCGAGCTCGAGCGGAAAAGAGCGAGCTGGAGATGAAGGAGATGCGAATCGAACTCGAGGGTTCGCATAAGAGAGAGCAGCAGCTGGAGCTCCAGCTCATGGCCAAGGATGTAGAGTGGGAGAAGAAGATGGCCTCCCTGAAGACGAAGTTCACCAAGGAGGCGAAGGAGGTGTTGCACAAGGGCCAGCAGATGGTGATCGCGGCCCAGGACAAGAGCTATGAGAGGGCCCTCAGCCACGTGAGGCACTTCTTCCCGGCCCTCGATCTGTCCAATTTTGAGTATGATATGGAGATCGAGGGGACGTCGAAGACTCCGGGTGAAGAAGGGCCCGCCGTCGACCCCTCGGCCGACGCTCCCGTGGATCCGTCCGTCGGCGCGGAGGTGGGTCAATGAGTTGTGTAATTTTTTGTCTTTCTTTTTCTCTCCCTCGATTGTGTTTGCCTCCCGCGGACTGGCCACCGCACTTTTTGTAAGAAACACTTGGATTTATAGTGGCAAGAAAAGTTTTTTGACCGGCCGGTTGGTTTGACCTTGGACATTTCTGAATCTTCTTGAGAATGTGTGTTGAGTTGGTTGGTTATCTTGTAGGTCGCGGCTCTCCTCCCTGAAGGGGACTCCCGTAGTTTCTATGTGGCGCGACTCCGGAGTAAGGTTAAGGTCCTGGAAGCCGCGCTGGCTCGTCACCGAAGGGGGGCTCGGGACACCGATGAAGCTTGTAACTTTTATCGGAATAAGTTCGCCGTCTTGAGTGCGGAGGCGCGCCGATTGAGGAGAGTGATGTGGGATCGGGAGCCCAGCGGGACGGACGTTAGACGAGCCGGGCTAAGTACCTTGGAGCCGAGGTCCTCTCCTGGGGGGTTACCTCGCGACGTCTTTGTGGAGAAGGAGATGGGGATGCCTCGTTACAAGGCGATGTTGGGAGCCCCGTTCTCTTCCTCCTTGGGTCGACAGGCGGAGGGGGTTCCCTCTGCGTTGCTGCTGTTGCAGTGGGCGCGACCGGATGACGCCCAGAGTTCGGTGGCTGGACCGTCGATTGTGGCTGAGGCTAAGGAATATCACAACGAGGGGAGGGGCCCCTAGTTGCTTGGTCGAAGTACTCTTTGTCCCTCGTTGGGCCCGGGGGGCCCTGATCTACCTGATTTGAGAAGAGTGGAGCGGTCTTGTAACGGTCTTTGTTTTTCTTTCGTTTTATTTTTTCTCTTTGGAACGAAAAATAAAGGGGTATGAAAGAAGAATCCTTTTCCCTCCTCGCTCCGGCCAGCGATGCGGTACGAAATGTCGGAGGCAAGGTCCGGCTCCATCGTTCCGCGAGGGATCGAAGTGGGGCCTTAGGAAGGACCTTCGGTCCGGACTCGCACTGAGATTATCGAGACATTTGGGGTTCGGATAAAAAGGCATATTTTTAGTATAAGGTAGGGAGGGCCGCTAAGGCAGCCCTTTACAAACGAGGGTTTACACCAAAAAAAAGAAGATTTACATATAGCCGGGCCATAGTCTATGCTCGTCCGGCGTCGAGGGGGAACACACCTCCACCGACGGTGGTCATGTAGCATGATCGCGCTGCTTCTTGGCTGCCTCGGACGATGCCGACTCCTTGAGGGGTGGGGAACTTGAGCTTCAGATGGTAAGCCGAAGGCACCGCTTGTAGGGAGCATAGTCCAGGCCGGCCAAGTATGGCGTTGTAGGCCGCCTTGACGTTGACCACCATGAAGTCCATGGATTCGGTCCTCTTGACAGGAGTCGACCCGGCGGTAACGTCGAGGGTAACAATCCCTTCTATTACGACAGGGACGCCTGAGAACCCGTGCAGGGTGTACCCAGCTGGCTTGAGTTTTCCTCGGGGTAACCTGAGATTTTCGAAGGCTTCGAGGAAAAGAATATTCACCGAGCTACCGTTGTCGACGAGGATCCTGCGGACCTCACAATTAGCCATGTGGAGGTTGATGACGAGAGCATCGCAGTGGGGCAGGCGAACACCTTCAAGGTCTTCCCCTGAGAAGGAGACCGGCCTTGATTGTAGTTTGGGCGAGGGGTTGTCTTTGACAGCGTTCACCTCTCTGAGGAAGGCTTTTTTGGAAGTGTTTGATTCGCCTCCCATCGGTCCTCCGTGGACACAGTGCAAGATGAAAGGGATATCCGCGGCTCCCTCGGAGTCGGGGTCCCGATTCTGGGACTGGTTTGGAGCAGGGTTCGGAGGCGATTGCCTCCGGTTCCTAGCGCCTCGCCGATCCCGTGGGTCTTCTCGGGTAAACTCTCGGAGGTATCCTCTGGAAATGAGTTCTTCAATTTTGTCTTTCAGGGCTCGGCATTGGTCGGTTTCGTGCCCGTGATCTCTGTGGAAGCGACAGTAAAAGCGCTGGTCTCGATTCTTGTTGTTATTAGATCGGGGGGGTAGTCGGACAATGCCCTTGTCTTCGATTTCCAAGAGGATGGCGGAGATGTTATGCGTCAGGGGAGTGTACCTCTCGAAGCGGGGGACTGGCGGGACCTTCTTTATGGCCCCCGGGTCCCTTGGAGCTTTCTTCGGTGGTTCGCCTTCCTCGGTCTTCCGCTTTCCTTTCCCGGTGGCATCCCTGGCATCTTCGGGGTTGAGGGCCTCTTCTGCCCTAATGTATTTCTCGACCCTATTAAGGAGGTCGGGGAAGTCGATGGGGGGTCTCTTGGCCAGAGAGGCCTTCAGCTGTCCGGGGCGGACGTTGTGTCGGAATGCCGCTGAAGCGACGCCTGGGTCGAGGGAGGAGACCGACCTTGCCTCAGCGGTAAATCTCCGGACGAACATTCTGAGTGATTCCCCCTCTATCTGTTTGAGCCCAAGTAATGAGGCGCTGGTCCTTTCGGCCTTCCGGCTAGTGACAAAATGGGCAAGAAAATTGCCCTCGAGTTGGTCGAAGGAGTAAATGGAGCCGGGGGCGAGTTTCGAGAACCACTCGCGAGCAGGACCTCGAAGGGTGGCGGGGAAGGCTCGGCAGAGCAGGATATCCGAGGCGCTGTGAATCATCATGAGGGTTTTGAAACCCTCCATGTGATCAGCAGGATCTCCCTCGCCGTCGTAGGTCTCGAATTGAGGGGGTCGGAAATTCCGGGGTATTTCCGCTTGGAGGATGGGGGCGGAGAAGGGTGGACGGACAGGTCTGTACCCCTGAGCCATTCTTTGGCCGCCGTCCCTTATGTGATCGAGGCGGTCCTCCATTTCTTGTAGGCGTCTTAGGAGTACGTCATCGTCTTCCGGCTGGATCGTTGAAGGGCGGGACGCGCTGGCTTCGACGTCCGACCCCGTTTGTGAATGGAGGGTTTCTTCCCTGGGGGCCCGTTGGAGGGCTCCCAGCATTTCTTTTCGGAAGTCTTGGAATTCCTTATGAGTGACGGGGGCTCTTTCGGCCCGGTTTGGTCGGTCCGAGGGTTGTCTTCCGACTCGGCTGAGCGCGGGTCTGCGTACCTCGGACGGTGGCCTCGGGCGGTTCGGGGCCGGGTTGGAAGCGGCCCTTCTCCTGCTGCGGGTAATCTTGCGGTTGAGGATTATTCCCCGGAGGTCGGGCGGGGCTGGCCGGCCGACGCTCCCTTGGGACTCCCGAGAGGGAGCTTTGTGTTTCGACGGGCGTGGCCTGGCTCTATTGGTGGGTGGGGGCGAGTCCCGTTGGTTGACGGAGGAAGCAGCCCCCTTGCCTTTGGATGCCATGAGGGTTCGGCTGTCGATGGCCTTTGAGGGTCTGGGTCGGATCGGCTTCTGGAGCAGCTGGTTCCCACAGACGGCGCCAACCTGATGCTGTTTATTTCTGAGACACGTGTGGAAGCACCAGGTGTGAGTTCGAACTCAATTTGTATTTGAAGGAGATTGCCGCTCGTCTGCCGACCTTCGGTTGACCTTCTGGGGCCTACGATGAGCTTGGAAAGGCGTTGAAGGTTGGGCTCGGATCGGAAGGGTCGGATCCGAGGTCTTGTGTACCTGCAGACGGTCCTGAAACACCGGGGTTTGTCCCGGTGGCGGACCCTCCGAAGCTCTAGTCAGTCTCTGTGAGAGAGTAGCAATAACTAGGTATATTTAAGTGGCAAAAGATTGATTACCTCCAAAAGGTGGGTGAGGGTCTAGTATTTATAGAGAATCCCAACCGGGTTTGGTTCCGCTTGGGGGCCGGGTTTGGATCTGAAAGCCCATGGGCCTGACGTGGCAGAAGGCCCAGGGGGTTTTAGGGCGGTTGCAGTGATACCAGGAGTGGTATAGGGCTGACGTGGCGAAACCCTTGGCGGTATTTGGAGCTGACGTGGCCCATCGTGAGTCCTCAGTGCCTCTGGGGGAATCGGAGGGCCTAGGCTGCGCCAGGTCATCCTTCCGCCCCGTCAGAGAGGGGGGACGGCCTGAGGGACTGCTCCGGATCGGACTCCGGGGGATACTGAGGCTCGTCAGTACGAGGAAGCCGGCACTGTGAGGGCAAACACGAGGTTCGGCGCCGACCCTGAAGTGGTCCGGAGCCGAACCAGGTTGTTATTTTTGCTTTTCTGAGTAGGAATTGTATTGGACCCTGGTTGGGCCTCAGGCCATTTTTACACTGTCACAGGGACGAAATACGGTGGGACGTTAAGTTGCAGAGGCCAAGGAATGTGACGGAAGCTATGGGTTTAGCTAAAGGATTCGAAGAGAAGTTGGCTTGCCTCAAGAAAAGCTATCGCGTGCCGTTCACTCCCAAGTCGACTCTGCTATCTCCCGCTCCTGCAGCAGCTAATAACTCACCTAATCCCAGACCTCCCTATCAGAATTTTGTACCAAGGAGACTCAGCGTACATGGGATGAGGGAACGGAGGGCACGAGGATTGTGCTTTAACTGCGAAGAGAAATACACCGCGGAACACATATGCAAGACTAAAAAATTCTACTACCTCGAATGCCTTGAAGAAGAGGAAGAGGAGGAAGTTCACATGAATGTCGTAACTGCGGAGGAACAAGCACCAACTACACCTACACCACATTCATCATCCCCACCACATTCATCTCCAGATTCTCCTACCCTCTCCAATCCCCACCCCGACTCACAGCACCCCGAAATCTCTTTACATGCCCTGGTAGGAACCCAAATATACCCCCAAACTATGAGAGTTAAGGGCACCATCAATAGCAAAGAAGTGAACATCCTAATTGACACCGGCTCTACCCATAACTATTTAGACCCCGCCACAGCTGCTACAGCTAGATTGCAGATTAACAAGGAGCTGCGTTATAACGTCACAGTAGCCAATGGCCAGGTGATGCAAAGCGAGGGAAAGGTGGAGATGGCACTCTTCACGGTCCAGGAAGTACCCTTGCAAGCTGAATTGTTGCTACTACCCTTGGGGCCGTCACAAATGGTCTTAGGAGCCCACTGGCTCCGTACATTGGGGCCGGTAACGATGGATTTTGGCGAAATGACAATGGATTTTATGGTCGATGGCAAGATGAAAAGGCTGCAAGGGGTAGTGCCTCCTCAATTGCAGATGATACAAGTTTCGTAGCTGCAGGGAATGAAGAATTGTGCTTGCCAAGCCTACATGATACAGGTGGATGAAATCGCACCTGAAGAGAAAAGCCAGGAAGCTACAACCCATCCTGATATTCGCGATATCCTCAATCAATTTTCGGAGGTGTTCAAGGATGAATTGCAATTGCCTCCACACCGAAGCATTGACCACCAAATTCCTCTCCAAGATGGCCATCCACCAGTTTGCCAGAGACCCTATAAACATCCACACTCCTACAAAGCCGAGATTGAGAAGCAGATCAAGGAAATGCTCAATGCAGGGTTCATCCGTCCAAGCCACAACCCTTACTCTTCTCCCGTCATTTTGATAAAGAAGTCCGATGGTAGTTGGAGGATGTGCGTCGACTATAGAGCTCTCAATAATCAAACCATCAAGGCAAAATTCCCTATTCCCATCATTGATGAGCTGTTAGATGAACTCCACGGGGCTCAATACTTCTCCAAGATCGACCTGAGGTCGGGATATCACCAGATCAGAGTTAGCAGCGACGACATACCCAAAACTGCATTTAGAACACATCATGGACACTTCGAATTTGTGGTAATGCCCTTTGGTCTTACCAATGCGCCATCAACGTTTCAAAATTTGATGAACAGCATCTTTAATGATTATCTCTGGCAGTTCGTATTGGTCTTTTTTGACAATATTTTGATTCACAGTCCATCATGGGAAGAACATGCTACATTTGCGTAAAGTTCTAAAGGTGCTAAGAAAGAACAACCTACTGGCCAAGGCCACCAAATGCAGTTTTGGGCACACGTCGGTGGGTTACTTGGGGCACATTATTAGTGACAAGGGAATCGAGGTGGATGAGAGTAAGATCAAGGCGGTAGAGGAATGGCCAGAGCCCAAGAATATTAAGGAGTTGAGAGGTTTTCTTGGGCTTACGGGATACTACCGACGATTTGTGAAGGACTACGGAAGCATCGCGGCGCCACTTACTCAGCTATTGAGAAAGAATGCATTCAAGTGGTCTATTGTAGCAACTCAATCGTTCGAGAAGCTGAAGCAGGTGCTCACCACCACACCGGTCTTGCAAGCTCCGGATTTTGCAAAACCCTTCATTGTAGAAACAGATGCTTCCAAGGAGGGCATTGGCGCAGTTCTAATGCAAGATCATCACCCCATCGCGTACATGAGTAAAGCTCTAAAAGGGAAGAATTTGTCTCTTTCAACATATGAGAAGGAAGTCCTGGCCATTCTACAAGCCATCAAGCAGTGGCGACACTACCTTTTGGGGAATGAGTTTGTGATTCGCACCGATCAACAAAGCATTAAGCACATTCTCGAGCAGAAGATTCACACGGAGATACAAGAGAAATGGTTGTGGAAGTTATTGGGACTCACATTCACCGTCGAATACAAATGGGGAACTCTCAACTCAGCTGCCGATGGCCTCTCAAGGAGAACAGGACCCTCTGAAACTTGCTTGGAGATCTCGTTGGTCCTCCCCCAATGGATTGATGACATCAAAAACTTGGTGAAGCAAGATGCCTATTATCAGCGGTTGGAAGAGAGGAGAAGCAGTGGAAACTTAGATGCTCAGCTTTACCGGTTTGCTGGTGGGCTGTGGTTCTATAAGGGACAAATTCTTCTCAGTCCGAAGGATGAAGTAAGAAAGCTGATCTTCCATGACTTACACTCATCCAGCTCAGGTGGCCACTCCGGCTATCACAAAACACTACATCGAATCAGGAGGTCATTTATTTGGGAAGGCATCACAAGGGACGTGAAAATGGGAATCAAAGAATGTCTAGTTTGCCAAAGAAACAAGTATGAAACCTTGCTCCCTACTGGATTGCTACATCCTCTTCCAATTCCGGAGAAGGTTTGGGAGGATATTTCCATGGACTTCGTCGAGGGATTACCCAAAAGCAGAGGCAAGAATGCTAAGATGGTTGTGGTGGATAGTCTCACGAAGTACGCTCACTTCATAGGAATCTCTCACCCATACACTGTAGAGTCGATTGTGCAAATCTTCGTTGATCAAGTTTATAGGCTCCACGGAATGCCACGAAGTATTGTAAGTGACAGGGATCCCATTTTCATGAGCAACTTCTGGAGGGAATTCTTCGCTCTCCAACAATGCAAGCTGCGGCACTCTATGGCGTACCACCCACAGAGCGATGGGCAGACAGAAATCGTGAACAAGGCTTTGGAACTCTACTTGCGTTGTTTGTGTGGTCAGAAGCCAAGAGAGTGGAGTAGATTCTTAGGGTGGGCGGAGTTCTGGTACAATACTAATTGGCATGTATCAACCGGCGTCACCCCTTTTCAAGGAGTATATGGGACTCCTCCGACGTTGCTGCGTTATGTTCCTGGCACGGCTGCTGTGCAAGAAGTAGAGGAGGGGTTACTTTCGTGTGATGAGGTCCTGCAACTGTTGAAGGACAATTTGAAGATTGCTCAACAAAGAATGAAGCTCTTCGCTGACAAGAGGAGGACGGAGAGGGAGTTTTCAGTTGGGGACTTGGTGTTTCTAAAAATTCAACCCTACAAACAAGTGTCTATTCGGGGGGCAACTCCGCATAAACTATCACCCAAGTTCTTTGGCCCTTATCGCATATTGGAGAGGATCAGCGGAGTTGCATATCGACTAGAATTACCATCAAATGCTTCCATCCATCCCGTCTTCCACGTCTCAAAACTCAAGCCCTGTCATGGAACCCATACTCCAGAAGTTGAACTTGAGCTACCTCAATGGTGGGTCCCCGCCAATATCGAAGATGAGCCAGAGCAAGTGCTGGGTCGCAGGATATTCAAGAAGAATAATAGGGTGGGAATCAAGCTATTAATCAAGTGGAAGAACTCCTCTGCAGAGAACGCTTCGTGGATCGATATTGATGACCTGCGTGTTAATTTCCCCAATTTCGAGCTTGGGACAAGCTTGCTATAAGAGAGGGGGAGTTGTTAGAGTCGCCTCCAGCTGGATAGCTCCGATCGTCGACACTGCCAGAGAAGCTAGTGCAAGGGAGTAGGAGATAGCTGAGTTATAGCAAGTATCAGAGTAGGGAGTAGAATGGTCTGTTTCAGAGTGGTTGTACGCGCTTAGCACACTCTTTTTGAATTAGGAGTTGAGCGGGTGAATCTGATGGCGGGAAGTGGGTTTCGTGCGTGTTGCACGTACCTCCAGTCTGTCTAACAGAGAATCCGTGTTCTCCGAATGTATGTATATATTAAAACTTGGGGGGATTATTATAGGTTTTAAGTGTTTTTGGCTTTTTGCCCAACTAAAATATGCTTATTTTAGTCAACGCCTAACGAACGAAGTTTCAATCTAGTCTATTGATTAAAGTACCTTTATTTATTATAATAGCGTTTTAACGGCCCATTGGTTAACTATATTTTTTGGATAATCCCAAATGTCATGGTTAAATAATTAAGGGCAAAAACCAAAATACCCCCTCCCCCCCAAACATTTGGCCTAAGTACAATATGTCCATATAACGTTTGAAAAAATACACTAAATCCATTACTCCGTTAACTTAACTCATTCTGTTAAGTTAGAATTATTGAATTACCTTTCTACCCTTACCCTTTCATATTTCAATCTCTTCTTATTTCTTCCTTTCTTCATTCCTTTTTTTTCTTATTTCATTTTTCTCTATTAACAACGATTTATTCGGCAACAATTTCTTTTGTCCACGAACATTTTAGAAGAGTGGGATGCTACAGTAGTGTACACGTATTATTGAACGAACATGATTAAACAAGTTAATTTTCACAGGAGTATCTGTTTGTAAAAGGAACAGACGAACCATGCAAATTGTTTCATTGGTCATGTAATGATCCATGAACGTTTATGAAATTGCCTGTGGCAGTTTAAGAATTAGCAAGTCAGATCACATGCAACTTCTTCATTTATCAAAAGTTCTTGGTAATCTTAGAGGCTTCGTTTTATAACAACTATCATTTTGAAACGAGAGAAAGGGTTGTTACTTTCAGATTGTCCTTTACAATTTGAATATCCACAGTATAAATGTTGGCCGCGACTTGAATTTAATTTTAAAAAAGTTTCTGATCAAGTGTGGACCTTCTTCCAAATTTCACATTATGATATCAATTTTGATGAATATAATGTCATTAAATAGTTAGACAAATATGTCAATCCAATTATGAATTTGGGATGGGATATGTTAAATTATTTAATTTGATAATTTGTTTTGCCAAATTTGTTGTGATTAGTTTAAAATTTGTAAGATGTTTTACTCGATCAAACAAGTGCTCTTCTTTTTATTATATTAAATTTACTGCAGATGTTTTCTCTGTTGATATTTGAATCTTAAGGACTAAGTTAAGATCTTGGTTTTCTAGTGTGCAATGATTTCATAGAACTCTCTGCTTCCACAGATATTGTTAAGAGTCTTGTACCTCAGTTCATGTACTTTGTCTCAAAGAAATCGTTACCAAATAAATCGTTGTTAAAAGAGAAAAATGAAATCAGAAAAAAAAGAATGAACTAAGGAAAAAAGAAGAGATTGAGATATGAAAGGGTAAGCGTAGAAAGGTAATTCAATTATTCTAACTTAACAGAATAAGTTAAGTTAACGGAGTAATGGGTTTAGTGTATTTTTTCAAACGTTATATGGGCATATTGTACTTAGGCCAAACGTTGGGAGGGTATTTTGGCTTTTGCCCAACAATTAATTCTAATATATTCCCCTACTATTAAACTAACTAGTAATTTACACGTCCGATGCAGGTCTTTATAAATAAATATTTTTCAAAACATTTTTTTAACGTTGTCTAACATCGAACCTAATAACTCTTTTAAATTAGTTATGCATGTGCATATTGCATGCATTTGTTTAATTACAAATAGAATTCATTGTTCAGTTTCACGAATATATGGAAACATAGTATAGAAGATTTTGATCCGGACATATGGCATGGATCAGAATGCCAATGCCTAAAGCTAATTGCACATTAGTTCTGTTTAGTTAATTTCAAGAGATTTATGGATCTTTTGTTGCATTCTCTTATATAACAAGAATAATGGGATTTTGTTGTTTTTTTTCTTCTCGGTAATAGGAAGTTGGGATGGACCTCCTCAATTCGTCATCCTGAGAGTGTCAATCTCGACGTGGAAGATAAAGCATATACTGTGTAAAACAAAGCGCGATGCCGAGAAAAAATTTTAAATAAAATAAAGTAAAATAGATCGAGAGCAAGTAACAATGTGATCAACTGGTAAGTCTCTTAGGTGCCCTAGGAGCCAGTCGGTGCGGGTAGAGGTACTTGTTGTGCGCGAATACGAATCAAACCAACAAGAATCAATGCGGAATACAAAGAGAGAACCAGCGAGAAAACACAAAACAAACCAACACAAAAGGACGCACAGATTTAATGTGGTTCGGCAAAATACATGCCTACATCCACGGGGCGGTTGGGGTTTCTTCTTCTTCAAATTATCACCAATGGGCGAAAACAAACCCTTACAAATAATGACGGCTGCAAAACCGAAATAGGGATCTCTAATTTTCGTCTCAGATTACAAAACCCTAACAAGTGTATTTATAGGGAAACTATTGGGCCTTTTCGAATTGGGCCTGATCTAGTTCAAAATCTCGTCGACAGTCGACTGGTCGACTTACCAGTCGACTGGCAATCCATCTGGCAGTCGACCGATCAGTCGACTGATCCTCTGCTGCTGCTTGTATCTTTAGCCTTCGAAAACTCTCTGGACAGTCGTCTGATCCTTCTATCAGTCGACTTATGCTGTAACTTTCTTTTGCTGCAGATACTCCAAAACAATCTGAACCAGAATCGAGCCATTATCCTACAATCTCCACCTTGGCGAGATCTTCCACCAACCAACAATCTCCACCTTGGCAAGATCTTCCAAGTAGCCCAAGCAATCTCCACAAATACTCCAAATGCTCATCATCAAATGTAACAACAAATCCAAACTCCACCTTAGTATGATATCTCATACTAGGCGAACAAATAGCGAAGCATTATTCCAACCGCCCATTCCAAATCATCAAACATGCAAAATATTAGTCAGGTTCATGCAATGCTTGAACTTGGCTGCTCCAACAACTTTGGTCAACATATCAGCAGGATTATCAGCTGTCCCAATCTTCACCAAATGAATATCACCATCCTTTATCAAATCACGCACAAAGTGATAACGGACATCAATATGTTTGGTCCTCGAATGATGAACTTGGTTCTTCGCTAAATGAATAGCACTCTGACTGTCACAGTGTACCTCCACCTTCTCCCGATGAATCCCCAAGCTCTTCAAAAGTCCATGTATCCAAATGGCTTCCTTCATGGCCTCAGCAACCGCCATGTATTCAGCCTCAGTAGTAGACAACGCTACAGTGGACTGCAAATTTGACCTCCAATTTATAGGTGCTCTAGCCATCGTAAACAAATAGCCTGTAGTAGACCGCCTCTTATCTAGATCACCTGCATAGTCTGAATCAACATATCCAACCAATAACCTGCTAATATTGTCATCCCTTTCAAATTTCAAACCGACATCTGTGGTGCCACTTATGTACCTTAGAATCTATTTAGCTGCTTGCCAATGCTCTTTGCCTGGATCATGCATATATCGACTAACCATACTCACCGCCTGAGAGATGTCTGGTCGAGTACAAACCATGGCATACATCAAACTGCCAACTACACTAGTGTAAGGTACATTCGCCATATACTGTCTCTCTTCATCTGTACTTGGAGACTGAGAAGCACTAATTCTGAAATGACTGGCTAAGGGTGTACTTACTGGTTTAGTCTTCTCATCTATACCGAACCGTTTCAGCACCTTCAAAAGATATTGCTTCTGAGTCAAACTCACTGTGCCCTTTGCCCTGTCTCTAGCTATCTCCATCCCAAGTATCTTCTTGGCTTCACCAAGATCCTTCATCTCAAACTCAGCACTCAACTGATTCTTCAAATTTTGAATCTCCTTAGCATTCTTAGAGGCAATCAACATGTCATCCACATATAGTAACAGATATATGAAAGAGCCATCCTGCAACTTCCTGAAGTAAACACAATGATCAAACTCACTTCTGGAATATCTCTGCACCTTCATAAACTGATCAAACCTCAAATACCACTGCCTTGGAGATTGCTTCAAACCATAGAGAGACTTCTTCAACCTGCAAACACAATTTTCCTTCCCAGCTGTCTTGAACCCATCTGGCTGCAACATATAAATTTCTTCATCTAGTTCCCCATGTAAGAACGCAGTCTTCACATCCATCTGTGTCAATTCAAGATCAAACTGTGCTACCAATGCTAACAAAATCCGAATAGAAGGATGCTTCACAACCGGAGAGAACACTTCATTATAGTCAATTCCTTCCTGTTGAGCATACCCCTTTGCAACTAGTCTAGCCTTGAACCGAACACTGCCTTTTGGACCTTCTTTCTTCGTATACACCCACTTGCAACCAATTGCTTTCTTCCCCTTTGGTAGTTGCACTAGATCCCAAGTCTTATTCTTATGAAGAGAGTTCATCTCTTCATCCATAGCAACTTTCCAACCTGCAATTTCTGAACTTCTAGTGGCTTCTTTGAAGTTGGAGGGAACTTCATCATCCACAATGGGAAGAGCAAATGCAACTGTGTCTGTAAAACGAGACGGTCGTTTGATATCTCTTCTTTGCCTTCTTACTGCAATTGATTCTTCCTGCTGGATAGGAACGTCTTCATCATTCTCACTATCAACCACATCATCTTCATCTTGGACAGGAACAGGATTTTCAACTGACAAATTTTCTAACTCCACCTGTTGAAAAACTCTCCTACCAGTCGACTGGTTATTGCCACCAGTCGACTGTCCCGAGCTCCCACAATTCTGCTGTTTTGGACCATCAGTCGACTGCTCCTGTTCATCAGTCGACTGTCCCGAACTTCTTCTACTCACCTGTTGAAGAACTGTTCCACTCTTCTGCTGCTCACCAGTCGACTGTCCCATACCACCAGTCGACTGTCCCGAGCTGATCATGCTGGTCTCATCAAAAGTGACATCTCTGCTGATTACTAACTTCTTCTGTTCTGGACACCACAACCTGTAACCTTTGACACCAGTACTAAAACCAACAAATATAGCCTTCTTGGCTCTTGCATCAAGTTTAGTTTCAGTTACATGAAAATAAGCAGGACAACCAAATATATGCAAAAAACTATAATCAGATGCAGGTTTACCACTCCATACCTCAATAGGCGTCTTGCCTTCAAGTGCTGCTGATGGTAAACGGTTGACGATGTGGCTTGCATATATAACAGCTTCTGCCCAAAATGTCTTCTTCAACCCAGACTGTGCTAACATACATCTCACCTTCTCAAGTAAGGTTCTGTTCATCCTTTCTGCAACCCCATTTTGCTGTGGAGTCTTCCTAACTGTGAAGTGCCTCTGGATCCCTTCATCTTCACACAACTTCAGAAACGGATCATTCTTATATTCCCCTCCATTATCTGACCTCAGAACCTTAATCTTCCTACCAGTCTGATTTTCAACTTTCTTCTTCCAACTTGTGAACAATGTCAAAACTTCATCTTTGTGCTTCATGGTATATACCCAAACTCGTCTGGAGTAATCATCAACAAAAGTAACAAACCAGTGTCTACCACTCATAGAAGGTGTCTGAGTAGGACCCCAAACATCTGTGTGCACATAATCGAGGATACCCTTTGTCTGATGTACAGCTGTACCAAATTTCACCCTAGTTTGCTTACCCAAAACACAATGTTCACAAAATTCCAACTTGCACCCTTTAGCATCTTTAAGCAACCCTTGCTTTACAAGCCCCTGCAAGGCCTTTTCTCCTGCATGCCCGAGTCGCATATGCCACAACCTGGTAGAGTCGGGAACAAACTGTTTAGGCTTCTCAGTTACACTGGCAGCCTGACCCAAATATGTTTTTCCCTGCAAGAAAAACAAGTTCCTCTTTCTTTGCCCTTTCATCACCACGAGTGACCCGCTAGTCACCTTCAGAATGCCACCTTCACTAGCAAATTTCAAACCACTGGCCTCCAAAGCACCTAGTGAAATCAGATTCTTTTTCAAATCTGGAACATACCATACATCTGAAAGCTCCCTAATAAGACCATCGTGCATTAGCAATTCAATCTTCCCGATTCCTACCTTCTTACAAGGTGCATCATTTCCCATCAAAACTACACCACCATCCATATACTCCAAAGAAGTAAACCACTCCTTTTTCCAAGACATATGATAGGAGGCTGCTGTATCAAGAAACCATACTTCTTGATAAAGTGAGGGACTAGAAGCAAGTGCAAAAGAAACATCCTCGCCACTTTCTAAATTATCAACAGTCACATTTGCAGTCGAATTTCCCTTATTTCGTAGCTTTGGACAATCCTTTTTCCAATGCCCCCTTTCATGACAGAAAGCACATTCATCTTTGGCCGGTATTTTCCTGTCCTTTGAAACTCCTCTCGATTTGGAACGAGATTTGTTTCCCTTTTTCCCAGATTTGGACTCAGATCTAGTCTCAGTCCTGCCCCTTACAATCAACGCTTCAGAAGTTTCTCTATCAACCATCTTATCCCTTCTCCTAGTTTCATTATTCAACAAAGCATTTGCAACATCTTCATATTTCACAGTATCTTTTCCATATAATAAAGTAGTTGCTAAATGATCATAACTTTCAGGTAATGAATTCAACAGAATTAGGGCTTTATCTTCATCCTTAATTTGCTCATCCAAATTTAACAAATCAGCCAATAATTTATTAAATGATTCCACATGAGCATTCATAGACATACCTTCCGTATAGGTGAAGCAAAAAAGTCTCTTCTTCAAATACAGCCGATTCTCCAAACTTTTCCTCATGTATTTGTCTTCGAGTTTCTTCCACAACACCGCAGCAACGGTATCCCTCATCAAATCGTACTTCTGAGCCTTCTCAATAAAGAGCCGAATAGTCCCACACGCAACTCGATTCAACTTCTTCCAATCTGCTTCGGACATATCCTTAGGTTTTTCAACTTCCAAAGCAACATCTTGTTCTTGTTGAACAAGAACATCCAAAACCTCACATTGCCACATCCCGAAATTGTTTGTCCCATCAAATTTTTCAACTTCAAATTTTGCGTTGTGAATCGTTGTTCTTGATGAACTTGATCCCACAACTTCCTTGGTTGCATCTGCATCACCCGCCATCTCTCTCTAGGTCGAACCAACAGCTCTGATACCACTTGTTGTGCGCGAATACGAATCAAACCAACAAGAATCAATGCGGAATACAAAGAGAGAACCAGCGAGAAAACACAAAACAAACCAACACAAAAGGACGCACAGATTTAATGTGGTTCGGCAAAATACATGCCTACATCCACGGGGCGGTTGGGGTTTCTTCTTCTTCAAATTATCACCAATGGGCGAAAACAAACCCTTACAAATAATGACGGCTGCAAAACCGAAATAGGGATCTCTAATTTTCGTCTCAGATTACAAAACCCTAACAAGTGTATTTATAGGGAAACTATTGGGCCTTTTCGAATTGGGCCTGATCTAGTTCAAAATCTCGTCGACAGTCGACTGGTCGACTTACCAGTCGACTGGCAATCCATCTGGCAGTCGACCGATCAGTCGACTGATCCTCTGCTGCTGCTTGTATCTTTAGCCTTCGAAAACTCTCTGGACAGTCGCCTGATCCTTCTATCAGTCGACTTATGCTGTAACTTTCTTTTGCTGCAGATACTCCAAAATAATCTGAACCAGAATCGAGCCATTATCCTACAGTACTTAGAGTGCTAAGTGCTTGGCACCTCTAAGTACCCACACTCATATCAGCAGCTATGGGTTGGCACCACATTTGCCTCTGAAAGAGTGGACATGAAAGAAGCGTGGTTTATCGCTATTGCAACGACGACATGGACTTTATGACTAGACATAAATAGCTTTTACTTTCGTGGGACATGCAGTAGCATTTCCGGTAACTTAATTCATATTATGCATCTCATATCCTTTTGGGTCACAGCTGCAGCGGCAGGACCGAGAGAGCGGATCACCAGAACCTTCCAGGTGGATGAGTACGACGATGAGGAGGTAGTGCTCGGAGCTACTATCAAGTGAGAGATGTTCCTTTTGTGGTGGTTTGTTTTCACGGGTGTACTCTTTATGCTGTTGTTTCTTTGTTACTTTGTTTGGTCCCACCCTCCAGAGCTTTGTGTGAGGCTTAATGACTACGTTTTACTTTTCTGTTTGTAGGACTTGTAATTGCACCCAATACCCTGGAATATTTTGTTAAATTCTCTTTAATGAAACAGGGTGGCTATACTCCAGCTTTTTCCTAAAAAAATAATAATAATAATTAAAAAAATGGTAAGGGTGTGTTTGGATCGGGTTTTAAAAACAGTTTTCAATTTTTAAAATCAAAACATAGGGTAATTTTGTTTGGATACAAATTTTTTGAAAACTCATTTTAAAATTTCACACTCAAAACTTATGTTTAAAATGAGTTTTTTGAAAACAGAAAAAACATGTTTCCCGAGATAAGTTTTTTCATTTCCCAACCAACATACTGTATTTGTATATATATATATATATATATATATATATATATATATATATATATATATATATATATATATATATATAGTTAGTCTATTAAGAGATGGAAAGCTGAGCTCCTTATCTGAGCTAGAAGTGATCAGCCGTCTGATCGAACTTGATGAAGATCGGACGGCTGATCTGGCTTCCGCTTTCTCTTCAGATTTTAAGAGGGGTAAAAGGGGTATACCCCTTATCTCAAAGCCAGATCGCGTATACCCTTCGATTCCTTATCGTCTAAGCCTACGAAAATCTTATCTCTTCTCTCCCGCTCTCTCTCTCGTTCCAAACCCTAATCTGAGCTCTCTCCCGCTCTCGAATCCCGCTCTCGATCTGTTTGGATTCCTCTCTTTGGATTCCTCTCTTCTCTTCTCACCCTATCTGAAGAGAAGACGGCACCTTCGAAACCCTAATCGAAGGTCTCTTCGAAACCCTAATCGGCACCTTCGCTCCTCTCCCGCTATCTTTCTTCACTCACCTGTGACAAACCCTACCCCTACCACCGATCGAAGTACCTGTGCTTCGATCATCTTCAGATCGATTTGTGCTTCGCTCATCTTCAGATCGTTTTGTTCGGTTGTCGTGAGCTGCACCTTAACAGTGCACTTGAGAGTTCGTTCTCTTCTTCCTGACGGAGAACCGATACTGCGACAAGGGTTTAAATTTCTCACCTTGAATCCAAATTTTATTTCCTTCATAGATGCTTCTAGGTTGTTGTTATATTCTTCGCGCTTAAATTATGCTCTGTTAATATTCGCACTAGTATTCGGACTAGTACATTTAGATTAGCAAATAATATTCGTACTGGTATATGAAATTTTTAGATGTGGACATGACACATGCATATAAGCACACAAAATCCATGTAATATTTAGTCTAGTTTTTGTTTATTTCGAGACTTGCTTCAATCACTGCTAATAGGACTTGACACATGCATATAAGTGATTATTAGTAGTATTATTATTATTATTCCATGTAAATTTTCTTCCATGTAATTTTTCTTTTACTGTTTCTTTTGTTTAGTATTATTATTATTATTATTATTATTATTATTATTATTATTATTATTATGAGATAAGTGATTATTAGTAGTCATGAACAGAATAGTTCATAAGTCATCAGATCTTCTTGTTACCGTAGTTACAGCACGACGCGCTCATTATTCGGCCGATTCCTCTTCATCAGCAAAATACTCTTTACCATCATCATCTCCTTGAACGGAAAGCCAAATACAGGGGAGACTATAGTCGATTTTTTTTTATGCTCGAACACCGGGTGTGAGATACAATACCACTAAGGTGGTTGTGATCATTTCCAGAAAAGGTCCTTTAGGGTTTGGTGAATAGAGTAGATTGTGTTAAGATGTAGTTTTTTTTTGTACATTTTTTGGGGATACAATTTCTCTATTTTACAGTTAAAGATTAGAGAGTTTATTTATTTTTAATTTTTGTTGTCTCATTCTCCTACGAAGGATGGAGATTGAAAATGAGGAATTACTAAGCCAGGATGTTCAGTCCAGTTGGAGGGATGTTGATGATGCATCTAAACCACTTGTTGGTTTAGTATTTGCAACCTTAGAAGATGGATTTGAATTTTATAAAACATATGCAAAATTATGCGGTTTTTCAGTACGAAAGTCTGCAACGATGGTTGATACTACCACAAAGGAGAGATATTCACAACAATTTGTTTGCTCAAAACAAGGCAAGCCGGTTGATACAACCGGTGATAATGAAGAATCTTCTTCAATTTTGATCAAGAGAAGGAAACGGGCAATAACGAAAGAAGACTGTATGGCTCAAATACGAATCCAAATGGATGTTGACGGGAGATGGTCAATCCGTAGGTTTGTTGAGGAGCACAGTCATATTTGTGTCACACCTCGAAAGCAACAATTTCTAAGACAGAATAGAAATGTATCTGAAGCGCAAAAAAGCTTACTCAGTACTTTCAAAGAGGCTAATATACGAACTTCAGAGTTTATGTCCTTCATGGAAATAGAAAATGAAGGTTTCAGTAATATTAATTGTACTGAAAAAGATATTAGAAATTCCTTGCAAAGAGAGAGAGATAGTATGAGACCTTATGATGTTGATATATTGTTGGAGCACTTCCAAGAGGAAAAAGAGATGAATCCTTCTTTCAGTTTTCATTATAAGGTTGATGAAGACAACAAATTAACTCATGTATTATGGGTTGATGCTATTGCTAGGAAGGCTTTCAAACATTTTGGTGACGTGCTAATTTTTGACACCACATATAATACCAACGAATACAAGTTGGTTTTTGCACCGTTCACCGGAGTTAATCATCATGGCCAATCTGTAAATTTTGGTGCGGCATTTATAAATAAGGAGACCACCGATTCTTTTGTTTGGTTGTTTCAAAAATGGGGTGAAATAATGGGTGGGTCTCCACCAAAAGTGATCATCACGGACCAAGATCCTGCAATGGATAATGCAATTCGGATGTGTTTTCCTGGTTCGAGCCACAGGCTTTGCATGTGGCACATTCTTAAAAAGCTTTCCGATAAGCTTGGTGGCCCGGGTTTGAATAGTGATTTTAGCATTCCATTCCACAGTTGCATCTGGGAATCTGAGACCTCAGAAGAGTTTGAGATGAGATGGAATGACGTAATGCACGTTAATGTGCAAATTGCAGGTACTACTTGTTTCAATAAATTATTCTTATGTTTGAACGTTTTTTTCTTTTTTATTAGTACTTGATACATATCCCAATAACAGGTAGTTCTTGGCTTTCTGACATTTATTTGCTTCATGAGAAGTGGATACCGGCTTATGCCAAGCATATTTTTACTGCTGGTATTCGCACAACTCAGAGATCAGAAAGCATGAATGCTTTTGTTGATAAGTATGTTAGCAGTAAAAATTCTCTACATGAATTTATGACCAGATTTGAAAGGGCAATAAGGAAACAAAGACAGAATCAGTTAGCAGCTGACTACACTACTCTGCATACCAAACCAAAGCTGCAAACAGGTTTTGAAATTGAGTCCCAAATGTCTGAACAGTACACTAGATCGAAATTTCATATATTTCAGGCTGAACTAGTTGAAAGCTTGAATTATGCATCTTTAATGAAAGCTGACGATGGTAGTGTGCGACACTATATTGTCAGGAGAATGGCTAAGTCGGTACAGCATGATAAAACAAGAGATGTAGTTTACAAGGGGATGGATATTGCTGGGACTTGCACATGTAGTAAATTTGAAGTTGAGGGCATTCCTTGTAGACACATCCTCGTGGTATTGAGGAATGAGTTTGTTGATTTCCTGCCTCAATGTTATATTTTAAAGAGGTGGACCGCCTCTGTAACTACCGAGATTGTATATGATGATGCTGGTGCTGAAATAATCGGTAGTTACGGTAGTCCACAAGATTTGGACATGGTGGAATTGTCCAATGAATTCAACAAAGTGATGAGGATTGCTCGCTCATCAAAGGAGATGCGCCAAAAGGCGAAAACATTACTAGTTGGTGTTGTTGCAGAATTGCAACAAGATATGCCCCAAGAATCACAACAACCAACAACTAGTTCACTACCTAGAACAGTCCATATTCAAGTACCCGATATTGCAAAAACCAAGGGTAGTGGGAAGCGCATCAAAGGGGGTAGGGAGAAAGCATTGGAGATGGCTGCGAAACCATTGAGAAAGTGTCGCTTGTGCAATAAAATGGTTAATCGTGACAGTCGTACTTGTCCTTTAAAGCAAAGGTTAGTAATTAAATACAAAGTTTAAACTCTATTTTTTTTGTAGTTAGTATAATTTTAATTTCGTTTTGTGAACATTAAACGTGTAGCTCTACTATAAATGAGTCACAAGCTTCTACTACAGTTTCAACAATGCAACCTATAACAGAGGATCCTCCGAATATAGCATGAACTTTGTTGACTTATTTCGGTGTCTTTTGCAAGGTAAGTGTCATATATATCTGCCGTTATATTAGTTTATTACATTATAACACAATTAATAACTTAACCAACTTGTTTTGTTTGTTTGCAGGTAAACCATTCTCAGAAAAAAAATGATGCCCAAGTTGGTAAAAAATTTCTAATTTGAAGTTCATATATTCTCTATTTAGTAGGCAATGATGAAAAGTATATGCAACTTGAATTTTGTTTTTGAACACTAGCCGGTGTGCCTTAATAAAGCGGCCCTAGTGTCCAATTCAAAATTCCAAATTTGACTCCATATGCAACCTGATTTAACTTCATGCGGCAGTGATGAAAACTTTATGCATGATTTCATGTTTCATGATTATTGGATGGTGCTGAACTTCATGTTCATTTTGGTTTTGTTTTGAGCCGAGAAGAGATGAAGGGTTAATTGATAAGGAATCGAAGTAGTATACGCGATCTGATTTGAGATAAGGGGCACACCCCTTTTACCCCTCTTAAAATCTGAAGAGAAAGGCAGAGTGAAGCTCAGCCGTCCGATCATGATCAACTTTGATCAGACGGCTGATCTTCTCCAGCTCCGATAAGTCTATTAAGAGCTCAGAAGCTGAATGCTTTTTCGGGAGCTGTGCTCCTTTAACAATGCATCATTGTAAGTTTTTACGGGATATTAAAGTGGTAATTGTTGTTTTTCTGAGCCGCCATGAATTTTTAAAATCCGAGTGAATGAGATAATGTTTTTTGTTGCACTATTTCTGAGCCTACAAGTTTTAACCATGAACGTGTATCATACGTACTTGAATTTTCTTCTATTTGATGAATATTTTGGTGCAGGAATCGAAGAGAAAAAACGAGATGATCGTTAGCGCCGAACACATGATGAATATTTGATGAATGATACAAAGTTTGCATGCTACATGCTCTGTCTGTGTCTGTCTGTGTCTGTACTGGGCTGTTAAAAATCTATACTTCATGCTCAAACTGTGTTTGTTGTGGTCTCGCCCAAAAAATTTGTATACTTCATGTACAATCTGGGTTGTTTATGAGCTTTACAAATTTTGCCCAAGTTCATGGTCTTCCTGTGCTTGTTCTTGGCTGTTAAATATTAGTACTTCATGTTCAATCTGTGTTTGCTCTGGTCTGGAAGAAAAAAAGAGACTTCATGTTCTGCCTGTGTTGTTTATGAGCTTTACAAATTTTGCTCAATTCATGGTCTGCCTGTGCTTGTTCTTGGCTGTTTTAAATTTTTTTACTTAATGCTCAATCTGTGTTTGCTCTGGTCTGGAGGGAAAAATGAGACTTCATATTCAGTCTGTGTTGTTGATGAGCTTCACAAATTTTGCAGCCATCTCCATGGTCTGCCTGTGCTTGTTCTTGGTTGTTTGAAATTTTTACGCTTCATGCTCAATCTGTGTTTGCTCTGGTCTGGAAGAAAAAAAGAGACTTCATGTTCTGTCTGTGTTGTTTATGAGCTTTACAAATTTTGCTCAATTCATGGTCTGCCTGTGCTTGTTCTTGGCTGTTTTAAATTTTTTTACTTCATGCTCAATCTGTGTTTGCTCTGGTGTGGAGGGAAAAATGAGACTTCATGTTCAGTCTGTGTTGTTTATGAGCTTCACAAATTTTGCTCAATTCATGGTCTGCCTGTGCTTGTTCTTGGCTGTTTTAAATTTGTATACTTCATGCCCAATCTGTGTTTGCTCTGGTCTGGCCAAAAAAATAAGACTTCATGTTCTGTCTGTGTTGATTATGAGCTTCACAAATTTTGCTCACTTCATGGTCTGACTGTGCTTGTTCTTGGCTAGCTTTACAAAATTTTTTTCTCACTTTATGTTCAGTCGGTGTTGTTTGTGAGCTTTACAAATTTTGCAGACATCATGTTAGGTCTGTGTTGCTTCTCAGCTTATCTTATTTTGTTTAATTTGTTACTTCAAGCTTTGAGCATGAAAATCAGGTGGACACGCCATACTGCGTAATACACCCAAAAAAACACATAATTTCAATCATTACATTAAGACAATAATGAACAGATTATTTACAAAAAATTGGATCTTCATATAATTGCAAAGTGATTGTTCACAAATTTTCTACAGCATAAGAAATATTAATTTACAGCAAAGTACATTGTTTAATAAATGTCTGTAGATGACAAAATTTGCATAATTTGCTCCGCATATAAAATGAGATGGAATGACATAATTTGCAGTCTTCAATCACTCCAAAATGCACTTCATGCTGAAATCTACCTGAAATCAAAAGTAAACTGAAATTATTGAACATGGAGAAGACAAAGACAAACAGATAACAGATAGTCGATTCCAAAGAGAACAAAATTTCAAATAAATAATGTAGGCTCAGGAAAACAGAGTTTGAACCTGAAGTTCAAAAATCATGTAGTGTTAAATTTTCCTCCTCAATCAGAACCAACACCAAAAAATCATGAAGTATGACAAAATTTGTAAGCTTAGAGCTAAGACAAACAGAGCATGTAGTTTACAAAATTTGTAATGCTCATAAACAAACACAAATAGAGCATGAAGTCTCATTTTTTCCTCCAGACCAGAGCAAACACAGATTGAGCATGAAGAAAAAAAATTTAAAACAGCCAAGAACAAGCACAGGCAGACCATGAATTGAGCAAAATTTGTAAAGCTCATAAACAACACAGACAGAACATGAAGTCTCATTTTCTCTACCAGACCAGACCAAACACAGATTGAGCATGAAGCATAAAAATTTCAAACAGCCAAGAACAAGCACAAACAGATCATGATGTATAGAGCATCCTTGTTTAAAGATTTTATCAGCCCAGTACAGACACAGATAGATCATGAAACAAGCAAAATCTGTAAGTTGGGAACAAACACAGACAGAGCATGTGGAATGCAAAATTTGTTATGCTCATACTGAACAACAGAAACTATAAATGTGGTTGAAATAATACTAGTAGGCTCAGAACAGACTATTCATACCTAGGGCTGCATTGGGGTGCCACGCCAACTATGATATGATAGACATACAATCAAGAATAAATACAACAATCCTGAAGTAAATATTCAGATCATGTTCTGTTTTGCATCACGGCCTACACCAACAAAGCATTTGAGAGACTCAAAAACCAAAAGGCTTAGATGAGTACCCAACGCATACACATCCAACGTTAGTTACTAGAAAATCTAGTTTTCTGTTGTTTGGAGCATTACAAATTTTGCATACTTCATGCTCTGTCTATCCATAACAAATAGGCTCAGAACAGACTATCCATAACTAAGGCTGCAATTGGGGTGCCGCGCCAACTAGGATATGATAGATATATAATCAAGAATAAATGCAACAAATTGAAATAAGTATTCAGATCATAAAGTGTTTAGCATCACTGCCTAATATACAGTTTGTTTTTGTATACTTCATGATCTGTTTGTGTTTGTTCTGGGCTGAAAATAATTGATACTTCATGTTCTGTCTGTGTTGGTTGGAGCTTATCATCAACTGTGCAGATCAGATATAGAGTAAGTCTATTAAGAGCTGGGGAACTGAATGCCTTATCGGGAGCGGGGGGGGGGGGGGGGGGGGGGGGTTATTATAGGCTCAGAAAACAGTAATCATAAGTAGGGCTGCATTGGACTGCCATGCCAACTAGAATATGATAGATATATAATCAAGAATACTTAAAACAGGATTGAAATAATTATTCAGATCATAAAGTGTTTTGCATCACTGCCTAAACCATTGTGAGTCATCGGTGCCCAAAATTTATGTGAATTGAGCTATTGTTAAAACTCAAAAATTGATACTTTCAAGCCTTCATCTCTTCTCTCCCGCTCAAACCCCAGGTGTGTACTCAACTTTGAATAAATATCATGGTACACAATCAAAAATCTCTTCGAAAGCATAATTTCAATGGCCCAAAATTATTTAACCAACTAATATCCAAATCAATCTCATCATTGCCTACGAACAAAACCGAAAGAAAATGCAAGAAATTAAACAGATATCATTATAGCATTTATGAGAGTCAAATACTTCCCTCTGGAATATGAGAGATCAGACGGCTGATCACTTCCAGCTCCGATCGATGAGACATTCAAAGCAAAGCTCTACTCCAAACGATGCTTTAATCGATAAGGAATCGAAGTGGTATACGCGATCTGCTGTGAGATAAGGGGTATACCCCTTTTAACCCTCTTAAAATCTGAAGAGAAAGGCGGAGGGAAGCTCAGCCGGGGAGAGGGGGATTAGGGTTTGGAACGAGAGAGAGCGGGAGAGAAGAGAGAAGAGAGGTAGGCTTAGTCGATAAGGAATCGAAGGTGTATACTCGATTCATGGTAGGGGTAGGGTTTGTCACAGGTGAGTGAAGAAAGATAGCGGGAGAGGAGCGAAGGTGCCGATTAGGGTTTCGAAGAGACCTTTGATTAGGGTTTCGAAGGTGCCGTCTTCTCTTCAGATAGGGTGAGAAGAGAAGAGAGGAATCCAAAGAGAGGAATCCAAACAGATCGAGAGCGGGATTCGAGAGCGGGAGAGAGCTCAGATTAGGGTTTGGAACGAGAGAGAGAGCGGGAGAGAAGAGATAAGATTTTCGTAGGCTTAGACGATAAGGAATCGAAGGGTATACGCGATCTGGCTTTGAGATAAGGGGTATACCCCTTTTACCCCTCTTAAAATCTGAAGAGAAAGCGGAAGCCAGGTCAGCCGTCCGATCTTCATCAAGTTCGATCAGACGGCTGATCACTTCCAGCTCAGATAAGGAGCTCAGCTTTCCATCTCTTAATAGACTAACTCTCTCTCTATATATATATATATATAAGAATTTCTTCCATTGCAAACGCAAATGTTTGTGCGCACCACTTAACCCGTCATTGGCAATGACGGGTTAAGGCAAAATATAAATTTTTGCCTTATGCCTTAACCAGTCATGACGGGTTAAATTAGGGGTGGGCATCGGTCGGTATCTGACCTAATATGGAACATCCACCACCGATCCAAAGAAGATCGGTTTTTAAATTTTCTCATCCACAACCAATCCGAACCTTAATTGGATCAGTTTCCATCGAAGCTGATTAAGCTCGGTTTGGATTAGATTGGATGGTCGGTTTGGCGTGCTACTTTTCACCTTCAACATCATTCATAATTTTGTTGAAATTTAAAAGATCAACTTCAATCAAACTTAAGAAACAAGCTGTTATTTGTTATTCAGAAATGAATTTAAAGTGAAAACTCATAAAACCACAAGTTGTTAATAAATTTTGCACTAATTATTTGAGATTATGACGTTTAAATGGGTGAGATAAACTACTTTTTCACTTGCATACTTCTGTAATCTTAGTTTATTATCATAAAAGAAACATTAAATAACCATAGCTAATTGAATTTCAGGTACAATAAAAAAGATTAATATTTAGATTACAATTTCTACTTGACTTGATTAAAGTAACTACTAAATGTTACATCAATTTCATGATTCTATTAAGTTGGGCCACACTGTAAATCAAGCACTTCTCAACAACACAACACACATGATTATGGAGAATCAAAACATAGGTAGAACAATTGCTCGGTTTGTATTAAAGAAATTAAAGAAGACTGTTTGTATCTCTATGAAAATGAGAAATGGCTATTTTTATATTCAGGAAATTAAATGAGAACTATATTTTTTATGGACTTATGCATAGAGGTATGGTCGGTTCGGTTTTATCGGTTATTTGAAAGCCCCATCCAACAACCGAACCGGTCCAATTGGTTATTGAAGATTAAGAATCGAGCCAATCCAAACCCCCAATTGTTTCGGTTAAAAACCGGTCGGTTCGGACTGAATTGGTTCGGATTGGTCGGTTCGGATAATAGTTGTCCACCCCTAGGTTAAATGGTGTGCAAGCGTTTGCACAACATTTGCGTTTGCAATGGAAGAAATCTCATATATATATATATATATATATATATATAAAATAATAATAATAATAATAATAATAATAATTATTATTATTATTATTATTATTGTTATTATTATTATTATTTATATATACTATTATATATACATACATATACATACATATTGTATGCATACATACTGTATACATACATAACGTGTGTATATATATACGTTATGTACGTATACAGTATGTATGCATACAATATGTATGTATATGTATGTATATATAATAATAATAATAATAATATTATTATTATTATTATATTATTTATTATTATTATTATTATTATTATTATTATTATTATTATTATTATTATTATTACTTTATATATACTATTATTATAATATATTATTATTTTATATATACTATTATTATTATTACTATATTATTATTATATATATTATTATTATATATTACTATTATATATTATTATATAATATATTATTATTATAATATATTATTATTATAATATATTGTTATATATATAATTATAATATATTATTGTTACATATATTATTATTATTATTATACACTATTATTATAATGGGTAAAAGGGATATGAGCAACTTGCTCATTTAGTAAATGAGCAACTGATTATGTGGCATGCATATGATACATTGGACAACTAACCATTTTAAGGATTTTTCAATCACATGTATGCCACATCATCAATTGCTTATTTACTAAATGAGCAAGTTACTTATACCCCCTTTTCCCTATTATAATATATTATTATTATTATATATTATAATTATATAATATATTATTGTTATAATAAATTATTTTATATTATTATATATCAGTATGTATGTATCAATATGTATGTATGTATATGTATACAACATGTATGTATCAGAGTATATATGTTGTATATATATACAACCAAACCCATACATTCATTATATATAATAGTATATGATATAGTGCATTTATGTATATACATATATCTATATAATAAAACACAAAGAAAGCTATCAAGTGACTCTTCTTCAATCCCCTCAAAAATTAAAGGTTCAGATCTAACCTCACAAAACATATTTTCCCTCCCAAAAGTTCCCCCCCCCAAAACTCAAATTCAAATCCCCCACTCAAAACAACTCAAAAGATTTAATTTTTTTCTCTCTCTCTCTTTCCCTCCCTTTTATATTTACAAAATTAAGAAAATAATTTTTTTTTAAATTTTAAAAAAATTAAAAAATTAAAAAACTGAAAAAATTAAAAATAATTCAAAAAAATCAAAAAAAAATTATATAATATGTTTTTTGCCGGACCCCCAAAAGTTTCTCATATAATATGTTTGCTGCTTCAATTAATTTGCTGGACCTCCAAAACTATTTTATATGATCAAACAAGGTGCACTGTTCCGAAGACGTGCCGTAGGCACGTGTCAACAGGCAAACCTAGTATATAGATAAATACGGATTATACATATACATACATAGTGTATACAATTTACCAAACGCCTTTTATACTTTAATTTTGAAAAAACTATTTTATGAAAAAAGTTTACCAAACAATACTCTGTTTTTGAAATTCACAAAAAACAACTTTATTAAAAAAAAATTCCAAAAACTTTGTTTAAAATGAATTTTCAAAATAACGAACCAAACGCAGCCTAAGTATCTTGTCAATAAGCAAGAGGTCTGGAGTTCGAATCCTGTTTGCACAAAAAAATTTCCCAATTGATATAGATTCGGGATAAAGTGTGGGTGCATGGCTCCGGCCTTTTTTTTTTTAAAAAAAAAAAATCTATAGATTCTGAAATGTTGTGATAATTTGTCCTTTTATTAGATTTGTTTGTGGGCACGTGCCTACGGCACGTCTTCGGAACGATACAGCATATGAAAAGCCCTGTAAGCAGTAAAACAACAATTATGTAGCTCAACTTTGAATAGTATCACAATAATTATGTTTCCATTAGTATATGTTGAAAAATAATTATAAATGGGGGTGTAGAACTTTGAGGGTGGAAAATGATGAAATTTAACCGTTGAGAAGATATTTGCTATTTTCAATGTAACATGGGTAATAAAAAAAGTATAAAGAATCTGAAAATTTATAAACTTGAAATTTAAAAATCTAAATTTCTAAGTAAATAAAGAAAGAATGAGAGAGAGAAGGGGGGGAGCGAAAGAGAGAAATATGAAAAAGTAAAGAGTGAAGAGAGAGATAGTAATAAAGTACTGAATTTTTTAGTTTTTTTTTTTGTTTGAGAGGGGGAACTTTTTTGAGGAAAAATATGTTTTGGGAGAGTGAATCTGAACCGTTGATTTTGTTTCAATTGAAGGGGAACTGCTTAATAGCTTTTCTTTGTGTTTTATTATATAGATTACAAATGATGCGATAGTTGGAGGCCCATAACGGAAGCCTACTATGAGTTAAAACTTACAGCCAGAATTGAGGCCAACATTGTTTAAAGTTAGCTAGGAGACATAATGGGAGGCCCATAACTGAAGCCCAGTGTACCTTACCCAGTTAAAGGCCCACAATTGAAGCCCACTTTCACAGTAGTTTATACTGAATAATGTTGGTAATTTTGTGGGGGGAAAAATGCTTAGCAAAACATAAAAAATGTGAATTTTTTTTTATTTTTTTCAGACTTATGCATATCTATTCATGCAGTAGGGAAAAGATATTTTTATATAAGTTTAATTTTTTCAGTACTCATTAAAATTTTAAAAAAATCCTGATTTTTTCTAACAGCCTGCACCATTCAATTCTTAAGTATGAATACGACCGAATTGGAGGTACTTATATCCATAGTAACAAAATTCACGAATAATTCACAAATTTGGCGAATTATTAGCGAAGAATTCATCTGCCGAATTAATTCGCAATTTATTCACCAATTTCAGTTTAAATCACGCATTACACGAATTATTCACGAATAATTTGCGAATAAATCGCTAAGTTTGTTACTATTTTCATATTTATGGATTTAAATATATATTTACTTAGGTGATGGGTACTGAGATGCATTAACTTTCTATTTCTTTCTTTCCGAATTTTTGCCAAGTTTTTTCCGAATTTGTCGAATTTTTGGCAAATTCCAAATTAAATCTTGACGAATTATTTCCGAATTCTAAATTTGTGTCTATGCTTATATCTCGTTCAATCCAAATTCACTCCCAGTGGTGCCGGCTAACAATAAGAACATATCAAATCAAACTGACACCATGGTCTCAGAGCATAGGCGACAGTAGCAATGTGCACGAACCAGCCAGCGCTGCATGTGAACCCTTATATCAGCCCCGATATTGGAAATTGGCCTACAGAGATATATATTCCCTAAGTAGGATGAGCACATTAAGGAAAATGAGATTAAAACAAAACTGTCGGTTTACTATTCAGGCTCTACAATGAACTTGTTTTGCATCCGTAGAGAACGAACAACGGCTTTATCAGAAAGTAGTAGAAACAACGCACAACTTTGTTCTGATTACAATGACCGATACGGAACACATCATCATTACTCCATTTATTCTCTCACAACTACAACAGCGCGCGCCCAGAATGCTATTGCGCGAACAAAATCAGACAAGTATATACCAACATCTAATCCCATCGATTGATCAGTAAACCTGCAGTAGTTTCAACTCTGAAAAAGATCGCAGTCAGAAAAAAACCAAACCGAACTGATACGCAACAATATTATCACCGGGGAATTCAATAAACATCACATTTCAGCGTAAGTTTATCTCATTCAATACTTATGTAATACGAGAACTTGATAAAAGAATTTGCGGAGAGAACATTAAATTAAATTAATTAACTCAAACCCAGATTCAACCTCTTGATGCTAGTAAACCCTCCATCGACAACCAGATTATGCCCGGTCACGTACTTGGCCTCGTCGGAAGCCAAGTACAGGGCCGCCTTCGCCACGTCAATTTCTTCGCATTTCGCCCCCTTCAGCTCCCCCAGGCCGTTGATAATATCCACTATCTTCTCCCTCTCCACTCCCCTGAATATCAGTTCGAATTGCTCTACTGTCATCCCTGTCGCCACTGCAAATGGCGATATGCAATTCACCCTCACCCCTTTCTGGCTTAGCTCGGCTGCAGCAGCCTTCACAATTCCCACCACCGCAAACTTGGAAATTGCATATGGATACGTGCCAAGCCCGCCCAAAAGTCCACTGATGCTTGCAATACATAAAATCGAGCCCGAGCCTGCAGGCCCCATAACACGAGCTGCGTGTTTGATCCCTGCTAGGGTACCGCGAGCATTGACCCTCATGACCTCGTCATAGGCGGCGAGGTCAAGGTCTGCGATGGAAGGGTTAGAGAGAGTCCCCACAATGCCGGCACTGTTGTACATTACGTCGAGGCGGTTGTGGAGGGAGAAGGCAAAGTCGACTGCGGCAGCCACTTGTGGTTCGTCTGTGACATCGCATTGGACGAAGTGGGCCTTCGGGCCGAGGGATTGGGCTGTTCGGGGGCCCAGATTGGCGTCGACATCGGCTAGGATGACCGTGGCACCTTCCTGTATGAATTCATGGGCTGTAGCCTTGCCGAGGCCGGTCGCCCCACCGGTTATTAGGGCAACCTTGCCATCTAGCCTGCACTACATGAATGACCACAGATATCAACAGGGCCGGGCCGGTTCTGAGTTCACGGCGGCTCGAGGTGAAAGGCCTAAATAATTATTTTTGAAGCCCCTAATAATAATATAATTTTTTACGAGCAAAATACGTGTCTATATTTACAAAGAAAATACAAATTTAGGGTTACCAAAATTGTAAAAAATTCAGGGGCATGAGACAGCCGACTCACCGGCTTCAAGGTGGGGCCAGCCCAGAATATCAATCATATGATTCAATGTATCAGTTTCAAACCAGATTCAAATGAACAATTTGAACACCAATCATCGTGTACATAAACAAGTTATAAAGCTCAATCCGTTTGTGTTGGCGACAACTAACACTCTAACTCACTAGAAAACTTAATTCTGGTGCTGGTTGACTTCACATATATTCGTTTTGGATTCATATGATAAATATATCAAATTATTTCGTACAATTATCAAAACCAGTGACTAAAAATAAATTTAAAAAAATACCAAGAATCTAGAATCTTCAACTGTACACTACTACTGAAATCTGACACAATTTGCTGGATAATCCCTAAACAAATTAAATAAAAGTTCAGTACTTAATTGTAAAATTCCAAACTGACTTTACCTCCCGATTCGTGCCGCCGACGAAAACCCAGCTCGCCACCCTCCTATCCCAGTCAACGCCCTGTTACGACCACCGTTGACAACAAATCTTTCAAATAAACCCAAAAAATCTACCAGTTTTGTAAAATAACCCAAAATAGAATACAAAGTTGCATAGTACCTTGCAGCAAACCGAAGCATGGTTCGACCTTAGATCCGTAATCTCTGCAAACAGTTTTTTTGAGTCTTTTTGAAAGCTTTATACAGGAATTTTTTGATGGTGGTGTATTTTATTTTGAGAAATGTAAGAGTACCATAAAGACAAAATGCATAGGGTGAAGGTGATGGACTGATGGTTGACTTTATCGACTAGTTTTTAATTTGTATAACTCTGATTTGGACAACCAGCTAACATCTATCTTTCACGATCAAACTTCACATATATCGAAAATATATTATATTTTAATTAGTTTGTATTTATGTTATAGTGATTGATGTATGTTTCGAATAAAAGTTGATGTATGTATATCATTTGTGATCTGTTATAAGAGCATCCACAGTCCGTTTGTTATATTTTTCAATTTCTCATTTTTTGAGAAATAAATCGCTGCAGTCATTTGCTATTTTATCATTTTATGACAAAATAACTACAGTGCGTTCTTATTTTTGAGAAACGAATTTGCTATTATCAAATTATATGAGACGGGATAACATGTATCGTCCCAAATTTATTTAAATTTTTTAATGGAAGTCGGACGCGACAACTTGTTTCGTCTGAAATTTTTTTTTTTTGGATCGGACGGTCTCTGGAGAAAGAAAAAAAATCAAAAATCAAAAAACCGCTCGTCTCAAGCAAAAAAGTTTGGGACGGGACAACATGTCCCGTCCATGATATCTGGGCAATTAGATTAGAGCACTAACTTAGTTTAGGTAGTTAATTATTAGGTTTAGGTTATATTTTATTATATAATTTATTTAATTAAACTATTTTAATCTCTAATTACTAATTAATTATCCGGAAAAAAAAAAAAAAAAAAAAAAAACTCCGACGAAACAACATGTCTCGTCCGTCTCAAATTTTAACAAAATTATAGCAAACAACGACTGCAGCCGATTTCGATCTTTGCGATTACTGTAGCTGCCATATTCTAAAAAATGAGAAACACCATTGTAGATGCTCTAACAACCTATTTTGTTTGGTATATTAACTTTTGTTGAATCACGATCGTTCATTTCGGGTTCAAGTTGTTCACCTTTGTAATGCACATTTGGCTTTTCTTATCTGTTTTTTAAGGAAAATATGAAATTTATGCACATATTTCATAAGTAGGAGTTAACAAAATAATCTTAGAATACTGGGTGGAGTACAATAAAAGAATATATATTACAGTGCTGGAAATAAAATATAACTCCTCTGACTAATATGGGAGGGTGAGACTAGCATTGATATCGGGTCGGGTCGGATCGGGTCCTTCACTACTCGGACCCGGATCCAGTCCCCTACGGGTCCAAAAAATGAACCCGAACCCGTGAGGACCGGGTCCAATTTCGGATCCGGGTCCTATTAAAATATTCCTACCCGTGCGGGTAGGAGCGAAAGTGTGAGTGGCGAGTTGAGGATTTAGAACAGAGGAGAGAATAAAAAAGCATGAGTTTTGAGTTTGGAAGAGGAAGATTTAGAATTAAGGAGGAAGGAGGGGAGGGATGAGAATAAAATATTTATTTTTATGTTGATTTTTTAGGCTTTTTTTCAACGGGTCCGGGTCGGATCTCTTTTGAGCGAACCCGGACCCGGACCCGAAAGTACAACGGGTCCCATTTTAGGACCCGAACCCGGACCCGGATAGGCCGGGTCGGTTCCGGTCCAATGTTGGATCCGGATCAGGTCCGGATTTCGGGTATTTATACCAATGCTTGGTGAGACCAAAGCATAACGGTAGAACATAGCACATAACCTGAAATATAAACGGAGTACAAGCATAAATAAGAGTTCCCTCCAACAAATTAAGTCCTGGAGTGTGGGATCTTTATCCGTGTAGCTCAATTGAGAGTTCGCACAATCTCTACCTCCTCATCATCGTTCTCCTGAATCTGGAAAGCTCAGGCCATCCTCCCTCTCCGTCTCGTTGCAACAGCTATGACCCAAAAGAAAATGAGATACATAATATGAGTTAGGCTGCCATAAATACTATTACTAGTTTCACGAAAGTAAAAGTTATTTATATCTAACAAAAGAATACATGTCGTTGCAGCTATGGCGATATATCATGCGCCTCTCATCTCTCGTCTGTCAGAGATGAGTCTAGAACCTATCCATAGGTCCTCATAAGTTGTGGCTATTCATTTGTGGCGAGCGTCCTTAAGACCTTAACCATGACAGCTTTACTTCTATGACATTTATGAAAAATGTGTTTTCTGATTTTCATGTCTGCATTGCAGAAACCACAACTAGTGGCAATGTTAGGCTGACATTTGCTCAAAATCTTCCTTGTCAAGATAGCATCATTCAGGACTAACCACAGGAAAATCTTTACTTTCAGGGGAGCTTTGGCTATCCAAACGACGGTTGACCATTTCGGTCTACACCCATGATAATGTATGCAGTTGTAAAGTGATCATATCCTAAATGTCATGTCATTTGCCGGCCCATAAGCTAACATTTATAACCCCTGACTAGGCTATATATGTTTGAAGTTCCACCAACCTAAGCAGGGACACCTGGTTCAAGCGGGTTTTTGAAGGCAGGCCTCCACGACCCCATTTTCGATATCTTCGCAATCATATTGTGTGGCTGTGTAGCTTCTTCGTACAATTCAGAGAACACTTCTTTGAGAGTGTGCATGTCGCACCATTTATCTCATCAGAACCTAGTCAAACGACCATTACCTAGTCAAACGACCATTACCAATGGACGAAGTTACTCAACTATTAATCCAGTCGTACGCTTTGGTGACCCCTTTCTAGAACTAAGAAACTTTGGATTCACCCTGAAACCCATGTTTCATGTCCCCCGCCCTTGCAGATAGGGTTGAATGAAGTCTTGCCATCCTTCTCCGTTAGACTATAATCGAGGTGTGAGAAATGTCACTGGATGTCTTTAAGATTTGTGTCTCTGCATGATCTGATGGATGTCTTCGTACCCTATAAGGTTTTATGTGGTATATATTATAAGTTTGATCTTGGATACTGTTGCCGCTAAATTTGGTGTGGGGGCAAACAGATAGAACTTGTGGATTCTTGGGGAAACTGAATAGAAGAACCTGTGTACCTGTTCCGTCGGACCTCGATCGTCGTTCCCGCCGTGCACCTGCAAAAAGTGCGAGACACCGGGGTTGTTCCCGGCGACGCACCCTCCGACGCTCAAGTCAGTAATCTGAAAGACTATGAAAGAGCGCAAAAACTGGTGAAAGATTGATTACCTCTTAATGGAGATGGGAGGGGGTATTTATAGGCGTCTTAGAGAACCATTTGGGGATGTAATCCGCGTGGCCTGATATAGAATAATCTCCTTATAAACAGATTAGGAATGTCATCTGATAAGGTATATTCTGGTAATCAGATAAGGAATTTAATCCCCAAATCCCAGTGAAAAGATTGACGTTCATCAGGACCGTTGATCAAGATTGGTCAGGGATCCTGATTTTATCTTGTAGGGTGAGGTGTGTAGCGGGTTAAAACCCGCACCCTCTTGTTAGCGGATCCATTCGTGGGTTATTGGGTCCCCGGGGAGGAGATCCAATACCCATTTTGGACTCTTTTGTAGAGAAATTACCGTTTTACCCTCGGGCTTCAAGATTCGTGCCTGATTTGGACGGCTCCGATTAAACCCCATTTTTAGCCATATCACGAGCCCCCCACTCCTAAAGACTGAGTGCGATCAGACTTTAAGGAGTAGTCTAACTGTTTTAGTGGCTAGTGGAGTTGGATCGGAGTCCAATCGTGGGATCTTGAATCTGAAAAAGGGGCAGTGAGGTAATCCCTTTTGATCGGGCGGCGTTCTGGTGCGGACGTCTTCGTGGCTTTGTAATCTATCGGTGACCGGCTTGGTCGCGTCCTTCTGTTGAGGGTCGCGTTTTTCCGGCGTCGCGACTCCGATCCCTCCCAGAGTTCGGCGACCCGGGCGCCGAGGTCAAGGATTGGTTCGGCGATTCTTTCCGACGGGAAGAGGGACCTCGGCGTGTTTGCGAGTCTGGAGAGAGGGCTCGTCAAAGTCAGAGGGCCAGATCTCCCACGTACGGGGGGTCGGAACCAAGGGCGTTTGGCGGTCAATGCCAACCTTAGGCGTATAACAAGGTCGGTGGCTAGAACGTTCGGGGCCGGTGCCGAACTCACGCGTGCAAAACGGTCGGTGTCAAGAACGTTCGGAGCTGATGCCGAGGCTTCAGACTTGGAAATTTTTGGAGATCTTGACTGCCAAACTCATGCGTGCAAAACGGTCGGTGTCAAGAACGTTCGGAGCTGGTGCCGAGGCTTCAGACTTGGAAAGTTTTTGGAGATCTTGACTGCCGAACTCATGCGTGCAAAGCGGTCGGTGTCAAGAACACTCGGAGCTGGTGCCGAGGCTCCAGACTTGGAAGTTTTTTGGAGATCTTGACTGCCGAACTCATGCGTGCAAAACGGTCGGTGTCAAGAACGCTCGGAGCTGGTGCCGAGGCTCCAGACTTGGAAAATTTTTTGGAGATCTTGACTGCCGAACTCATGCGTGCAAAGCGGTCGGTGTCAAGAACGCTCGGAGCTGGTGCCGAGGCTCCAGACTTGGAAGTTACTTGGAGATCTTGACTGCCGAACTCATGCGTGCAAAATGGTCGGTGTCAAGAACGCTCGGACCTGGTGCCGAGGCTCCAGACTTGGAAATGTTTTGGAGATCTTGACTGCCGAACTCATGCGTGCAAAACGGTCGGTGTCAAGAACGCTCGGAGCTGGTGCCGAGGCTCCAGACTTGGAAATTTTTTGGAGATCTTGACTGCCGAACTCATGCGTGCAAAACGGTCGGTGTCAAGAACGTTCGGAGCTGATGCCGAGGCTTCAGACTTGGAAATTTTTGGAGATCTTGACTGCCGAACTCATGCGTGCAAAGCGGTCGGTGTCAAGAACGCTCGGAGCTGGTGCCGAGGCTCCAGACTTGGAAGTTTTTTGGAGATCTTGACTGCCGAACTCATGCGTGCAAAACGGTCGGTGTCAAGAACGCTCGGAGCTGGTGCCGATGCTCCAGACTTGGAAATTTTTTGGAGATCTTGACTGCCGAACTCATGCGTGCAAAACGGTCGGTGTCAAGAACGTTCGGAGCTGATGCCGAGGCTTCAAACTTGGAAATTTTTGGAGATCTTGACTGCCAAACTCATGCGTGCAAAACGGTCGGTGTCAAGAACGCTCGGAGCTGGTGCCGAGGCTTCAGACTTGGAAAGTTTTTGGAGATCTTGACTGTCGAACTCATGCGTGCAAAGCGGTCGGTGTCAAGAACGCTCGGAGCTGGTGCCGAGGCTCCAGACTTGGAAGTTTTTTGGAGATCTTGACTGCCGAACTCATGCGTGCAAAACGGTCGGTGTCAAGAACGCTCGGAGCTGGTGCCGAGGCTCCAGACTTGGAAGTTTTTTGGAGATCTTGACTGCCGAACTCATGCGTGCAAAACGGTCGGTGTCAAGAACGCTCGGAGCTGGTGCCAAGGCTCCAGACTTGGAAATTTTTTGGAGATCTTGACGGCCGAACTCATGCGTGCAAAACGGTCGGTGTCAAGAACGTTCGGAGCTGGTGCCGAGGCTTCAGACTTGGAAAGTTTTTGGAGATCTTGACTGCCGAACTCATGCGTGCAAAGCGGTCGGTGTCAAGAACGCTCGGAGCTGGTGCCGAGGCTCCAGACTTGGAATTTTTTTGGAGATCTTGACTGCCGAACTCATGCGTGCAAAACGGTCGGTGTCAAGAACGTTCGGAGCTGATGCCAAGGCTTCAGACTTGGAAATTTTTGGAGATCTTGACTGCCAAACTCATGCGTGCAAAACGGTCGGTGTCAAGAACGCTCGGAGCTGGTGCCGAGGCTCCAGACTTGGAAGTTTTTTGGAGATCTTGACTGCCGAACTCATGCGTGCAAAACAGTCGGTGTCAAGAACGCTCGGAGCTGGTGCCGAGGCTCCAGACTTGGAAATTTTTTGGAGATCTTGACTGCCGAACTCATGCGTGCAAAACGGTCGGTGTCAAGAACGCTCGGAGCTGGTGCCGAGGCTCCAGACTTGGAAGTTTTTTGGAGATCTTGACTGCCGAACTCATGCGTGCAAAACGGTCGGTGTCAAGAACGCTCGGAGCTGGTGCCGAGGCTCCAGACTTGGAAATTTTTTGGAGATCTTGACTGCCGAACTCATGCGTGCAAAACGGTCGGTGTCAAGAACGCTCGGAGCTGGTGCCGAGGCTCCAGACTTGGAAATTTTTTGGAGATCTTGACTGCCGAACTCATGCGTGCAAAACGGTCGGTGTCAAGAACGTTCGGAGCTGATGCCGAGGCTTCAGACTTGGAAATTTTTGGAGATCTTGACTGCCGAACTCATGCGTGCAAAGCGGTCGGTGTCAAGAACGCTCGGAGCTGGTGCCGAGGCTCCAGACTTGGAAGTTTTTTGGAGATCTTGACTGCCGAACTCATGCGTGCAAAACGGTCGGTGTCAAGAACGCTCGGAGCTGGTGCCGAGGCTCCAGACTTGGAAATTTTTTGGAGATCTTGACTGCCGAACTCATGCGTGCAAAACGGTCGGTGTCAAGAACGTTCGGAGCTGATGCCGAGGCTTCAGACTTGGAAATTTTTGGAGATCTTGACTGCCGAACTCATGCGTGCAAAGCGGTCGGTGTCAAGAACGCTCGTAGCTGGTGCCGAGGCTCCAGACTTGGAAGTTTTTTGGAGATCTTGACTGCCGAACTCATGCGTGCAAAACGGTCGGTGTCAAGAACGCTCGGAGCTGGTGCCGAGGCTCCAGACTTGGAAATTTTTTGGAGATCTTGACTGCCGAACTCATGCGTGCAAAACGGTCGGTGTCAAGAACGTTCGGAGCTGATGCCGAGGCTTCAAACTTGGAAATTTTTGGAGATCTTGACTGCCGAACTCATGCGTGCAAAACGGTCGGTGTCAAGAACGCTCGGAGCTGGTGCCGAGGCTTCAGACTTGGAAAGTTTTTGGAGATCTTGACTGCCGAACTCATGCGTGCAAAGCGGTCGGTGTCAAGAACGCTCGGAGCTGGTGCCGAGGCTCCAGACTTGGAAGTTTTTTGGAGATCTTGACTGCCGAACTCATGCGTGCAAAACGGTCGGTGTCAAGAACGCTCGGAGCTGGTGCCGAGGCTCCAGACTTGGAAATTTTTTGGAGATCTTGACTGCCGAACTCATGCGTGCAAAACGGTCGGTGTCAAGAACGCTCGGAGCTGGTGCCGAGGCTCCAGACTTGGAAATTTTTTGGAGAGCTTGACTGCCGAACTCATGCGTGCAAAACGGTCGGTGTCAAGAACGTTCGGAGCTGGTGCCGAGGCTTCAGACTTGGAAAGTTTTTGGAGATCTTGACTGCCGAACTCATGCGTGCAAAGCGGTCGGTGTCAAGAACGCTTGGAGCTGGTGCCGAGGCTCCAGACTTGGAAATTTTTTGGAGATCTTGACTGCCGAACTCATGTGTGCAAAACGGTCGGTGTCAAGAACGTTCGGAGCTGATGCCAAGGCTTCAGACTTGGAAATTTTTGGAGATCTTGACTGCCGAATTCATGCGTGCAAAACGGTCGGTGTCAAGAACGCTCGGAGCTGGTGCCGAGGCTCCAGACTTGGAAGTTTTTTGGAGATCTTGACTGCCGAACTCATGCATGCAAAACGGTCGGTGTCAAGAACGCTCGGAGCTGGTGTCGAGGCTCCAGACTTGGAAATTTTTTGGAGATCTTGACTGCCGAACTCATGCGTGCAAAACGGTCGGTGTCAAGAACGCTCGGAGCTGGTGCCGAGGCTCCAGACTTGGAAGTTTTTTGGAGATCTTGACTGCCGAACTCATGCATGCAAAACGGTCGGTGTCAAGAACGCTCGGAGCTGGTGTCGAGGCTCCAGACTTGGAAATTTTTTGGAGATCTTGACTGCCGAACTCATGCGTGCAAAACAGTCGGTGTCAAGAACGCTCGGAGCTGGTGCCGAGGCTCCAGACTTGGAAGTTTTTTGGAGATCTTGACTACCGAACTCATGCGTGCAAAACGGTCGGTGTCAAGAACGTTCGGAGCTGATGCCGAGGCTTCAGACTTGGAAATTTTTGGAGATCTTGACTGCCGAACTCATGCGTGCAAAGCGGTCGGTGTCAAGAACGCTCGGAGCTGGTGCCGAGGCTCCAGACTTGGAAGTTTTTTGGAGATCTTGACTGCCGAACTCATGCGTGCAAAACGGTCGGTGTCAAGAACGCTCGGAGCTGGTGCCGAGGCTCCAGACTTGGAAATTTTTTGGAGATCTTGACTGCCGAACTCATGCGTGCAAAACGGTCGGTGTCAAGAACGCTCGGAGCTGGTGCCGAGGCTCCAGACTTGGAAATTTTTTGGAGATCTTGACTGCCGAACTCATGCGTGCAAAACGGTCGGTGTCAAGAACGTTCGGAGCTGGTGCCGAGGCTTCAGACTTGGAAAGTTTTTGGAGATCTTGACTGCCGAACTCATGCGTGCAAAGCGGTCGGTGTCAAGAACGCTTGGAGCTGGTGCCGAGGCTCCAGACTTGGAAATTTTTTGGAGATCTTGACTGCCGAACTCATGCGTGCAAAACGGTCGGTGTCAAGAACGTTCGGAGCTGATGCCAAGGCTTCAGACTTGGAAATTTTTGGAGATCTTGACTGCCGAACTCATGCGTGCAAAACGGTCGGTGTCAAGAACGCTCGGAGCTGGTGCCGAGGCTCCAGACTTGGAAGTTTTTTGGAGATCTTGACTGCCGAACTCATGCATGCAAAACGGTCGGTGTCAAGAACGCTCGGAGCTGGTGTCGAGGCTCCAGACTTGGAAATTTTTTGGAGATCTTGACTGCCGAACTCATGCGTGCAAAACAGTCGGTGTCAAGAACGCTCGGAGCTGGTGCCGAGGCTCCAGACTTGGAAGTTTTTTGGAGATCTTGACTGCCGAACTCATGCGTGCAAAACGGTCGGTGTCAAGAACGCTCGGAGCTGGTGCCGAGGCTCCAGACTTGGAAATTTTTTGGAGATCTTGACTGCCGAACTCATGCGTGCAAAGCGGTCGGTGTCAAGAACGCTCGGAGCTGGTGCCGAGGCTCCAGACTTGGAAGTTTTTTGGAGATCTTGACTGCCGAACTCATGCGTGCAAAACGGTCGGTGTCAAGAACGTTCGGAGCTGATGCCGAGGCTTCAGACTTGGAAATTTTTGGAGATCTTGACTGCCGAACTCATGCGTGCAAAGCGGTCGGTGTCAAGAACGCTCGGAGCTGGTGCCGAGGCTCCAGACTTGGAAGTTTTTTGGAGATCTTGACTGCCGAACTCATGCGTGCAAAACGGTCGGTGTCAAGAACGCTCGGAGCTGGTGCCGAGGCTCCAGACTTGGAAATTTTTTGGAGATCTTGACTGCCGAACTCATGCGTGCAAAACGGTTGGTGTCAAGAACGTTCGGAGCTGATGCCGAGGCTTCAGACTTGGAAATTTTTGGAGATCTTGACTGCCGAACTCATGCGTGCAAAACGGTCGGTGTCAAGAACGCTCGGAGCTGGTGCCGAGGCTTCAGACTTGGAAAGTTTTTGGAGATCTTGACTGCCGAACTCATGCGTGCAAAGCGGTCGGTGTCAAGAACGCTCGGAGCTGGTACCGAGGCTCCAGACTTGGAAGTTTTTTGGAGATCTTGACTGCCGAACTCATGCGTGCAAAATGGTCGGTGTCAAGAACGCTCGGAGCTGGTGCCGAGGCTCCAGACTTGGAAATTTTTTGGAGATCTTGACTGCCGAACTCATGCGTACAAAACGGTCGGTGTCAAGAACGCTCGGAGCTGGTGCCGAGGCTCCAGACTTGGAAGTTTTTTGGTGATCTTGACTGCCGAACTCATGCGTGCAAAATGGTCGGTGTCAAGAACGCTCGGAGCTGGTGCCGAGGCTCCAGACTTGGAAATTTTTTGGAGATCTTGACTGCCGAACTCATGCGTGCAAAACGGTCGGTGTCAAGAACGCTCGGAGCGAGTGTCGAGGCATGAGAATCGACGGTTCTGACGGATGTGACGGTCATTAATGCTGCGTCCCCTGGGCTTCTGCTGACATGACTGTCATTAATGAGCCGTTTGGCTAGGCGCGGCGAACAAGGCGACGTTTGGAGTCGCCTTTTGTCGTTTTGTGGGAGTGGGCCTGCAGTAAAAGCCCATTAACCTCGATTTGCGTGCTGGCTCTTCTATAAAACCCCCACCCCCTCTTCATTTTTCACTTTTCATCTCTTCGCTCTGGTGTTTTGGTTTGTTCTTGCTTGAGCTCCAGGTGATCGCTGATCTTTTTCCGGCGAACTTTCCGACGTCATCTCCGTTAAGGTAATTTATACTTTAGTTTCTAAACATGTCTGTCTCTTCTTCTTCGTCCGAGCCCTCCCTCGAAGTCACCGAAGCTCCGACCACTAGCCGACCTCACAAAAACAAGAAGGTGTTCGGCAAAGATTCTATTGTGGAGGAGCCGAAGCGGATGGGGGAGTTCGGTCAATTACCGGGGCCATTAACTGGGCTTCACAGGGTTCGGGATCTTCCGGAGGAGGACGCCGAACGCATCGTGTACGGGAGGGCCCGGACATTCGAAGAGAATCCGGCGAGGGAGATGACAGAGGCTGACGAGACAGCGTCGATCCTTCGGGAAGAGGACTTGGGAGTGATCCGGGACTGCTTTCAGATCCCGGAGGAGTACGAGCTTATATTGCCGGGTCCCGGCATTAGGACTAACTCGCCGCTGTCGGTGACCGTGTGTTGCTGGCCGGTCGACGCCTTCATAGCCGGGGCTCGGCTGCCTCTCCATCCGTTCGCGGTCGCAGTATTAAGATGGGTTGGGGTCAGCCCCATCCAACTTATGCCGAACGCATGGAGAGTGATAAACGGCTTCGTACTTCACTGCCAAGCCGTGGGGATTGAGCCGGAGCTGAACGTGCTTCGGACCATCTACCAACCGCATCAGGGTAACAGGTCGGCGTACCGATTTTACTTGACTCCGAGGCACGGAGGTCGGCTCGTCGTGTGCCCTGACTCCATCAAATACTGGCGCGAGAAGTACCTTCTGGTGCGCAGTCCGGAGGCCTGGCCCATTCCCGCGAGTTGGGTGGAGGGTGTGCCGAAGAAAGTGAAGGCGCTGCCAACACTTCGGCCCGAAGAAGAGGAGGCTGTACGGGTACTCCTGGGTCGGCCAAAGCTAGACTGGAAGGACTTGACCGATGACGTCCTGTTCGGGGGAGGGCTCGTTCATGCCGACCCCAGTACGCGGCTTTCTTTATTTATTATTGTTACTTTACTTTGTGCGCTTTTATTTTTCATAGCTTGTTCCGAACTAACAGACTTATCTTATGGCGCAGAGTCCATGGATTATCAGGCGGTGCTGGCGCTGAGGGCAGGCCTCGCCAACAAGGCGCCGAAGAAGAGGAAGAGGGTGGCCTCGAAGTTGCCGACGTCAAAGGCTCCGAAGCTTGCCGAGGCAGCTGACGAGGTGGAGATCTTGGAGAACCCGGCTTCCGACGCCGTGGTCGCTTCGTTGTCGACCAAGGTCGGTGAGTTTCCCGTCGTCGCCGCCCTCAACATGCCTACGCCACCGCTGTCGAAGGCGGCGGAGGAGCTCTTGACCGAGACCCACAAAAGGATCCACGTCCCGGACTGGCAGGTTCGGAAGCACGATGGGTTCCTCGGCAATTCCCTGGCGAGCATGGAGGCCATCAAGCACCTCGCCACGCCGAAGGATCGGGCGGCCATGGAGGCCGGACGGGAGGGAGACGACGTTATCGAGATAGCGCGCTCGGCGGTATCGGTAAGCGTCATATCTACCCCCTCTTTTTTATGCCGACCTTTTCAAGTTGAAATTTTCGTGACTCCCTTGATTTTTAATTGTAGATCGTCGTACACTTCGGGCACCTCACCGAGAGGATGGCGGCCCAGGAGAAGGAGATGAAGAAGGAATCCGACCAAGCTCGGAAGGAGAAGGCCCGGATTCAGACCGAGCTCGACAAGCTCGAGCTGAACTTCGAGGCCAAGTCGGCGAGGGTCAACTACCTCGAGGACAGGGTCACGACGCTGGAGGGCCAACTCCGTCAGCAAAAGGAGGAGGCGGCCAAGCAGTTGGCCGAGGCGGCCGAGGCCCAAGCGGCGGCGGTGAAGAAGGCGGAGGATGCGACCATGGAGAAGGCGCAGAGCTTCCTCGCCCAAAACATGGCCAAGGCCTTCGCCGACGCTCTCGCCCGGGTGAAGGAGGCCTATCCCTCCGTGGACTGCTCGGGTTGGAGGTTGTTCCCGGGGTACGTCGAAGGCTTTGACCCCGAATCGGAGGGGGAAGAAGAAGAGGAGGAGGAGAGGGGCGACGACGAGCCTTTGGTCGATCCCCCCGCCAGAGCTCAGGGGTCGGTGGTTACCCCCTTGGCGACGGTTGCCCCTTCGGAGGCGTCGCCCTCGACCCCCTCTCGCCGCCCCGGGAAAGAGGTCGCGCCCTGACTCCGTCTGTTCTCTTTTTTTTCTTTTGTTTTTTTGTTGTTTTTGTCGTGTAACGCCTAATAGCGGACTGGCCACCGCTACTTTTTTGAAATGAATGAAAAACTTCAACTTTTTGGGCTCGGCTTTGTGTACTTGTCTGTTGTCTGTTGAGTGCTCGAGCATTTGTTCAAAAGAACCCCCGAAGTCTAGGACTTAGACAATATCTGGATTTTTGTTGCTTGTTTGCATTTCTTTTCAGCTCGTTCTGGTAGCCCAAGAGATCGAGCGTACAGGGTCGGATGCCAAGGTTCGAGCCGAGGCAGGCCTCGGGGCGACAAGGTTGAGTCTGGCGAAGTGTAGAGAGCGACTTTACGAAGTCGAGCTAGGACTGCGCCGAGCCGAAACCGAGCGAGGCCAGCTTCAGCTTATCTTAGGGCAGCGGGACAGCGATATTCGACGTCTGGAAGGCAGGATTGCCGAGATGACCGCCTCGGGTGAGGGCGAGGCTTCGCCAGCTGCCTTCACTAGTAGTCTTCGGACCAAGTGCTTTCGCCACACACTGTCAAAGGTAACGGCGGAAAGGGACGACCTGCTTTCGGAGATTCAGCACTTGCAAACTACGGAGACTAAGCTTCGGACGGAAGGAGAGGAGCTGACGACTAAGGTGGCCAAGCTTACGGCCGAACGAGATGAATTGGCGGCCGAAGTCGATGTGTTGAAGAGAGCCACTGTTGATAGGAGCATCGAAGTCACCCATCTTCGTCATCTCATCGCGAGTCACGTAGGCGTTCCGAGCTCGGCGGTACCGGCTTGCTTCGAGGCCGAGGCGCAAGATGGCTCGTTGAGGGGTCGGATCTCCGAACTGGAAGCAGAGGTAGCTCGCCTCAGGCCGCGTTCGGGGCCAATCAATGTGAGGAGCACTTCATGTACCCGAGCGGAGAGCGAGCGTGGCATCACCTTTTACGAGATGGCGACCCGTGCGCGCCTCGGTCATCCGAGCCCGGGGGACGCACAGAGTTCAGTGGCAATTTCGTCAAGCGGCGCATCCGTCGGCGTAGCTGCCAGAAGTAGTGCCGAGGACACGTCCCAGCTCGCTGGTCTGGGATCGGGTTCTGGAGGCAAACGTCGTCGACCTCAAGTGTCTCTGAAGAGGAGCATCCCTGCGCCTCGAAGGCGTTGATGGCTCCGAGTTTAGTGTCTTGTAATCTGCGCTTTTCAGTTCCTTGTAATCTTTAGTATCTTGTAATCTTGATGTATGTAAGGGTTGCTTCTAATAAAATTGGAATCGATTTAATTGTCGTCGTATCGTGGTTGCCCAATTTTTCTTCTAGTTGTGGGGTCGTGGGACCGAGGTTTGAGACTTGGTGTTTTTGATTGGTCTAGACTGCCGAACTCGAGCCTGTAATACGATCGGTGTCGAGAACGCTCGGGACGGGTGCCGAACCCAAACCCGGAATAAGGTCGGTGGCAAGAATGCTCGGAGCTGGCACCGAGGCTTCAGACTTGGAAATTTTTGGAGATCTTGACTGCCGAACTCACGCGTGTAAGACGGTCGGTGTCAAGAACGCTCGGAGCTGGTGCCGAGGCTTCAGACTTGGAAAATTTTTTGGAGATCTTGACTGCCGAACTCATGCGTGCAAAACGGTCGGTGTCAAGAACGCTCGGAGCTGGTGCCGGAGTCCGTACCATTCAATGGCTTTGGGAGCAGTTCCGAATGGCGAGCTACTTCTAGATCGCTTGGAAGCGAACTTGCGAAGTAGAATCGAACCAAGCGTTGGACTCCGGAGCCATCGTAAGATTAAGGGCGTGGGAGCAATTCCGAATGGCGAACTACCCCTAGCTCGCTTAGGAGCGAACTTGCGGAGTAGAGTCGAACCAAGTGTTGGACTCCGTACCATTCAACGGCTTTGGGAGCAATTCCGAATGGCGAACTACTTCTAGATCGCTTGGAAGCGAACTTGCGAAGTAGAATCGAGCCAAGTGTTGGACTCCGGAGCCATCGTAAGATTAAGGGCGTGGGAGCAATTCCGAATGGCGAACTACCCCTAGCTCGCGTAGGAGCGAACTTGCGGAGTAGAGTCGAACCAAGTGTTGGACTCCGTACCATTCAACGGCTTTGGGAGCAATTCCGAATGGCGAACTACTTCTAGATCGCTTGGAAGCGAACTTGCGAAGTAGAATCGAGCCAAGTGTTGGACTCCGGAACCATCGTTAGATTAAGGGCGTGGGAGCAATTCCGAATGGCGAACTACCCCTAGCTCGCTTAGGAGCGAACTTGCGGAGTAGAGTCGAACCAAGTGTTGGACTCCGTACCATTCAACGGCTTTGGGAGCAATTCCGAATGGCGAACTACTTCTAGATCGCTTGGAAGCGAACTTGCGAAGTAGAATCGAGCCAAGTGTTGGACTCCGGAGCCATCGTAAGATTAAGGGCGTGGGAGCAATTCCGAATGGCGAACTATCCCTAGCTCGCTTAGGAGCGAACTTGCGGAGTAGAGTCGAACCAAGTGTTGGACTCCGTACCATTCAACGGCTTTGGGAGCAATTCCGAATGGCGAACTACTTCTAGATCGCTTGGAAGCAAACTTGCGAAGTAGAATCAAGCCAAGTGTTGGACTCCGGAACCATCGTTAGATTAAGGGCGTGGGAGCAATTCCGAATGGCGAACTACCCCTAGCTCGCTTAGGAGCGAACTTGCGGAGTAGAGTCGAACCAAGTGTTGGACTCCGTACCATTCAACGGCTTTGGGAGCAATTCCGAATGGCGAACTACTACTAGATCGCTTGGAAGCGAACTTGCGAAGTAGAATCGAGCCAAGTGTTGGACTCCGGAACCATCGTTAATTCAGAGAGTTAAAAGCAGAGAGATGTAGTAGCAGTGAAAATATGAAAAAACTTTATTTATTAATATCTAATGATCGGCTGCTTCTAAAGTTGCGAGCCGTTATTACAATGAAGAAATAAAAGAAAAATTACTACTAGTAAAAGGAAGGGGAAGGTTCGACATCTCGAGTTACTTAGAGAGGCGTAGGTGCCTTCTCTTGGTATTTCATAAGATGGTCGGCATTCCAAGTCCTGGGAATTTCTCTGCCTTCGAGATCTTCTAGCTTGTATGTGCCGGGGCGGATCACTTTTAAGATTTTGTATGGTCCTTCCCAGTTCGGGGCCAGTTTGCTTTTCTGTCCGGGGAACGAGATGGCCAATTTTCGGAGGACGAGATCCCCTTCTTTGAGATCCGTTGGGCGGACCCTTTTGTTGTATGCTAGCTCGATCCTCCTTCGGTAAGCTTGCTGGCGTATGGCCGCTCTCTCTCTGATTTCATCTATCAGATCCAAACTCGCTCTGAGCTCTCTAGCGTTCTGTTTTTCTTCATAAGCTATCAGACGAGGAGAGGGTATCCCGACTTCCAGGGGGATGATGGCCTCGGCCCCATAGGTGAGATTGAATGGGCTCTCGCCTGTTGGGGTCCGCTTGGTGGTACGGTGATTCCAGAGTACGTTCGGTAGCTGATCGACCCACAGTCCTTTGGAATATTTGTCTAATCTCTTCTTGATGCCCGAGAGAATCTGTCGGTTGGCATTCTCCGCTTGGCCATTCGACTGAGGATGGGAGACGGAGGAGAATCGATGTTGTATGGAGAGGTCCTCACATAAGGCTCGAAAGGCGGCCCCAGTAAACTGTGTTCCATTATCCGTGACTATGACTCGGGGAACGCCGAACCGGCAAATCACATTTTTCCAGAAGAATTGAACGACCCTATGCTCGGTGATCGTAGCCAGGGGCTCGGCTTCTATCCATTTAGAGAAATAGTCGACTGCCACGACTAGGAACTTTAGCTGCCCGGGGGCTGGAGGAAATGGTCCTAGTAAATCCATCCCCCACATAGCGAAGGGAATCGGACTTGATAGGGAGGTTAGCGGTGCTTGTGGAAGGCGTCGGATGTCTGCATACTTTTGACAGGAGCTGCATTGCCGAACGTGTCGTTCGGCGTCCCGTAGGAGAGTGGGCCAGTAATATCCATAGTTCAACACTTTGCGCGCTAGAGCCCTGGACCCAGAATGAGCTCCGCCGATGCCCTCATGGAGTTCCTGCAGGGCGTAGTCGGCTTGGCTGGGGGAAAGGCACCTTAGGTAAGGTCGACCATCCACCTGGGTGAAGGAGCGTTTATATAAGATGCCTTCGATCAAAGTGAAACGCTCGGCTCGGGTCCTGATTCTTCGTGCTTCCTTTGGATCTTCAGGGAGGAGTCCGTCCTTTAAGAATTCGACAATGGGCTTCATCCAATTGTCTTCGAGGAGGACGGGCAATGCCTCAACGGAGTCTGGTGCTTCGTCCTCTATGCTCGGCTTCAGGAGGACTTCTATCAATACGGTCCGTTCCAGACCTTGAAGGGAAGAGGAGGCCAACTTGGATAAGGCGTCGGCCTGTGCATTTTCTTCTCGGGGGATCCTTCGGATGAGAGCCTCGTCAAACAGCGCCATGAGGCTCTTTACTTTGGCCAAGTATTTGACCATTCTATCATCGCGGGCTTCATACTCGCCGAGGACTTGATTGACGATCAACTGAGAGTCACTGAAGATCTGTAGCCGTTGTGCCCCCGCATTCCGGGCCATTCGAAGTCCAGCTATTAGTGCCTCGTATTCGGCCTCGTTGTTCGAGGCTTTGAAGTTTATACGGAGGGAATATTGGAGGACAAAGTCATCTGGGCCTGCCAGGATGACCCCTGCTCCGCTTCCTTCGTTGCAAGAGGATCCGTCGACATAGACCGTCCATACAGGTGGTCCCTTTATCGCTTGTTCGGAGTCGGGGATAGTCGTTTCCACTATGAATTCGGCTAGTGCCTGAGCCTTGATCGCGGTCCGAGGCCGATAGGTTACATCGTGTTGACTCAGCTCGATCGACCACTTCATGAGGCGGCCGGAAGTCTCAGGCTTGTGAAGGACCTGTTTCAACGGCTGGTCGGTAAGGACGACCACCGAATGGGACTGGAAGTAGGGTCGGAGTTTTCTCGCGGCCATTACCAGGGCATAGGCTATTTTTTCAATCTTCGGGTACCGGAGCTCGGCGTCCCGGAGCACTTTGCTGACATAATATATGGGCCTCTGAGCCCTTTCTTCTTCTCTGACCAAAATCGCACTGAGCGTCTGTTCGGAAGCTGCAAGGTAGAGGTAGAGCGGTTCGCCGGGTACTGGTTTGCTAAGGAGAGGGGGATTGACGAGGTAAGCTTTAAGCTGGTCGAAGGAGTCTTGTTGCTGCTGCCCCCACTCGAATCCTTTAGCCCCCCTGAGGGCTTTGAAGAACGGGAGGCACTTCTCCCCGGACTTCGACAGGAAGCGCCCTATGGCGGCTATGCGACCAGTCAATCTCTGAACTTCTTTAACATTTCTGGGAGGGGCCATGTCCAATATGGCCTTGATCTTTTCCGGATTCGCTTCAATTCCTCGTTGGCTAACCATGAAGCCGAGGAACTTGCCTGATGAGACGCCGAACGCACACTTGTTCGGGTTGAGTCTCATATTGTGCTTCCTCAAGACATCAAACGCTTCTTGGAGGTCTGCTACATGATCAACGCCTCGGATGCTTTTTACAAGCATGTCATCGACGTACACTTCCATGTTCCGGCCGATCTGGGCCTGGAAAACCTTGTTGACGAGGCGTTGGTATGTTGCCCCTGCGTTCTTTAGGCCGAATGGCATGACTCTGTAGCAATAAAGGCCTTGATCGGTCACAAAAGATGTCTTGGGGATATCCGGCGGGAACATCCTTATCTGATTGTAACCCGAGAAAGCGTCCATGAAGCTTAGGAGCTCATGTCCCGAGGTTGCGTCAATCAGAGTGTCGATGCTCGGCAGAGGGAAGGGATCTTTAGGGCAGGCCTTGTTGAGGTCGGTGAAATCGATGCAAATTCTCCAAGTCCCATTGGACTTCTTCACCATTACTACGTTTGACAACCACTCAGGATAGTTTACTTCCTGTATAAATTGGGCCTTTAACAACTTGTCTACCTCTTCTTTGATGGCGAGCTGACGCTCGGGGGCGAACTTGCGTCTCTTTTGCTGGACTGGTTTGGATCCCGGATCGACGCTCAAGCGGTGGACTAAGAGTTCTTCAGAGATACCAGGCATATCTGCTGCGGACCACGCGAAGAGGTCTTGATTGGCTCGAATACATTTCACAATATCTGAGTATAGGGCGGACGGGAGGGTCTTGCTTACGAAGAACTTGCGGGTCGGCTCTTGTTCGTCGAAGAGTACCTCCTCCAGTTCATCCACCGGCTCGGAGGTCGGTCTTGCAGTGTCTTGAGGAATTTCCAGAGTCTCTAAGGAGAGGACGGGCCCAAGGGTTGAGGTCATGTAGCATTTCCGGGCCTGCTCCTGATTTCCCCTTACTTCCCCGACCCCGGACCGGGTGGGAAACTTCATCTTCAGATGGTATGCTGAGGGGACAGCTTCTAGAGCTGCGAGGCCTGGCCGACCCAAAATGACGTTGTAGGCAGCGGGAACATCCACCACCATGAAGTCCATCGGTTCTGTCCGGATGGTAGGAGTTTGACTGGCAGTTACATCGAGGGTGATTACCCCTTCAATAGTTACCGGTACCCCTGTGAACCCATGGAGAGTGTAGCCGGCGGGCTTGAGTCTGTCTCTGGAGAGCTTTAGGCCTTTAAAAGCGGAGAGGAAGAGGATGTTGACGGAGCTGCCGTTGTCTACTAAGATCCTTTCCACCTTGAAATTTGCCATGTGGAGGCTAATGACGAGTGCGTCACAATGCGGGGTCCGAATTCCCTCGAGATTTTCATCGGAGAATGTGACTGGCACTCCGAGTCCTTTGGGAGGAGGGTGGCTCGGACCGAGTTGACTTCTCTTATAAAGGCTTTCCGAGAGGAGTTCGAGGAGCCCCCCATTGGGCCCCCGTGGATGAGGTGGAGGACTCGTTCTTCCTCGAAATCTGGCGTCTCTTCTCTTTCCGGACGCTTGTTAGCCCCCCGAGGCGGAGGAGGAAGTTCCGCTTGGTCTTTTCTCACAAACCTGGTCAGTTGCCCTCTCTGGATAAGGGCTTCGATCTCGTTTTTCAGGGCACGGCAATCGTTGGTATCATGACCATGGTCTCGGTGATAGCGGCACCACTTCTCTTTATCTCTTCTCTTTGCCGGGGTGTTCATCCTCGGAGCAGGGGGTAAGACTCCCTCTTTTTCAATTTCCATGAAGATGGTGGAGATGTTAGTAGTGAGGGGAGTGAATTTTTCAAATCTAGGAGGTCGGCGCTGGCCGGCATTATCTTTCTGGAGCTTCCTGGCCCCTTCTTCTTCCGCCCCCTTCCTCTTAAATCCGGAGGTAGAACCCTCCCGGTGGGGTTGTTGCTCGGCCTCTTCGGCCCGGATGTACTTTTCAGTGCGAAGGAGTAGGTCGGAAAAGTCATGAGGTGGTTTCTTGGCGAGGGAGGAGCGGAGGTTGGAATTGAGGACATTGGATTGAAATGCTACCGTAGCGACCGACTGGTCCAGAGATGCTATGGTTCGGGCTTCAGCTGTGAACCACTTCACATAATCTCTCAGCTTTTCCCCCTTCTTCTGGTGAAGGTGCAAGAGGGAGATGCTGGTCTTCTCCGCCCTTCGGCTGCTCACGAAGTGCGTGATGAAGAGGGTTTCGAACTGTTCGAAAGAGAATATCGAGGCAGGGGTAAGGCGTGAGTACCACTCCCGAGCCGGGCCCTTTAGAGTCACGGGGAAGGTTTTGCAGAGGAGGGCGTCTGAAGCTTGGTGAAGGAGCATGAGAGTCTTAAAACTCTCTATGTGGTCAACTGGGTCAGTCTCACCAGTGTAAATCTCGAACTGGGGAGGTTTGAATCCGAACGGCACAGGTGCATCCACTATGGTCCGGGAGAAAGGGGGTCGGCTAGGACGTAAGGTCCTCCCCCTGAGCTCCTCTTCTCGGTTCATCTGACCCAGGCGCCTTTCCACTTCATGAAGACGGCGATTCATGGTGTCATCCCTCCGGCGGTAGTCTGCCGAGCCCCGGGACTCGTCTTCGTAAGAGGGAGAGCGAGGGCTGTGGCGATGGTAACTTCGGGAACGACGAGGACTTGGGGTACGCCGGGAATTGGTAGGCGCAGGTCGAGGAGAGGGGGACCGTCGGCGAGGGCTTCGGACCAGAGGAGGGGACGGGGCCTTCGGCTCATTAGGGTTTTGACGGAGGTTGAGAGCCTGTTGTACCATTGCTTGGAACTGCTGGAACTCGGCACGGGTGATTGGTGCCTCATTGTTCCTAGGCTGCTGCCGACCTGCGGGAGAGTGCCTCCTTCGGTAATGATCGGGGGAGTCCTTTCTCCCTCTTCGGATGGGGGACCTCCTGTGCTCTCGGTGACGGGGGGATCGCTCTTGCTGGCGGGAGGCTTCCCCCCCGAGCCCGCTTTTCATCCAGATGACGACGGAGGTCATCATTTTCCGGGCGTTTGGGAGGGGCATTGTGGCGACCAGAGGCTCGGAGATGATGGGAGGCCATGGAGGCACTGGAGGCGTTGTGGAGGGAGAGGTTCTCTTGGTGAAGAGGCTGTTTCTGAGGGTTAGGACCCTTTGGATCAGGAGGTGGAGGGTTCCGTTGGAGCGGCTCTTCCATGGTAGGGGGAAGTTGCCCTTGTTGCTGAGCGGGATCAGGAAGGACTTCTTGCTGGTCAGGGTTGGGCACTCGATTAGACCCTCTTGACCTAACTTTGCGAGGCGGCATGGCTGGAGAAGACCTGTTCTCGAGGAAGAGGAGAGGTTTCTATTCGTTAGTTTCCCACAGACGGCGCCAATCTGTTGCCGCTAAATTTGGTGTGGGGGCAAACAGATAGAACTTGTGGATTCTTGGGGAAACTGAATAGAAGAACCTGTGTACCTGTTCCGTCGGACCTCGATCGTCGTTCCCGCCGTGCACCTGCAAAAAGTACGAGACACCGGGGTTGTTCCCGGCGACGCACCCTCCGACGCTCAAGTCAGTAATCTGAAAGACTATGAAAGAGCGCAAAAACTGGTGAAAGATTGATTACCTCTTAATGGAGATGGGAGGGGGGTATTTATAGGCGTCTTAGAGAACCATTTGGGGATGTAATCCGCGTGGCCTGATATAGAATAATCTCCTTATAAACAGATTAGGAATGTCATCTGATAAGGTATATTCTGGTAATCAGATAAGGAATTTAATCCCCAAATCCCAGTGAAAAGATTGACGTTCATCAGGACCGTTGATCAAGATTGGTCAGGGATCCTGATTTTATCTTGTTGGGTGAGGTGTGTAGCGGGTTAAAACCCGCACCCTCTTGTTAGCGGATCCATTCGTGGATTATTGGGTCCCCGGGGAGGAGATCCAATACCCATTTTGGACTCTTTTGTAGAGAAATTACCGTTTTACCCTCGGGCTTCAAGATTTGTGCCTGATTTGGACGGCTCCGATTAAACCCCATTTTTAGCCATATCAGATACATGTGAGACAGATTGTGTGGAGACAATTTTTTTGAGGTTAAAGGTGGAATAACATCACCCTATTTTATTGAAATTAATAATTGTGTGGAGACAATTACCCAATAAAGTTTTAATTTTGTATACATGTTCCTAGTTCCTAGTTGTTTTCATCAAATTTAACTGAACCTACGTACTGTGTTAGAATTTGGGGCCACCCAAACGCTGTATTATCCTTGGTAGTTAGTTTTGATAGGGACCTAGGGAGCAAAATAATGTGTCATATTAATAATTGGTTGGCAACATTCATTCAATGCATTTGATCCAAACCAAATGTATACTCTAAATTAAGAATCGAATTTCCTGCATCTCAGAAAAAAAAAAAAAACTTCTTAGAGCATCCACAACAGTTTCTTTCAAGTATGATAAAATGGCAATTTGAGAAATAGCATATAGTGAGTGTGCGCATACTGGTTGTTTGCTATAATTTGAAAAAATTAAAAAATATATATAAAACATGTTGTTCCGTCCAAAATATTTTTTTTTTTAATTTTTAGTAAAATTAAAATAATGTTAGTTATTAGATAGTAATTAGTTAATTAATTAGTGATTAAAATAATACTAAACCATTATTAAATTAAATATAAAATGTGATTAGTGCCTAAAATAATGGGTTAGGGATGTGGCCCATGGTGACATCTCTCAAACATGACATGTTGTCCGTTTCTCACATTTTTTAGATCGGACTGGACAACATGTTCCGTCAATGTCTGTACCATTTTTTTGAAACAACATGTACTGTCCGATCTTTTTTTTTTAAATAATAAAAATAAACGGGAAGAGACAACTTGTTTTGTCCGATCCTATTAAAAATAAATAAAATAATAGGGATTAAAAAATATGTTCCGTCCCTTATATTTTGAGAATCCGCAAAAAATTTCACAAATATGAGATTCAACTGTAGCGACTTTGCAAAAATTATGGCAAAATAACAAACTGAGTGTTGTTTTGTCATTTTTTGGTAAAAAGGCAAATATAGCATACCGTTGTGGATGCCCTTAACTACTCCTATTAAATATTGAAAGAAAAAAAAAAAATTCTCCTAACATCATCTTTTAAGAAAAAAAATACTCCGCAACATTTTATAGTAATTTGATTCATTTGTGTTCAAACTTACTTTAATCCACTTGACTTTAAAAGTTGAAGGGTGATTTTTTAAAACAACAAATTTGATGATTGTTTTCCACGAAAATCAGATTGTTGAGAGATATTTTTCACAGAAAGTGAAATTGTTAAAGAATATTAACAAACAAACTCTAACTTTGTAGCTATATAAACACGTATAATACGTGTCCAAATTATATCCAACAAATATAAATATGCAACGCATGTGTAGCCCAAATCAAAACAGTCAAATATAAATTATTTTTTTCTTATTCGATATATATTCATTTAATTTGATGACTTTACTTTTTTTTAAACATACATCGCACGTACATTATACTAGTATATTTAGGTCAAATGAGAAGGTTAACACAACAAGTTTTCATTTGATTTTTTTAAAAAAATTGTGGACAATAAAGAACTAAGGAAGAACACCTCCTATGGCATTGTGTTTAAAATATGTTATTCTCTCTTTATAAGCAATTTTGTATTCTGATGTTTGGAATTTTGTTGTTGTTTTAAAGCATACAAAGCAATACCAATTAAGTTGGTGGTTTGCTTGATAGGGAATTAAGGAGCAATATAAGGAACTGTCCTGATGTGTTGATTATGTTTAATGCAACTAATTCGGTTGGACTCAACTATAACAATAACTAATCTCTCACTGACAAAGGTGGGTCCTAACCATAGGTCATCATAGATATACCGATATGTCGAGGGCTAACAGTACCTCGTGCAAAACAGCCTTTTAAGACATTCTAAAAAAAAGATGAGTTTTTGATTTTGGTGTACAAATTGCAGAAACCGCAGTTAGTGTCTACGTGCTGTTATCTTTTAACCAGGTTATCCAATTACAGCCACACAAAAATAGCATTTTGAATCTTATCCAAGTCGACGAAAATTATCTTTTGCTCAATTTTTTCTTCTTTTCTTTCTGCAGCATCTTTTTATTCTAATAATTAATCTTAATCAACTAATACATAAGTAATTTTTTTTTTTTTTGATATATCGGATAGAGCCAAACGGCTCCAGCCATAAAAAAATATATTAATCAATAAAAGCAGTTAAGGTACAAACAAATAACCAAAGGCTTTACAAGTTGTAAAACAGAAATAAGCATACAAAAAGGAAATCAAAAAATGGCTGAATAAGCCAGCAAAACAGGGTTCTGCGCAAGAACAGGAGCACCACTCCGATCGGCCAGGAAAAACAATAAACTAGTGGAGCCAAACCAACTTGTTGCATCCGAGAAAGAGCAGGACCTAAGCGACTGAGCCATGAAACAGGAGGTCAAACCTCCCCACACGAAGACATCCAACTCCACTAGCAGTCCAAGAGAACTGTAGCGGCACAACGGAGGCAACGCACTGCCTACACCAAGGATGTCAAAGAGAAGCCAAGACTCAACTGTGCGCACGCTGATGCGCTGACACAGAAGCTACTTTCCTCGCAAGAATACGAGCACTCACTCGAATCTGCAAATGATTAAGGACTTTCTTATTGTATCTCCGCTTGACGGGGGGAGGGGCAACCTCCATCGAAAGGGGCGAAAAGGCCGCATGGTCAGATGATGAAGCTTCGATTATGATAGGGCATGAAGGGGAAAAGAGAATACTGGGAGCGGCCGTTGAGGCAATAGGGATGGAATTGGTAATGTCGGCACAACGGGGGAAAGAGGATTCATCAAGACTCCGAGAAGACTTAAGGGAAAGGGAGTGCAGGATATGTGTAAACTCCATCAGGAGCTGATTGAGCCACGAATGAACTCCTAAGTATTGATACCAAGAGAATAAGCATCTTGGATAATGAAAAGAGAACGTAGATCCTTTGGGAGAAGAAATCTTCAAGCCGTAGGGAGAGTAAAAAAATAGAGAAGGGGCCTTAAACTTAACAATAGCCCTGTCAAGATGAACTTGCACTTGGGGGTCAGAAATGCGGCAGTGTAGAGCGTGCCCCCTCGTACAACGAGGCCACGAAAGAGAAGAGAAATAGGATTTAAACAAATCCGAATTATAATCCAGATTCCAACACAACGAAGGTGCCACTGAGTTAGAACGGGGACAAGCCTTGTAAGAACCCAAACGAGGGTAAGAGACAAGTTTCGTATAAAAAAGTTGCTATATTAGGAGGTAGAAGAGTAGCAAGAGAATCACGATAGGGAGAGATAGAAGTAGAGATGATCGTAGCCGGCAGAGAAACAACAACAGAGGAGTGGAGGTCCTTTCCAGTATCAACACTGAACTTTCTAGCCAAGCAAGCATGAAGCTTGCGCTTTAATAGGGGATAGTTAAGAAAGGGGAGGAGTTTGGCCGGTAAGGGATGACCTCTGGGAAAACCAAGGAGTTTTTGAAGGGAGAAGCATCGACTGCGAGAGTGACCAGACTTATCACAGAAAAAGCACTTCATTTTATTCACGCACTCACGTTTAAAATGTCCAGGAAGGAAGCACCTGAAGCAGACCCGATGAGGGTCGGGCCTAGAGGAGAAGGGGAATTAGGGAAAATGGGAGAGCACCGAGAGTGTTCGATGTTATCCAAAGGAGGAGGAGAAAAATCCCATTTCAAATCCTGAGCCGTTTCAGAACAGTAAGAACGAGTTTCGAACTCGATGAGATTCATGGTTGAAGCCAACCCATGTGAGGCTCAGAGCAACAGAGGAAAGGACTAGACAATGGTACCACTTACAGTACAGATCCAATCCCACCAAAACAACACTATCAAAGAGCAAAACAGCGCCGCTCAAAGAGGGGTAACAACACCCACCACAAAGGGAGAAAAAAATGGTGAAAAAATTGAATCCGAAAGGATAAACAGAACGACCGAACTTGAACAAGCTCTTGGTCAGAGCACAGTAAGGAGCTTAATAAACCACTGACTGTATCGATCCCCAGGAAAAGGGGAGCGCAATGCTAGAAGAAACAATCGGTCAACCCGAAAGAAACTCAGCTCAGGGGAACCGACACAGCGCTCAGGGGGAGCAGCAAAGCACAAGTAAAGCCCCAACAACACACCCAAAACAACACAACTAGAATCTACAGCTAACGACTAAAGCTAACGAAAACTCACAGTGAGCGGTTATCAGGGAAGCCTGGATAGCTGCGGGGGGGAGCGACGCTGGCAGAAAAACCACCGAGAAGGGGATCTCCGTCGAGTGGAGAAAAGTCGACACCGGAGGGAGGCACAATAGGAAAGTCGACACCGGAGGGAGGCGCAGGAGAAAAGTCGATACCTGGATGCGGCGTGAACCAGTGATTGGTACTGGACGGAACTGAAGGCCGAGTCTTCAGTCCCTGGAGGCAGCCCAACAGGAGGATTGAAGGGAGATGACGGGATGCACCGTGTGGTGAGCGTGCTCTGCGAAAAGAGAGGGGGAAACCTACTTCCGGATGCGGCCAGCTTGAGGAAGATGACCACCAGCAACGGGCACTAGAGGACAGGAAAGTCCTCTCCGGTAACCGCCGAGACTGGAATGGATCGGCGATGACGCGCAAGGGGGCAAAACGAGGTCGAAGACGCTGTGACTTGATATGAAAAGGGTATGGAGAGCTCGGAGAGGAGAGGAGATTTAATGAATGGGGGGGAGGGAGAGGGTGACTAGGGACGCCGGATCTGGGCGTGGAGAGGAAGGATGATGAATTTTGAAAAAATCGCTTTCAAAATCGCTTTCAAAATAATAAGTATTTGTTAAATAGAAAATCTGGGTTTTAAAATCGCTTTCGTGGTTTTGGTTTCATATACAATGGAAGAAGACGAAGAAGACAAAGATGGCGAAGATATTTTCGAGCAGATAAATACTTTCGTTAACAATTTTTCATCTCCTTGGAGCATCCACAGTCGTGATTGTTAGAAAATGCATAAATGCATATTTTATATATAGCGTTTTGACAGTTTGGCGCAGTCGTCTAATGATATTTTATAGCAATTTAATTTTTTAAAAAAAAATCAGACAAAACTTGGCTTTGCGTTCCATGATTTTTAAGAATTTTTTATAACTTTTTATTAATTAAAAACATTTTTAAGTATATAAAAAAAAAGTGGGCCATCCTTGGATGCAATTCCTCTTTGTGTCCAAGAAGTGGGCAGATTGATATATGTTTTTAAATTCCATTGATATATGTAAACTCCTTCGCAATGCCTGGGAAGCCCAGGCCATCGAAGGTTTAGGGAATTCTCGCGGATTCCATGGTGTCCTGAATCTCCAACGCTGATGACACTATCATCTTCGCCAAACCTAATGCCCATTCGCTTCGGAACCTTAAGCTCCTTTATTGCTTTGAATTAGCCTCGGGGCTTTCTATCAATTTTCACAAATCTTCGGTTATTTGGTTGGGAGGATCTCCTAATCGCCAGAGTGAAATTGCCAATTTCTTTAATTGCCCCGTAGCGTCTTTCCCTATTATGTACCTGGGGATTCCCCTCGGGTGGGGTAAATTGCATAAATCTGACTGGTCCCCCATGATAGATAAGATTGAATCCAGGCTTTCGGTCTGGTCTGGGAAACTGCTATCCCGAGAAGGTAGACTTATTCTGCTTAATTCGGTTCTTTCATCCATTCCTCTATATATGATGTCCTTTTATTATCTACCCTCTTAGGTCATCAAAAGGATCGACCAGATCAGAAGTAACTTCTTCTGGTCTGGCGCATCCGTTTATAAGCCGGGTTCGCATTTGAGTAACTGGAAACTCATTTGCTCTTCCAAGGAAGCAGGAGGATTGGGGGTGCTAAATCTCAGACATCAGAATTTGGCACTCCTGGGTAAATGGCTTTGGAGGTTCCTTAAAGTTCAGGACCATCCTTGGATCGTGAGTATCAAATTTAGATACTTTGCGACAGATCAGTGGTGGAATTTCCCACCCACTGTCCACCGCAACGCTTCCCATTTTTGGAAGGGGGTATGGAAAGCGTCTGAGGCTTTCCATTGTGGTTTAACCCATGCCTGTCTTGACGGGTCCAAGGCTAAGTTCTGGACGGATCTCTGGATTGGTAACGCCAAACTTGCCACTGCTTTCCCTGATCTCTACCGGCTGGCTTCCAACCCACTAGCATCTGTTGTTGATTCTTTCATCCATACCAACTCGAATAGACAATGGGTAATCCCATTCTCGATCAATCTCCCTTTTCATTTAGTCCCTGTTCTTAATGATCTCATCTTTTCCCTTAACAACTACGTTTGGAAGGAAAAAGAAGATGTTTTCTGGAGATGGAACTCGTCAGGTATTTTTTCGGTTAAATCTTTCTATCACTTCCTTAACTATAGAGGTACCCTGTCCCCCTTTGCTGACTTCGTGTGGAAATCATGTGCCCCTCTTAAAGTGAAAATTCTTTCTTGGCTCGCTCTGAACAATAAGTTACTGACCGTCGAAATTCTCAACAAAAGGAACTTAGCGTGGGGACAATTATGCCCTTTGTGCTCTAACGGGCTAGAAACTGTGGACCATCTGTTTGTAGATTGCGACTTCACGCGGCCTCTTTGGAAGATTACTGTCCTGGCCTGGGAAGTGGCCGTTTTGCCTTCTAAGTTGTCCGTATGTTGGTCTAAGTTACCCCCCAACATCAAATTTCACAGATCGTGTAACGCCCCGAATTCCAAATACAACTGAATTCGAGAGTTCTACAGGATCTTTTCACTTCTTTCGTACAATTTTACAAGGAATTTAAAACTTTTATTTCAACAATAATTACATCAGAGTCTTTTACATCAATAAGCAGCGGAATCAGTAAAATACAATAATATTGAATGTACAATTATTACAACTTTAACATTTAAGTAATCAACAGCATCAATCATCTTTATATCTTCATGTAACTCCACATCCTGCATATAAAACTGTGGGCGCGTCAGTTGCTTACAACTGACGAAATATTATACACGGCCATCCTCTCTATGCCGGAAACAGTATAACGATTCTTAAATACTTTAGCAAACACAAACTTGATCACAAACAAAGCTACAAAGGGACTATCCTGTTGATGTCGTGTGGTGCGGTGCACTTAGTCCTTAATGCAGTTGTTTATATTATATGACACTAATGCACACTTGTTCGGATTCTATGCATCCCATACTACATAGGTCCGAGGGCAAGCCTCTTAAACGATCTTCATTTTAGTAGGGTTCAATCCCCCGCCATGACTTATTCTACTACTGTAATTCCAATGAGTATCCTAGATGAATCTATGAGTGCAAGCATGTATCCCGGCCCCTGGAGTAGAATTTCGCGCCATGTCTTGACTCGTCAAGCATGCCTTCTGCGATAATTCAGCCTCCTCCCTGAACACACTCCTCTTGCAGTCACCAAAACATCCCACAAGCGTGACTAGAGTCCGATCATTACTGAGTTGTGCCCGCGCCATGTCTTGACTCATCAAGCATGCATTCTGCGGCTCACATACCCGCACCGTACCCTAGCTCTCATACTCATGTTTTTCTCTCACCTTCATCACCTCCATGCTATGTATCTATCTGTAATTTCGGCAAGTGTCATAGACGTTCCATGATTACAAGCACGTGTCCAAGACCCTAGAGGGGAACCTCGCGCCACGTCTTGACTCATCAAGCATGCATTCTGCGATAGTTCAGCCTCCTCCCTGAACACGATCCTCTTGCAAGTCACCAAACATCCCACAAGCGTCGCCAGGATCCCGATCATTCTGGAGTATATTGCCCACGCCATGTCTTGACTCATCAAGCATGCATTCTGTGGATCACATCCGCATCGTAGACCCTAGGCTCCCATACTTATGTTTTTCGCTTACTTCCATCACAGCCTTACAATGTATTAATTATTAGAATCATGAATAAAAATCAAAGCTCTAGAGTTAGCCTCTCCACTCAACCGGACTTATTCATTTATTCAACATGACCAACCTTGGTCTCTCATTTCAAATTCATTTCATTCCATTGCCGGGGGAGACTTAGCTACTCTTGGTTTCAATTTACAATTCACAACTTCCAATTGAGCACTTTCAGCTCATAATTCATTTTAGAGTCTCACAGACTTTCTTTATCATGATCTTAGCCTTTCATATTCATTTAATTCTCAATCCTCATATATGATTCATTTCATGTAAATTCTCAATTCAACTATGATTCACTTCATATAAATTTATGCAGCAACAAATAGAGTTTACCAATATCCAGATTCACAATCTTTACCACAAACAATTCACAAGATTTCAGATATATCAAAAAGCACTCTGGACAGTCGACTGGGAACTCTACCAGTCGACTTATCCAGTCAAATCCAGCTATTCATAACCACTCGGGAGAGTCGACTGCTGCACACGGCAGTCGGCTGTTCCGCAGTGTTCCAATTTCAATTTAACTTCTCTGTCAATTTCATCTTCCATAACCTTGTGTGCATTTCACAATAAAACTCAATCAAATCTTTATAATCTCGTATTCAAACTTATTAACTTTCATTTGTCAAAACCAATTTCAAACTCAAGAACCAGGAAACAGTTCGGTTCAGTCGACTGGTGGCAGTATCAGTCGACTGTCCCGCAAATATCTTGAAAACTCAACATCAAATTTATGGCAGCATCAGTCGACTGTGAAAAATAGTCAGTCGACTGTCCTGCTGACAAAACCCAATTTTAACACTTACCAGTCGACTGTGGAAGTGAACAGTCGACTGTCAAAACAACAATTTGCATCTTTACATACACTTTTCGGCTTTTGAATCGATTGTACTTCCATATACAAAATATAATTTATTTCCAGAATATATTCCTTTTAAAACATTATCATATATATTATCAATTCCCAAGTTTCTCTTTTTCCAATCAAAAATGCATCAAAACATATTTTCCAAATAAACTACCTTCTTTTATCAAAATTTACTTTACAAAAATCTCTATACTTGTATAAATAACATTTTTGAGGTTATAAATCATACTTTTTGCCACATTTCGCATTATTCCAATAATGTCTCAATATGCATCAATTTCATACAATCACTTCAATTCTAGCAATTCAACTAGCAATCGTAACAAGCATAGCAATTTGCATTTACCATAATCGATTTCATGCAATCAATTTCAATTTCAACCAAGTAAGTCACATATCATCCATCATGCAAATTATATTCCTAAATTAGAAAGCATTTAAGAAACACCCACCTAAAAATAAAGATTTGTTACCCAAATGAACTCCTAGAATTAGGAGCTCCTAAAGAAAGCTCCAATTGCAATCCTCCTCGAAATCCGTGCACCAAAGCGAGCCTCCAAGCTCCACATTTCGGCAAGCATCCATCGTCAAGAGCATCTCCATCCCTACTCCATTCGGCAACAATAATGGCAATCTCCCATCTTCTTCCATATACACATACTATGCATGTACATATATATACATTCGTATATGTATATAGGCAAGTGGAATAGGTGATTTAGGTGGAGAATGGGAAAGGCTTTGCTGCCATTGGTTGGTTTCTTTCGGCATGGGCAGTAGAGAAGAGAGAAAGAGATGAGAGAATGAGAGATTGAGGGGGTGTTTTTATAAGAAAGTAGTAGGTAGTTATAGCAACCACCTCCTACATGAACTCCACTAACTCCACCTCTAAAACTTGTTTTCCCTCCCTCTTCAAAATCAAAACTCCAGAAATTTTCCTTCCTCTCTAATCAGCCCGGTCCCCAAAAATTTGTGTGCACATCGCACGTGTGCACGTGCACGTGCTTTGTGTACAAAACAATTTATTTATTCAATCTCTTTAAAACTACTATCTATATATGTAATAAATATATAAAATTAACTTAAAAATTATACTTTTCATGCACAATAAAAATAGACACTCACATTTTCATGAAAATTATTTTGAAGGAAGAACGCGCTTAGACACGTGCACCAAAACACGTGCGTCGCCCGTAAAATCTCAAAAATACAAAAATTGACTTTATGAACCGAAAAATATTTATAATCAATTGGAATGCAATAGAAAGTATATTTAATGTACATATTTGATAACATACTCAAACATACAGAAAACACGTGTATTGCACGTAGAAAACTTTATTTTAATAAAGATAGTCAAAAATTGAATTTTCGTTTACAAAATAAATTAAAACATGTTTATAAAAATAAATGATTGAAATTCATTGAAACTTTGCACGTAACAGTGGAATACCCAAAATCGACACGTGCATCGATAATACGTAAAAAGCACGTAAAACTCAAAGATTGAAATTTTGTATTTGAGTTGCCTCAAATGTGATTTTTAAGAATACAAGATTGTATAAATAATAGGAATTCAAAATACATATCAAAATGCGTTATGGATATGATCAGTAATAGTACAAAATGCACGTGCGTAACACCCGAGGGCAAAATTGTCAATTAAATTTTGCGGGGTGTTACACTCTCCCCCCCTTAGCACAGTTCCGTCCCCGGAACTCACTATGGTAAAGGCTGTATTTTGTACGCACCAAAGAAAATATCGTTATAACATATAGAAATCACAAACATCAAGAAGATACATATAGCATAAAAATAGGCAATGTGGAAAAATAAGACAAGAAATCTATCTAAGAAAATGTATGAGCATCAAAATTTTACAAAGACTAAACAAGAAAATTAGGAAAGTAGCATAAGAAAACAAATGCGACAGTAGAGGATAGTGCATTTTGAAAAGAATTTACGTACAAATTACTGTCAAGTAACCATTAGATAAAAATGATAAATAAACTTAGTCATTAATTGTGAAAATAATTTCGGAAAACAATGCAATAAAGAAAACATAGTTAATGGGTACTTTATAAATAGATTCAATACTAAAAATTCATCAATGTAATAATGGTAAAAGTTGCAAGCCAAATTGATATTATATGACAAAAACTAGCAATTTAACAGTTTGAGAAATATCTGAGAGGGTATATAGTAAAAGTATAGATAAAATAATTCTGTATACAAATTAGTATCATAAAATAATTTGTAAGGTAACTTTAATAATTATACATACAATTTAAAAATTAGGAATACATCGAAATACTTTCGAATTATTCAGTAGAGCGAGAAAACCAACTTACAAAATTACATACTCGCATAGGCGAAAAAGTATAGAGGTGAAATAAATAGCATGATATGAAAATTATAAATAATTTGTAGCAGTAAAACAAGACATCGTAGTAGTGAAAACGTGCTGTTGAAGGTAGTACGAAACTAGTTATATAAAAAGTATAGTCAATGAAAAAAAATGATTTTGTATATAAATTGATATCATAAAGTAATTTGTTAAGTAAATACAATAATCATATATGTATGATAACAATAAAAAGACAAAAATCCAAATAATTTCGATTTGTCAAGTAGACCAAGAAAATTAGCATACAAAATTATGTATATACATAGACGGAAATTATAAGGCAAAACAATAACATCATGGTCCAAAATTTATAAATGATGTGTAGGAGTAAAATAATATATTATGGTAGTAACGATGCAAAACTAATTATATAGAAGTGAATCATGAATTATAACAGAAGTATAATAAAATAAAACTGTTAGGTGAGTAGTCACCAAAATTTAAAATAGCAAAATACAATAAAGTTGTATGAAATACTAACTCACATAAAATACAAAGAAGACGGCAAGATAGTTGAGATTAAGCGGCAAATATACAAGTTTGATAAATATAACAATCAGTATAAACGGTATAATGCTAGGTTACAAAATATTATAAAATAGCTCAAGCTAGTACACAATGAAATAGTTATAAGTGAATACCACAGGAAAACAAGGTAGGGGTCTTCTAAGTATAATATTTCATTTTGGTTTAGGTTCGTCTCGCTGGTATCCAACAGCAGACTTGCCTATCTTGATCTCAAGTTGCATAATTGCTTCTACGATATCCGGTTGCAATTTGCCTTCTGGACACTCGGTTGCAAACTTTGCCTCCCCGACTTCCAGTTGCAGTTTGCCTCCAATGATGTCTAGTTGCATAATTGCCCTCTCGACATTAAGTTGCACCAAAAGCGGAAGATGGAAAGATGTAATCTCCCATGTATACTTAGATTAGATAAAGTATGGTGTTATGTTTGAAAATCAATGATGCAGAAAAAGATTTTACACAATGAAATATCAAAATAGGTGTATAAACGTAGATGGTACTAACCAGTAGTAATGAAAAATTATTTATAACACTAAAATAATGTAAAATATATGCACATGTTGGAAATAAATTTGAAAACAATAATGATGTAGTGTAGCAAATTAGGACATTAGACACAAACAATTATACATAAAAATAGTAATGTAATAATTGGAGGATGATGAAATTATATGTATAGTAAGTATTTTGAAATACATAACACATAAAAATTCAATGGAAAATATATGTAGTAATCAAGAATCTAAAGACAATTTAAAATTAGAGGATAGAGAAATAGCGAGTATATGCATCATATTAAGGAAACATAAATTACAAAATTTATAAATATAACAAAACAAATTTGTAGACAATATGTAATAACAATAATATCGAATGCAGACAATAAATCAAATTAGTATGTTGTATTTATACGGATAAAATATTTCAATCTAGTTAAAATATATTAAAGTATATGGGAAAATATAAGATACTGAAAGAATATCGTATCACAAATTCAAATCATGCAAAATGAATACACATAAGCAAGCAAAATTCAAAATGTAATGAAAATAATAGTTGTAGTATAAATTTAATAAAATACGTAAAGTGATAGTAGATATAGACGGATGAACATAAGCTGACATAAGACACGGAACACAAAACTTTAAGATTGAGAGACAATAAAAATAAGTTCAACAAAATCAAGACTAAGAAAAGTAGACAAAATACTAGGCATTAATATGATTTATTAGTATAGGAAAATATTTATTCGAAAAATATTAAATGTCGAAAAGTACTATGGTGAAAATCCACAAAAATAATTTGATGGGAAAAGTGTGTTTATGTGAAAAGTGTCATGAACGACGATTCAAAGCCAACCACGCTTCCACTGCGCCACTTTGATACCCAGAGAAAATGAGCTCGCATACAATCTCAGGTCAATGTATACGAGGAGAGCATCATGAATGAATGTAAATTCAATAACAACTTCCATTCATGACTCCAGCCATCCAATAAGGAAAGGAAACATCAGTCTATAGAGCAACACAAATGTAAATCACTTACATTTAAATCTCTATAAACTGAACTCACACTCTAATGTCCACTTCTAGGGTGTCGTTCCTTATAAATTTGTACTACTTAGAAGTGTGGCTCTGATACCACTTGTAACGCCCCGAATTCCAAATACAACTGAATTCGAGAGTTCTACAGGATCTTTTCACTTCTTTCGTACAATTTTACAAGGAATTTAAAACTTTTATTTCAACAATAATTACATCAGAGTCTTTTACATCAATAAGCAGCGGAATCAGTAAAATACAATAATATTGAATGTACAATTATTACAACTTTAACATTTAAGTAATCAACAGCATCAATCATCTTTATATCTTCATGTAACTCCACATCCTGCATATAAAACTGTGGGCGCGTCAGTTGCTTACAACTGACGAAATATTATACACGGCCATCCTCTCTATGCCGGAAACAGTATAACGATTCTTAAATACTTTAGCAAACACAAACTTGATCACAAACAAAGCTACAAAGGGACTATCCTGTTGATGTCGTGTGGTGCGGTGCACTTAGTCCTTAATGCAGTTGTTTATATTATATGACACTAATGCACACTTGTTCGGATTCTATGCATCCCATACTACATAGGTCCGAGGGCAAGCCTCTTAAACGATCTTCATTTTAGTAGGGTTCAATCCCCCGCCATGACTTATTCTACTACTGTAATTCCAATGAGTATCCTAGATGAATCTATGAGTGCAAGCATGTATCCCGGCCCCTGGAGTAGAATTTCGCGCCATGTCTTGACTCGTCAAGCATGCCTTCTGCGATAATTCAGCCTCCTCCCTGAACACACTCCTCTTGCAGTCACCAAAACATCCCACAAGCGTGACTAGAGTCCGATCATTACTGAGTTGTGCCCGCGCCATGTCTTGACTCATCAAGCATGCATTCTGCGGCTCACATACCCGCACCGTACCCTAGCTCTCATACTCATGTTTTTCTCTCACCTTCATCACCTCCATGCTATGTATCTATCTGTAATTTCGGCAAGTGTCATAGACGTTCCATGATTACAAGCACGTGTCCAAGACCCTAGAGGGGAACCTCGCGCCACGTCTTGACTCATCAAGCATGCATTCTGCGATAGTTCAGCCTCCTCCCTGAACACGATCCTCTTGCAAGTCACCAAACATCCCACAAGCGTCGCCAGGATCCCGATCATTCTGGAGTATATTGCCCACGCCATGTCTTGACTCATCAAGCATGCATTCTGTGGATCACATCCGCATCGTAGACCCTAGGCTCCCATACTTATGTTTTTCGCTTACTTCCATCACAGCCTTACAATGTATTAATTATTAGAATCATGAATAAAAATCAAAGCTCTAGAGTTAGCCTCTCCACTCAACCGGACTTATTCATTTATTCAACATGACCAACCTTGGTCTCTCATTTCAAATTCATTTCATTCCATTGCCGGGGGAGACTTAGCTACTCTTGGTTTCAATTTACAATTCACAACTTCCAATTGAGCACTTTCAGCTCATAATTCATTTTAGAGTCTCACAGACTTTCTTTATCATGATCTTAGCCTTTCATATTCATTTAATTCTCAATCCTCATATATGATTCATTTCATGTAAATTCTCAATTCAACTATGATTCACTTCATATAAATTTATGCAGCAACAAATAGAGTTTACCAATATCCAGATTCACAATCTTTACCACAAACAATTCACAAGATTTCAGATATATCAAAAAGCACTCTGGACAGTCGACTGGGAACTCTACCAGTCGACTTATCCAGTCAAATCCAGCTATTCATAACCACTCGGGAGAGTCGACTGCTGCACACGGCAGTCGGCTGTTCCGCAGTGTTCCAATTTCAATTTAACTTCTCTGTCAATTTCATCTTCCATAACCTTGTGTGCATTTCACAATAAAACTCAATCAAATCTTTATAATCTCGTATTCAAACTTATTAACTTTCATTTGTCAAAACCAATTTCAAACTCAAGAACCAGGAAACAGTTCGGTTCAGTCGACTGGTGGCAGTATCAGTCGACTGTCCCGCAAATATCTTGAAAACTCAACATCAAATTTATGGCAGCATCAGTCGACTGTGAAAAATAGTCAGTCGACTGTCCTGCTGACAAAACCCAATTTTAACACTTACCAGTCGACTGTGGAAGTGAACAGTCGACTGTCAAAACAACAATTTGCATCTTTACATACACTTTTCGGCTTTTGAATCGATTGTACTTCCATATACAAAATATAATTTATTTCCAGAATATATTCCTTTTAAAACATTATCATATATATTATCAATTCCCAAGTTTCTCTTTTTCCAATCAAAAATGCATCAAAACATATTTTCCAAATAAACTACCTTCTTTTATCAAAATTTACTTTACAAAAATCTCTATACTTGTATAAATAACATTTTTGAGGTTATAAATCATACTTTTTGCCACATTTCGCATTATTCCAATAATGTCTCAATATGCATCAATTTCATACAATCACTTCAATTCTAGCAATTCAACTAGCAATCGTAACAAGCATAGCAATTTGTATTTACCATAATCGATTTCATGCAATCAATTTCAATTTCAACCAAGTAAGTCACATATCATCCATCATGCAAATTATATTCCAAAATTAGAAAGCATTTAAGAAACACCCACCTAAAAATAAAGATTTGTTACCCAAATGAACTCCTAGAATTAGGAGCTCCTAAAGAAAGCTCCAATTGCAATCCTCCTCGAAATCCGTGCACCAAAGCGAGCCTCCAAGCTCCACATTTCGGCAAGCATCCATCGTCAAGAGCATCTCCATCCCTACTCCATTCGGCAACAATAATGGCAATCTCCCATCTTCTTCCATATACACATACTATGCATGTACATATATATACATTCGTATATGTATATAGGCAAGTGGAATAGGTGATTTAGGTGGAGAATGGGAAAGGCTTTGCTGCCATTGGTTGGTTTCTTTCGGCATGGGCAGTAGAGAAGAGAGAAAGAGATGAGAGAATGAGAGATTGAGGGGGTGTTTTTATAAGAAAGTAGTAGGTAGTTATAGCAACCACCTCCTACATGAACTCCACTAACTCCACCTCTAAAACTTGTTTTCCCTCCCTCTTCAAAATCAAAACTCCAGAAATTTTCCTTCCTCTCTAATCAGCCCGGTCCCCAAAAATTTGTGTGCACATCGCACGTGTGCACGTGCACGTGCTTTGTGTACAAAACAATTTATTTATTCAATCTCTTTAAAACTACTATCTATATATGTAATAAATATATAAAATTAACTTAAAAATTATACTTTTCATGCACAATAAAAATAGACACTCACATTTTCATGAAAATTATTTTGAAGGAAGAACGCGCTTAGACACGTGCACCAAAACACGTGCGTCGCCCGTAAAATCTCAAAAATACAAAAATTGACTTTATGAACCGAAAAATATTTATAATCAATTGGAATGCAATAGAAAGTATATTTAATGTACATATTTGATAACATACTCAAACATACAGAAAACACGTGTATTGCACGTAGAAAACTTTATTTTAATAAAGATAGTCAAAAATTGAATTTTCGTTTACAAAATAAATTAAAACATGTTTATAAAAATAAATGATTGAAATTCATTGAAACTTTGCACGTAACAGTGGAATACCCAAAATCGACACGTGCATCGATAATACGTAAAAAGCACGTAAAACTCAAAGATTGAAATTTTGTATTTGAGTTGCCTCAAATGTGATTTTTAAGAATACAAGATTGTATAAATAATAGGAATTCAAAATACATATCAAAATGCGTTATGGATATGATCAGTAATAGTACAAAATGCACGTGCGTAACACCCGAGGGCAAAATTGTCAATTAAATTTTGCGGGGTGTTACAGATCGTGGCACCTATCGTTTCAAATTATCGTGTGGATCACGTGGATGGAAAGAAATAAAAGAATTTTCCGTCATTTTGCCTCTTCTTCCCGAGCGATCATTGACGAATTTCTTTTCATCTTTAGTCTTTGGTCATCGACTTTAAAATTAGAAGATAAAGATCCTCTCCGCTTTGATAGATTGGAGAACGCGTTTCTATGCCTTCAAAACCTTGATGCTTTTTAAGTTTCTTTTTTTTTTTATCGATGGGTTCCTCATGTTTCGTGTTGCCTACATTTTCTTTGCCTCTAGCCTCTCCTTTATGCTTTTTCTCTATTATCAGCTTTACTTTACTTTCTCTATAACGCTGATTCGTCGTTGCACATTCTTGCAGGGTTAAGAAGTTTTTGGCGATAGTTCTTTTGAGCTTTTGCGGTTATTGCTCCGGGATGCTGTTGGAGGGTAGTAGGCTTATATGAGGGAGATTCGCTCTCCATCTTCCTCCTCTTTTGTTCTTTCTAGCGCTGTGTTTATGCCTCGGTATTTACCTTCTCTTTGTGTTTTCTTTTGTTCTTGTCATGGGTTTCATCTTCTATTAAGTTTGTGAATTAGTCCTCTCCTTATCTTTGGATCTGTTATGGATTATGTTGGATTGGCTATATTCAGATCGCTGTTATGGATTATATTAGTTTGGCTTTATTCTGTTCGCTGTGTCTTTTCTCTCTTCCCTGTTTGTTTTTGGGGATGACTGCTTTGGACTGCCGATCGGAAGTTTTGTTGGGGATGGACTTTATCCATCGTTTTTATTTTGATGTTGTTGAGAGTTTCTTTTCTCTCTCTCATGTATGTTTATTTTTCCTGCTGTATTGTCTCCTTGGTTGCTTGGAGTAGCTTCCCTGACTTTATGTTGGGTAGTTTTCACCTGATTGGGTCCTCCGCGGCCTAGCGACGTCTTTCTGCGAGCGTTTGCTTTTCTTGGTCTTGTGTTTGTTTTGTTTTAGTTGAGAGGCATGTCCATGTTTAGGTGTGATGTCCTCTCCTTCTCGTTCGCCGGTGGCTTCAGCATCCCCCTAATTGTGGTGCAGCTAGCTTGTGCCTCGCCCCTTCTACCGACGTGTGCTACTACTTCTATTTTCATGTCGGGTCCCATCCTTCAGTTTGGCGGCACCATGCGACGTAGATCTCCTTGCGACAGTCCGCTGCCTCTGGCCGGAGGGCTAGTCTTTTTCCCATCGAGCGCCTCTTCCGTCTTGTACTTCTAGTTTATGTATTGTGTCTTTTTGTTATGGGTTTCACGACTCTGGTAGTTAGGTTTGTGTGGTTTCTTTTTGTTTTACTTCTGGTAAAACCAGTATTGTACTTTCTCATTATTTAATATATTTTTTGGTCTGACTGGAGTCTGTTGACTCTATCCGTCTCATCAAAAAAAAAAAAAAAACGAAATACGTCGGTCGGATAGAACTTCACTTTCTGTGTAACGAATTAAAAAAAAAAAATCATCGGACACAAATTGAAGTTGCGTCTCTTATATTATGCATTTTCCTATATCTTGTGTCATTTATAGCAATGTATTGTTGATATTTATACAAAAAATGCATAAATAGTAAACGACTACAACTCCTCATTTGCTATAAAATGCATTTTTTGTATAAATAGCACTAATACTGTGGATGCTCTTATTAACAATGAACAGCAAAGCATTCAGTAGTTTCACAAAATCTAATAATTTTTATGTATTTAAGATTTTCATAAAACACAAACAACATATACGAAGGCTGTAGAAAATATACTTTTCCATAGGAGGGACTAATTCATAATTTTCAAAAATTCAAAAGTTCAAAAAATTCAAAACCAAGAGTCGGTTACAACAGAGACACGACAAAAGCAGAAAATAATTCATATGCGCAATACGGCAAAGAAATCCTATACGAAAACTCATTAGCCTTTAGATTTGGATTTTCCCCGAATCTCCAGAGAATCACGCGGGACGACACGGTTTTTGAGGCAGCGTAGGATTTGTATGCCATATTTAAGAAGAAACTGAACAACGAACTAAAAGCTGGAAACAAGCAAAAAGTGTACGGGCTCTCACCTCCTCCTCCATATCCTTACCGCCCGGTAATCTCACATCCCTACGCTTTCTCTCTCCAGTGCATCAAAAACCGCGCCTTTTCCCTTTCTATTTCTCCCTTTCTGCATCAAAACTCGCTCACGAAAAAAAAAAAAAAAACTTTTGGCGTATAAATATAGACACGAATTTTGGACGTATAAAACTTTTGAACTTGTTTTTTTTTTTTTTTTTTAGAGAGAGAGAAATGGATAGTCTTGCGACTCTAGCCAGACAATAAATAAATGTAAATTATACAAAAATGGTTTACAAGACATAAAACCAAGACGCAACAGAGCAATGCGCAGCGAAATACTGAATTAAGTAATAAGAAAATTAATAGAAGCTAGAGACAACAGCGACACAGAAGCTAGTAATAAAAAGCAGCTATTGGCCAAAAAAAAAAAACGGTGAATCCAAGCGCGAGAGACGAGACCCCTTGACACTCTGTCGTCCCCCAGCAAAGGAGCGATAAACAAGCTCAGAGGGTGTGCCCAGATGACACCTAGCACCAAATACCATCCAACAAGAGGTACACCCGATAGGCCGCCATCGACGATCGAAGCGCGAAGCGAGCACTACCCAGTGAGAGCAAAAACCGATAGGATCGAAGTCCGACATACTCAGACCGTCGGCAGGGATGATACACCAGTACCCTCAGCCAATCACAGCCGCATCGTGGCGGCAGGGATAGAAAAAAAAAGAGGGAAGACCTCCATATAATAGAAACAGAGGATGGTTAGAACATAGAGAACACAATCCAAACATCAGGTGCACTGCTTACAGAGCCACCATGCTCAGCCGATAGGGAAGCCAAAGACCAAAAGGGGCCTCCTCTCCCACAAAGCAAAAAAGCCACAAATCAGTCGAAAGACAATCACAAAAACACCAACGAACAAGAAAGTAAAGTTCCATTAGAGAGAATAATATAAGCATGCTACCAGCGCAATAACACCAAACACAGTCAGCGGGGGAGGGTGGATACACCAACCCAAGCACACCCCGAGTTACAACAGAAGAACAAAATTAACTCCCGATCAAAATAAACTCCTGTTTATTAACAAGCAAGGAGTACAAAAACATCCCAGTAAGAAGATTAGTGATCAGAGAAGGAGGTAGAAGAGAGAAGATAACCACTGGGCTACAAGCGTGGGTAAAAAACAAGCCAATACAGTAGAAGCACTATGGTAGCAGCAGCCAAAAAGAAGAGATCAGATCATCTTCAACCCTGCGAGAGAGAAATCGTAGACTATAAAACCACACAGTAAAAAGAACAATTCTGAAGAAAAGAAACTTAGAAGATTATAATGCATTAAGGTTACAGAGGCAGCATAGAGAGTCGTTGAGTCTATGACAGGACAGAGACTCTCTAGCTTCGGTTTTTAAAGACGATGACCAGAAATTAAAAAGATATAAAAAGTCATCAATAATAAGCAAGATTGGGAAAGCGCAGTGCTTGAATAACCGCTTATTTCTTTCCAACCATATGATCCAAATAATAATTTGAACCGATAGGTTCCACGATCTACTGAATCTTTTATTCGTGGGGTGAAGAGACCAGCATGAGGATAAGTTGGAGGGAATAGAAGGGAATTCCCAGGCTAGCGAGCTAATTTTCCATAAAGGGCGAATGAACTCACATCCGACAAATAGGTGATCCGCATCTTCAGGATTATTGGAAACAAAGGGTGCACGACTGTCCCCACGCCAAGTTCCTTTTGTTGAGGATTTCGACAGTAAGCAACCTGTTGTTGAGAGCGAGTCAAATGAAGATTTTAACCTTAAGAGGAGCACAAGAAGACCAAATGAAGTCCGCAAAAGGGGAAGGGATGCCTCGAAAGTTAAGAAAGTTATAAAACGATTTAACAGTGAAGATCCCTGCCGAGTTCCAACGCCAAAAAAAGTCTTCTTTCGGACGCCAAACGAATTGATTAAGGGCAAGAAGGAGGTCGTTAAGATCAGAGTTAAGGTGAGAAGGAAGATCGGTTGAGAAAGGGATGGTCCAATACCTTTGCGAATTAATAAAGGTGAATGAGTCTGCCACCGTGACAAGGGGATTGGAGGACAGGCGGAACAGAGCCGGGAAAGAGGATGCGAGCTTGGTGTTACCAATCCAGAGATCGGGCCAGAACCTGGTCTTGGATCCGTCGAAACATGCATGAGAGATGCCACATTGGAACACTGCGGCCGCTTTCCATACACCTTTCCAGAACGGGAAGGCATTACGATGAATAGTGGAAGGGAATTCCCATAAAGGATGATTGGAAGAGCAGTTAACATTGATACTTGAATCCAAGGTAAATATAGACACGAATTTTGGGCGTCAAAAAATTATATTATTATTAGGACCCCAAAAATAATTATTTAGACCTTTCGCCTTGGCCCCCGGGAACTCAGGGCCGGCCTGGTCGACCGCATACTATATAGGCTTCCTAGTACTCGATCACCAAACAGGTTACTCTTTGATGTTGTAAGAACTTATTGGTTGCAGATGTTTTCACTGAAAATGATTATCAGATCCTTTTATCTCATTTTTCAGCCTTCTATGACTCTTGATCTCTTACATTGCCATGGCTTTAAATCTCGGATTTCGGACTCGTCTCGGCAAGGGATGTTTCGTCTCGGATCGGAGATATCGGAGGAGATCTCGGAAAAATGTGATCATATCGGATGTTCATTTCCTATACTCAATAAATATATTTTTTTGCTACTAAATAAGATATTATATGTCCTACATGTCATTTAGCATATAAAATAGTGTATAATGTAATTAACGACATGAATCAATCACGGTAAATCTTCGCATAATTTAACAATAATATAGAAGAGAATGTAATAGTATATAACTAAATTGAATTTGCATTGATTTGAAAAAATGTATTAGTTAATAAACTTACTTGACTCTGCATATATACAAACAATAGCGATACGAAATCCTCACATTATTTTAGCTTAAGGTCCTATATTGAAAGACATATATGCAAAAAGTAAAACAATTTTTTTTAATATATTCACAATAACATTTGTGTTTGCTTCGGCTAATATTTCGCCAATTTCGGCAATATTTCGGTCGATATTTCGGCAATTTCGGCTGAAATCTACCCATTTCGGTCTAAAACGATGTAGAGTATAAAATATGTTATTTCGTATCGGCAAGCTAGCCGAAACAAAATTTCGGCCGAAATTTCGGCCGTATCGGAGGAAATTTAAAACAGTGTACATTGCAAATGCAACAAAACAGTGCAACTGCTGCAACTGTTGTCTCATGCAATTCAACTTTGACGCATTTTATTGCAAAAAGTGACTTAACATTCCTTTATTTGAACTATGGCCAAATTGCAAGAAAGAAACTCGTAAAAAAATCTACTGATATCTGAAAGTTTTTTTTACTTCCACCTCAAAAATGCAAGGCAAATCTCAAAACATAAATGAAAAGATACCACATGAAATCAGTTTAGTTGCTGTTAAAACAAAATCACCAAGCAGCGAGTATCCGATGATACTGTAAGCAGAAGATATGAACAAAGCAAACATTGAGATGAAATTCAATTAGTGCAAGGCATTTCCTTTCAACTCAGAAGTCACAAGTTAAAGGCACACCTTAATTTCTCCCCAATTTTAAAAAGAGAGGGAGTTTATACACCCATCATTCAGAAAACTCTGCAAGACCTGGTAAAGGAACCTCGTAAAATCATCAAATGTCGACAAGTACAGGTTGGACAACAGCGATATAAGTCAATTATATTAACTTCCAGGAGATCACCACCATCGCTGAGCCCTATCAGTGCGAACTAGGAATTAAATTATGAGAAGGAAATGCATGATGCTTTTTCATATGATATTGACCTTCTCCAAAAGGTTATTAAATTCATGGTTGTAAACAACAAGAAAACGGTAAAAAAAAAACTAGTTTTGTTCCCCAGCTTAATTTTGTAGCAAAAGCTATGAACTCCAGCTTTTTTCACAATTTTTTTGACTTGATCTTTTATTATGATACACAGGAATCATCTCATCTCCGTAAGACAAAATGACAGGTCTAAAGAACTTAAAAACCACAAGCATCCACCAATGCCTAGTACTTCTAATCCGTGAACATTAAAATATGAATCAGATCATGTCTCCCTTCTAAGTTCTAACTTCTAAGTATGTTATATCACTTCCAACAAAATGGTGTTGCTTTATAGCCCATATTACTATGACATCACATTTGTATGATATATGAGTGAAATTTATTGCTAACGCTTGTTCTTTTCATTTTCTTTATTTTATGCGGTAGCCTTTACATGTATATTCTGGTCTACGATGAGCATCATGCTCCAATGTGAAATTTATTGCTAACCCTATTGTAAGCGTGATAGGGTTAGGTCTTTGAATGTTCCAAGCTCTTTTAGAAGGAACATATATATATTTGTATCCTCATGTTTGAATTAGAAGAATTGCCAAACAGCACATAAGAAATCTCAAACCGAATACAAATAAACGAAGATACATGTATCATAAGCAGTCAATGTGCTACAAACAATTACCTAATCATTAAACAAACATATCTTTCATTAATCCATTCCTACTATAGTTTTCACATAGCTACAAAACAAACTACTGCCTTCATCAAGAAGGCTAACCTAACCTATACATTCTTAACCCCAAAAACAAGCCAAAAGTTTCAAAATGTACCTTTCATTCATTCAACCCTCCACATCACCTCCTCACCACCACCACCACCATCACCACTCTTCGCCGCAGGAACCCTATGCGAGAACATCGGCATAAACCTCCTCGAGAAATTCCTCACCAAGTGAAACCCCTCAAACACCTCCCTCCTATACAACCCATCACTCCCCTTCACCCCCGCCAATGCAAACGCGCTCACCCCATCCTGCTCCTCAAAATCCGAAACAACCTCCACCAACTTATGATCAAACATCTTCGCCTTCCCATCCCACTTCAAGTAAATCGCCCACACCTCCCCCTTCTTTGGGAAAACCCTATACATTCCCCCTCCCCCACCCTTCTTCTCTTCGTACTCAACCCCCACATTGTACACCAAATCATCGATTTTCTTGAAACAAGCCGTGTCGGAGGGTTTGAACACCCCGCAGGAGAGCGGTAGGCCGTGTTCGGAGAATGCAACCTCTTCGGGGGAAATGGGGTGCGGGAGCAATGGGGTGACTTTGAGCAGGGATTCAGTTGGGAATATCTGATCGATTCGGGCGTAGATGCCGGAATCATTTGGGCAAACCCAGATTTGGCCCAGCTCCAAAACCCTAGTGGGGTTTTCTTGGTTTTCGAATGGGATTAAGGAGAGGTTCGATTTTGGGGGTTTTCTGACGGCAAGTTTGGATCTTTTTGTGGTGGTTTTAATACTAATAGGTTCATGTTCGACATTGGGCTCAAAAGCAGCAGTTTTGGGATCAGAAGAAGCACTTTTGGGATCAGAAACACTAACCTGAATGGAAATGATTGGACCGAGCTTTTCCCTTGGCTTTGGTTGGCGGGCGCGCTTCTTCTTCTTCATCTTCTTCTTTCTTTGAGTTTTTTATTTTTTATTTTTTATTTTAATATATTTGGGAATTGGGAATTGGAGGGTTTTAAAGGAAGAAGAAGGTGGGGTGCGGTCACTGCAGGTGAGATTAAGGGAGTGGAGTGGTTTCCCGACAAGAAGTTGAATTTTTTCCAAACTGACCCACTTTTTGAAAGTTTTTCTCCAACTGACCCACTCGCTTTCTAGATAGCGAGTGTAGTCAAAATCCACTTGCGAATGTTAGTTTGATTTTTTGGTTTCTTCCTTGACCAAGACTCGTTGTCTCAAAAAGAGAGCTTGTTTTAACCAAACTCACTTTTTGAGACAGCGAGTGTCGATTGGAAATTTCCTAAACCCCAAGCTCAAATTTTTTATTTTCTTCTCTCAATTCTTACTCCTAACCCCGAAGCCCAAAACCCGCCTACCAAATTCGACCCAAAAGCTCCTCTAGGTAGGGCTCCCACTTAACACACTCATCTGTGGATTTTGTGGTTATGAGCTTTGTTACCGCTGAATCTGGTGTGGGGGCAAACAGATAGTATTTGTGGATTCTTGGAAAATTTTGAATAGCAAACCTGTTACCTGTTCCACCGGAATTTGACCATTGAATCCCGCCGTTTACCTGCAAAAAGTGCGAGACACCGGGGTTGATCCCGGCGACGCACCCTCTGACGCTCAAGTCAGTAACCAGGGAAGATTATGAAAGAGCGTAAATTGGCAAAAGATTGATTACCTCTTAATGGAGATGGATGGGGGGTATTTATAGTCGCCATTGGGGTCAGATTAGGAATGTAATCCCTGTAATCAGATAAGAAATGTAATCCCTAATCCCCAATGAAAGGATAGATGTGAATCAAGGCCGTTGATTAGTATTAATCAGAAACCCTAATTCTATCATGCTGGACCGGGTTTATTTCGGGTTGGGATCCGTACCCAGTTGAGGTGGATCCGTTCTCGGGTTATTGGTTCTTTTGAGGAAAAGACCCAGGACCCACTTCAGACCCATTGGTAGGCGAAATTACCATTTTACCCCCAGACTTTAAGATTCATTTCCGATTTGGACGGTTCCGATTTAACCATATCACGAGTCCCCCATTTTTAGCCATATCACGAGCCCCCCACTCCCGAAGACTGATTTTGATCAGCCTTTGAGGAATAGTTTTATTGATTTAATGGCTGGCAGAGTTGTATCGGAGTCCGAATGGAAGGTTTCGAATCTTTGCAGGAGGCAGTATGGTGATTTTCTAAGTTAGTTGCGTGCTCTGAGTTGTTCTTGAGCTCTCCTGGTCATTTGGTGATTTGTATCTATTTTTTTCGGAATATTTACTTAATTTTGCGAAGTGTCGATTCGTCGTTCGGGGGCCTTAATAAATGGTCCTAGGCAATAATTATCCACTCGGGGGCTCAAAAATATTTCCTCGGCTTTATAATTATTTTTCATGATTTTTAATTAATTTTCCCGAATTTTTAACCATTTTTTCGCAATTTTTTAAATAAATAAAATGATTTTAGTAAATAAAATACCAAATTATGGCATAGCGCGATCTGGACCATTGATCTTGTGCCGGCGTGAATTTCTGAAATATCGGATGGACAGAGTCGCTCGGTAGCAATTTCTCCGCTTATGAGAGTTGGATTGGCACTTGCTCGGGATCCGAGCGAAGTGGCTCGGTTTTTCCCTCGCGCGAGTGGCTCAGATCGCTAGTCGCTTGGCTCGGATTTCCGAGTGACGTGGAGCGATCTGAGCCGTCGGATCTCGGCGCAAATCTCGAGGCGGGCACAGTTCCCAAGAAAACGCTATCTTGTCGTTTAGTGGACGTGGCGTAATCTGGACCATCCATCATCTTAGGCACAATTTTCGCAGTGATCCAACAGTTGGAGACGCTTGGCGGCGTTTTTCTTCACTTTCGAGGGTCGGATTAGCACTTGCTCGGAATCTGAGCGAAGTGGTTCGGTTATTCCCTCGCGCGAGTGGCTCGGATTGCTAGTCGCTCGGCTCGGATTTCCGAGTGACGTGGAGCGATCTGAGCCGTCGAATCTTGGCGCGAATCTCGAGGCGGCACAGTTCCCAAGAAAACACTATCTTGTCGTGTAGTGGCGCTGGCAAGATCTGAGCCGTCCGATCAAAATCTTACGCGAATTTTGAGGGAAAAGTCGTTTTTCTCCAATTCGTAGCTCGGATTGGCACTTGCTCGGAATCCGAGCGAAGTGGCTCGGATCGCCTGTCGTTCGGGTTTTGGATCCGAGGGACGTGGGGTGATCCTAGACGTTGGATGATGGCACAGATCTCGATGCTGGCTCAGTTCCCAAGAAAACACTATCTTGTCGTGTAGTGGTGCTGGCAAGATCTGAGCCGTCCGATCGAAATCTTACGCGAATTTTGAGGGGAAAGTCGGTTTTCTCTAATTCGTAGCTCGGATTGGCACTTGCTCGGAATCCGAGCGAAGTGGCTCGGATCGCCTGTCGCTCGGGTTTTGGATCTGAGGGATGTGGAGTGATCCTAGCCGTTGGATGATGGCGCAGATCTTGATGCTGGCTCAGTTCCCAAGAAAACACTATCTTGTTGTGTAGTGGTGCTGGCAAGATCTGAGCCGTCCGATCGAAATCTTACGCAAATTTTTAAGGGAAAGTCGTTTTTCTCCAATTCGTAACTCGGATTGGCACTTGCTCGGAATCCGAGCGATCCTCTTCATTGTAGAGGTCGGATCGCCTGTCGCTCGGATTTTGGCTCCGAGGCGCCGAGCGATTTTACTTGGATCCAAACGTCGCTTCCTTTGCCAACAGTTGTGGCTCTTCGTTACTTAGCCATTTGGGCTTTTGTAACACTTCAAGGGAGGCACAAGAGTTGCGGCCTTACGTTACAAAGCTCAAGAGGCGTCATTTTTAATATAAGTTTTCACCCGCCTCAACACTTCACCTCATTTCTCACTTTCACTTTCTCACTCTTAGTTTTTAGTCATTAGCGAAGTGTTTAGCTCTTGGGCGGCGCTGCTAGCTTTCGCGGCGAGGCGTCTTAAACTCCGGCGAACTTTTTTCTGCCGTACTAGTCATTTCAAGGTCAATCCCTCTCCTCATCTTTGTAAAATGGTTAAGTTTTCTTCCACAGATGAGACCCCCTCCTCGGACCTAGGCGTCAGCCGAATGGTCAGGCCGAGCAAGGATAAAGGGAAGGAGATTGCGGAGCCGACCGAAGAGACTATGGTCAGGCCGAGTACGGATGGGGAGTTTGCCGTACCTCTTCAGGAGGTAATGGTCCGAGCTAGCAAGGGGAAGGGGGTGGAAACGATCATTGAGCACCCGAAGACTGCAGGGGAGCTGGGTCGGCAACCGAGCATTCTGTCGAGCGTTGGCAGTGTGCGGAGCTACTCCGGAGAACTGTTGGAGAAGGTGACGCAGGGCACCGCCAAGTCGATCGAGGAGAACGAGCCGAGGGAAACTTCCGAGGTGGATCAGATCTCTTCGGTCCTGACCGAGGCGGATTTGCATCGTTTCCGGAATGGGTTCCGAATCCCCGCGGAGTACGGGCTCCTTCTCCCCGGCCCTGGCTTCCGAGCGTGCACGTCGTCCTCGGCCGATACGTGTGTTTTTCCCGCCGACTCCCTGAATGTCGGACTTCGGCTGCCGCTGCACCCTTTCGTGATCAAGGTGCTGCAGTGGTACGGTTTGTGTCCGGCTCAGCTAATGCCGAACACCTGGTGGCACGTTATGGCATTCGTTCTTCAATGTCAGGAGGTCGATGCTCAGCCTAACATGTTCATCCTTCGGAGTCTATAACGTCCTTGCCAACCGAACAAAAATGAGCAGAGGTACTACCTCTCACCGAGGAAGGGAGTGAAGCTGATCGAGAACCCGGACTCGATCAAGCATTGGAAGGAGAAGTACTTCCTCGTCCAAGCTCCCGAGCCATGGGTGATCCGGACGGTGTGGTCGAGGGACAGTCTTCCGAAGCGGGCGAAGAAAGAGCCCGTGCTCAGTAATGAAGAGGCAGAAATCGCGAAAAAGCTGCTCGGGCTTCTGACCCTCAGTTGGAAAGACATCACCGAGGAGGCCTTATTCCAAGGGGATCTCAGTCCGATCGACCCTAGTACGCTTCTCCAATTCTTGTTTTGTCTTTAAGGTTTGGAAATTTTTTCTAACTTTTTTCACTCGGTCTGTGCAGAATCTCCTGGCATGGATTACAAAGGTCTGATGGCAAAGGCCCGAGCGGCTAAGGAGGAGGAGGTGAGGAAGAGGAAAAGGACCGTGTTCGGACCTCAAGGCAGCTGAGCGCCCAAGATCCCCTCGGTCTCCCCGACCCCCGAGCGACAGGTTGTCGAGGCTCCTTTGGTCGAGCCCGATCAAAGCCTCGTCGTGCCGTCTGCCCCACCTGCCTCAGATGCACCGACCCCTACGGCGCGAACAAATGCTCCAGGATCTTCCGGTGGAGCGTTCAACATTAGTGCGGTGCTGGCTCTCGATGTCCCGCCCCTCATAACCGAAGCGGAGAAGATTCTGACCGAGGAGCACAAGCGCATCTTTGTCCCCGAATGGCGGGTGATGAAGGTCGACGGGTTCTTAGGGGACGGTAACATTTGCATGCAGGCGGTGAAGCACCAGCCGACCCCTAAAGACCGAGCGGCGCTTAAGGCGGGCAAAGTTGGTGATGCCGCGATGCAGATCGCTCGGAACACCATGTCGGTAAGTAGTAGAGGACTTTCTTCAAAATTTTTCTAAGTTTCTGTGCTCATGCTTGACTGTTTCTTGTATGGCTTGTAGACCCTCTCCCACTTCAACTATCTGCTCGAGGAGTTCGCGAGCAAGGAAAAGGAGATGACCGTTCTGAACGACCGGGAACTGTCGGAGCGGTCTAAGGCGGTGAAGCAGCTGGAGGCCGAACAGTTGCGTTCCGCTTCGCTCGAGGCCGAATTTACCGACCTGAAGGCTCAGCTCGCCGAGGCGCTGAGGATGTAATACCCCAGATTTGCAGCGAACAGTCGACTGGTCGATTGTTTAGTCGACTGGTAACACTTGTTACACGGAATTTGAGAAGAATTTGAGAAATTTAGTCCCACATGGGAGGTTCACAAAAATTAATTTGAGTATAAATATAATTAGCCAATGATCAAGAGTCACCTAATTGGTTAACCACCTTTTGAGAGGCAGCCTGTGGTGGGCAGTTGTACTACATAGTATCTAATTTGTCTTCGAAAAATATTAAAAATTGTCTGAGTATTGGGGCGGGGCGTTACAAATGGTATCAGAGCCGACTTTCGACACCGGGTGTAGTAGAGGTCAGTATGATCTGCGGTGCTGAGAGTCATTGATCTCCGGGGTCGGGTATATTCTGCGGTGTTGAGAGTCACAGGTAGTGATTGATAGCCGGGTATCCGATCTGCGGGGTTGAGAGTGATTGATCTCCGGAATCTAGGACTATACTACATCGGCTAGAAAGGGCGGATCCTACACTAGATGTGTGCCCTGTACTCAGCGAGGACGCTGATTTCTAAGGTGGGGTGTATGTAATACCCCAGATTTGCAGCGAACAGTCGACTGGTCGATTGTTCAGTCGACTGGTAACACTGTTTACACGGAATTTGAGAAGGATTTGAGAAATTTAGTCTCACATGGGAGGTTCACAAAAATTAATTTGAGTATAAATATAATTAGCCAATGATCAAGAGTCACCTAATTGGTTAACCACCTTTTGAGAGGCAGCCTGTGGTGGGCAGTTGTACTACATAGTATCTAATTTGTCTTCTAAAAATATTAAAAATTGTCTGAGTATTGGGGCGGGGCGTTACAAATGGTATCAGAGCCGACTTTCGACACCGGGTGTAGTAGAGGTCAGTATGATCTGCGGTGCTGAGAGTCATTGATCTCCGGGGTCGGGTATATTCTTCGGTATTGAGAGTCACAGGTAGTGATTGATAGCCGGGTATCCGATCTGCGGTGTTGAGAGTGATTGATATCCGGGATCGACTATACTACATCGGCTAGAAAGGGCGGTCCTACACTAGATGTGTGCCCTGTACTCAGCGAGGACGCTGATTTCTAAGGGGGTGTATGTAATTGTAGCGCCCCGAATTTCTAATATAATAACTTAGAAAATGCGTGGCACTTTCCCAGCGATCCACTTCAATGTAACAATATACATAGACCAAAAACTCAAATCATTTTATTCCAAATCTTTATTACAACATTCTTTTACAATTGCAGCGGAAATACAAAACACCTTAAAGTACATTTAACTGTTACAACCCATTTTCTTTACAAATTTACCCAAGGCTCTATTATATCACTCTCTAAAATCCAAAGCTAACCCAAGTCTCCAACTCTAAGCAACCTGCATCACATGAGGCTAGAGTTGAACCCTAACCCCCAAACTAAAGGGGTCAGCCATAAGTGGTGTGAGTGATATAAACAACAAACATAAACAAACAAATAAACATAAGCAACATGTACTGAACAAAAATACATAAACTGAACATGTAATCTGAAACAAGAACGATAGGCCAGTACATGAGTGAAGCCGAGTCAAGAAACAATACCAACGATCAAGTATCAATCAATCAATCACTCTCAAAATAGTACAGCTCAACTGCACTGTACAGTCGACTGTATAATGCACCAGTCGACTGTTCTGAACAAACAGTAATCCTCACAACTCAGAATATGTCCAACTGTCAACAATTCTCAGTACCACAATGTATGTCCAATCAATCGATCACCAATAATGCCATAGATCGGATAACAATATATATCCATCTATAAAACTAAAGATAATATAGATCGAATACGAACCCGGTATGCCAAGACACCGACGAACATATCCATCTACAAACAAACTAAGAAGGTATAGATCGAATACGAACCCGGTATGCCAAGACACCGACGAACATATCCATCTACAAACAAACTAAGAAGGTATAGATCGAATACGAACCCGGTATGCCAAGACACCGACGAACACATCCATCTACAAACAAACTAAAGATAACAAGAACCCTCAAGATCATGAAAACTCATCAGCACCAGTCGACTTATTCTATAGTAAGTCGACTGCCCCGAGAACCAATATCCAAGATTTTACCAAGTGCAGTAAGTCGACTCAAGAGACCCATCAGTCGACTTACCCGAGACAATAACCAATAATCCTCAAGAAATATTCTAAGTACTAACAGTATAAGATGACTTATAAAAACACAAGTTGACTTACCAACAATATAAGATGACTTATAAAAATCATAAGTAGACTTATCAAAACATAAGATGACTTATAAAAATCATAAGTAGACTTATCAAAACATAAGATGACTTATAAAAATCATAAGTAGACTTATCAAAACATAAGATGACTTATAAAAATCATAAGTAGACTTATCAAAACATAAGATGACTTATAAAAATCATAAGTAGACTTATCAAAACATAAGTTGACTTATAAAAATCATAAGTAGACTTATCAAAACATAAGTCGACTTAAAGGAGACATAAGTCGACTTATAAGAACATAAGTCGACTTATAAAAACATAAGTCGACTTACCCGAGAGAAATTCTACGTTAACTTTGAAAAATAAATTCTAAGTGTACCAGTCGACTGAAAAGGGTCTAAGTCGACTGTCCAGAACGGATTTTCGAGAAAAACTAAAGATACAGCAGCTGGGTCGTACCAGTCGACTGAATCGTAGATCAGTCGACTGTCGGCCTACAGTTTGCATAATTTAGGTCTGTAATCAATAATCAATACTGGAGTCTATCTCAATACCAAATCTCTTCCTCAACTCAAATCTAATCCAATTCGTAATAACAAGGTCCAGAGATTCCTCCATCCAATTTCTTATCTTCATAATCATAATCAAATCTTTAATATGTTTCAAGCAATCAAGAATTGTCAATCGAGATCTACTAATCTTTTATGGATTTCACATGTGTATTACGAACAACAACCATGGCATCGATTTCATACCAGATATGAAAGACATCAACAAAGCAACATGCAAATCATACACATAAACAAACAAGTCTATATCACTCACCTTTTTGAATCAAGAAAATCTACAAAAAGCCTTCCTTTGCTAGATCCAAAAACTTCTTCTTCAATCACCAAGAGAATAAGAGATTTAATAAAATCTGAGTTGTGCAGTGAATGACGGCTGCAAACTCTCTTATATAGGCCGGGAATATCATTTTTAGGGTTTAGGAATACATTTGCAAAATAGTCCTTTCAAAACATAATTTTACATATATAGTTCTTATCCTTGGAAATTCAATAAAAATCATTTAAATTAGGATTTAATAGTAAAATATACTCATTAATCTCAATTGGTATAGTTCAAAACGTCCAGAAAATACATTTTGCATTTCAACCCCTAAAAATGTCAATTTGCAAAAAGGTCCTTCTTTTCTCAAAATTTGCAAATAGTACTAATTAATTTCAGAAAAATCTGGAAAAATACTAAATAAATCCCAAATAATAAATAATGATTTTTCATAAAGGAATCTTAATTTTTCAAACTTCTCAAAAGTCATTTGCACGTGTTTTGCACGTGTACAAAAGATAAATCTTTTAGAAAATATCAATTAAATCCTCAAAATTCATTTAAATTCATTTTCAAATAATTAAAATAATATTTGAAAATACGGGGTTCTACAGTAATACCCCAGTTTGGCAGCAAACAGTCGACAGGTCGATCGTACAGTCGACTGGTACTGCATATTTGAGACGGATTTGAGAAGGATTTGAGAAATTTAGTCCCACATGGAAAGTTTGATATGATAATTTGAGTATAAATATAATTAGCCAATGATCAAGAGTCACCTAATTGGTTAACCACCTTTTGAGAGGCAGCCTGTGGTGGGCAGTTGTACTACATAGTATCTAATTTGTCTTCTAAAAATATTAAAATTGTCTGAGTATTGGGGCAGGGCGTTACAAATGGTATCAGAGCCGACTTTCGACACCGGGTGTAGTAGAGGTCAGTATGATCTGCGGTGCTGAGAGTCATTGATCTCCGGGGTCGGATATATTCTGCGGTATTGAGAGTCACAGGTAGTGATTGATAGCCGGGTATCCGATCTGCGGTGTTGAGAGTGATTGATCTCCGGTATCGACTATACTACATCGGCTAGAAAGGGCGGTCCTACACTAGATGTGTGCCCTGTACTCAGCGAGGATGCTGATTTCTAAGGGGGGATGTATGTAATACCCCAGTTTGGCAGCGAACAGTCGACTGGTCGATCGTATAGTCGACTGGTACTGCATATTTGAGACGGATTTGAGAAGGATTTGAGAAGGATTTGAGAAATTTAGTCCCACATGGAAAGTTTGATATGATAATTTGAGTATAAATATAATTAGCCAATGATCAAGAGTCACCTAATTGGTTAACCACCTTTTGAGAGGCAGCCTGTGGTGGGCAGTTGTACTACATAGTATCTAATTTGTCTTCTAAAAATATTAAAATTGTCTGAGTATTGGGGCGGGGCGTTATAGAGGAGTTCGGCCGCCGAGGCCTCCAAGGTCGAAACACTAGAAAAGAAGGCGGCTCGACTCGAAGGGGAGCTGTCTAAGGCCCTGAAGGCGTCAGAGGAGGCCGTGAGCGAGCACTCGTCGAAGGTGGCGGCCGCAGAGAAGGCAGTTCGGGACGAGGCCGAGGCTCACATGTTGACCAACATGGAGGAAGCGTACGGCCGAGCGCTTAAGCACATCGTCGCTCGGAACCCCAGATTCGACGTCTCGTCCTATTACTTCTACGACCCCGTAGAGGGTGAGGAAGAGCTGCCCTTGGCCGAGTTCGCTCCGAGGCCGGAGGGCGAAGACTCCGAAGGCGAGGGTGGTGCCGAGGGTGCGATCGTAGCTGTGCCGAGCGACGATGAGGTCGACCCCTGACTTTGTCGCCTCTTCTCATTTCCTTGTTCTCTCTCTTTTTTTTTTCTTTTGTAATGCCTAACTGCGGACTGGCCACTGCTCTTTGTAGCTCTTGGACTTTTAATGAAATGATTTCTTTTTGGCTGAATATTATAAAACTTTGCAAAGTTATTCAACTCTTTTTGCTCGGATTGTGTCTTTGAGTATTGAGGACTTCTTTTGATATTCCTAACTTTCCAGGTCGAGTTAGGCCCGATCACTGAGGTCTCCCATCTTCGTACTGAGCTGGAGAAAACGAAGGGGGCTCTTTCTCGCTGGCGTGATAAAGCGTTTTACGACTTCTTGGAATTGGAGGATATCAAAACAACTGCGATAGGGTATTTTCGCGAGTTGAGGGAACTGCGGAAGCAACCTCGACAAACTCGTCTCGAAGGCGAGATAGAGTTGCTCCGTAAGGATCTCTTTGATGTCGACCAAAAGAATAGTGAACTACTGGCGGAGGTTCGTCATTTAGAGGTAACGGTGAAAGAGCATTCGGCGGAGGAAGAGGATTTAGCTACGAAGGTGGGGAAGTTGATGTCCGAGCACGATGAGTTGTCGGCAAGAATTGACAAACTGAGGAGGATCACGATCGACAGGGGTATCGAAGTGACTCATCTCCGTCGTATTGTGGCCGACAGCACTAACGTCGCAGGCTCGTCCAAACTTCCCCGTTTCAAAGCATCGGCGGAAGACGATATTCTGAGAGATAGGATCGTCGAGCTAGAGGAGGAGATCGCAACGCTGAAACCTCAACCCGTAAGGGCCAATGTTCGCAGTACGTCGTGTACTCGCGAAGAGAGCGAAAGAGGTATCTCGTTCTACGAACTTGCGACTCGTTCTCCTGCCGTTAGGCAGAGCCCTGCTGATGCTCAAAGTGGTGTAACTGTTTCGTCTAGTGGCGCCTCGGTTGGGGCCACAGCTAGAATTAGCGGCGAAGGGGGTTCTCGCTTCGCTGGTTTAGAGTCGAGCTCAGAGGTAAGGCTATGCCGCCCTCGTGTGTCTCTGAACCGAAGCGTTCCCCTTCCAAAGAAGCGTTAAATAAGTTGTATTATGCTCTTCAAGTTATTGTAAAAATCCGTTGTAGTGTCAGCCTTGTCCGGGCTCTTAATAAAAAAGTTTGTTTTGCTTCTGTTGTTCGAATGTTGCGTTGGCTGGTATTAGTTTAAGTATAACTCTTCCAACTTTTGACAGCTACTCAAAATCAGAAGCAAACCTCCTTTCTTATGGGCGAACCACTTCTGGCTTGCTTGATAGAGCTTGAGAAGTGGAGTCGAGCCAAGTGTTGGACTTCGAACTCGTCGTTAGAGTTTGTTCAACGGTTGTGGGAGCAATTCCGAATGGCGAACCACTCCTAACTTGCTTAAGAGAGAGCTTGCGGAGCAGAATCGAACCAAGTGTTGGACTCCAAACTCGTCGTTAGAGTTTGTTCAACGGTTGTGGGAGCAATTCCGAATGGCGAACCCCTTCTAGCCTGCTTAAGAGTGAGCTTGCGAAGAGGAGTCGAGCCAAGTGTTGGACTCCGAACTCGTCGTTAGAGTTTGTACAACAGTTATGGCAGCAATTCCGAATGGCGAACCACTTTTAGCCCGCTTAAGAGCGAGCTTGCGAAGAGGAGTCGAGCCAAGTGTTGGACTCCGAACTCGTCGTTAGGGTGAAGAGTAAAAGCAGAGAGATACAAGTAATTTTACAAGTAAAATGTGAAAAAACTTTCTTTATTAATAACTAATAGTTGGCTGCTTCTAAAGTTGCGAGCCGTTATTACAAGAGAGAAATAAAGGAAAAAACACAAGTAAAAGGAGAGGAACGGTTCGACATCCCAGAATACTTAGAGAGGCGTTAATGCTCTCTCTTGGTATTTCAAAAGATGGTCGGCAATCCAAGTCCTGGGATCTCTCTGCCTTCAAGGTCTTCTAGCCGATATGTCCCGGGCCAAACTACTTTGGTGATCTTGTAGGATCCCTCCCAATTTGGAGCTAGTTTACTCTTCTGACCAGGAAAAGAGATTGCTAACTTTCTGAGAATCAAGTCCCCTTCTTTGAGGTAGGTAGGATGGTCTCTCTTATTGTATGCCAACTCGATCCTTCTTCGGTAGCTTTGTTGACGAATGACAGCTCTTTCACGGAACTCATCAATCAAGTCTAGATTTGCTCGGAGCTCTCTGGCATTTTGTTCTTCTTCATAAGGCACTATACGAGGAGAAGGTATACCAACTTCTAGGGGGATCATAGCTTCGGACCCATAGGTGAGATTGAATGGGGACTCTCCTATGGGGGTCCGTTTTGTGGTGCGGTAGTTCCACAGCACGTTAGGGAGCTGATTGACCCATAAGCCTTTAGAGCATTTATCCAACCTCTTCTTAATACCGGAGAGGATCTGTCGGTTAGCATTCTCCACTTGGCCATTCGACTATGGATGTGAGACGGAGGAGAAATGTAGCGCCCCGATTTCCATATAATGGAGAATTCGAGACACGAGCCAGGACCTTTTCTTTAATTAGTCACAATACACAGAAAAAACAGGAGAATTTAAAACTTTTTATTCAACACCCAATGTATTACAAGTCTGAATATCATATAACTGCAATACATTACAATAATGTTACAATAATACCTTTACAATCCCAAGTATTACAACCTTCAACAAATTACATCAGAGTACAAGGCATGAAGAACAACACTTGGTAACTCTCACTTGAGTACTTCTCAACTAATAGATAATCAACACACATATTACAGCGGAACTAAACATGACACTGATTCCTCGCTTTCCTTGCCTTGAGTCCTCCTGAATCTCGCACCTGTACTTCTGCTATCCAGTACCTATTAAAGTGGGGACGTCAGTATTCACTGACGCTTTAAGGCTGATAACATAGCAGCGAATCTCCCAAACAACATACAACCATGGCAAATGTGTCGGTGTAGTTTAAGTGTTCGTGAGTGCGGTGACTAGAATCTAATAAAATGTTAACTAACCTAGGATGCTCCTATTCTAATGCCAGCAAGTCTTCGAAGCAACATGCAACTCATACTACATGCGCCCCTTCTCAAGCCGTTTCTCCATATATAGGGATTTGAACCCACACTATGAATTCTAGTTGTACACAACCTGTTCCTGACAGATACAACGTGACTGACGAGGTTGCAGACGTGGTCAGGTCCTACCAAGGCAGTACGCTCATGGTGTCTATATTGCCACTACCACCCTGCTAACCGAACCTCACTCAAAAACCAGACGAACCCTCGGGGTTACCGCCAACAGGAGCACCTCCTGCCGCCCCCTAGCCAGACCATAGTCCATGGCCTGTTCGTATCCCCGGCATAGGACCCGACGGAGTTCCGGGATCCATCCCTAGCTCCGCCCGCCTTATCATGGCACTTCAGGAATTAACAGCGCGAGATATGCAACCCGTGCTCCCAACTCGTGAGATGCCACCGTACGTATCTCTTTGACGGGAAGGTACAACCCAATAACACCACCTAAGGTCTGTCCCAAGGGACGAGTTAGTCGTAACCTACTCCTCTCTTTCCGACAAAAGGGTTAAGTAATGATCTTTATAAGTCACTACCCTAATGATTTCCCTAACCCTGAACACTCCTAAGGATGAGAATATTATAAACACAACTTGCTATCTCTTAAACTAGACTTCACAAGATAACTCTACTAGGCTGCTCAACCTAGACTTACCAGAATCCCTCAGGATCTGGTTCCTGGCCTATCGATCCAAGACCCCGGCCATGCGAACATACATGCATGCCACTACCCTGAACTTGGACTCCGTCTATACTTCGGTCCTCGATTAACCTACACCGGTTAAGATCCGACGGTACACAAGGAGTGACTCCTCCATAGTTCCTTAGGAGTACGAAATATATGTCTTGATGGTCGATAGCCCCTAGGGTAATAATATCACCCTAGATGAGCACAACAAACTGTGTACTTGCTAATAAGCTATATACGGGTAAACTAACCACATACGAGCCAATAAGCTATGTATGAACCAACCACAGCTACATACGGGCCAGTCGAGCCACGTACGAGCACAATCATATACAAATAACCATACAGGTAATCAAACCTAGAAGTAACCAAACGTGCTTACTAGCAAACTTGATCTTCTATTATTAGAAGTAACAGAAAAATCTACTAATAGTCTATGGTAGGCATTCTACCAACAAAAAGCCCGAAGGCGACATAACAACTTTTATCGAACAAACTGTTACTAGTGACCCTCCCAACCCTTATTACCCATAAGGAAGAGGAATGCCCCCATGATAGGGTCTAATTCCAATTTGAACCTCACATGCTAGAATCCACGGTTTCCTTTCAAAAATGAACTACAATGACATAGAACGTAAGTTCGCTTCAATATTCAACTAGGAGGCTACACTATATCCTTCAAGCATGTATGGGCTCCCTACTAACATTAAGTACAACAAGGTAGTTATCACTACAATTACAACATGATTCTTTCCTATTACTTAACCTATAGCATGGTATACAATTGTAAGCATCAACCTACAACAACTAGTCATGGTATATAACATAACCATCAACTCACAACACTCTTAAGCATGAATACGATTTAAGCATGCACTTATAACAATCTTAAGCATGAATAGTTACTACGACCTGAACATGAAGCTTTACTACAATTTAGCATGAACTCCTTACAACATGTACACAACATAAGCATGGTTCCTACAACATGGCACACATCATGAGCATGGTTCCATTTACCTACAACATGGTACACATCATACATGGTTTAGGAATTTCCTACCATAGTCTAGCATGGTATATATTTTTCCTACAATGAATCAAACATGGTATAATACTTTCTTACCTTAACTACAACAAATTAGCATAGATTTGTTACCTTAAACATGGGTATCATCTAGCATGAATATCTACTAACTACTTAAGCATGAATATCGTTATCCATCAACTAAGCATGAATATCTACTAACTACTTAAGCATGAATATCATTATCCATCAACTAAGCATGAATGTCATTGAACATGAATATCTACTACCACCTTAAGCATGGGTCTCCACTACTTAAACATGATTAATCATCACAACTCAAGCATGGATATATACTTAGCATGAATATGCAACATTCCTAAGCATGGTAGGAAAATTTAACATTAATCCTACAACAATATAAGCATGGATAATTACTTAGCATTATCCTACAATAATCCTAAGCATGGTAGATTAATTTAACATCATTCCTACAACAATATAAGCATGGATAATTACTTAGCATTAACCTACAACAATCCTAAGCATGGTAGATTAATTTAACATCAATCCTACAACAATATAAGCATGGATGATTACTAACTTGAGCATGAATAATAATTAAGCATGGTGTACAATTTTCCTACAATCACCTAAGCATGATACTTACTTCAAGTATGGATCTTTTATCAATACTTAAGCATGGAGATATAATCTTTCTACAAAAATATAAATACAACATAAACTATCTAACCATGGATATCTACACAATGGGATCATGGGTTACCACCATACTCCTAACCAATGTCCTTTACTACTTCAACATAAACATACACATCCACTATAATTTTAGTTGAACACAACATCTACTACCATCTCACTTAAACATAAACATCTATTACAACTTTATTTAATCACAAACATCTACTACAACTACTTTATTTAAAACATAACCTTTATTATTACTAGTTAAACATAAAAGAGATCTTTTTAATCATTCTAACTTAGATTAGTCTCTTTTCTTTTTCATACTAAAAATTAACATCTAAAATAGGTTCTTTTTACTTATGTTTTATAAAAGAAAATAACAAAAATTAAAATAAAGTAAAGAGTCCTCCATTTTGGTTCAACCAAACATATGTATTCTTTTTAGTCCAAAGTTCAAGTGTATGTTCTACAACCCAAAATAGTTGTATACAAGGTCCATATGCATATGTTATGAGTCCATGTCAAGTCCTACAACCCCAAGTGATTGTATAATCACCATAAGCTTATGTTTATTTTAGTCCCATTAATAACACAAGAACAACAACTACTACAACAAAGATTCAATCTTTATGTCTTTTTAGCACTACCACTTGTTTCCATTTTATTTCATGTGGTTATTACTTTTAACCATCCACAAACATATAAAATAAAAACTACATACAATAACACCATCACAATAAACCACTCCCAAAGGAACAAAAGAAAACAAAACAAGGAAGGTAAGAAGAAGAAGAAACCAACACAACAAACTCAATAAACCAAAGAAAGTGGAGAAACCCCCACCTTAATCCTTTTTTGATGGAAGAACTAGACTAGCTCCTTCTCCTTCCACTTAGCTCCTAGGAACTCCTAATAACCCTACATGAAAAACTCTCAAGTTAGGAGTTCACTGTTTCTTTTCCTGTCTTTCTTTTTGTGTTTCTAAAAATGAGACAAAGGTGAAGGGAGGGGGTATTTATAGGTGGAGGAAATGGTGGAGAATGCAAATTTGCACACACAAAAGTGCACAAAAATCCTCCCACTAATTGGGGCCGGTTTCACCTAAGGGAGGAGGTGGAGAGGTGGAGGTAGGATGTGGGTATGGTGCTATGTGAGGTGGAGGGTGATGTGGAAGAGAGATAGTTTCTAGAAGACTTCCTTAATCTCTTCATGCATTCTTAACCCTAGTTTAATCCTCCTAAAAATCCTAATAATTAACTTAAATTGGTCATGAAAAAGATAAGCACTTTGTCCAAACATACACCTAATTTGCACAATGCACAATTTGCTATAACGCGCATATGTACGTATATATGAGTATACCGTAAATCTTCGTATAATTCGTATAAAAATAATTAAATTCCGGAAATAATAATAAAATGATAATAAAATAAATTTATACAATGTAATATCCGTCCGGGATATTACAAGAAACGTTGTTGGATGGCGAGGTCTTCACATAGAGCTCGGAAGGCAGCCCCGGTAAACTGGGTTCCGTTGTCTGTTATGAGGACTCGAGGGACACCGAATCGGCAGATTACGTTCTTCCAGAAGAACTGAAGTACTTTGTTCTCGGTGATTGTGGCCAAGGGCTCAGCTTCTATCCACTTCGAGAAATAGTCAATTGCCACGACTAAGAATTTGAACTGGCCGGGAGCTGGTGGGAACGGACCTAGTAAATCCATTCCCCACATTGTGAAAGGAATAGGACTTGATAGGGAAGTGAGTGGAGCTTGTGGGAGGCAACGGACGTTAGAGTACTTCTGACAAGAGCTGCATTGCCGAACGTGCAGTTCTGCGTCTTGTAGGAGAGTGGGCCAGAAATATCCATAATTCAACACTTTGCAGGCTAGGGATCTGGACCCTGAATGTGCCCCGCCGATGCCTTCGTGAAGTTCTTGCAGGGCGTAGTCGGCTTGTTCCGGGAAGAGGCATCTCAAATAAGGCCTGCCGTCTACTTGTGTGAAGGAGCGCTTGTATAGGATGCCCTCGGTAAGTGTGTATCGCTCTGCTCGGGTTCTCACTCGGCGAGCTTCCTTAGGATCTTCGGGGAGGAGCCCATCCCTCAGGAACTCAACGAGGGGTTTCATCCAATTATCTTGAAGCAGGATAGGTAGAAACTCCATGGAATCGGAAGTTTCGTCTTCTATACTTGGCTTTAGGAGTACCTCAATCAAGACGGTCTGCTCGAGACCTTGGAGGGAGGAGGAGGCTAGCTTGGAGAGGGCATCGGCCTGGGAATTCTCTTCTCAGGAGATTCGCTGGATGAAGGCTTCTTCAAATAGGGCCATGAGATTCCTGACCTTGGCTAGGTACTTAACCATTCGGTCATCTCGTGCCTCATACTCGTCCAGGACCTGATTTACGACCAGCTGAGAGTTGCTAAAGATCCGGAGGAACTGCGCCCCTGCATTGTGAGCCATTCCGAGGCCAGCTATGAGTACTTCATATTCTGCTTCATTGTTCGAGGCCTTGAAGTTAATGCGGAGGGAGTATTGGAGGATGAAATCATCTGGGCCGGCCAGAATGACCCCGGCTCCGCTTTCCTCATTACAAGAGGATCCATCCACATAAACCGACCAGACAGGTGGTCCCTTCATTGCTTGGCTGAACTTGGGGATGGTACTTTCAATTATGAATTCTGCTAAGGCCTGAGCCTTGTTCGCGGTCCGAGGCTGATATGTTATATCATGCTGGCTTAGCTCGATAGACCATTTCATAAGGCGATCGGAGGTCTCTGGCTTGTGGAGAACTTGCTTCAGCGGTTGGTCGGTGAGAACGACCACCGAATGGGACTGAAAATATGGGTGAAGCTTCCTTGCGGCCATCACTAGGGCATATGCCATCTTCTTTATCTTTGGGTAGCGGAGCTCGGCATCCCGAAGTACCTTGCTCACGTAATAGATGGGCTTTTGGGTCTTATCTTCTGCCCTCACGAGAACGGCGCTGAGGGTCTGCTCGGAGGCTGCTAGGTAGAGGTAGAGGGCTTCACCAGGAATTGGTTTGCTGGGGAGAGGAGGATTGACTAGGTAAGCCTTGAGCTGGTCGAATGAATCTTGTTGCTGCTGACCCCACTCGAAGCATTTAGCCCCCCTGAGAGCCTTGAAGAAGGGAAGGCACTTCTCCCCTGACTTGGAAAGGAAACGCCCTATGGCTGCCAGGCGACCCGTTAGTTTTTGAACCTTTTTGACATTCTTCGGGGAACCATGTCTAATATGGCCTTGATCTTCTCGGGGTTGGCCTCGATTCCTCTCTGGCTGACCACGAAGTCTAGGAATTTCCCCGACGAGACTCCGAACGCATATTTATTCGGATTGAGCCTCATATTGTGTTTCCTGAGTACGTCAAATGCCTCTTGCAGATCGACCACATGATCGGCCCTGCGGATGCTCTTCACAAGCATATTGTCAACATACACCTCCATATTTCGGCCGATTTGTGCTTGAAAAACCTTGTTGACGAGGCGTTGATAAGTAGCACCTGCATTCTTCAAACCGAAGGGCATTACCCTGTAGCAGTAGAGGCCCTGATTGGTTACAAAGGAGGTCTTCGAGATATCCGGGGGAAACATACGAATCTGATTGTAGCCTGAGAAGGCGTCTATGAAACTGAGGAGTTCATGGCCCAAAGTGGCGTCAATCAAAGTATCGATACTTGGAAGAAGGAATGGATCCTTAGGGCATGCTTTGTTGAGGTCGGTAAAGTCGATACAAATCCTCCAGGTCCCATTGGACTTCTTCACCATTACTACGTTCGAGAGCCATTCGGGATAGTTTACCTCTTGTATGAACTGGGCCTTCAAGAGTTTGTCCACCTCCTCTTTTACAGCTTACTGGCGCTTGGGAGCGAACTTGCGCCTTTTCTGTTGGACCGGTTTGGACCTCGGAGCAACGCTGAGGTAGTGGACTAAGAGCTCTTCGAAAATTCCGGGCATGTCTGCAGCCGACCATGCAAAGAGGTCGCGGTTCCTTTGGATGCACTGGACTATGTTGGAGCATAGGGCAGATGGGAGGGTCTTGCTAATAAAGAACTTTCGGCTTAGATCCTGCTCAGAGAAGAGCACTTCCTCCAACTCATCCACCAGCTCGGACGTTGGTCGGGCAACATCTTGGGGGATTTCAAGAGTTTCGAGGGAGAGGAATGGACCCAGTGTAGAGGTCATGTAGCATTTGCGGACTGTTTCCTGATTGCCTTTTACTTCCCCTACTCCTGCCCGGGTGGGAAATTTAATCTTGAGGTGATAGGCGGAAGGGATGGCTTCGAGAGCGACTAAGCCGGGCCCACTCAAAATGATATTGTAGGCTGCAGGAACATCCACGACCATGAAGTCCATCGACTCCGTTCGAGTAGTAGGAGTTTTGCCAGCGGTTACGTCCAGGGTGATAACCCCTTCAATAGTCACTGGCACTCCCGTGAACCCATGGAGTGTGTAGCCGGTGGGCTTAAGTCTATCCCGAAATAGTTTGGGGCCTTTGAAAGCGGCGAGGAAGAGGATGTTAACGGAGATGCCATTGTCCACTAGGATCCTTTCCACTTTAAAGTTCGCCATATGGAGGTTGATGACGAGTGCGTCACAATGGGGCGTTCGGACACCCTCAAGGTCTTCATCTGAGAATGTGATGAGCACTCCGAGGCCTTTAGGAGGAGGTGTGGTGCAGACCGAATTAACTTCCCTAATAAACGCCTTTCGAGAGGAGTTGGAGGAGCCCCCCATTAGGCCTCCATGAATGAGGTGCAGGACACGCTCCTCTTCGAATTCGGGCATTTCTTCGCATTCAGGACGCTTGTTAGCCCCCCGAGGCGGGGAAGGAAGATCGGCTCGGTCCTTTCTCATGAACTTGGTTAGCTGACCCCTCTGGATGAGGGCTTCTATCTCGTTCTTCAGGACCCGACAATCATTGGTGTTGTGGCCATAGTCCCGGTGATAGCGGCACCATTTCTCTTTATCCCTCTTCTTGTCAGGGGTGTTCATTTTTTTTGCAGGAGGTATCACCCCCTCCTTCTCAGCTTCCATGAGAATTGTGGAGATGTTGGCGTTAAGGGGAGTAAACTTTTCAAATCTGGGGGGAGGTCGGCACTGCCCGCCATTATTCTTATGGAGCTTCTTGGCTCCTTCTTTTTCTGTTCCCTTTCTCTTGGACCCGAAGGAAGGCCCCTCAAAGTTGGGGGCGGTGCTCAGCTTCCTCGGCCCGGATATACTTTTCGCTCTGGAGAAGGAGGTCAGAGAAGTTCTGCGGGGCTTCTTGGCGAGGAAGGAGCGGAGGCTGGAGTTGAGGACATTGGATTGGAATGCTGCTGCAGCGACCGACTGGTCGAGGGATGCTATGGACATGGCTTCCGCTGTGAACCTTTTTACATAGTCTCTTAGCTTCTCACCCTTCTTCTGGTTGAGGTAAAGTAGCGAAATGCTCGTCTTCTCAGTTCGGCGGCTACTTACGAAGTGGGTGACGAAGAGGGTCTCAAATTGCTCGAAGGAGAATATTGAGGATGGGGCAAGGCGAGAGTACCATTCTCGAGCTGGATCCTTGAGAGTTGCGGGGAAGGTCTTGCATAGCAGAGCATCAGAAGCTTGATGGATGAGCATGAGAGTCTTGAAGCTTTCGATGTGATCGACGGGGTCAGTCTCCCCGGAATAAGTCTCGAATTGAGGAGGTTTAAAGCCAATTGGTACGGGTGCTTCCATTATGGTTCGGAAAAAAGGAGGTCGACTAGGGCGAAGGGTCCTTCCTCTAAGCTCTTCTTCTCGGTCTAACTGACCCAAGCGCCTCTCCATTTCGTGGAGACGGCGGTAGACAACGTCATCCCTTTGACGGTATTCAACCGAGCCTCTAGACTCGTCTTCGTACGAGGGAGAGCGGGGGCAACGACGACGGTAGCTCCTGGAGCGCCGAGGACTAGGAATGTACCGGGGGTTGCTAGGAGCTGGGGGAGGAGTTAGGGACCTTCGGCGAGGACTTCGGACTGGAGGAGGAGTGGGGATCCTTGGAGCATTGGTGTTGTTGGGTCGGAGGTTGAGAGCTTGTAGGATGATTGCTTGGAATTGCTGGAACTTGGCACGAGTGATGGGTGCCTCATCGTTCCTTGGATGTTGCCGACCGGAAGGGGAATGGGGTCTTCTCCTGTGATGCTCGGGGGACTCTCTCCGCCCCCTTCGGGTAGGGGACCTTCTGTAGTCTCGGCGGTGAGGAGATCGCTCATCCGGACGTTGTTGGCGGGAGGCTCCCTCTCGGGCCCGCTTTTCATCCAGACGGCGGCGAAGATCCTCGTCCTTCTGTCGATTGAGGATGGTGTTGCGAAGGTCGGAAGCTCGGGGATTGTGGAAGGCCATGGAATCCGAAGCGGCATTGTGGATTGAGACGTGGTCCTGATGGAGAGGTTGTTTCTGCGGGTTGGGACGCGAGACCCCTGCTCTGGCATTTTGAGGACCGGGAGGACCTTTAGGAGGTTGTTGATTCTGAGGAGGAGGCTGGTCCTGTTGAAGAGGGTCCTCGTCTTGAGGCGAAAGTTGCCCCTGCTGCTGAGCGGGTTGGATGGGGACTTTCTGTTGCTGATCGGGGTTAGGTCCACGGTTGGACCCTCTGGATCTTACTTTTCTAGGAGGCATGGCTGGAGAAGATCTGAACAACGGGAAGAGGGGAGACTGCTATTCGTTTGTTTCCCACAGACGGCGCCAATCTGTTACCGCTGAATCTGGTGTGGGGGCAAACAGATAGTATTTGTGGATTCTTGGAAAACTTTGAATAGCAAACCTGTTACCTGTTCCGCCAGAGTTTGACTGTTGACTCCCGCTGTTTACCTGCAAAAATTGCGAGACGCCGGGGTTGATCCTGGCGACGCACCCTCCGACGCTCAAGTCAGTAACCAGGGAAGATTATGAAAGAGCGTAAATTGGCAAAAGATTGATTACCTCTTAATGGAGATGGATGGGGGGGATTTATAGCCGCCGTTGGGGTCAGATTAGGAATGTAATCCCTGTAATCAGATAAGGAATGTAATCCCTAATTCCCAGTAAAAGGATAGATGTGAATCAAGGCCGTTGATTAGTATTAATCAGAAACCCTAATTCTATCCTGCTGGACCGAGTTTATTTCGGGTTGGGACCCGTACCTAGTTGAGGTGGATCCGTTCACGGGTTTTGGGTCTTTTGAGGAAAAGACCCAGGACCCACTTCAGACCCATTAGTAGGCGAAATTACCATTTTACCCCCAAGCTTTAAGATTCGTTCCCGATTTGGACGGTTCCGATTTAACCTCATTTTTAGCCATATCAAGCTCGAATTTGAGAGGCTAGGATTTTAGGTTTCGGAGTTAGGCGTAAGAATTGAGAGAAGAAAATAAAAAAAAATTGAGTCTAGGGTTTAAGGATCCCTAATCGCCACTCGCTGTCTCAAACAACGAGTTTGGTTAATACAAGCTCGCTGTTTGAGATAGCGAGTCTAGATTGAGAAAGTTAAGTAAATTCAATCGACACTCGCTCTAAAAAAGCGAGTTCGGTTAAAACAAGCTCGCTTTTTGAGATAACGAGTCTTGGCCGGGGAAGAAACCAAAAAACCTCAAATCAACACTTGCTTTCTCAGATAGCGAGTGGATTTTGACTATACTCGCTATCTGAGAAAGCGAGTGGGTCAGTTTAGAAATTTTTTGAAAAAGAGGGTCAGTTTGGTAAAAACTTTCAAAAAATGGGTCATTGTGGGAAAAAATTCCAAGAAGGTGGGGTGACTTTTTACATGTTAGTGCCTAATTAGTTCTGTATTTATGCTTATTCACCATATCTCCTTTCACATTTTTTTGCCTCTTTCATTTTTCTATATTGCTCATTCACATTTTACAAGCTCAGATTCCTATATTGCTCAACTGTATTTGTACTAGGTTTATCCGTAGACACGTGCATACGACACGTCTTTTAAACAATGCAGTAAATAAAAAGCACTCTAAATACTAAAATATATGCAATTCTATTTGACTAACAAACTACATAGGTCAACATTTATATGCAATCACATAAGTTAGTTACTACACGATAAGTTTTTTTTTTAACAATTAGAATGTCGTAAAACAATTACATACTAAAACAATTAGGGATGGTTTGCTTGGTTGTAAAAAAAATGAAAAGAGGGAAAAGCAGTGTAGCGAAAACAATTTCTTGGATTTGATTTCTTAAAAGTGGCTTTGGTTGAATGTAAATTTACTGTAGCAATAATTAAATGTTAACTTTGTTTGAGTTGCAGTACTACTGTAGTGAAAGTAATTTAAAACATTTTTTTATTTTTTTGTTACATGAAATTAATCTAAAATTAAGGATTAATTAATTTTATTTAAGCTTAATCCCTAATATTTTGGATGGGTAAATTATGCTTAATTAGATGGAAATTAATTAACTTTTAATCCCTAAATTTTAATTAATTAAGAAAAGACTAATTAAACCACGACAATTAAAGCTCTTCTTAATTAAGATTAGTACGATTTTAATTAATTTTTTCTTAATTAATTAAAAGTAGAAATTAAATATTAATCAAAACCCAAACAAAATATCAACTACTTTATTACACAACATAAAGTATAAATCTGGACGGCTACTATAGCTACATTAAAGGGAAAAAAAATTATAAGTATAAATCTAGATAGCTGATTTCATTTCAATTGAAAGAGAGCGACTTTATAGTTTTTTTTAAAAAAAAATTACCCTGTGTTTTATTATATAGATTTACTATGGCATACATAAATATTGCTATGGCAAAAATAGGACAGGTAAGTTTTCTGGTGTTTATCCTCAACTTTTATAAAACTTCTGTTTGGTTTGGTGTTTTTTCTTTTTTTCTTTTTTCAAAAACTCAAAACTTGTTTGGTTAGACTCTTTTCATAAAACAGTTTTTACAAAACTCCACTTCAACTATTTTTCTGTTTTTTCACATTCTCTCTCTAAATATATTTATATTATTATTATTATTATTATTATTATTATTATTATTATTATATTATTATTATTATTATTATTATTATTATTATTATTATTATTTTTATTTTTTAATATATATATATATATACACTATTATTATAATATATATTGTTATTTCATATATACTATTTTATATATACTATTATAATATTCTATTACTATTATAATATATATTATTATTATTATATATTACTATTATATATTATTATATAATTTATTCTTATTATAATAAATTATTTAATATATAATTATAATATATTATTATTACATATATATTACTATAATTATTATATGTTGTTACATATATATCTATATAATAAAACACAAAGAAAGCTTCAAGTGGCTCTCCTTCAATCCCTCCCAATATCATAGACCCAGATCTAACCTCAAAAAACATATTTTCCCCCCAAAAGTTTCCTCCCAAAATTCAAATTTATATCCCCACCCAAAACAACTCCTTATTTCTTTTTCTCTCTCTCTCTCTTTCTCTCTCTCTTCTATTCAAAAAATACAGAAAATAAAAATTTTAATTTTAAAAAAAAAAATTTAAAACCAAAAAAATTAAAATTTTAAAAACTTTTAAAATAATTCAAAAAAAATAAAAAAATAAAAAACTTTTAAAAAAATTTATAAAATATTAATTTTTTTTAATTTAAAAAATAAATAAATATTTAAATTTTTTTGAACTTTTAGAAATAAAACTTTAAAATTTTAAAAATAAATATTTAAATTATTGATATTGTAGATACCTTCACACCTGGACTTGCGTTACTATTGTATTTAGACATGCTCATAGTGGTTATGGGATTAAAGTAGCTCTATAAAATCTATATGATAATATACTTGCATGGCTATTACAAGCATCTAAAATTGATGCAGAAGTTAAAAAAAACTCTATGCAGTGTTTCTAACAAACTATATGCATTTCAGGTAAGTTCAAGCTAATAATCAGGAAGACGATAATTGAGCTTAAAGGTAGATGTACTATTTCCTCATATAATATGTTTACTACTTCAATTAATTTGCTGGACCTTCAAAACTATTTTATATAATCAAATCAGGTGCACCGTTCTGAAGACGTGCCGTAGGCCCGTGTCAAAGGGCAAACCTAGTGTGTGTGTGTGTGTGTGTGTGTGTGTGTGTGTGTGTGTGTGTGTGTGTGTGTATATATATATATAATATTATAATGGGAGAAGGCCTTAGTGTCATTTGTAAATGTTTTGTCATTCTACCAACCCGTACAACGCACGTGCATAACTATTATAAAGGAGGTCCTAGGTTCAAATCAAGACTACGCCTAAATTTTTATTTTAAAAAACTATATTTATTAAAACGTGCATCACACGTGTAAACTACTGGTAATAATCTAATACTATAATGGGAGAAGACCTTAGTGTAATTTGTCCATCTACCAACCCGTGCAACACACGTACATAACTATTATAAAGGAGGTTTTAGACTCAAACCCATATTACGTCTAAATTTTCACTTTAAAAAAACAATATTTATTAAGACGTGCATCGCACGTGTAAATTACTAATATATATATATATATATATATATATATATATATATATATATATATATATATATATATATAGGGAAAGGATCCGTTGCACACTACTTTGGTGCTCACCGCGTGAACACTACGCCTTCGGGCATTCATATCGAAAATCCGAACCGTCCACTTTGATCTACACATCTAAATTAGTCTAAATATGTAAAATCAAACCATTTGAAATTCATTTGCCCATTCATTGAAGTGTTACAAAATTATATGGCTGAAATTTATTGTTTTTATAGTCACATGATGGATGGGCAAATGAATTTCAAATGATTTGATTTTACATATTTAGACTAATTTAGATGTGTAGATCAATGTGAACGATTCAGATTTTCGATATGAACGCCCGAAGGCCTAGTGTTCACGCGGTGAGCACTAAAGTAGTGTGCAACGGATCCTTTCCCTATATATATATATATATATATATATATATATACTATTATTATAATATATATTATTATTATTATATATTATTATATATATTATTATATAATTTATTATTATTGTAATAAATTGTTTAATATTTAATTATAATAGATTATTATTACATATGTATTATTATAATTATTATATGTTATTATATATATGTATATTATTAAATATGTTTATCATGATAAATTATTTTATATTATTATATAATATACAATTATTATAATATATTATTATTTTATATATACTATTTTATATGCACTATTATTATATTATATTATTATTATATATATTATTATTTTATGTATACTATTTTATATATACTATTTATTATTATATATTATATTATATTATATTATATTATTATTTTATATATACTATTTTATATATACTATTATTTCATATATACTATTTTATATATACTATTATAATCATCTATTATTATTATAATATATATTATTATTATTATATATTACTATTATATATTATTATATAATTTATTATTATAATAATAAATTGTTTAATATATAATTTGGATATATTATTATTACATATATATTATTATATATTATTATATATATGTATATTATTAAATATGTTTATTATAATAAAATATTTTATATTATTATATATCAGTATGCATGTATATTTATACAACATGTATGTATCTGAGTATATATACTGTATACAGTATATACATACAACCAAATCTATGCATACATTATACTCTCATTTTCTAAAAACTGTTTTCATAAAAAATTATTATCAAACAGCTTTTACACTTTCATTTTTAGAAAACTGTTTTCATAAAATTCTTTTTAGAAAACTGTTTTCAAAACAATAAACCAAACGCAACCAACTTTTTCTTCTTCAGATCCTTGACTTCTTTATATTTGATTTTCGACCTGTAAACTTCACAGAATTTGTATTTTGAATAATAGTGCAACTTTATTGAGCGGACCCGGACCAAGACCCGTAAGTGCATTGGGTCTTATTTTAGGACCCGGATCCGGACCCGGACCCGGATTCTTATAGATCGGGTCGGTTCCGGTCCAATACCGGGTCCGGGTGTGAGACCCCGTATTTCTAGAGAGTATATATACCAAGTATATAGTATATATATATATATATATATATATATATATATATATATATATATATATATATATATATATATATATATATATATATATATATATATAGTATATATATACTAAAGTAGAAGGAAAAGAAAAAAGAGAATGGATGGATTGGATGATGTGGAAGGAATGGAAAGAGGGAAGGAAAGTGTGTGTGTGGTGTAGTGTTGACTAGTTGACCATATATGGAATGAATGAAGGAATGAAAGAATGGATGTGTGTTGGTTGGTTGGGTGCTTTGACCGGAGATTGACCATGGGAATAAATCCCATATCGGTGGTGAATAAGAGAGAAAGATAAGATATATAGGATTAGCCCATGATAAAGGGTTACCCAACAGTTAACCACCTTTTTTAGGCAGCCTATAGAAAGTGAGTGATATGTTTATGAGATGCGTAAGAGGGGGGTGAATGTGAGACCCAGTATTTCTAGAGTATATATACTAAGTATATAGTATAGTATATATATATAGTGTATATATATACTAAAGTAGAAGGAAAAGAAAAAAGAGAATGGATGGATTGGATGACGTGGAAGGAATGGAAAGAGGGAAGGAAAGTGTGTGTGTGGTGTAGTGTTGACTAGTTGACCATATATGGAATGAATGAAGGAATGAAATAATGGATGTGTGTTGGTTGGTTGGGTGCTTTGACCGGGGATTGACCATGGGAATAGATCCCATATCCGTGGTGAATAAGAGAGAAAGATAAGATATATAGGATTAGTCCTGTGGTGGGCGTGGCTAGAATTTAGTTAATTGTGTGCGTACAAGTTGAGTGCGGGGCGTTACACCGGATCGGGTCCAAGTATCGGGTAATGTTACACCTACTACCAAATATACTATTTTTTTGTTTACTACTTAGGTGGCACACTACTATTAGATGTTTCTAGCACATACTCTACAATAATTTTCACTGATAGTGTACCATCTAAGATAGTAAAGAAAAAAATAGTAGATTTTACCGGTAAAAAAATTAGCAAAATTCGTTGCCACTATCGTTACTAATTGAAATATTTGAAAAAGGATCTGAAAGAATTATATGACAACAGGGTCTCTTGATAATTTCCCCTACTAATCAAATCATTCATTCAAACTCACCTGCAAAATTTGAATTCAAAAGTAATTGATCTGTTTATACTCGGTTTGTGCTCTCTGTTCTCAAGTCTGAAAAATAACTATCAATCAACCAAAAGCGGGAAACCAAACAACTCAAACAAAATAACTCCTTTTTTGCCAATTTGCCATTTTTTGAGAAACAAAATACTGCAGTCGTTTGCTATTTTATCATATTTTGGCAAAATCGCTACAATTGCTTCTCATTTTGAGAAACAAAATTACGATTCTCAAATTATAAGAGACGATACAAGTTGTCTCGTCCAATTTTTTTTTTAATCCCGTCAGACGATACAACATGTATCGTCCCAATTATTTATTTATTTTTTATTTTTTTTTAGTAGATCGAACGGTCAAATTTAAAATTTTGAAAAATTCTCGGACGGGACAACATGTCCCGTCAAGGTTTTGAGGAGGGATTAGTGGGTAGGTTAGGTCCTTTTAATTAGGTTTAGTGGGTTTTTAATTAGGTTTAGGTAATATTATATTATTTAATTTATTTAATTAACATATTTTAATAGTTAATCAGTAATTAATTAAATCTAAAATAAAAAAAACTGACGGATGGAACATCATGCCTCGTCTTTCTAAAAAATATAGCAAACGACCACTGCAGAGGATTTCGCTATTTGCTTTTACTGTAGCTGCCATTTTGTAAAAAATGAGAAACACTATTGTGGATGCTCTTAGAGCATCCACAGTAATTTTATTTAGGACTTTTAAAAAAGTTTGAAAAAAATGGAGAGAGAGGTGAGGAGAGAGACTGCCTTCTTCCCTAGGGATCTGAGCAAATCTTACGCTCAGGTGCTGCGCCAACCACCTCCCTATCGTCATCATGACACCCTTCAGATGCCCCTTCGATATCCGCACCCCACAGCCGTCAACTCAACCCGTCCCCTCACCTCCCATGCCATTAATCCTTCTCTTCACCCAAGACCTGCCTTCCAACCTACCCCAAAACCCCACTCTCTCCTCACAAAAAAAACCCACCACAAACACCCACCACTCAAAGAAGATGGAGAGGCGATGTTTTAAATGCGGCGCCGGCGACCACACCACCAGGGAATGCCGCATCTACGGCTTCCACTGTTTTAATTGCAAAAAGTTTGGCCACAAGGTCAGAGACTGCCCCATCAACAACAGAGTCGAGGCCATGGAGATTGATCTACCCTACAATAATGCCATTGCCCATGCTCTGCCAGCCCTACACGCCAGTGCATTTCTCCACCTCATCAACCCTCGCCGCATCCTTCTCACTAAGGAACTTGAAAGTGCTTTCAATTTTGCATGGGGGAGATCTAGAAGATGGTGGTCGTTGCAACGGGTCAGCGACGGGATCTACCATGTCCAGTTCCCAACTGCCACTAAAGCGGAAAGTGCAATAGCGGATGGGGTCTTCAGTTTCTCTGGCTTCACCGCTACTTTTTCTCCCTGGTATATGGAGTTTGGGGCAAAACTCCGGCCTAAGCCGTCTTTTGTTTGGATCAACCTCCCCCTTCTGCCATTTCATTACTGGAACCAGGAATCCATGGAAAAGCTTATCTCGCCTTTTGCGAAGCTGGTGACCTTGAGCAGAGAAATGCTTGATGCTAGGACCAGAGACCAGGCCCTGGTCCTCATCGAGGTGGCTGACATCACATTCATTCCCAAGACCCTCTGCGTCCGTTTCACTGTTCCTTGGAACCTTGAACGTATCACCCATGAAGTGCCAGTGCTGCTACTTGGTGATCCAATCGCAGTTGAAGATGTTCAGAGCGGTAAAGTTCAACTTTTTACAACAGCAAAGTCCTCGAGAGCATCCGCCAGCTTCTGGCATCCCAAGGCGCCAGACGGCGCAATGGCGATGGAGGTTGGAGGCCCCTCAAACGCGCCGCATATTCCGGAGCCAGTTCAGCATATCCCCGCAGATTTGGATGAGCAAAATTCGGGGACGGTTAAGCCAGTTGGCGGCACTTTTGAATTATTCCCAAAGATAGCCCCTCAATTATCTCCACCTTTGGCGAGCTGCATGCATGCAAAAATCCCCCAAAATCCGACCCCACAATCCCCGCAGGTCCCCCCTATGATTCACGACCCCAACAAATCCGCTACTTTGTTTATCCCCATCAACGAATCTTCAGATAGTAACATCAAGCAGGACCCCCCCATCCCAACCAACGTACCTGACAACAAATCTACTTCCTTGGATGATGAATCTTGTGAAGAAGTTCGTGAGTTGCTTTGGAATGGCAGAAAGGTCATACTCCCCTTCTCCTTATTTACCAAGATTCAGCCTACTGTTGAAGGTACTGCTCCCGCTGTCGAAGGTTCTATCCCTGTTCAGTCACAAGCAGAGTCTGGCAAATTGCATGGCGATATTCACGAGCCTTTTCGTGCCGGCACAACCACCTTGGGCAACACAAGCTTTCGTACTAGATCTCTTCTGCACAAACCTCACAGGCAAACTTCCAACTCATCTTCTGACGCCCCTCCAGGCTTCTCAGCAGGGCCATCCAAGCGCCAGAAGCGTGCCAGATCCGCCTCCAAGCTACACTGCTCTAGGCCATTCATGAAACACCTCTCCTCAACCATCAAGAAGAAGGCCTCAGGTACAGCTTCTTCAGCTGCCTCTGTTACAAATTTGCATCAGAACCCTTTTGCTTTACTTTCAAGTGAAGACATTTTAGAGGTAGCTGAATCAATTGGAGTGGAGGCTAAGGGGCCACACTCGGTGCACAACATCACAAATGCTCAGAAGGCCCTCGCTGATCACACTGATCAGCTAGGACTCTCTGTCTAATTTAGGGGAGAAGCCGAGTGCGCTTCGGGGTTATATCATTGTTTTTTGTGCTGTTTTATTTTTATTCACTCATGAAGATCATAAGCTGGAACGTCAGAGGTTTGGGCAAATCTACAAAATGCTCCTTTATAAAAGAAGGCATCCGCAGCTGTTCTCCCCATGTAGTATGCTTGCAGGAGATGAAACTGTGTAATCCAACATCCAACAAACTTTCATCTGTAGGTGGCACTATCATTACCAACTGGATCCGATTAGACTCCATTCAACGCTGCGGAGGTATCCTGTTAGGCTGGAATGACAATCTACTCGAATGCTCCTACTCAGCCTGTGATATTTTCTCCATCTCAGCCTCCTTCAAGAGCCGGTGCTCTGATGAGAAATGGTCCATTACATCTGTCTATGCACCGTTTGAGCTCGATGATAGGGAATTATGTTTTCATGAAATCAAGCACAGATGACAATTTCTTCATGATGCATGGATCCTCTGTGGTGATTTTAATGTTACTATCTCTGATTCTGAGAGATCTAGTGGTCGGGGCTCTTCCAGAGACATGAAATGCTTTCGCGATGTTATCCAAGACCTTGCATTGATTGATCTTCCACTGTCAGGAAGGAAATACACTTGGACAAATCTGCGTGAAACTCCCTCTATGGCCAGACTTGACAGATTCCTCATCTCCGCCGCTTGGAATCTATATTACCCTGATAGCATCCAATCCTCTCTCCCAAGATATTCATCCGACCATTGCCCCATCATCCTCGACACTATGGCACTCCAACATCGTACCTTTCGTTTCAAGTTTGAAAAGTCATGGCTGTTACAGCCATCTTTTACTCCTACAGTCAGTAATTGGTGGCATCAATTCCACTGCAAGGGTAATCCAGTCGATGTGTTTTCAGCCAAGCTAGGCCACCTCAGAAGGCGCATACGGAAATGGCAATCAGAAACCCTGGGCTCTATTCCTACAAGGAAGAAGTAACTCCAAGAACTTCTCCTCAAGCTTGAGATTGAAGCTGAGTCTCTGCCTTCCCCCCCAGCCTCCCTTAAAGCCACTCAGCTCGAGCTTCAGAATCTGATCAAAGAAGAGACTGTATTCTGGAGGCAGAGATCTCGGGTGCAGTGGATCAAAGAAGGCGACGCTAATTCGAAATTTTTTCATTCCATTGCAAATGGGAGAAGAAGAAGAAACTACATCCACAGTCTCAGCATTGACAACTCCACCACAACCAACCCTGCTGAAATCAGAAGGGCATTCGAATCCCATTTTCAAGCTATATGCGGGTCTGCCACCATCTCCGACTTCAACATTGACTGGCCTTCCCTCTACCCCACTAATTCTGTCAGCCTGCACCACCTTGAAGAACCTGTAACTATAGAAGAGCTGCGCAAGGCAGTTTTTGACATGAGCAGTGATAAAGCACCGGGCCCTGATGGTTTCTCGATGAGTTTCTACCACACTTTTTGGGACACTGTCAAAGATGATCTGCTCAAGATGATACAGTCTGTACATAGAGGTGATACGGATATTGGGCGCCTAAACTATTCCGACATCATCCTCATTCCTAAATGTGATGGAGCCAACCTAGTGACTGACTACAGGCCTATCAGTCTCCTGAACTGCTCCCTGAAAATCTTCACAAAGATACTCGCCAACAGGCTCAGTCCTCTCCTCCACTCCTTAGTGTCATCGTCCCAAAGTGCTTTTTTGAAAGGCAAGTCGACTGTAGACTGCTTCCTTGTGGCGCATGAGGCTATTAATCTCTGCAGCAGGTGTAACTCTGACACCTTACTATTTAAAATTGATTTTACAAAAGCTTTTGATACAGTGAGTTGGGATTTCCTACTTCAACTGCTTAACCCCTTATCTCCGATGCTCTTCATCTTGGTGGTAGATGTCTTGGCTAAAATGTTGCAGCTCGGAAGAAGCAATGGCACTTTCTCTCAGCTGCCAATCAAAGGTCTGTTATCTCAACTCTCGGTTCTCCAATTTGCCGATGATACCCTGATTTTTTGCAAGGGAGATGAACAAGAGATTCTGAACCTCAAGATTGCCCTTCAGCTCTTCGCAAACATCTCTGGCTTAGCTATAAACTTTTCTAAATCCTCTGTTGTTTATTTTGGTCGCTCTAAGGCCAAGCTTCATGCTTTCTCCACCATCCTAGGCTGCAAGGAGGACGGTCTCCCTCTTACTTATCTTGGCATGCCTCTTTCCAAAGGCAAGCTGTGCAAGCGGCATTGGCAACCCATCATTCTCAAAATTGAAAGGCGTTTATCGGTTTGGAAAGGTAAACTGCTTTCAAAAGGGGGACGGCTGGTTCTGATCAATGCGGTGCTTAGCGCTCTATCCGTATACTTCGCATCCTTCTTTCGTCTGCCGAAGTGGGTCATCAAACGCATTGATCAAGTCCGAAGCAGATTCTTCTGGTGCGGGGCTGACAAAGACTCGAGAGGTATTGCCTGCGCAAGTTGGCGTAAAATCTGCCAACCTAAGGATCAAGGCGGACTTGGAGTCCTGGCGTTGCAAACTTTCAACGAAGCTTTGCTTATGAAATGGTGGTGGAACAATTACGCATTAGACTCCCTTGTCAGCCAAACTCTGCATGACTTATACTACAAAAGTCCTTCAAAAACTTTTGTTTGTCCAGTATCAGCTTCACATTTTTGGAAGGGTATCTTCTGTTGTGCAAAATCTAGTTACCTAAATATATAGATAAACTAGACACAAATTATAAAACCTCGCAAGTGCACGAATCGAATCGTAGTAATAGCAAGGGTCGATCCCACGGAGATTGTAGATTTCAACTAACTAATCAATAGAAAATAATAAAAATCATAAGGAGTTGTTTTAAAAGTCTAAAAGGAATAAAAAGATTAAAACTAAGAAGGAATTGTTGAATCACAAATATCTCTTGAATAGTTGGGTTGTTGATCTCCACCAATAGTTAATAATGCTAAGTTACCTTCTGAACTTACTTCTAATTACTCATGTTTGTTCACTTCAAGGGCATGGTATCTACTCCTTAAAGTATTGTTTCCCTAAACCAAGAATTAGGCATGGTATCTACTCTAATTCGTTTCTTCCCCTAAGTATCTAGCATGGTGTCTACTAAGTTATACTTAGAGAAAACATAAGAACAGTGGAAACGAACAAACACTTAAAGTTCTAGAAATTGGTATCAGATCTAGATCCTCTAAGTTGATTGAACCAAGAACCCCTAAAGATTCTTTTGTTACAAATTATGAGCACGAGATTCGGTCGTCTCAATATGCTTCATATAACAGATTTAGATAAATGATAACATAAACTTGATATTCTCACGTGCTGTATGTCAGTCGACTGGCTCTCACCTCAGTCGACTGCTCTCAGACTTCGAGATCCAAGTTTGATGATCATTAATCTATGTCAATTCAACCAGATTCAATCAATAAGTAATTAGAAGATCTCAGAAGAATATAGCACTACATAACTACGGTTTCGATCTACCCAACTATGAAATTAGTTCCACATAATAATAACTTTATTGCTTAACAAGTTTGAATACATGATCAACATAAAAAGAATAAAGAGAGAAGAAGAAATAAACTAATGGATTCCGGCAATATGGTCGACTGGCTGTCACACAGTCGACTGCCTTCTGTTTGCTGGATCTTCTCTCTCCTTCTTCGATGTTGATGGAGTGATGTTCTTGGTGCTTGTTCAGGAACTTGGTGATTGAGTCGCCTTCCAGAGATATATGATCGTTGGATGGAGTTGTGGAGTGGAGAGAGGAGCTGTTCTGGAGATGGTATTCTGATATTTATAGAACACGGCTGAGAATTAGGGTTTCCACTTTTTCAGGAAGATCCTTCTTTATTTGATTTGATGATTAATATCTTTCTCTTTTCTCCTTTCTTTCCTTATCTGTTCACCACGTCCACTTGGAAAATACCCTGTCTTTAGATTTGATTCGCTGTATAAAATCTTGATCCAAGTAGATTTGAATTTAGATGCAGGTGTATCTTTGAAGATCTTATCTGTTTACTCCGCCGCAGACCAGTCGACTTGTCTTCGAACCAGTCGACTGAGTCGAGACTTCTGAAGATTTCATCTTTGATCATACCAGTCGACTGTCTTTGGGAATAAGTCGACTGTGACGATAGTTGTGGAAAATCAGCTTCTCCTGTCCAGTCGCCTGGTTGAGGAACCAGTCGACTTATTCTCTGCAGTTCTCTGTGTATTGTCCTTGAAGTCCTGAGTCTGCTTCGTTTTGCTGTTATAAGCTGTTTCCTATGGAAAAGAGAAAATAGGAGTTAAATACCATATAGAGAGCTTTTAAATGTCTAATTATATTAAGGTTATTGCTCTAAAAAGTGAATAATAATGTGTTCATCATCTTCCCTCTGCAACACCAATTTCTTATCAATGTTCAATGGCAGCTTGGCAATGGTGAGAAGATCTCTTTCTGGCAATCTAGATGGATCAATGGGCACAGTATAGCCACCCTATACCCCTCGCTTACTGCAGCAGCTTGGAACCTTCATGCTACGGCTTCGTCTCAGGGCTCTTGGGTCTAAGGGACCTGGCATTGGCAACCCAGACTGAACCGCATCACCTCACAAGCTCTCCAGGCAGAGAAGCAAAGCCTTCTCCTAGCACTCGCAGAATTCTGCCCCTCTCATGACCATGATGCTCCGACGTGGAGACTAACACCTACAGGATCATACTTCGTACAGTCAGCCTACAAATTCTTCATTCTCTCTGGAGTGCGATCACCCTTCTTCAAGTCTATTTGGGCCTCATCAGCGCCACTTAAGTGCAAAGTATTCATATGGCAACTGAGTCATGGCCGTATCAACTCCAAGGAGTTCTTGAGCCATAAGGGTTGGTCGGGAGACACGGCATGTGCAGCTTGCGCATTTCCTGTCGAGTCGGCTTACCACATCTTCTTCTTATGCCCTGTAGCATTAGAGACCTGGCATTTCTTCACTACACTCTTTCACATACATACACTGCCCACGACCGTGCATGATTGTTTTGCTTCATGGTGCCTTGGTACTCAGTCACACAGCCACACTTGGCACCTCCTATCTATTGCTATATGCTGGAGTATCTGGATAGCTAGAAATGACTGTACTTTCTCTGCAAAGCACTCTTCCGCTCGTGAGATTATTTCTAATGCAATTTTTTGGTTTCGATCTTGGCTAGATGGGATCGGCAGTGCGAAGAAAAGACAGAAGATAGAACAAGAATTGACAGATGCAAATGCGCATGAACTTCTGCTCCATGAGACACTGGGACGCAGTGGCCAGTCGGCAAGTGAGGAGGGAAGTTGCTCATGGTGATTATCTGGCTGCTCAGCGAGGATTTTTGGACCCCTGCGTGGGTACTTATAACTAGCTTTTTTGGGTGTTTTGAGTAGACTTTTTTGGGCCAGGTTATGTAGGCCGGTTTGTTCCTTCAGACCAGTAATTTAGTTCCATACTGAAGTTGCTTGGTGTGCTTTTGTAATCTAACTATATTTTGGTTTTTTATAAATCTTCAGTGAGGTAGGGACTTACCCTACCTTTTCCCCTAAAAAAAAAGAGCATCCACAGTCGTTTGCTTTTTTGCCATTTTTGTCATTTTTTGTGTACTGTAGTGCATACAGTCGTTTGCTATTTTGTCATTTTTTGACAATTCATATACATTAGAAAGGGACAAATAGCATTCGAAATAGCAAAATGCATATTATAACTGACGAAACATCATGTTTCGTTTGGATTATTTAATTATATTTTTAATTGATCGAATGAACATGATGTTTCGTCTGGATTATTTAATTATATTTTTAATTGATCGGACGAAACATGATGTTTCGTCCAAATTAAAAAAAAAATTAAAAACCAAATAAATTAACTGGTTAAATAAATTTAAGGGTGGGAATGAACATGATGTTTATTCCCATGTGGGGACGAAACATCCATTTTTTTTAAAAAAATTAATTTTGTAAAGTTTTAAATTGTTTTTGCAAATTTTTAAATTGTTTTCGCAAGATATTTTTTACAAATTATTTTTAAAAATTGTTTTTGCAATTTTTTTGAATAAAAAACTTCCTTAAAACCCGGACGAAACATCATGTTCCGTCCGGTTATTTTGAAATTTTTTTCTTTTTTGGGACGAAACATGTTTTGTCCCGTATTTATTATTATTATTTTCTAAGTTTTGGCCAATATTAATTATTTTTTATTAACAGACGAAACTGTTCCTTTTTTAACGAATTTATGCATTTTTTTATCATTAGACGACTGTAGCGTTTTTTCGAAATGCATTGTCAAAATATACATTTTGCTATTTTTCCATTGAACGACTGTGGATGCTCTATTCTCAGTCTCCGTGACGGTGACCACACCTAACAAACCTATTATGCATTCCCCTCATAGATATCATATGCAGCAGAACCAACGCCTACCTCCCGATTCCCTCAAATATCGTGCCCCGTTGATTTTTCTGTCAATACTTTTTCCCACCCAACTACTAGAGTCTACGTACCTTCTCCCTACTTCATATTGCATCAAAATCCGTGCTCCGACCAATCCATGGCTATGATATCCTCCTCCGACGATGCCAACTGATGCATCAAGAACGACCACAAATGCTGTTGATGCTCTAGTAGTTGCGGACGCTTTTCCGGTAACTGTCACTGCAAAAAAGCACCAAAACTACAACCTCAAAAGGAAAGCTAGTAGTGGCCGAGCTCGACCCTCCAGGCTTACAGTAAGTACTTCCCAATGCACTAGCCATTACAACCACCTCTTCAACTGCTGAGATCCACTTGGATGACTCATATTATCAGAACTTACCGTAACCATAGATTGAGACTTGGATTTGCAGGTGAGGTTGTAGTTCGGTGGCCATAGTTCCCGGTGCTGCAGCAATCGGCATTTGCCAGGATCTCAACCGATTGGTTTGTTGATTCTTCGCCATTGACTGATTTGGAACTTCAATCTTGATAAGAAAGAGAATTGGAGTGGAGTAGCTAGGGGGGATTGTAAGACTGTTGAGTGTGACCAGGGGAGTTTGAGTTAGTTGCTTTCAATTGTTGCAGTTTTTCTGAGCCTGCAAAACAGAGACATAAACAGATCAGCAATAACTTTCCATGTTCAAATCATTCAAGCACATTACACACATGCATTTCACATTAGTTGGTTGTTGAAATATGGTAATTGTATATTCTGTTTTCTAATATAGGAAACAGATTCCCCAAATCTCTCATCTTTCCAGTCTTCTCTCAATCTCTTTTCTTCTTCTCCAAGAATGTAATCCTTATATATAGATGTATACAGTGAAGAATAAACAACAACAAGAAGAATAAGAATTTTTTCCCCAAAATTATTTTCTTCGTGGTTTCAGAGCCTAATCAGATCTTGACCAAGTGAAGACGAAGAAGAGGAGGCTGATCACCTCCATCTTGATCTGATCCCGTTGTTGATCCCATCACCGATCATCGACTTCGATCCCGTCAGATCCCATCACCGAAAACCCCAAAGAAAACACCCCGTCCTCCTCTTTCTCTCTCCTGACCAATGTCCCCCTGTCGCCAGTCATCCCGGAGTCCCGTCGCCTTCTTCGCTCATCACCCGAGTGCCCTCAACCACCGCCACCGTTCCCCTTGCCACAGTCGACTTCTCTTCACAACTTCCCTGAGCAATTTCTCTCTCCCCGAGCTCCTGCCACCCCCGTCGCCACCCCCTGAGCCCTACCTTGTCGACCTCCCCATTCATCGAAACCCCTCCTCCCGTCGAGCGTCAGCCCGTCGAATGCCAGATCCGAAACGCCGATCCCCTTGCTCTGATTCTCGACGACAGCAGCGCCAGACCCAATCCAGACCCAATCGCCGCCGGTCGACCCTGTGTCCCGTCACGGTGCGACCTGCGACGTCGACGACCGCCCTCGACGCTCCCGAGGTCGACCCTGTCGTCCATTGCCAGTCAAACCCAAGCCCCCTCTTTTCTGTTGTTGTTTGGTGGTTGGGATTTGGTGTGTGTGTTTGGTGTTTGGTGTTGAGTAGGGAGCTGTGGAGTTTGTATTTGCTGTTTTGTGAAGAAGGGGAGGGATTGATCCACTGTTGGATTGTTGCTGTTTTACTGAAGATCAGATCCGTTGTTTTCTTGTGCCGCTACAATGGGACAAACTGATGGAGCTAAGAAGAATATTGGACTCGCCTCTACATTAGTTACAACTGTAGGTAATGATGATAAGGTATTTAATATTTCTACTTCTGTTATGAATAGTGCATGGATAATTGATTCGGGTGCTACCGACCATATGACTTTTGATTCTAGACAAGTTCAAAATTTTCAACCATCCACTAAATCAACTGTGTCCACTACCAATGGTGACCTGCCACTATTACTGGCGAGGGTACCATACACCTCACAAACAACGTAACCTTAGATACTGCCCTAGTTGTACCATCCTTGAATTTCAACCTATTATCTGTTGCTCAAATAACCACTACCTTACATTGTATTGTAGTTTTTTGACCTTCACATTATGTGTTTAAGGATATTCGGACTCGCAAGACGATTGGTTATGGGGTTAGACACGGGAAGCTCTATTACCTAGATTTAGAATCTGAATGTTTGAGCAAGTTGACTCAAGCTCTAAGTGTGGAAGGATCCGAAGATGAGAAGAAGAAATCAGATATTTGGCTATGGCATCGACGTCTAGGGCATGCTTCTTTTGGTTATTTGAAAAAATTATTTCCAAGTTTATTTTTGAAGTTGGATATATCTGCCTTTCGGTGTGATGTGTGTGAACTCGCAAAAGGTCATCGTGTCTCTTTTCCTCCAAGTCCAAGTAGAAGCTCCCTTCCTTTTATGATTATTCATTCTGATGTTTGGGGTCCATCCAAAATCACTATATTTGGTGGAGCCAAATGGTTTGTGACCTTTATTGATGACTGTACCCGTATGACCTGGATTTGTTTGATGAAGTCGAAAAGTGAAGTTAGTGGTTTGTTTCAGAAATTTCACAAGCATGTTATGATTCAGTATAAATCACATATTCAAGTTCTTAGGAGTGATAATGGCAGAGAGTACCTGAGTTCAAATCTGCAACAATATTTGGTGGAACACGGAATTGTTCATCAGACTACATGCTCGTATACACCTCAACAGAATGGAGTTGCAGAAAGGAAAAATAGACACTTGCTCGAAGTGGTCCGTGCTTCTCTCATCCACGAAAATCTTCCACTCATTTATTGGGGAGAAGCCCTTGCTTCTGCTGCATACTTAATCAACCGAGTTCCCTCTAATATCCTAAACTTCCTCACACCATTTCAAGCATTAACTGAAGCTGTGAATGCACCAAAAGTCGTCAACTTGTCACCTCGTGTGTTTGGGTGTATTGCATTTGTTCATCTTCATCAACATGAACGCAATAAGTTAACTCCTCGAGCTGTCCGCTGTGTTTTCGTGGGATATGCACAGAATAAGAAAGGGTATCGGTGCTATCACCCACCAACTCAAAAGATATTTGTGACTATGGATGTTGTGTTCCATGAAAATGAGATGTATTTTTCCTCTGAGGTTGAACTTCAGGGGGAGCACCGAAGTGAAGTTCAAACTCTTGCCTATGATAAAGTGGTTACTATTCAAACTGAACAATCAGATATAAGGGAAGAAAATCAGGATGTAAGTAATGACGATCACTCGAATGAAGACTTGGTTGAGGAAGAAAATTTCCACGAAGATCTGCAGTCAGTGCCAAACCTCCATGAAGATAAGCCATCTCCACCACCAGCACCATCTGAACCATCTCCACCACCAGCACCATCTGAACCATCTCCACCACCAGTACCATCAGATCCATCTCTACTCCTAGCAAAACCCCAAAACCAATCGTCATTGCTGTCCGAAGCTCCAAGAAGAAAACTCCCAAATAGTACTACTAGAGGTATCCCCAAACCCACTTACGAGCCTAATCCCACTAGTAATGTCAAGTATCCCATGAGTCATTATGTGTCCACTCACCGATTGTCTGAATCAAATAAGTCATTTGTGAATCAATTATCTACTGAATCTATTCCTAATAGTGTGTAGGAAGCCCTTACTGATCCAAGGTGGAAAGCAGCTATGGATGAGGAGATGAAATCCTTGAAAAAGAACGAGACTTGGGAGATAGTCGAGCTACCAGCAGGAAAGAAGCCAGTAGGATGCAGATGGATTTATACAGTGAAGTATAAGTCTGATGGTTCAATAGAGCGATAGAAAGCAAGGCTGGTTGCCAAAGGGTACACTCAAACGTATGGAATTGATTATGAAGATACATTCGCACCAGTGGCAAAATTCAGTACTGTCCGAGTCTTATTGACACTTGCTGCCAATCTTGACTGGCCGTTGGAGCAATTTGATATGAAGAATGCATTTTTTCATGGGGAATTGACAGAAGAAGTCTATATGGATCTTCCACCAGGGTCGAACAGACCAGTCCAACACAGCAACAAAGTATGTCGTCTGAAGAAAGCATTGTATGGACTGAAGCAGTCACCAAGAGCCTGGTTTGGGAGATTTACAAAGGCAATGAGGACATTTGGATACTATCAGAGTAATTCTGATCATACTCTATTCCTAAAAAGGAAAGAAGGTAAAATTACTACTCTCATTATTTATGTTGATGATATGATAGTAACTGGAGATGATCCTGATGAGATGAAGGCATTAAAGAACTACTTGTCACTAGAGTTCGAAATGAAAGATCTTGGTCCTTTGAGATACTTCCTTGGTATTGAAGTTTCTCGCTTAAGAAAGGGAATATTTCTTTCTCAAAGAAAATATGCTCTAGATTTATTGAAGAAAACTGGAATGTCCGCTTGTCAACCGATTAGTACACCATTGGAAGAAGGACTGAAACTATGCAACGAAGCTGATCAAGTGCCTTGTGATAAGGAAAGATATCAGAGATTGGTTGGACGACTAATGTATCTTGCACATACACGGCCAGATTTGTCATATGCTTTAAGTGTGGTAAGTCAGTTTATGCATACACCTCGGGAACAACATTTGGACACGGTAATGAGAATTTTGAGATACATTAAGTCAGCCCCAGGTAAAGGAGTCTTATTTGCGAAACATGGACACTTGAAGGTTGAGGCATATACTGATGCTGATTGGGCAGGATCTACAATCGATAGGCGCTCCATTTCAGGATATTTCACCTTTGTTGGAGGAAATTTAGTTACATGGAGGAGCAAGAAGCAAAATGTTGTTGCACGCTCTAGTGCAGAGGCTGAGTATCGCGGAGTAGCTTTAAGTATAACAGAAACTTTATGGCTGAAACTCCTGTTGCAGGACTTAGGCTATGGTCCAAAGGAACCTATGAAGGTGTATTGTGACAGTCAAGCAGCGTCTGATATTGCAGCTAATCCAGTTCAGCATGATAGGACGAAACATATAGAGGTGGACAGATTCTTCATTAAAGAAAAATTAGATGAGAAAGTTATTGAGATATCCAAGGTGAAGTCAGAAGATCAACTCGCAGATATCCTAACCAAGGCTGTTTCGACTCGGCTCTTCTTGAAATTTTTTGACAAGTTGGGCATGCTCGATATCTATGCACCAACTTGAGGGGGAGTGTTGAAATATAGTAATTGTATATTCTATTTCCTAATATAGGAAACAGATTCCCCAAATCTCTCATCTTTCCAATCTTTTCTCAATCTCTTTTCTTCTTCTCCAAGAATGTAATCCTTATATATAGATGTATACAGTGAAGAATAAACAACAACAAGAAGAATAAGAATTTTTTTCCCCAAAATTATTTTCTTCAGGTTTGCAGTCTTGACAACTGCAAACCAACTAAAAGCAGGAAACTAAGAGCTCAAAGAAACATATGAAGCAAGCCAACCACTGCCTTCATATCTCCTCAGAAACCAAGCTTCCTACTTGATTCCTCTTCGGCACGAAAATTGTATCTCTACTACTATAATGGGAGAAGGCCTTAGTGTAATTTGTCTATCTACCAACCCGTGCAATGCACATGCATAACTATTGTAAATGAGGTTTTAGATCAAATCCAGACTACGTCTGAATTTTTACTTTTAAAAAAACTGTATTTATTAAGACGTGCATCGCACGTGTAAACTACTAGTAATCTATAATGCAACTATATTTTGAGAATACTAAGTGTCATGACATACATACCTGATTTGATATAGTTCACAAATTAGCAAGTATCAGGGCTTGGATCGATGCTTGTTGTGTCCAAGTGCGTTAGACCTATCAAGTTTTGCATAGGGAGAGTTCCAACGTATCAAGGAATAACAGAGAAAGGAACTAAGAATCTCGACACGAGACAATTTTGCATCCGAATAAAAGATAAAATTGCGATATATAAAAACTAATATGTTAACAACCCTTTAAAAAAAGTAAAAATTTCAAAACAAAACATAATTAACATCTCCCTTGCCAAAATAAGTTACTTTTAGTTCTGCTAACAAATGGAACTTCCAGTTCTGTAATCCTACTCTGTTATGTCATCACTTACAATTCCATTGTGGCTGAACTTGAGTGCAATCAAATCCTGGTCTTTGAGAGCCGGAATCCGATGAGAAAACCTTAGAAACTCTTCTCGAGCACATCTCTTAACCAACTCGAACTCACCATGCAACTATCTCCTGAAAATGTTTTCCTGTTGACCGTCCACTCTAACCAATGTTGCGACTGATATCCCTGCTTCATCTGTAAAATCAGACACGACTTCCACAAGTTCATATTTCATATTCATCGCCTCCCTCCAACAATCAGCGAGATTCCATTGCTCGTAAATCGCCCATACCTCCCCTTTTCTAGGGTATACAGTGTAGAACAGTTTCCCTGGTTGGCCTTCGGTCACAGATGACTCTATGGGAGAAGAAAGTCATGACTTTGGCACAGTTGGATTGCGATACCCTAAACATTTGTAACTCCCGTTTTCATTTTCCCCCTTTTATTATTGATCCCCAATGTAATATTTTTTTTGTAATCCTGTAACATTTCATTTTGTCTCATTATTGTATCGAATAATATTAATTCTAATGTTATTCATAATTTATTCCTGATTTCAGTTTGATTATTTGAATCTACTCCTTGTATTCCTAATTCAGATTTAAATTCTTAAATTTGCCTTTTGTCTTGTTGGATTATGAATTGTCCTCCTAATTGATCCATATTGTACCCAAAGCCTAATATCCACCTCCTATTGGATCTAGTACCCAAACCCACTAACCCAAAGCTACTCCATATCCCCACTAACAGTCAAATCCCAAAAATCTCTCCTAATCACCCCCACATTCTGTAACCCCCAAAAAATTGAAGATTGAATCCCTGATTTCCAGCCCTACAATCTCTCCCCATTACTGTTTTAATAAACCAAACCTAATAACCAAAAGGGAGAGCCGCCATCACCCCAACCCTTACCCCGTTCACTGTGCAAACCTCCCATCTACTGTGCATTCACCCTCCTCATCACTGTCATCCCGCTTTCTCCCTCCTTCCCCGTTCTCATCTTCCACCCATCTGACCATCCACCGCCCTTAGCCATCTCCGATCGCCCCTCCTCATCACTGTCATCCCTTTATCCCCTCCTCATCGCATCGAAGGTCCTCACCATCCCCGCTCAAACCCAAACTTCGTTCGCACCCATTGTCGCGACCGCCATTGTCGAACTCGAAGCTCGAGTTCCTGCCGTCTTCGACCTCCCTTCTCCACTTTGACGATGGTATGCAGTTGAACAGTTGAGCTTACAACCTTGTAATTTGAAAAATTCTTGCTAGAATTTGCTAATGAATATAGGGTCTCGATCGCTGACAATGCTCCTAGGCATACCATGAAGCTTGTACACATTTTCAACAAAGGCTTGGACGACGGAATGTGCAGTATAAGGGTGGGAGAGGCCAATGAAATGTGCATATTTGGTGAAGCGGTCCACCACAACCATAACAACATTCTTTCTCCCACTTTTGGGAAGCCCTTCGACAAAATCCATTGATATGTCCTCCCATACTCTATTTGGGATGTGTAATGGATGTAACAATCCAGCAGGTAGCATCTTCTCATGTTTGTTTTGTTGACAGGTGAGGCATTCTTTAATCATCCCCTTAGTCTCTGCTCATTCTTTCCCAAACAAATGCACGCTTAATTCTATGCAAGGTTTTATGGAACCCTGAATGCCCCCCTTCACTTGTAGCATGATGATTATAAAAATCAATTTCCTCACCTCCGCAGTAGAACTGATCAATATTTTCCCCTTGTAGTACCAAATGACATTTAGATTTTTGTATTGAGCACTATCCAATATCCCACTTTGCAGCTTCTCTTGCAGTGAGAGAATATAAGAGGCATGCATCACCATTTGCTTGATTTCTTCCATTCATTGTGGGACTACAAAAGTAATTTCGCAGCAAGTGTCTTGCGCACCTTCTCTCCTTGACAGGCCATCGGCAATTTTTTTAACCACCCCCTTCTTATTATACTCGACAGTGAAAGAAAAACCCAACAATTTCCATAGCCACTTTTCTTGAATCTCAGTGTTGATACGCTGATCAAGAATGTATTTGATGCTCCTTTGGTCAGTTTTGATGACAAAAGTGTTACCCAAAAGGTACTGCCTCCATTGCTTGATGGGTTGCAAAATAGACAAGACTTCTTTGTCATAGGTAGATAATACAAGAGCCATACCCTTCAACCCCTTGCTCATATATGCTATTGGGTGTGATTCTTGCATGAGGACAGTTCCAATCCCCTCTTGGAAAGCATCTGTCTCCACAACAAATGGTTTGGAAAAATCTGGAGGCTTTAACACTGGAGTGGTCGTCATTGCTTTCTTGAGAGCTTCGAATGCAGTATTGGCCCTTGAGGACCATTTGAATGCATGCTTCTTCAATAATTGAGTGAGGAGGCAACTATACCTCCATAAATTTTGACAAATCTTCTATAATACCCAGTCAAACCCAAAAATCTCCGTAACTCTTTCACTAATTTGGGCTCTGGCCAACTCTCTAGTGCACAATTTTTTCTAGAATCAACTGAGATTCCCTCCGTACTTATGATATGCCCCAAGTAGCCGACTGTTTCCTTGCCAAAACTACATTTGCTCTCCTTGGCAACCAGCTTATTACAGTGCAACACTGCCAGAGCTAGTTTCAAGTGCTGTAAATGGCTTTCCCAAGTAGGACTATAGATGAGTATATCACGAAGAAAACTAATACAAATTTTCTCAGATAATCCTTAAACACCTCATTCATGAGACCCTGGAAAGTCGCAGGCGCATTGGTGAGCCCAAATGGCATCACTAAAACATCAAACTATCCATGGTGAGTTCGAAAAGCAGTCTTTTGTATATCAGCCTCCTTCACTCTTATCTAATGGTAACCAGACTTCAAGTCTATCTTAAAGAAATATCTCACACCATTTAACTCATCAAGCATCTCATCTATCACGGGAATTGGAAATTTAGCCTTGATGGTTTGATTATTTAGAGCTCTATAATCTACACTCATACGCCAACTCCCATCAGATTTTTTAACGAGGATGACTGGTGAAGCATACAGGCTATTACTTAGTCTGATATAACCAGATGAAAGCATTTCCTTGACTTGCTTTTCAATCTCATTCTTGTGGTAGTAGGGATGCTTGTAGGGCCTCATACATACTGGCTTCTGGCCCTCAATTAAGAGAATCTGATGATCCACTTCTCTTGGTGAAGGTAGGCTCATTTGATCAGTAAACACCTTAGGAATTCTTGCAGGAGCCTCTTCACCTCATCAGCTAAAGGTAGGGGTGGCAACTGGGTCGGGTCAACCGGCGACCCACCCGCGACCCGGCCCACGAACCCAGCCCGCATAAGGATTTCACGGGTTCGGGTCGAACCCGGTGAATAGGACCGGGTCGACCCGGGTCGCCTTTTTCCCGAATTGGATTCGCGAAACCCGACCCACGAACCCGGTCAACCCGCGAATTGGACCCGCCAACCCGCGGGTCGACCCGCGAATTTCGACCCACCGACTCGTGACGGGTCGACCGTTCGACCCGCGGGTCGAACGGGTCGAAACCCGCGGTTCGAGGCCGGGCTGACCGTTGGGCCTTGGGGCCGTTGGGCGTTGGCTGGCAGCCAACGGCTCTTAGAGCCGTTGCTGCTGCCGTTAGTAGCTTTTTTTTTTGTTTTTTTTTTTTTTGTTTTTTCCCAATTCTAAGCCTATAAATAGCCCCCAAAAATCTCCAAAAAAATTACACCTCCCTCTCTTACTCTCTCTACTATTATACATCAAAAAAAAAAAAATTTGAACAATTGTAGTAATCATCAAACAAGTGTACAAGGAGGCGTATACACGATCAAATTTCGGTCGTATCGGAGAACAAAATTCAACGTCTTCAACTCTCTTCAACCATCGACTCAAATCTACTTCAACTCTTCAATTGCGAAATCGGCAAAGCCCTCCTCCATCTTTTCTATTATATTCTAATTTTCACGGTTTTATTTTATACGCGTATTCCACGGTGAACGGTATCAAAATATCTCTATCTCTTTTCTCTTGTTATTATTTTTTTTGCGTTGTAGTTAAAATTATTATCCGTTTTTTGAACTTCTCTATCTCAACCCTCTTGTTTTTTAGTTTTTTTTTGTATAATTCACCGCTTCTACATTGTAGATTTTTTTTTACATACCACATTACTACACTATGTCTAGATCACGCGGTAGCGGTCGTAGTGGACAAGATTCTTCCTCATCTTCACGTAGGCCACCAATTGTCCCAATTACTGAGCCCGCCCAAGATTACATTGATCCTACTATGGAACAATGGGGTACACACGATGATGTTGGACATGAACAATTAGAAGAAGAAGAACAACAACAAACCGACACCACACAACCCCGTAGTAGTAGGAAAAGTAGAGGAGAAACTAGCGATTGGCATAAGTTTTATCATTATATCCCGGATGAAAATACTCCGGGTGTAGGTGTGAAAGCGTGTAAATCATGTGATAAACTATACAAATTCAAAAAGGGTGACGGAACCGGTACACTTAGTAGGCACATCCTAAATAATCATAAAGATCTTCTTGATCAACTACAAGGCCAACAAAGAATAAACCCTAGGACCGGTCAAGTAGATAGCCACCCTTATGATCCCGAACTTGTTCATCGGGAAATGGCCCGATTAGTAATTAAGGATGAGTTACCATTTACCTATTCCGAGAGTAGGAACTTGGAAAATTTTAATCAAACGGCCTTAAACCCTCATTTTAAAAGAATTCCGAGAAATACTTGCAAATCGGATTGTTTTAAAGTGTACATGGAAATGAAGGACGCGTTGATTGCAATTTTATATAGTTTAACTTGTAGGGTTAGTTTAACTTCGGATTGTTGGACGGGTGTCAACAATATTCCAACGATGGGAATAACCTGTCATTGGATCGACAATGATTGGATTCTTAATAAAAGAATCATATCACTTGCGTCGTTGCCGTATCCCCATAGTGGCGCTGAAATAGCAAACCGTATTTTAGAAATTTGTGATGTTTTTCATATTCGCGATAAAATTATGGCTATTAGTTTTGATAATGCATCTAACAACAATGTAGCAATTAATACTTTAAAAAGAATATTAAACCCTCCATCTGACAATATTTTTCATGTTAGGTGTGCATGTCATATTATAAATTTATGTGTTCAAGATGCATTAGGTATAGCTGATCCATATATAATTAAAATTAGAGATTGTGTACATTTCATTGCATTAAAACCAAGCATTCTACAAGAATGGAAAGCTTGGTGTAGAGCTAGACATGTTCCTTTTAGAAAATTTCCAAAGGATGTTAGACACCGATGGAATTCTACTTTTGATTTACTAAATGTTGTCACCGAATATAAAGCAGTTGTAAATGATTTTTGTATCGCACAAAATATGCCTAATTTTCAAATGACTGCCGCCGATTGGTTTTTTGCTGAATCTTTGTTGAAATTTTTAGAACCTTTTAAAACCGCAACTTTAAAATTTTCAAAAACATATGAATCTACTTCTAGTAGCATTTTTATTGAATTAGTTAGCATGGTTCAAACATTTAACGAAATGTTAAATGATACCCATATTAGTGACATTGTAAAACCTGCATTTACTAAATTTTTGAAGTATTATTTTCCTCCTCCTATGTTGATTTGTGTTGCTACTGTTATGGATCCTCGTATCAAATTTGAAGGTACGAAGAATTTGATAGAAATATTTTTTGGATATTTAGATAACATTGTAGAATTAACAATTGATTGGGCTAGTTTTTTAGTTAAATTTGAATCTACGTTAAATAACTTGTATGATTATTATGATAGACGTTTTGCTTCTAGTAGTATAACTTCTATAGTTAGTTCTTCTTCTGGTAGTTCTAAAGGTAAAAGTAGAATTGGTGATAGAACATTTAGTTGACTTGAAAAAATTCAATCTAAAAAACCTAGGACTAATCAACCAAATGAATTAAATTGGTATAACCAACAAGATGCTGAGCCTTTTACTTCTGCACTAGATATTTTACAGTGGTGGAAAGAACATGAACACACTTTTAGTATTCTATCAATTATGGCTAAAGATTTACTAACTCCTCCTGTCTCTACAGTTGCTTCTGAGAGTGCATTTTCTACAAGTGGCAGGGTTCTATCAGATTACAGGAATCGGATGAAGCCCGAGACGTTAGAGATGCTCATATGCACAGAAGACTGGCTGAAGGCTGAAGATAGGACGCAAGGGAAAGCACTATCGAGTTCCACAAGTGGGAGCAACTCGCCTGAAGACCAACAACAACAACAACAACAACAACAATAGCTTTTCTTGTTATGTTAAATTAGAAAAATTGTAGTCAATTAAAATTGTACATAAGAACTAAGAAATATGTTATTGTATAAAACTTATTTGTGAATTGAATTTTTCATTTCGTTATAAATTGTTCAAATTGTACAACTTAAATTCATATGAATAAAATTTCAAAATTTGTTGTCAATTTCACTCTTTCAATCTTATTATTATTATTACGATTTTTTTTGTTTATTAGTATAATAGTATTATTACTTACTTAGTATTATAATTAAACATGATTTGGGGATATTTGATTCAATTTTAAGAATTGTAGTATTATTACTTATTAGTATTATTACTGAATTACATACTTAGACAGTTAGACTTAGTATTATAATTAAACATCATTTGGGGATATTAGAAGAATTGTATAATTTATTACTTATTAGTAGTATTACTTACTTAGTATTATAATTTTTTTAAAAATGTAATATTCATCAAACAAAAATATGGTTGTTTGTATAATTGTATACATCATTTGTAAAATTATTATTATTATTAGTTCGATTTAAGATACCCAAAAAAAAAAAAAAAATTATATATTAAACGGGCCAACCCGCGGGTCGACCCGGCCCAACCCGGGTTGAGTCCTAATGGGTTCACGGGTTGGGCGGGCCACCCAAATCAGAATCTGACCCGGCCCGGCCCGGCCCGCATAACAACCCAACCCGGCCCGGCCCGCCCACTCCAGCGTGCCAACCCGCGCGGGTTGGGCCCGGCCCGGCCCGTTCGGCCCGTTCGCCACCCCTAGCTAAAGGGGTGCACAATGTTGAATTTGTAGACAATGCTCTGAACTTGAATAATATATGCTTGGCAGACCACATACCCATTTGTGACAATTCTTCAGCTTCCATGAATTGAAGTTGTGGATTAATAATGCCTTGTAACCTCCTCATCACTCCATCAACCCTGAAATCCATGGTCATGATACTAAAATCCATCGTTACAGGACCCAAAGATTGCAACTAGTGTGCCCCCAACACCATTCGGGCAAGACCTAAGGGCAAGAGTAACAAGTCAGTTTGTAAGCTAGCTCCAAGTACCACGAAACTAACTTTATCCACTTTTCCTTCGTTGTACATAATCTAGCCATTTTCTAATAACGAGGCTCCTTCATGATTTGTAGATTGGCTTGAACTGCAGTTTGAGGGTCCAAGTAATTATGCGTAGACCCAGTATCAATGAGAATATTGACTTCTCTGACATTGATTTTCCCCTTTACTCTCATTGTTTGAGGGTACACTTGTGTGCCTACTAGTGCATGAAAGCAGATTTCTGGTTGAAAAATGAACTGGATTGATATTTGCAGAGTAGTTGGGAGAGGTTCTTCAACTTGGAAAGCTTCGAATGTAGCTTCTTCACCCTCTTCCTCCGCCAAACCTTCCAGGAAATAGAATTTTTGAGTCTTGCAAATATGGCCTTGAGTGTATTTCTCGTCACAGTTAAAACATAACCCCCTAGCTTTTTCTCTCCCTCATCTCCTGACTATTCAAACGACAAGGTACAAAAATTGGATGTTGAATTGGATGCAAGGTATGAATTAAAATTGGATGCTGCATTGGATGGGTATGTGTTACTGGTGGGAGTGTAAGAATTTGGGGCCTTAGCAGGAGTTACAGTAACAGCAGGTAGGGGTTTGGGTACAAATGGGGTTTTATAACTCCTCTTCATACAAGCTATCTTTTCCTCGAATCCTCGAGCTAACCCAATAGCCTCATTTACATTTTTGGGTCTCTGCGATTTCACATCCCAATGAATCTCATCCCTTGGACCACTTATAAACGTGCTTAAGTAATGAGCCTCGGTCTAATCTTCCACAAAATTAGTCTTATCAAATTCTTGGATATACAACTCAATGTCACTTTTTTGCTGCAATTTAGATAGTATGCCATTGTCATCCTGGAATTCTGTAGGTCCAAATCTTGTAAGCAATTCTTCAAGGAACCCGGACCAAGATACTTCATTAATCCTTGGCTTTAAATGACTTTGGAACCACTGAGCTGGCCTCCCCCTCAGATTAAGTGATGCATACTTCAATTTCTGCGAATCGGGTATTTCATAGAACTCTAGAAATTGCTCCATGCCACAAATCCATTCTGTTGGATCTCCTTCTTGGAATATCGGAAATTCCACTTTAAATAGGGTCCTAATCACATTTCCACTATCAATACGCTTTGTAAAATTAACGGAGTTGGAGTTTGGGATTGTTACCTCCCTACTGAGAACCTGTTGTAAAGGGTTTAGGAGCAGTGTAGGATTGGGGGATCGCAGATGAGATTGCTGCATCATCGCCATCATCGTTTCCATCCTAGCTTCAATTGTTGAGAATCTCTCTCCGATTCTTGTTGCGATTGCTTCTACCCTCTCAGTGAGGTACCCATTCTGGAGTTGAGCCTCTGCCATCTGACTCGGCAAGTTCGTCACTACTCCTTCAATCGCCGTACTCCCTTCATCACGGCTATCATCATCAAGATTGCCGTACTCTGATACCTAGTTGTCAGGGGTTGGATTGCGGTTGGATCGGGATCTCGCCATTTGAGGAAGGTTGAGAGGAATTAGGGTTTGAGAGATTAAGATTTGGGAAGAACGGTTATATTTTTTTATCTTTCAAAGAAAATTACAACTCATAATTTATAGGGTGAGATTGTGGCTATTTTGCTACAGGACAAAATACAATTTTCATGTGCACAATGCACTACAGACTCTTCCTGCCACTTCTCCCTTTCAAACAGAAAAGTGCATTATGTACATAAAAACCAGATACATGAACAGACACTGATACAAATGGGAAACAAACAAACTAACAACCAGCGACTCTAATCAGCATTTATTCGGATGACTGCAGGTACGCCGGTGATGTAGGATCACGCCGATGAGCCTGACATTTTATAAAGAAGAATGGTTGAGAAATTTATGATCACAAGGATAGAAAGACTCCAAAACTATTTTGAGACAAATGATGTTGTAAGTGATAACTTTTTCTCAGAAGTTGGTTCATTGGTTCAGAATTTTCATTATGTTGCAAGTGATGCTCTGACTTTTTCTTATTAGTAGAGATTAGTTGAGATTGTTGATCGCTCACAGTCGGGGGTTTGGATCCGGGTTTGAGATTTGGGATTGGATTGAGATTAGGGATTGGATTGAGATTAGTTGGTATTGTGATGATCTGGAACTAATCTCTCGCAGCCAGGGATTGAGGTCGGGGATTTGGATCCGAATTTGAGAGAGAGAGAGAGAGAGAGAGAGAGAGAGAGAGAGAGAGCAATTTGGCCATCATCAAAATGTTGAGGTTGTGGCTCGAATAAGAGTCTGACATGGAAAAAATGTCATACCATTAGAGCATCCACTATCGTTTGCTAAAAATGCAAAATATGCATTTTTTGGCAAAAAAATACTCCATTATTGTTTGCTATAAATGCATTTATAGCAAACGAAATGAACAGTGCGCGCCTAAATATAGCTGTTGGATTTAGCGATTGCTAAATATAGAAGACGGAGGATGATCATCTGTGTATTATTTTTTTATTTTTTTAAGAGGGACGGACGGAAGATCTTCCGTCCGCCAACTTTCTTTAGAATTTTTTTTCCAAATTTACAAAAATGCCATTGATAATTTACGAAAATGTAATTATAGAAAAAAAATCAAATCTCTTCCGTCCGATAACTTTCTTCAAAAAAATTTTTCCACGTATTTACAAAAATGCCATTCACATAATTTCGAAAATGCCATTTTCAAAAAATAAAATAAAAATTGTTAGACGGAAGATCTTCCGTCTCTTCTAAATTTGGCTTTTAACGACTGCAGCGCTGCCCTTCAAATGTTATTTCCTAAATGCTATATATGCATATTTTAGCATCAACGATAGTGGATGGCCTTATAATACTATTAATATTTAATAGTACTACAAGCTTCATCCTTTTACAGCTTGAATAATAGTGCAACAGGCTTCTTAATAATATGGTACTAATAATGATAATTGTACTACAAGTTCTGTTCTACTGTTGTAGTACTGATAGATAGAACTAGTGTTCACTCGGACAAACATTTTCCATATTACTGTGGTACAACAAGCACTTTCCAAATTCCTCTTATGTGAGAAACCGTGTTAGAAAAGGGAATCTATAAAAGGCTTCTAGAGTCGCAAACAACAAGAACAAGTGGATGGTAATTAGCAAGGCAATACATTCCTTATTCTAAAGACCAAGGAATGAAAAACTCTCAATGGCCATATTAGGTAGACACGAAGTCGTCACACGAAGAGAGAGATGTTTCCAACTTCAACAGATGTATCAAAACAATAATGTAAAAATTTTCTTTGATTGTGCAAGAAAGATGTTTCCAACTTCCACAAAATGGCTTGTTCCTTTTCTTAATTTATTACCCTAGATGATAACCAAAGGTTTTACCAGGGTTAATTTCTTTATTTACCAAAAGTTCTGACCGAAGTTCTAGGAACCAGAGTTCAATGCATAACAAAGTCGGAGACACTTTACCAGCAATCTGGCCACATTAAGCCACTTTGCCCTCTCTAGCCTGAATGCAGGTAATTTTAATGTTCAAATGACATGAACAGCTACAAGTAACACATTATTTCGTTTTCAGGTTAGCATGCCGTCGAACCAAATTTCCTAAGAAATACCATCTCTTTTGTTTTTTTTCCTTTAAAAGATAATTCCTTAAGAAATCGACTAATGGGTGCGGTCTTCAAATTTTGCTTGAGTGAAATGCCCTAGGCTCATGCTTGGATTAAACTGATACGCAACAGTAAAAAAATAAGGGATACTTCATTGTTTACTACACAGAAGGAAATACTCACTGTTCAGCAACAATAACCTAATGGAAGCACTTACATTTAAGGAGTGCTGATGAGGGTAAAAATGCAGCAAATCAGGGCCACATGATTGTGGCACGAATCTTAAAGGTCCTAGGGATAAAAAGGTAATTTTAAAACATGTATGGACTTGGATGAGCAACATGGGCTATTTACAAGCCTATCAACTCGACCATGTCCAGCCACTCGGGTCTCCAAGTAGCCCCAACTGGAGAGTTCCAACCAGTTCAAAACTCCAGTTCAAACCCCTTATCCAAAAGGTGGTTATGAACCAAACTTTCCATTCAAAAGGAGTCCAGGTTCACCCAAAGGAGTTGGTTTAACCCCCCCATCCCTAGAAGGTAACTACTTCTATCTCTCCATGCATAAGAGAATGTTTGAAAACTCTATCTCTTATCGAGAGAGGAGTCCTACTCAATCTCTTTACATGGAACCTTAATAAGACACCGAAAAGTAGAGATAAATCAATATCTTAAAACAGGCCCCCTATACGACTATAAATACCTCACGACCTCTTCAGAAACAAGGTAATCAGTAACCACTCCTAAAAATCTCCATAATACTTCTAAGTTCTGACTTGAACGTTTGAGAGTCTGTCATCGGGGCCGACCCCGATGTTTCAGGCTTGTTTTGCAGGTCTGCTAGCAACATCCCAGCCGAGCTATTCAGGTCCAACCGCTTAGATCCAACCAACAAGGAGTTCTCAACCACTTTTCACGGCTGTTGCTGCTGATTGGTGTGGGAGCAAACAGATAGAATTTGTGGATTCTTGAAGAAAATAATAAAGCAAACCTGTTGACCTGTTGACCTTCACCAACTTGTTGACTTGGTCTCTTGCCGCTGCCGTGAACCTGTAAAAAGTGCAAAATACCGGGGTTGATCCCGGCGACGCACCCTCCGACGCTCAAGTCAATAATCAGAAAAGATTATGAATGAGCTTTGATTGGCAAAAGATTGATTATTTCTTAATGGTGGTGGATAGGGGGTATTTATAGCCGCCTTTGGGATCAGATTAGGAATGTAATCCCTAATTCTCAGTGAAAGGATAGATGTGAATCAGGGCCGTTGATTAGGATTAATCAGAAACCCTAATTCTATCCTGTTGGACTAGGCTTATTGCGGGTTGAAACCCACACCCAGTTGAGGTGGATCCGTTCGTGGGTTATTGGGCTTTTGGAGAGAATATCTAATAACCACTTCAGACCCGTTAGTAGGTGAAATTACCGTTTTACCCCTGAGCTTTAAGATTCGTGACCGACTTAAACAGTTCCGATTTAACCCTATTTTTAGCCATATTACGAGCCCCCCACTCCTGGAGACTGAGTTTTACAGTCTTTGAGGAGTAATTTTGTTGTTCTAATGGCGTACGAAATTTTATCGGTGTTCTTAAGGGATTTGAATCTAGCTCAGGGTGTAACGGTAGTTTTCTGAGCTTGTAAAATGCCCAAAATTATTTTCAGATTTTTTGGGTTTTTTTTGATTTTTTCAGATTTTTCTGAATTTTTTCGAATTTTTTATTTAATTTCCGAATTCAATAATTAATTATCGAAAAATTTAATTAATTATTCTAATTTAATAATTACTATTTTTAGAATTTAAAAATTGTTTTCTGAATTAATAATTATTTTTAGAATTTTTAATTAATTTTTTCCAATTTTTAAATATTTTTTCGGATTTTTTTAAATAATTAATTCGGTTATTTAAATAAATAAATAAATACCTGGTGACGTGGCACGATCGTGTGCGTTGATCACGATCAAGCGAGCGCGCATCGGGAGGAGGTCATTTTTTGCTTATAAGAGCTTCAGTGGCACGAGCTCTCGGTAAAAGTGGCCGAAGTCCATGTGGACGCCACGTGGCAAAGTCAACAGTTGACCTTTTTTTTTTCTTTTTTTCTTCTCTTCCTTGCTTTTCCGGTACTGCTCTTTCTTCTTTTTCTTCTCTCCCGCTCTCTGCTTCTCCATCCTACCTCCGCTCTCTCTTGTCTCCTTCCCTCGTCTCCTCCGACTCCTTCTTCGAGGGGCATGTAGCTTGGCATCGGCGAGGTGAGCTCCGGAGTTGAGGAGGAGCTCGAGGGTTCTCGACGAAGGGAGAGGAGTTTGGCGAGGAAGGAGGACGGCAAAGCAGATGGAGTTCGGTAGTGGAGAGCTTCAGATTTTCGGCGACAGTAGAGTTTGGCAATGGGGGTGACGAGTGGAGCTTTTTTCTCTCATTTGGGCTCCGGTGCCACGAATGCTCAACAATGAAGGAACTCGACGGAGGAGAGCTTAGCGGACCTTGAGCTCGGCGGCAGCTATGGTTGGCGATGCTGGAGCTTGGTGCAATGGAGGAGAGCTCGTTTCTAGAGCTCGACGAAATGGAGGCGAGGTCGAGCTCTGTGGCAGAGTGAGAGAGGAGAGATGCTGAGTTTTTGGAAGGTGGCGAGGCCATGGCTGTCGAGTTGGCGAAGGAGAACTTGAGCTCGATGGGGCTTTGTCGCCATGGAGGTTGGCGAGGTTGACGAAGGAGGGAGCTCGAAAGGTTGGAGCTCGGTGACGGAGTGAGGGAGCTCGATGATGACGAGGGTGATGGAGTCCTCGAGCTTGGCCATGGAGCTCTCGAACTCGAAGGCAGTGATCGTTGAGCTCGACGGAGGAGGAGAGCTTGGCGGAGCTTGATGGAGGTCGGAGTTTGTCGAGGTGGTGGTGGAGCTCGACTGTTGGGAGAGCTCAACAGCTATGGTGAAGGATTTGGAGCTCGACGAGACTGGAAGCTTGAGCTCGGCCTCGGAGCTCGGTGGCTATGGGTTCGGTGAAACCAAGGTGGAGCTCGACGATGAAGGAGGTTCGGAGCTTGGTGGCGATAGCGGAGCTTGCCGATGGAGGAGGTTCGGAGCTTGGTGGCAGTAGCCGAGCTTGCCGATGGAGGAGGAGCTCGGCGTTGAAGGAGGAGAAGCTGGGGTTTTTTTTTTCCTGTTTGGTTTTTGGCGCCAAACTGTTGGAGAAGAAGGGGATGAGATAGAAGGGGTTTGGGTTTGGATCCTTAACGGGTCTGAACTGACCCTGTAGCCCCTTTTCTTTTTTTTCTTTTTTTTTAATGTGTTGTTTGTTTGGTTGCTTGTATCTGAGCCGTCGATCGTATTTGAGCACGAATTCCGAAGTAAAAAATTTCTCTCATTCGAGCTCCGGTGGCAAGTTGCTTCGGCGACGTTGCTGACCCCCTCCGAATATGTGTTAGGAAGGAGGCCGAAGTCCAGGGGGGTTCGGGGTCTCCTACCGAGGTGTAGAGGTACCTCAGCGTGGCGACACATGTAAAGAAGGGGTTCGGCGAGTCTTTGCTGAAGTCCGGAGTGAGTTTTTTCTATGTTTGATGGTCGGTGGCAAGAGCGCTCGGCGAAGGGTGCCGAGGTCCTTTTTTTTCCATGTAACATGGTCGGTGGCAAGAATGCTCGGCAGCATGTGCCAAGGTTCAATTTTTTCTATGTAACAATTTTTTTCATGTAACATGGTCGGTGGTAAGAACGCTCAGCAGCGTGTGCCGAAGTCTAGGGAGAGTTCTTCTCGATGTTCCCAGTGCTACGGAGGTCGGATCGGGGTGTAGGACCCCTTGTTCCGAAGCTATTTCGAAGATCTACAAGTTCTTTTTCAGAGATGAATTGGAGAATCCTCCTTCCTCAAGGTCAAGATAGTCTCGCAACATCTTCGTCTTCGTGAAGTTAAGAAGAGCTTTGCATGGCTCTAGGGGAAGTCCGTTCTTAGAGGACAAGTTTGAGGAGCAATTCTAGGAGAGAGTTGTGAGCTCCGAACTTGTTGAGAAGAGGTCCGCTTTGGAGGTGAGCGAAGCGAAGAGCTCAGCTCTAGGAGAGAGCCATTTGGGAGACAAGTTTGAGGAGCAACTCTAGGAAAGAGTTGTGAGCTCCGAACTTGTTGAGAAGAGGTCCGCTTTGGAGGCGAGCGGAGCGAAGAGCTCGGCTCTAGGAGAGAGCCATTTGGGAGACAAGTTTGAGGAGCAACTCTGGGAGAGAGTTGTGAGCTCCGAACTTGTTGAGAAGAGGTCCACTTTGGAGGCGAGCAGAGCGAAGAACTTGGCTCTAGGAGAGAGCCATTTGGGAGACAAGTTTGAGGAGCAACTCTAGGAGAGAGTTGTGAGCTCTGAACTCATTGAGAAGAGGTCCGCTTTGGAGGCGAGCGGAGCGAAGAGCTCGGCTCTAGGAGAGAGCCATTTGGGAGACAAGTTTGAGGAGCAACTCTAGGAAAGAGTTGTGAGCTCCGAACTTGTTGAGAAGAGGTCCGCTTTGGAGGCGAGCGGAGCGAAGAACTTGGCTCTAGGAGAGAGCCATTTGAGAGACAAGTTTGAGGAGAAACTCTAAGAGAGAATTGTGAGCTCCGAACTCGTTGTGAAGAGGTCCGCTTTGAAGGTGAGCGGAGCGAAGAGCTTGGCTCTAGGAGAGAGCCATTTGGGAGACAAGTTTGAGGAGCAACTCTAGGAGAGAGTTGTGAGCTCCGAACTCGTTGTGAAGAGGTCCACTTTGAAGGTGAGTGGAGCGAAGAGCTTGGCTCTAGGAGAGAGCCATTTGGGAGACAAGTTTGAGGAGCAACTCTAGGAGAGAGTTGTGAGCTCCGAACTTGTTGTAAAGAGGTCCGCTTTGAAGGTGAGCGGAGCGAAGAGCTTGGCTCTAGGAGAGAGCTATTTGGGTGACAAGTTTGAGGAGCAACTCTAGGAGAGAGTTGTGAGCTCCGAACATGTTGTTTAAGTGAGAGAATCAACAGTTGTGGGAGCGGTTCCGAATGGCGAACCACTTCTTACACGCTTATGAGCGAGTAATTTGAAGCGGAATCGAGCCAAATGTTGGACTCCAAACTGATCGTTTGAGTATGTTTCAACGGTTGTGGGAGCAATTCCGAATGGCGAACCACTTCTAGCTCGCGTACGAACCAGCTTGCGAAGCGGAGTCGAGCCAAGTGTTGGACTCCGAACTCATCGTTTGAGTATGTTTCAACGGTTGTAGGAGCAATTCCGAATGGCGAACCACTTCTAGCTCGCTTAAGAGTGAGCTTGCGAAGCGGAGTCAAGCCAAGTGTTGGACTCCGAACTCGTCATTTGAGTATGTTTCAACGGTTGTGGGAGCAATTCCGAATGGCGAACCACTTCTAGCTCGCTTAAGAGCGAGTAATTTGAAGCAGAATCGAGCCAAGTGTTGGACTCCGAACTCGTTGTTAGAGGGGGTTATCGAGTTGTAGGAGCAATTTTGAATGGCGAACCACTTTTTACCCGCTTATGAGCGAGTAATTTGAAGCGGAATCGATCCAAGTGTTGGACTCTGAACTCATTGTTAGAGCTTAGTAAGTTGTGGGAGTAGCCATGTAGGAGAAGCTGGATTCTGAACTCACCATTTAACGAGTCGCAGATGTGACTCGAAGAGATAGATGAAGCAAGAGCAATAATTTTCAATGAAAAAATGTAAACTTTTATTGAGATAAACTAAGTGGCCGCTTCAATGGGGCGAGCCATTATTACATGCTATTGGCCGGATTACAAGCATCTGCCTTATTGAAAATCAAGATCCTACTTCTACGATAAGGTGAAGACCTCTCGGGAGGAGCTGGGTTCTCCCTCGATTGGTCCTCTTTGGATGAGGTGGAAGACGGCCCCAGGTTCTAAGTCTTGAAGCTCGGCGGGCCTCACTGTTCGTTTGTACGCTCCTCAGGAGGGAGCTCGGCCCCCTCTTTTTGGACGAACTTGGTCAGGTGTCCCCGCTGTATGAGTTCTTCGATCTCCTCTTTGAGAGCCCGACAATCATCCGTGTCGTGGCCGTGGTCCCTGTGAAAGCGGCACCACTTATCCTTGTTCCTTTTCTTGCCAGGGGTATTCATTCTAGGGGGACCGCGGAGTAGCCCTTCCTTGTCCACTTCCATTAGAACTTCTGATATATTAGCAATGAGGGGGGCGGACTGCTCAAAACGAGGAGTCGGGCGGCGCTGGCCATTGCCGTCCTTCTGGGATTTTTGGGACCCCTCTTCGCTCATATTCTTCTGTTTGTTCCCGGAAGATGATTCTTCAAGAGTAGGGGGGTTGAGAGCCTCTTCCACTCGTATGTACTTCTCCACCCTAAGTAGGAGTTCTGAGAAATCCCGAGGAGGTTTCTTGGCAAGGGACGCCTTAAGGCGAGCGTCGGTGACGTTGCGCTCGAATGCGGCAGAGGCTACTGATTGGTTGAGGGAGGAAATGGACTGGGCTTCGGCGGTGAAGCTTCGAACGTAATCCCTTAGGCGTTCACCCTTTTCTTTGTTGAGGGTCACCAGAGATACACTTGTTTTCTCGGCCCGGCGGCTACTTACGAAATGAGTAAGGAAGAGCCCTTCAAACTAGTCAAATGAGAAGATGGAGGCCGGGGCGAGTCGAGAGTACCATTCTCTCGCAGACACCTTCAGCGTGGCAGGGAAGATCTTGCAGAGGAGGGCGTCTAAAGCCTGGTGGATCATCATGAGAATTTTGAAACTCTCTATGTGATCCACGGGGTCCGACTCCCCGGTATACACCTCGAAGTGAGGCAGTTTGAAGTTCTTTGGGACGGGGGCCTCCATGATGGTGCGGGAAAATGGAGGTCTGCTCGGACGGAGGTTTATCGCCCGTTGCTCTTCTTCCCTGTCAATTCGGTCGAGGCGCCTCTCCATCTCGTGGAGACGGCGGTAGACTGAGTCTTCTCTTTGATCATATCTTGCCGAGCCCCAGGACTCATCATCGTACGAGGGTGGACTGGGGCTGTGACGATGGTAGCTTGGAGATGGACGAGGACTATGAGTGTGAAGGCGGTGGCTCCTAGCCGGCTCTTGAGTAGGTGCCCTCTGGTCGTTCTTCAGGGCGATATTGAGGGCCCGTAAGACTGTCGCTTGGAAGTCTTGAAGATCTGCCCTTGTGACTGGTACCTCTCCAACTTAGCGGTCCCTATGTGTGGCTCGTCTTATTGGAAAATGAGTTCTCCTCCGATGACACTGAGGGGACTCTCTTTGCCTCCTCGGGGGAGGGGATCTTCTAGTCCTCGGTCGGCGGGGGGTCCAGACTCTTGAGGCCCCAGGGTGCTCAAGTTGACGGACTCCCCCAAGGGCTCGCCATCCATTCAGGCGAGTTCTGAGGTCGACCCCCTTTTGGCAGTCGACAATCACTTGACGAAGATCCCGCTCGGGAGGGCTTTGAGAAGCCATAGATTCAACTGAAGGATTGGGACTCGCGACATGGTCATGAGGAGGATGTTACTTCGGACAGCTCTGACGGGAGCCCCCCTGGGCAGCCCCCCGAGACCCTGGAGGGGCCTGTTGAGGAGGAGCATCTTCAGTTGGAGGAGGGGGAGGAGGAAGAGAAGTAGTTCTTCGGTTGGAGACCGCTGCCTTCCCCTTCTATTTTGGATGCATGGCTTGAAACTAGTATCACTGATGAAGTTAGGTCGGGTTGCTTTTTCGTTCCCACAGATGGCGCTAATCTGTTGCTGCTGATTTTGGTGTGGGACCAAACAGATAGAATTTGTGGATTCTTGAAGAAAACAATAAAGCAAATCTGTTGACCTGTTGACCTTCACCAACTTGTTGACTTGGTCTTTTGCCACTGCTGTGAACCTGCAAAAAGTGCGAAACACCGGGGTTGATACCGGCGGCGCACCCTCCGACGCTCAAGTCAGTAATCAGAAAAGATTATGAATGAGCTTTGATTGGCAAAAGATTGATTACCTCTTAATGGTGGTGGATGGGGGGTATTTCTAGCCGCCTTTGGGATCAGATTAGGAATATAATCCCTAATTCCCAGTGAATGGATAGATGCGAATCAGGACCGTTGATTAGGATTAATCAGAAACCCTAATTCTATCCTGATGGACTGGGCTTATTGTGGGTTGAAACCCGCACCCAGTTGAGGTGAATCCGTTCGTGGGTTATTGGGCTTTTGGAGAGAAGATCCAATAACCACTTCCGACCCCTTAGTAGGTAAAATTACCATTTTACCCCTGAGCTTTAAGATTCGTGCCCGACTTGAACGGTTCCGATTTAAGCCTATTTTTAGCCATATCAACGGCCATCACCAAGGTTTGATCTATAGAGGTTTCCTTTTATTATCTGAACCTAGTATCTGTTTGCTCCCCACAGAAATAAGCAGCAACAGATTGGCGCCGTCTGTGGGAAACCCCAGATCAGACCAAGCCGTGAAGAGACCAATTCTCTCGGTCATGCCTCCAAAAGGAAAAGGGGAGTCGGCGGTTACTAGCCAACGAGCCAACCCCTTCCTTCACATTATCCTCATACAGAGGACCCCCTTCAACCTCCTCAATAGGATCAACATCCTCGACCAGAACCGCCTCCTCATCAGCAAACTCAACTTCCTTCCAAAGGGGCCATACCAGAGGGCTCCCGCAGAAGTCGTCCCGAACATCACCATGTGCAATGCGTGGTCGAAAACATGGGTTCTATCCATTCCTAGACCAATCCAACAGTACCCTCTGTGATGCCCCAGCTGCAGCAAGACCTCCGTCAAGTCTGCATTAGTCGACAACAGGGGTCTGATCTCCGAGATCACCTGAACGAAAGGTGAGTCCATGACAAAGACCTCTGTCCAGAACTCCAAGGAAGCAAGAGGACCCCCTCTCCTCGAAGACAAAAGTCTAGAAGAACTCCATCTCCCAAGGGACGAAGAAGATCTCCCTCTCCTAGGGGGCGAAGAATGTCTCTTCCCTCTCGGGAGCGAAGAAGTCAGACTACAGCAAGTCGACTAGTTCACAAGACTAATTAGAAAACAAGAGACGTCCGTCACCAAGGCAGAATTACAAAACTTTAAAGATGAGATCCTCAAAACCCTCCACGTCGCTCTGAACAGGAGACAACAAATAAATAGTCTTTGCCTCACAACCATACATGAGAAAGAATCTTGTGGGTCGACCATATCCAACCAAAGGAAAGACTCAGTTCTCTGCCGCCTTCGAGAGATGGAGGACCATCTCAATAGAATTAACTGAGAGGAAGACCGTCAACCAAAAAGCTTCTGCCCTAGCAGACCTTGCTTTTCCAGGTCAATCATGAAGGCCCACGTCCCTGAGACCTTCAAGCCGCCACACTTCAAAACCTACAACAGAGAATCTGACCCGACGGATCATATTGAGAATTTCAAAATCCTCAAGATGATCCACCAGGTCTTAGACGCATTCATCTGCAAGATATTCACTGCCACACTGAAGGGGTCAGTACGGGAGTAGTACTCCCGCCTATCTCCAGGCTCCATCTTCTCCTTCGACTAATATGAGGAGCACTTCCTCACACACTTTATAAGCAGCCGCCAAACCAAGAAGACACATACTTCTTTACTGGGCCTGAATCAAATGGAAGGAGAACGACTTAGGAACTTTGTCCAGCACTTCACAGTTGAGTTCCAAACTATCGGCTCCCTCGATACAGTAGTAGTAACCGACGCGTTCAGATACAACGTCAACCATGCCGATCTGAAGGCGTCCCTTGCCAAAAAGCCTTCTCGGAAATTCTCGGAACTCTTGCTTACAAGTGAGAAGTATATCTGACCTAAAGAGGCTCTCAACCTCCCCGGTCGAGAGAAGCCTTCCTCTGGGAGCAAACAGATGAGTGCAAACGAAGAAGGATCCCAGAAATTCCATAAAGATGACAATGGTCAACACCGCCCTCCTCGTTTCGAGAATTTCACCCCTCTTAATGCCACCATATCAGCAGTCCTCATAGAGGTGGACAAGGAAAGGCTACTCTGCCCTCCCCCTAGAATGAACACTTCGGGGAAGAGGAGGAACAGAGATAAGTGACGTCATTTTCACAGAGATCACGGCTACGATATATGATAGTCGGGCTCTAAAGAAAGAAATCGAAGAGCTTATCCAGCGAAAGCACCTATCCAAGTTCGTCCCGAAAGAACAAGGTCGATCCTCCACTAGTACGAAGGGCTAACAAGCGAGCAGAGAAGGAATTCGAGTCCTAAGACTCAGATCACGTGGTTGTCCTCTACTCCATCCATTGAGGGCCTATGGGTGAGGAATCAAACTCCTCCCGAAAGGCCTTCATCCTGGAGGTGAATTCAGTGCACAATTTCCCCCAACCAAGAGTACGGGGGTTTCAGTGACACTCATATAAGGATTTAGAGGGCGTTCGAATGCCCCACTGCGAAGCACTTGTAATAAGCCTCTACATGGCCAACCACGAGGTACGTCGCATCCTAGTAAACAACGGAAGTTCTGTCAATATCCTCTTTCTTAAAGCCTTCGAAGTCCACAAGTTCTCTTGGGATCGTCTCAAGCCCGTCGGTTGCACTCTCTATCGGTTCATTGAGGTCCCAATCCAAATCAAAGGATTAATCACTCTCGATGTGACTGCAAGAATGACCCCAATAATCCGAACCGAAGCAATGGACTTCATGGTCATCAATGTAAAGGCTGCCTACAACGCCATCCTTGGCCAACCCAATCTAGCAGCACTTCATGTCGTACCCTCAGCTTTCCACATGAAAATGAAGTTCCTTACGCCAGCAGGGGTAGGTGAGGCCAAAGGAAGCCAAGAGACTGCTCAGAGGTGCTACACATCTACAATGGGGGGCTCGGTCCTCCAACTTGAAGCATTAAAGCTCCCCCAAGAGAACAGTCAAGTCTTTCCGAGCAAGTTGATGAACTCAAGGAGATCCCCCCATTCCGGGAAGACGGACCTGGAATACCAAATGAAGTAACACGAGGGTGCTTAACACCCTATAGTAGAAGTAGGTTTTCAGTTTTCAACAAGGTCGATACTTACAAATCGGCCAAAGCATGTAATAACGTCTAACCACCCTCGGGGCAACCACTTGATTTTTTATTTCAATAAAACTTAGCATTTTTTACAAAAAACTTTGTACTACCCTCATAGCTCTCTTCCTGAGTCACATCTACGAGGCGTTAAACAACAAGTTCAGAGTCCAGCTTACCTCTAAAGGCTGCTCCCACAACTTGCTAGGATCAAATAATGAGTTTGGAGTCTAACGCTTAAACGCCGCTTTAGTCGCTTGTGAACAAGCAAGTGCGGAGCAGGGCTCACCATTCAGAATTGCTTATACAACTCCTTAACCCCCTCAAACAACAAGTTTTGATTTCAACACTTGGTTCAATGCTGCTTTGGTCGCTTGCAAATGAGCAAGTGTGAAGCAGGGCTCGCCATTCGGAATTGCTCCTGCAACTCATTAAAGACCTAGAAAACTTATTCGAAGTTCTAATTCATAGCTCGAAATCGCCCCCTTAACTTGCAAGCATGCGAGTTCGGGCTCAAAGCGACCATTCGAACTACTCCTAAAATGTGTTAACTTTACAACAAGCAAGTTCGGAGACTGGCTCTTTCTCAGGGTTATCCCCAAAACTTGACTCAAACATATTTGAATCTAGGGTCCAGCTTGCCCTTAGAGCTGATCCTATGGCTCGATAACCCTCAACAATGTGTCAGTACTTAGCTCCTCTTTCGAGCTACACCAACAACTCATTGTCTCTCAAACAACATGTGTGGAGTCAAAACTTGTAGTCGATACCGCTCTAACAACTCGCTAGCAAGTAGGTTCGGAGCCTGACTCATCACTCAAACTGCTCCTACAACCAGCTAACTTCTCAAGCCAGCCCGGAGCACAGCCCTCCCCTGGGGCTACTTCCACGACTTGCTCCAAACAATGAGTCACAGCACAAAGAAGCCAAGAGTCAAGACAAATACACTTGAAAGACCTTTAGTTCATATCAATTTCCTACTACGAGATATGGAGTATACGCCAAGTTTCTTATTCCAAGCACAAACCTAAAAACAAAATACATCAGGTATGTCCACTCCGATCACTTACGACCATAAGGAAGGAGAAACACTTCGGTTCAAAGACATATTCTGCTTGAGACACTTCTTCACCATTGAAGAACCACCTCAGCAGCCCGAGCTACTAAAGAGGGGTTCTAAACCCACAGATCGAGTCTCGGCCTTACGACCATGAGCGCCCCCCGCCTTCTTGCCAGGAGCCGTGCTTGAGGTCCTGACCACTTGCTTTAGGCATCCCCAGGGATCCATTCCCCTGAATTCCTTTGTCCCAATACACAAGACGTCTCGAAGCATCAAGACGAGCCTTCCTTAGACGGGCAAACTCCAAGTCTCTTCCAACCAACACTGCCTTCAGTCGAACGAGCTCCAACCCCGTCACACGCAACTTGTTGCAAGGCAGAGCATGCTTAGCATCCCGATGGCCTCCCCTAGTATATATGATGATCTGTCAATAAAGAGAGAGATTGTCATGCCCTGCTTCCCAAAATACGGGAATACGAGCCCGTGACGAAGGTCTAGCAAATGATATTAATATCATTCATAAGTTGTACCAGTCTCAACTCAACAATATGCAAAAAGAGAATAAGCACAACCACACAGATAATCATAATCACATAGATAACCACTGGAATTAAACATTCAATAATCCAACACAATAACCAATACTGAGAAAACAAATAGCAGTTACGGGTCAAAAGCCCGGGGTACAAGTTTAATCAAATGAATCGCAATAAGATAAGAAAACATGGAACGAAATAGTTTATTCTAAGGCAGCTCCTGTTCCAATTTAGAAATATTGTTCGCCAATGCTCTCTGGCAAATCTCCTGGCTCACCTGTAGCTGGATTAACTAGAAAGAAAAGAAATATCCTTAGAGCAAGCATGGACAGCAAGTAGTGAAAGCAGCGAGTAAGGAATAAGGTACATGAAGGAATATGAATCAAGATCAAATTGTAAAGACAATAATGGTACTAATAACAATGGTCATAATCAAGTATATACATGTCAACTAGGTCTATTAGAGTGTTGTTTCTCCTATCTAGTGCACGTACTACTGCGTCCCATACAACAGGTTCAGTGCACGCAAAACAGTGTACGTTTTAGACTTCGTGGTGGAATTTACAGAGCGTGTACTCGGTGTATCACGATAACAAGATAACAAGATAACAAGATAACAAGTTCACGTCTCTACAAGTAATTCTCCACCTTCCATGTTAAGATTCCATGTAACAAGAGGGCCCTACCGAGTACATTTTCTGAGACTATCCACTACTAGGTCAGCCCTTAGATACTCCGGCTTGTTTAGTATTTTATTATTAAGTCATACATGTACATGCAAGTGGTTATAAGAATGTCAAGGGGATGATAATAATTTAGCAACATGATGCATTGCACAATAATAAACATGAAGTAGCAATCTGAAACAGCTGACACAGTAACACTAAAACAGCGATAACTCCAAGGCTACAATTCAGAATTCGAAGTTCCAGGATGTTATTAGCAACTAGACACTTAGGGCTACAACTTATATTCAGTAACTTTCTGCTAATTTTGACTGTAGCTAGGTTAAACACCCTATTCTTTGCAGTTTAGCTGTTCTGGCAGCAACTAAATGTCAACATCTAATGGGTGGAAACAGGGTATAAATACACTGTAAAAATCTACGAAAATTAGAGATGAAACCTAAGCATGTCTATAAAGTTTCTGGAGGTTTTCATGGCATTCTAGTATTATTAACATGGTGTTTCACTAATAAATGTGTCGATATTGCATTAATTCTGCAGTCTGAAAAATGCGGACCAACAGAGACTAGAAATGTGATATCTCACAGCTCGTGACTCGGAATCAGGATCTGTCACTTGGGTTGGAAACTAGACTCAGTAAGCTAAAACTCCCTTTTGTATCATTTGTGTTAATTTTCAAGTTAACAGGGTCGAAACTTCTGTGCAAAACAGTACATGCAGCAAGAATTCATAAAAAGCTATCACATATGAGTTCATCAAAGTAGGTAATTAACATGTTATGGCATCATGAATTGTATCAAGGCCAATGTACAGCAAGTAGAATGAATTTTCCAGTGTACAAGTCAAATTTATCATGTCAAGTTCAAGTCACAAGATCTCAATTAATCCACATGTATTTGATCATAATGTATTTTACTCATATGCAAGTTCTAGTCATCTTATTCATGTCATGTGTGTATATAGGCTTGAGTTTGAGTCAATGGATAATAATATAATGTCAAGAGTACGTCGGGTTAGCTCGTTTAAACCCTCGATACTCCCAACGGAAGGGACACAAGGCAAAGTTAACGATAATTGAAGTGGAACTAGTTGCATAAGAGGTCAAAAATCTTGAACTAGAATAATTAATTGAGTTCAAGCGGACTTGCCTTTTTTATCGATGATTCAAATGCGAATAAGAAATAACGAGATCAGAATCCCAGGGAGCAATTCCAAAAATACGTGCGAAGACCGTGTGAAGATAGTCAAACAGCAAAGAGCAACCAGCAATCCAGCGAACAACAAACACTAAGACAGCAAGCAGCCAAATCACCAAGACAGCAGATCAAGCAATCAACAGCAACTCATCTAAGATCTCACACCGGATCAGGGCAAACACCAAACGGCAAACTCGGATCGGCTACACCAAAACACCGAACAGCAAAATCGACCACTCACTACCTCTTCCAAACACCAAACAACAATGTCACCAAATCCCGTTCTTCTCCTTTTTCTTTTATTCGATTGAGAGAGAGAGGGCGCGGGAGAGAAAAAACGGCAATACAGCGACGATAGGCGAAGGTAGCGGCGAGGCGCCCGGGATTACTGGCGACGGCGATGAGCGGCGGCGCTGGTCGGGAAGCGACGCAGCAGCGAGAACCTCTGTCGTCGAGAGCGACTGGCTCTGTTTTCGCTCGAAAACAGAGGAGACGAGCGAAGGGGTGTGCGAGGCTCGTCAATGGCGGGGAGAGGTTGACAAGGGTGAGAGGTCGAGGAGGCGAAGGTGGTTGCTGTCGAGGGGCAATCGGAGGGGCGATAAGGAGTGATTTGGTTCGGTTTTGGGGAGAGAATGGTGATGGTCTGATGGGTTGTCGAAGTGGGGATGAAATAGGGAGAGGGCGGCTCGACGGGGGTGCGAAGAGTCGAGGGGACGAGGGGATGATGCTGGAGATGGTGGCGACGACAATGGAGGTGGTGGCGGTTGGAGTTGGCGACGGGGAAGGGGAGAAGCGATGGGTTTTGATTGGGTGTTTGGGTGGTTGAAGATGAAACGGAGAGAGAGAGTGGGAACGGGAGAGAGAGTGGAACGGGGTAGAGAATGGAACGGGATTAGGGGATGAGGAGTTGGTTTTTGGTTAGTTCTGATTTGTGGGAGAGTGGGGGAGAATAAATATAATAAAATAGTAGAGTAGATTGTGGGGAGTTAGGGATACGGGGGATTGAGGGGAGAAAATCTGGGTTATTAGTTAGGGGAATCTGGGTTTGGGTAGACTAGGTTTTTGGATTTAATATCCAATAAAGGGATGGGTTTTGGGCTTGTATGTGGATGGGCTAACAATAATAATACAAGAAAACAAATGGAAACAGAAAGCCCACTATAGGACAAATACCCACAACACAATAAATTAGGAAGGAAAATACCATTAAAATACAAGGGAAATAATCCGTACAATCGAAAACAGGGGTTACAGAGATAGAGCCACTACAACGTTAGCAAACACTAAAGACTTCGATCCAATATTAAAAAGACTTGGAACACCAACAACTCATCAACTCAAGATAACGAGTTCAGTGCTCTGGTCCTTGCTCGAACTCCTCCAATAACTCCTTAACTCCATACAATGGTGTTAGAGTCTAGCTCATCCATAGAGATTCTCCCACAACTAGTCACTTTCAAGCATCAGGTATGACATACAACCCTCTCATCGAGTTGTCTCTACCAACTTGTTGGGCTCAAACAGCAAGTTCGACCCAACTCTTACTCGAGTTGCTCCTACAAACTTGCTAGGTTCAAACCGCAATTTTGGAGTCCATCTTCCTCCTCGAGTTATTTCTATTAACTTTTCGGGCTCAAACGGCAAGGTTGGTGGTAACTCCCTCCTCGAGTTGCTTCTACAAACTTGTTGCTTGCAAGTAGCAAGTTCGGCATAAACCACCTCCTCAAGTTGCCTCCACAAGCTTGTTGGGTTCAAACAACAAGTTTGGAGTCCAACTTCCTCCAAGAGTTGCTTCTACTAACTTGTCGAGCTCAAATGGTAAGGTCGGCTCTACAAGTTTTTCGGGCTCAAACAGCAAGGTTGCCACCAACTCCCTCCTCGAGTCACCTATAAAAGCTAATCGGGTCCAAAAGGCAAGTCCCTCTGTAACCTCCGCTCCTGTTTATATGGATTTGTACATATTTTATTCTTCGTATTACTGAAATTCAATTTTACCAGATAAATCTTCCTTTTCTCCTGGAGCCATATTGCTTTTATTTTGGATATCCAATTAATTTGGTTGAACCCGGTGATTTTAATTCATACTGTTATATTATTACTATTTGATTCCTTGTTATTTGTCAAGCCCAAACCCCTAATCCAATCTATAATTATGTCTATCTAATTATTCTATAAACCCAACCCCTTATACTTATTATTTGATCAAATAATTTTGTTTGTGAGTGGCCAAACTCTTAACCCAAACCAGCTTAGCCCATTCAAATTTCTAATCCATATTTATTTGTTTTATTGAAGCCCAACTATTTAAGTCCAAACCCAAGCCCACAGTTGTATACCCTAAACCCACTAACCCATTAGTCCTACTCTACCCAAAGTCAAACCATCAATTTACAATTCTCCCCAGATCTCTCCACTATCTCCTTAACTGCCCACAAATCACTCTCCATAACCCCACTAATCAATCCCGTAACCACCATTAATCACCTTATTATTTTATTATATCTAATATTAAAACTCCCCCCCCTCATCTCTCTCTCCCTTCACCGCAGCACTACCTTGCCCAACCTAGGAATCACGGACTCTTTACGGAGGCTCTCGCACCTGAGTCGAACTCGGGTGCGGCGGGGGTGCGGCGAGACACGCATGGGGTGCAGCAGGGTGCGTGTCCCATTAATTTATATTAAAATTTTTAATGGGTGCGGCTAGGGTGTGGCAAGGGTGTGGGTTTGGGCCTTTGCTATAAAAAAAACAAAAAAAACTCCTAAATCCCACTCTTTTTCACTCTCTATCTGATGTTCTCTCCCACATCTCTCAAGAACCCTAGATCCCCAAATTCCGATCAAAACCCTAATCCTCTCTTTCGTCGTCGTTGACTTCTCATCTCTCCATTGGCTTCTCCACTCTTCGCCGTCGACTCTACTTCTCCACTCGTCGCCGTTCATTCCTCCTTTTCTTCGCCGTTGACTCTGCCGATTCCTCCACCGTCGACTCCTCCACTCTTCAATGTCGCCGCCTTCTCTCTTGGTAATCCACTACTAAACTTTGTTGCTTCTTGTTGCCAATATCCACCATTAAACTTGTTTTGAGATTGGTGCACATACTTCACTTGTGATGAAGTTATAAATATAGTTTTTGCTTCCTGTTGTGATTGTATGACCAGAATTAATCCTTTATTGCTTCCTGTTGTGATTGTACGACCCCACTAAAGTCTGTACAACCTTAATTAATCCTTTTTGCTTCCTTTTTTTGCTTGCTTGTTTGCTTGTTTGTTGTGATTGTATGAACTCAAATATACATAATAATATAATATGCTTGTTTATTTTGATTGTATGAACTCAAATATACAAAATATGCTTGCGTGTTGTGATTGTATGAACAGAAATCTATTGGTTAATGTATGATTATTAACAATGATTTTGGTTTTTTATACAAAAATATAAATATAAATATGAATATATAATATATAAAATAATTATTCAAATATTGGCCGAATCCCAGCCGCACCCGCATCCTACTGTTTTTGGAAATTGCCGCATCCCCGCACCCGCATCTCCCACACCCGCATCCCCACACCCGAATCGGTGCTTCCTAGTGCCCAACTCTCGCGACCACAGCAACCCATCCCCGCAGCCTCTCCCTCCAACTGCTATGACCTCGCAACCCTTCCCCTTCCATCATCTTCAACCTCCCCACTACCATTGCCGCCCTCGACTACCTTCCAACCGCCATTGCCTTCACCGCAGCACCAACCACCAGCCTATAGTACCTCGCCGCCATCATCCACGCACTCCACCTAGTCGCTGCTCCTCCATCGACAGACCCCAACCTCCGCCTTCTGACTGTCGACATCCCCTGTGCTCCGCCCCGCTACTCCCCCGTCGATGCCTACGACTGAAGCTCCTGCCCTCGCAGCCCTCGCATTTCCCCCCTCGCGACTACCTCCATCGCCTCCTTCATCCCCCTGACTACAAACCCACCACGACCTCCTACCTCCCTCGCCAACTTCGACCCTTCGCTACGCCTGGAACACCCCAAGCCCCTTGCCATCCCCGCCTGCAACCAACGACAACCACACCGCTCATCTCCTTCCTCCCGAAACCCTACCCCGACTGCCGCAACCTCCTCTCTTCTTCCTCCCGCTCACCTCCATCGCAAGCACCCTTCCCTTGCCACTGTCGACTGCCGCTACAGCCTCCGCTTGCAATCCACCTCCTGTCATCTTCTTCCTCTCCTTCGTCACCGTAGCCACCTGCAACCCGCTGCCGCATGTTGCCTGGACCCCAAATAACAACTCCAACCAGCACTCCCCTTTGTTGCCTTGCGACTCCACCGCAGCACCCCTGTGCACCGCCCCATACTGCCATCACTACCAGCCCTCACCCGAGCCACCATCGACAATACCCCTTGACTGCCTGCTCCTTATCCCCCACCTCCACTTGCTCGCTGTCGTGTACCACGAGTTGCGCTTGTTGCCCGCTGCCATTCTTGTTGTTGTACTTGCTAATTGTGTGGTTGTTCTTCCTCGCGTTGATTCTCGTCGCACGTGCAAATGCCGTATAAAAGGCAAGTATCCTCTTGTACACTCTTTTGTTCCTGTACAAGCTTTGCGTGAATCCCGCAAGTAGCTTTGTTTGAATCGTTGTGACATAATTTTGTTCTTCATTCCTTCCACATATTGATTAAATCTTGGCCCTATTAATATCTATTATCTTACTCGGTTCTTGTAAATCCCGTACACGAAAAAAGATCATGAACATCCTTGTGCTTTACACGAACACGTGACAAAGAAGCATAAGTAGATAGATACATGTCAAGATTGATGATTTTTATCGTGTGGTGGTATACATATTTAATTCTATAATTGTTGTCGTAGAGTTGGAAAGTTTTCATATTGGTAATCATAGAACTACCCTTGAACTACTAGTCATGAATTCTCTGTTAATATCTCGTAGTAGTATATGCAATTTGTACATCTCAATTGTCGTTAGATAAATGTACCATGTTGCTGCCCTGCTGTATTGTAGTGAATTTTCGACCATGTTGATTTTAGAATTTGATCAACCTTTATAAATGAAAATCAGAGCCCGTTGAATCTAGTTTTTGGAACATTCGACGGATCTGAATTCCGTGAGTTATCATGTTTTTCGTACTACTAGGTCTACACAGTCCAGATTGTTACTTATAGCACACCGACATGTTTCACAAATTAAATGTCATGTTAATGGGTGAATTAGGACTTGATATTTATCAGCATATTACTAGACTTGATTAGGAGTCGTAATATAATTATTTTGGATTTTTTAATAGATTTTCAGACCCGTTATATACATGTAAACTTGACCCTAAGCTGCTGTTAGAACACTGGACCAGTAAAGACCTGAACTTTTGACTCAGTAGCAGTTAAAACCACTTAGAGCAATTTAAATAGAAGTTGTAGCCCTCTATGTGAGGAATCCAGATCACCTGATAGATTCGCAATCTAATTTATAGAATGCAAAATATTTAAGTTTTACTATTATGCTGTCGAAATTTCAATTTTGCTATTTGTAATTACACTGCCATGTTAAATTAATTAGAACAGTAGGATAACTTTAGAAATTAGACATGAGGATTTTAAGAATGTTAATTACCAACGTCAAGAACTTAATTATAATTTTTGCAAGAGTTTTAGTTAAGTTTATAGATGAATTATCCACATAATAACTTGATGCTGAGTTGCTGCCTGCATAGCAAACTCATTAAGAACTAGCTGGTAGACCCTATTTCTGTAGTTGAAGTGTATCGTATGAATATGCGTCAGAACCGAAAGGGAGTCTAGTTTCTAGAACTCCTGACGGAACTGATTTCACTTTCCTGTAGCAGCGAAAAAGTTAGGTTTTGTGGAGTAACATCTTGCTGCCCAGGGTTATGCCTTCAAGGTTTTAAATACATATGTATGTTCCTTGCATTTTATGAACTGAGTTATATTACCTGCACTACTGATGTGAATTTTTTGCAAGTATACAAAATTGCAACAGGTAGTATAAATAAGTGAAAAGAGTGTCGAACCCACAAGGACTATTTATTTTATCGAGTACCGAAATTACTAGATTAATTTCTATTTGGAAAATAGAAATTTAATAAAGAAAGAAACTAAATTAATTTAACCTAAAGAACTAACTAAATTAATTAAAATGTGCGGAATCTGAAATTATTATTGATTTGTTAATGAAAAAATTAATTCTAGGGCTCTTGATTTCACATAGTTAATCCCACACAATTTATAACTCCATATGAATAAAAAGATTATTTTTCCAAGTTGTAGACCAAAATTCCCAAATTATTCAATATTCTCTCTCAAGCAATATCAATATTATTCTCAACTAATTATTTGTCATAGTTCTTGCACAAATTACTAATTGAAAATTCAGTAAGATCTATGGATTTCTTAACGATCACATTAACAGCGGTTCGCTCTTGTAACAATGTTTGATTTTATAAATTTAAAAATCAAAAATTACCAGTTCGATCTCTCCATGATTTAATAAATCATACAAAAGTTGGTCAACCAATTGTAAGCATTAAGAACAAAAATTAAACACACAACCATGGAAAATAGAAAAATAATATAAAATTAAAATTGTGTTATCAAAACTATGCTACATCAAAGCTCTAGAAAAATAAATTTAGTTCATAATAAAATTGCAACTAACAAATACTGTCTTGGATTGCATAATAAAAATTAGAAGAAGAAATGAGATACAGAAAGGCCGTTTTTGTAAAAGAAAAATTGCAAACCGAACGCCTCAAAATCAGTCCCAAACAGTGCTTCTCTCTCTTTCTTCTTTCTTCTCTTCTGCCTCGAATTTCGTGCATCGCAATCCCAACTCACACGTCAGCGCCTACACTTCTCTCTCTGTCCCTCTGTCCTGTCTCGAGCTGAGTCAGCACACAAGCCCACTCCTTTTGCTGACGTCACGCCCACTTCACGCCGCCATGTCACGCCCTGTCCCCCTCTCTGCCTTTCGTCTTTTCTGCCCTGAACCGAGCCACATCAACGCCCCTTGATTTTCGCGCCGCTCCACAGAGCCTCTCTCTCTGTTTGTTTTTGTGTCGAATTGCTACTTCTCTTCAAATATTATTATATTTTATTTTATTTTTATATTAGAGATCAGCTGGCGCTCTCTCTCTCTCTTCGTTAAGTGTCTCCTTCTTTAGTAGTTGGCTGCTGTATTTTATAGGAATCCGAATGTGGATATTAGGGTTTATTTTTGCAGAAAACCCCACATCTTTAATTATTGCTTTCCTTATTTGATCTGCTCTTTATTTCTTGCTTCTTTTTTTTTCTCTTTCTTATTCTTGAAACACGTGCTGCACACACAAAATAAAATCAAAATTTAGGATTTAAAAATAAAATAAATTAGTTTAAATTAATTAGACTAACTAAAAATCACATTAGCTCAATTAAACTCTTTTAAATTTGTTTATTGCACTTTCACCTCTATTGGCAATTTAAAATTTATATTTTGCTTTTCACATGGCCAAATTGTAAAATTTAAAATTCAACAAATTCGGAAATAAAACCATTTAAAAATGCACTTTTAACATCCATTTGAAAGAGAGTAAAATCCATATAAGCAGCAAATACAAGTAAAATACGAATGGCTTCAAGCCGTGCAACATGTACAAAAGTTTTATCAAAATCTACACCTTTTTGTTGATTATAACCTTGTGCAACAAGACGAGCCTTATTTTTAGTGATTGATCCGGATTCATCTAACTTATTCCTAAACACCCACTTAGTTCCAAGTATAGTTCTATTATGAGGTCTAGGAACAAGTCTCCATACTTGATTCCTTTCGAATTGATTGGGTTCTTCTTACATGGCAATGATCCAGTCATTATCTTGCAAGGCCTCCTTTATGTTCTTAGGTTCAAGTATGAAAACGAATATAGAAAAACACATAAATTTTGAGCTTGTGTGCGAGTAGTTACCGCTTTTAACATGTCGCTTCGTATAAGAGTTGGTGGATGGCTAGACATAATTTTCCATGCGGGGCGTTTTTCACCTGTGGAAATTTGATGTTGTACATGTTCATCTTCCATGGCATCAATTTGCTCTACATGCATCTCTTCTATTTGCAATTTGGATGTATTTTCATCTTGATGAGATTTTTGATTCTGATCATTCATATTTGGGTCTTCTTCAACGTGAACCTGTTTTTTTTCAACCCGAACACCTGTCTCATCATCATCAACAACATGCAATATTTCTTTGATGTAGGGATTAGTTTCATAAAAAATAACATCAATAGATTCCTGAAGTGTGCATCTTCTTTTATTAAATACACAATATGCCTTGCTACTAAGAGAATATCCTAAGAAGACACCTTTATCACTTTTACGATCAAAATTTTCTAAATTATCAAGAGTATTTAAAATAAACACTTTACATCCGAAGACGCGAAAGTAACTTAAGTTGGGAATTTTGCCATAATATAGTTCAAAAGGAGTTTTCTCAAGATATTTTCTAATGATTACTTGGTTAATTGTGTAACATGCTGTAATGACAGCCTCCGCCTAAAATGATTTAGGTAAATCTTTTTCACTAAGGATGGTTCGGGCCATTTCTTGAAGAGATTCAACAGCCCCATTTTGTTAGGGAGTGCGAGGATAAGCGAACTCATGTTTTATTCCCTTTTTGTCACAAAATGAGGTGAAGAGTTCGTTTTGAAATTCTCTACCATGGTCACTACGAATAGTGACAATGGTGAGGCTTTTCTCATTTTCCACTCTTCGACAGAATTTTTGAAATGCATACAATGTGTCATCTTTTTATGGCAGAAAGGCAACCCAAGTAAATCTACTATAATCATCAACAATTACAAAAGCATATCGTGCACCTCCATTACTACGTATCTGTGATGGTCCAAAAAGATCCATGTGTAAGAGTTCAAGGGGTCTAGAAGTTGATACCATTTTCTTGGGTTTGTGAGAACTTTTAGTTTGCTTACCAAATTGGCACGACTCACACGGTTTATCTTTCTCAAATTTGATTTTAGGAATCCCCTTACAAGCTCCTTGGTTACGAGTTTGTTGACATTGTCCAAAGCCGTGTGTCCAAGTCTTCTATGCCATAACCAACCATCCTCATTTCTTGCAACAAAGCACCTCATATTTTTCTGTGCTAATTCATTAGAATTTATAATATAGACATTGTTACATCGGTTAGCTAGAAGTAAACAAGATTTATTGCTATCTAGTACATTGCATGAATTTTTATCAAACGTGACTGTATAGCCTTTATCACATAATTGGCTGACACTAATTAGATTATATTTCAAACCTCTTACCAATAGAACATCCTCAATGGAGCATGAGGAACCAAAGCTTATTTTACCTTTACCAATGGTTTTTCCCGTGTTATTATCTCCAAAGACGATGTCCTTTCCTTTTTCCCTTGATAGTGATGCAAAATATTTGCTGTCACCTGTCATATGATTTGAGCATCCACTATCAAGGTACCACCGATCTTTAGTCTTGATACGCTGAGGTACCTACACCAAGATCAGTAGGTATAATTTTGCGTGTCCAAGTTTGTTTTGAACCTGCATTTACATCCTTTCTTACCCACACACAATTAGTATTTCTTTTTAATGGACAATTAAAAGAAATGTGCCATAGTCTACAACAATAATGACATGTGATACGACTACGTCTTGAGTCATGCACACTTGCATAGCTTTGGATTGGTTTATGATTTTGTTGGAGTTTGTGCAAGTGTGTATGACATGATGATTTACATTTTTGATGGTGTATTGGCTCTTCGTAACCAAGCCCTCAATTATCATGATAAGATCTTGAATTTTTGTAATAAGGTAACTGGGCCCTTAATATTTTTCAACAATCTTTTCAAGATCAGTTACTCTTTTACATAATCTTTTCCTAGTCATCTCATCGTCTTTCATGTTCCAACGAAGAGTGTCTAGTGTAGCATCAAGAATCCTACATCCTTCCACTACCTCATCAAATTTCTTTTTACATTCTTTTAAATCATCTGTGAGTTTGGCTATATAAACAGATTTATGAATTTCTCTTAAGTGATCATCGTGCGTTGCTAAACATTTTAGAATTTGTTGTTTTAGATTTCATTTTCCTCTAGCAATACATCATGATCTTTTCTAAATGATTCAAATTTTTTCAAGATCAAGGCATTTTTATTTTTCAGTTTTTTGATTTTTTGTAATATAAGAGTCATGGGTATCATTTGAAATTTGTTTATATTGCCTAAGTTCACAACTTAATTTTTTAGCATAGTCTTTCAAGTCATTACACATGTCTACTAGTTCATCATAAGTGGGTTCTTCGATTACCACTTCTTGAGATGGTGATTGCACCTCACCATGCCCAAGAGCCATGAAGCCGACGTTGTCGTAGCCTTGCTCTCCCTTACTTGAATCGAAATCTAACCATTTTGCCTTCAGCGTCTTCTTTTTCTGACCTGGGTTTGAGCGATAGTAGTCCATATTCATGTCTTGTGAGACGGGACAATTTGCACGAATCTTTATCCTTCTCCCTTTCTCCTTGGTACATGCCATATTTTTTATGTTTGAGATACTTACGAAATTGTTTTGTCAATAGAGCAATGTCCTCGTCTGACTCCTCACGGTCTGAATCTGTTTTTGATGGTCGGAATTTTTCTGCTTTTAGTGCAATGATCTTCTCTTCAGTCTTTGGTTCAATCTCAATGTTTTGTCTGTATCTTTTGGTCTCCGACATTTCCATCTCGTATGTCTTCAGCTTTCCTTGGAATGTGTAGTAGTCGAATCCCTTCTCTTCAAGAGTCTCCCTCACTGCAGCGGCCTTTACATCCCATTCTGGCGTGAGACAGCTTATGAGCTTTCCGACCTTTCGGTCATCATCTAGCCCCTTACCTAAGCTCTCAAGTTCGTGGGCAATGATATCGAAGCAGGCGAGCATTTGATCCACATTTTCCCCTGGCAACATGCGAAACACATCAAACTTATAGAAACATAAATTAACTTTAGCTTTTACCTCAGAAGCATTTCCTTCATGCCGCTTCAGCATGTTGTTCAAGATCTCGTATGCTGTTTTGCAGTTACGCCCGCATCGCATTAGTTCTTCATTATTCAACCCTGCATAGAGAGCCGTCATGGCTTTGGAATTTGCTGTCTTGAGGGCCAACTCTGCTTTGTGAAGGATGTCTTCCCGTCACTAACTGGAATTTTTGTTTTATTGATACACACATTCCATACTTCTTCTCCGAGCATCTGTAAAAAATGAGACATACGAACTTTCCAGACGTCATAGCATTTTTCATTAAAAAATGGTGATCGTGTAAGGCTTGTCCCATTGGAGATGAATGGCTCCGATGAGTACAAGTTATCGGGATGAGGGATTTCGACCATTGGACCTTTTGCTTAAGCTTTTAAGCATTTTGATAAGCACCTCGCTCTGATACCACTGTAAATCACCCTGGGGGGGAATAGGGTGATTGTGCGGAATTAAAAATTAATAAAATAAAGTGCAAGGTAAGTAAAAGAGGTAAGAGCAGCAAACACAAATGACGCAGCGATATAACGTGGTTCGACCCCCAGGTCTACGTCCATACCACCTACATGTAGCAATTCTCCCTCACAAGCGTTCCACTATACTTAAAACTCTTTGTACAGTGATTCTCGGATTCAGGCCAAAAGACCTATTACACCCACAAGACTTTCAATACAAGTCCCATCAATCTCACCGAAGTGGAAAGAAAGAAAAACCAAAACTCTAAGATCGTTAATGATCCTGACTGAAGAATACAGAAAAATTATCGCTCACACTCGGATTGATTATTGAAAGATTAGTTCAAAAGAATTTTATCGGAAGTAATAGGGTTGAAAATACATGGTGGATTCGTCCAATATTAATAGACCATGAAGTGTATCGTCAAAAATAGAAACGATACTTTCCAAGAATATACACACCGCAAAGTGCGGTCGACCGTCATATTGGTGCGGTCGACCGTTCAGCTCTCTGACGTAAAGTAGAGAGGTGAAAGTTCGACCGCTTCTCAAGCAACTCAAGGTTGCGGTCGATTGCGATGCAGTCGACCGGTCATGAAGTACGATCAACAGGTATCGCGCTTTATATTCTGAATCCACCCTGTTTTCTTACCATAAACTAATCAATCGTATACAATTAAAATCTCACGAAAATAGAGGGAAAAATTCAGGTCTTAATATCTTCCTATTTTGCTTGTAGACCAATTAATCATGAGCACTTTTTGAATAACTTCCTCTTTTGCTTGTATTTGAAATTTTTTTTTATTGCTTTCCTTATTTGAATATTCTTGAATCTCTCTTGGATCTCTTTCTGATATTATTTGATCATGAAGATCTGAACAACTAACTTTAAACTTATTAGTATTAATGAGCACGTTTTGTGCACACCAAACTAAGAGTCAACACTTGGCACTTTCATGGTTATTCGGACTTCGTGTCCTCTTGGTGGGGACAGTGGACATCCCATAGAGTTAAGAAATATTTTCTTGCCTCGTGGGATTTAGCTATGATGGTTCTAATAGGAATTATCTGAAAGGAAAGAAATAATAGAATCTTCTCTAACAAATTCTGTACTATTGAGAGTTCAGTCAAAGATCTGCTCTTTTACACTACGTTCTCACTCGATGCAAACAGGCTAAGTTTCATTTAAATCATCTTCAAATGGTTGTCACCTCTCATTTCCAACTTAGATCTGTGTATTCTGCCCCTTCATTCATTTCCCTTTCTTGCCTACCACTATTTTTTGCTTCCTTTCCAGATATAATTGCCTGCGTACCTCTTTGCATGCACGCTTTTTCTCTTTTCTAGCTTGAGGATTCTCCTTCCTCACTCATCCTTATGTTGTGTTCATCCTGTTTCTTATTGTTGGTTTACTTGTGCGGGCTGTATATTTTTGTTTTGTTCACCTCTTCGAAGGAGGACTGTTTGCTGCTATTGGTTTGGGCCTTATGCATTCTCCTGTGCAGGATACTTTGCTACTGCTGCTGCTGCTGCTGTTGCTATCTTCTGAGTTTTTCGAGTTTCCTCTACTGTATTCCTCTCTGTTGTGTATTCTCATTGTATGCGACCTTTTTTTTGATGAAACGGATAGAGTCAACCGACTCCAGCCATGCATATATATAAACGAGATTACAATGAGAGGGTCTTACAAGGTGTAAAACAAAACTACCCGCTACATCCTATCATATACAAAAATAAGCTACATTAGGAACAAATAAGAACCACAGACAATAATCAATGCAATCGATGAGAGCACCCAAGACGAACGCCGACGATAGCATGCTAGCTAGGAAAGGGATGAGAAACCGGTGGATACTGCTGAAGACGAAAATCCAAACCCAGTATGAGCGGGGCAGCATGGCGACGAGACGGGACGGCTGCCAACGCTCATCGAGATCGAACTCTATAACCAGCAGCATCCCGAAAAACAAGCGGAACGCCAGCGCGCAAGAAGCACAACCAGAAAACAAAATACCTTACAGCAGCTACAGCTAAGAATGCACCGGATGGAATACAATCCAACACCGATACAGCCTCTCTATCAACAGATAAATAGCGAAGAGTACGTCCAGACAAACGTCCAGGCGAAAAGAACACACAAATGTAGAGGCAGGAAAAAACCAACCGACAAAAACGAGCACAAACAGAACAGGCCCAATATAAACATAGAGAGAGCACAGTCATAAGATACATACAACCACCGAAGAAAACAACCATCCAAAATACTCCCAAAACAAAAGAAACACAACACAGCTACATTAAGGGTCTGCTCTTAAGCAAGACCGGACCTGATGGTTAAGGCAAGAACTGATCGCCAGAGAACCAAACAAAGATGGCAGCCCATCAAAATAGCGATTGGAACAAAACGGAGATATGCCAGTTGAAAGACCATCGATAGCTGAAGCCTGTAAAGTGAACGGGAGACAGAAAAAGGAAACCAAAAAATCCCCTGCCAGGCAGCACCAGCGATGAGAATGAGCAAAAAGCAGACTACCACACTGCCAAAATGCGATAAAAGAGCAGAATGATCTACCCTTGATCCTGCAAACACAATCAAACAAGAGGACTGTGTTAAAAAGACATGCTCTACCAGAAGGTCCGAAAGGGGAAGAAAGCTTAAACTGCATAGATTAAATAGACAGCATGAATTCAATAACAATCAAGAATGGATCCAACAAAGAGGAGCAAAGAACATTAAATAGCATTTAAATTAATAAGACACCGCGAAGCATTTTCTAATCTCTCTAGCTTAAGGGCATCTCTAGATTTCTCTTTGAGCGAAGATGACCAAAATTTGAATAATACCAAAAATTCTTCAGATAACAGTCGAGGGGAGGAACGATGTTGGCGGAATAATCTGTTATTCCTTTCCTTCCAGATTATCCAGATGATAATCTGGAAAGAAAGGAACCACGATTTGTGGAGCGCTAAGGAAGGAGGGCGCTTAGAACAGCAATCATCAAGATTGATCGGAAGGTCAGTCATCTCCCGGGCCAGAACGGGTATTTTCCAGAGAGAACGGGAGAAATTGCATTCTACAAATAGGTGATGGACATTCTCAGCGGAAGACAAGCAAAGGGGGCAAACTTGCCCCCAAGCCTGGTTCCTCTTATTAAGATTATCAACCGTAAGCAATCTATTGTTAAGAGCTAACCATGTCAGGATCTTTACTTTTAACGGTGCACAAGACTTCCAAATTATGTCATAGAATGGCGATAACGAACCTCTAAAATTAAGGAAATGATAAAACGAACCAACAGAGAACATCTTAGACGAATTCCAACGCCAGAAGAAATCCTCTTTATCGTGCCAAACCACATTGCTGATAGTGGCCAGAAGATTGTCAAAGCTGGAAGCTAGATGGCTAGGGAGGTTAATAGAAAGAGGGATCGACCAAACTCTGATGGATCCGTTAAAGGAGTAGTATTCAGATACCAGAGCTAAAGGATTGACCGCTAGTCGATAGATATCCGAAAAAACCGACGCTAAAGAGGAATCACCGATCCAGATATCAGTCCAGAATCTGGTCATAGACCCGTCGGCACAGCCGTGGGTAATTCCGATGAGGAAAGGAGCAGCAACTTTCCAAACTCCCTTCCAGAACGGAGATGCTTGCCTATGGGGGTGCTCTGGATAGCTCCACCAATCATCGGCTGGATAGAATCTGGCTTTAATACAATCGATCCAGGGAGGTCCTCATGTTTGAGGAATCTCCAAAGCCATTTACCCAGTAGAGCCATATTATGGTGCCTTAGGTCTAACACCCCTAGACCACCGGCGACTTTGGACGAGCAAATGACCTTCCAATTACACAAGTGTGATCCGGGTTTGTAAAGGGCTGATCCGGACCAGAGGAAATTACTTCTGGTCTGATCAATTCTTTTGATGACCCAAGAAGGAAGGAAATAGAAGGCCATCATATAGAGAGGAATCGAGGAAAGAACAGAATTAAGCAAAATTAGCCTCCCGCCTCGGGAAAGCAATCTCCCCGACCAAATCGAGAGCCTGGACTCCATTTTATCAATCATGGGTGCCCAATCCGATCTATGAAGTTTCCCCTATCTCAAGGGGATACCTAAGTAAGATATAGGAAAGGAGGCAACCGGGCAGTTAAAAAATTCGGAAATTTCATCCTGCCTGTTAGGTGACCCACCCAGCCAAATGACCGACGATTTATTGAAATTGATAGAGAGACCAGAGGCCAGTTCGAAACAATAGAGCAGGAGTTTGAGATTCCTGAGGGTATGGGGATTAGGCTTAGCGAAGATAAAGGTGTCTTCGGCGTACTGAAGGTTAAGAACACCATTAAAATGACGATAATCGCCCAGACCTTCAATGACTTGAGCTTCCCTAGCATTGCGTAGGAGCTTACTGAAAACGTCAGCAACCAAAGAGAAGAGAAGGGACGACAGAGGGTCCCCCTGCCTGAGGCCGCATTTAATTTTGAATTTGCGACCCTCTGTGCCGTTCACGATAATAGAAGAAGTACCCGTAAATAGGCTGGATTTAATCCAAGCGATCCATTTGGGGCCAAATCCCCTATGAATAAGGATATCGAAAAGGAAGTCCCAACTAACGCTATCGTAAGCTTTCTGAAAATCTAGTTTGAGAAGAATACCCTCAGATTTGGAATGGTGACAATATGATATAATCTCTTCGGCTGAAGCCACACTATCAAGGATAAAACGATCCTTGATGAAACCCGATTGAGCCGGATCGATGAGAGGAGAGATAACCTCTCTAAGTCTAGCAGAGAGAACTTTCATAATGATTTTGAACATGGTATTGATAAGACTAATCGGCCTGAAGTTCGCAACGGAGTTCGCGCCAATAATTTTCAGAATGAGAACGATGTGCACGTAATTGATGCGATCGAAAGAGAATGCGCCGCTATGAAGATCGGCGAACATTCGGACGAGGTCGTCCTTCAACCAATTCCAGAACTTTTGAAAGAAAAAAGCGGGGAAACCGTCCGGGCCCGGAGCCGCATCGCTTTTTAATGCGAAAACTGCGGACTTGATCTCGTCCAAAGAGAACGGATCCTCCAGAACAGATAGATCAATAGAATTAGCTCCATACAGCTGATTCCAATCTAGGTTCAAAACTCTAGATTTGGAGGAACCAAGGAGATTTTTATAGAACAGAAGGAAAGATTGGTGAATGTCCTTGGTGGAAGACACTTCCACACCCTCTCGGACGATCGAAGAGATGAGGTTACACCTCTGTCTGTGGGAGGCGAAGTTATGAAAAAAAGCGGTATTGCAATCTCCTTCTTTGAGCCACCGAAATTTGGCTCTTTGAGCCCATTTCAGATGGTCTTGGCGGAGAATCTCCGAGAAATCTTGTTTGCAAGAACTTCGTTCATTGAAAAGGTCATTAGAGATCGGACCTTTCTCCTCCATTTTGTCAATAGATTCAATGGTGGAGAGAAGGTAATTTTTCAGGAAATTGGTATTAAACTGCCTTTCCTTGCGCCAGATTTTGCACCCGAATTTAATCGCGTGCAGTTTGAGAAGAATGGAACCCAATCCGGAAGATCCAGCAATAACCGACAGGCATTCGGTTACGAGATTGACAAAAACCTGATCTTCCAACCAGAATTTCTCAAACCTGAAACGGTGCTGGCGCGGGAAATTAAAATCAGAGTGAAATGCGATAGGAACGTGGTCTGATGACGGGTTAGGGAGAGCAAGAGCAAAAGAATTATGAAACCGGTCGATCCATTTAAAGGATACTAAGAATCGATCGAGCTTGGCAAGCGACGGATGTTGTCGAACGTTCGACCAAGTAAAAGATCTACCTGACAATGGGATGTCAGTTAACTGTAAAGAGCGGATGCAGTCGTTGAACCACTGATTTCCTAGCAAAGAGGGGGTGGATCGGTCGGAGGCAAATCTTGTAGCATTAAAGTCGCCACAAAAAATACACAGGTCATTAGCAACAGAGCGGAGAGAAAGGAATTCGGACCAAAACAATGGCCTGCCTGCGGAGTAGGAAGGACCATAGACCGAAATAACTGTGATATTGGTGTTAAGAGGCAGCCAGAGGAGGTGAACGATTAGAAAGAAATTGAGCCGTTGAATCGAAATCAAAGAGAAAATAAACTCTTTAAATCCAAACAGGATACCACCCTTAGATCCTGTTGCATCGAGAGAAATCCAATTGGAGATGATGGATCCTCCGATCGACCTAAGGATCATGGGGGATGGTGAATCAAGCTTGGATTCTTGGATGGAGATAAGATCACAGTGAGAAGAGGATATTAATTGATAGATCGATCGCTGCTTGTCGGGACAATTAAGTCCTCTAATATTCCAAGAGATCGTAATCATTAAAAACCTTTGAACTCGATAACTCTAGATCTTTCTTTGGCTCTGATGGCAAACGCCACCGAGGAAGGGGATTGGAGGGTTAAAAAACCTAAGTCGAAGGCTTTGTTAATGAGATCAATATCAGAGCAATGATCAAATTGCAAATGATAGATCGACCCTAGAAGGGAATCCGATGTATCAGAATTAGTGAGTGACAAACCTCTAGAAGTTCGAGGGAGCTTCGCTCTCAACCGAGCACTCGATCTGATAAGACGGGGAGGGGAAATAGAACCCGACGTTAGTCCTTTCCTGGAGAGGATGCTAACCGGAGAGGCAACATTACTCACCGAGAGGGGACTAAACGAAATGGAGGACAGAACTACGATGTTAGGGATCGATGAAGGGACGGAAATGTTATATGATTCTAATAAAGTCTTTACTAAAAGTTGGCAAGATGCTGCATCTGGCAAAGACTTCGAACAAGGTAAAACATCCGGGGAAATGGAATAGCACCCTCCCGGTAATAAAAAGAACGATAGGTAAGGGCGAGGAAGACGATGAATACTGCCGTAGAGAAAACTAATGCACACCAAACGATGAACAAAAAGGAGCAACGAAACACCATCAATACTTGAACAATGCTTAAAACAAACACTAACCTTGCTGATGGAGAGGGCTTTCTTGCGGTCCTCCTCTTCCTCCTCCAAAAGATTATCTTGTTCAGTCCAGGAAGGAGCTAGAGAAGCTTTATCACTCTTGATCTTGATGAGGGGAAGAACCGGGTCAGAGGAAGTGATCGTGAAATGCGCCAGCTTTTGAAATAGTTGCCAATCAGATTCATAGTGAGGATTAACCTCCCATTTGGGCCATGAAGAACTGGAGGCAGGCTGCTTGGGACCAGGGGAGTAAGATCCCGATGGCAGATGAGCATAGGGAAGATCGGGCTTCACTTCTTGAGACTCGACGGGAGCCACCTGGGGCGAGGACTGAACATTAGAGGGAGGGGTAAATTTGTGGACGGACTTAGCGGTCTGGTTAGAGGAGATATCCGGATTGATCCAAACGAGATTCGGCGGTTTGGCGGGAGAAATCTTGGAAATGGGGGTGGGGTTAAAAGATTTGTTCTGGGAAAGAATTTTCTTCCTCGAAGCAAATTTAACAGGAGCCTTCCAAGGGGATTTAGAAGATGAGACAGAACCAGGGTGGAACGAAGAGGGATTGGAGGAGGCTATAGCTGGGGCCTGCGGAATAATAGAAGAAGTCCCTTGATCCGATCTAAGTGCAGGAGAGGCCCGGTGGTACTGAACCGAAACCAGAAAGGAAACGAGTCCATCCTTCAGAACAAAAGCTTCTACGAGTTCACGATGCTCGGGTATGTCAAAACAAGCTTCAACTTGCAAACAGCCAGAGGCCAGCTTAGTAGCAGAGGAGATGCTGGTGAGCTTACCCACACAAATAGCCAAATCACCCACACGATGCACAGAGTCGCAAAACGGAGGTCGTCCCAACAACGTGACCTTAGTAGGAGTAATCTTAGGAGTTAGATTCGGAGGAACGACCTGAACCCACTTGCGAATAGATAGTGAAATAGATGCAATCGATAAAGAGGAGTTCTCAATCAAATCTTGAAGAAGTTTCGGGGAGGGGCATCTAATGACGACATCACCATTGGAGCAAGAACTAATGAACCACTCCCAATCCTTAACATTGCACGAGACACAAAGAAAAGAGTTGAGAGTGAAAATAGGAATAGAACCTCCGTTAAAAGAGATGGCCCCGTAAGTGTCGAATGATCTCAGGCGATCGGAGAGGTCAGAAGTAGTGGTGAATACTTGCAGAACGATCGGCTTAGCGGGGAGCACAGTAGGAACGTCCTTAGGGACGGGCGGGATAACGATAGGATCGACCACGCGATTAATCTCAGGCGGCGTAGGGAGAATCGGGGATCTGGAAGAGGGTTTCTTGATTTTAGAACGGTTGGTAGCTCCTTCGGAAAGCTTACGTTGTAATGCCAGAAAATCAAGAGCTGATAGAACTTGCTCAGAGATCGGGACCCCGATCGAGAGACCAAGCAATCTTTGAAGCGCAAAGCATTTGGAACGAGAGTGACCTGGTTTGAGACAGAAGAGGCACTTCATGGTGGCAACGCAGTTAATTTTGATATGCCCTGGTTGCAAACACCGGAAGCAATAGGTAGACGAAAGGCCAGAATAGGGATTAGAGAAACTATATAGAGAGAATAGCTTAGAGTGAAATGGGCGGGAAAGAGGGGTAGGGGAGTTTCTCGGAAGCTTCCGAGTCCCAGAGTTAGGAGCGCCAGAGGACAAAAGCCCAACTTTGCTAGCAAAATGCAAAGGAGGCCTATTATTAGAAACTTTTTTTTTTTTAACCACTTGGACCCATGATAAAGCCATGGGCCGCTAATCGGGCCGCTGAGAGAGACGGCCCACACAAAGAACGGAGATGCTAACGCAAGAGAAGAGAAGCTATCCTGATCAAAAATGGAGAATAACAGTCCGCGCTAAAGCTCAGCACAGTACAAGCAAAGATTCCAGGGAACCCAGAACACCGTCAATAGGGCAATGAGAACCACTGAATGGAAAGCCGAGAAAGCCACTAGAACGGTGTAAGACGTAAGCGAGGGGACGGTGAACGGAGATATGAATCGGGGATAATAAGAATAGGGCTATAGGGCAGAAGATCAGAACCAAAGACTAGAAAAAGAGGTAGAAGGGATAGCAGACGCACTCCCTAGAAACGGATCGAAAAATCGATCAAAAGAAACGGAGTAAAGCTAAGATGAATAAAAACCTAATGAACTGGGCAAAACAGCCCAATAGAGAAGAAGAACGTAGGGCAGGAAACTCCTACCGAAAAGGAGAGAAAGATCACCGCCAAGGGCACCAGCAGGTGAAACAAAAGAATAAACACACCACGACAACCGCCGAGAAAATAACGACAGGGCCAGAGAAATACTTACAGTGCTTGAGATCTGCGGCGACTTACCACACTGGAGAGCTGGGCAGGGACACCACCTCACAGCCAGCCACTGGTGAACACACCTCCCGAGGAGAAGGAATCAAACCGCTGAGCTAGCGAAGCGAACGCTTATCGAGAGGGGAGGAGACACCGGATGAAAGGCGAGAAGATCCGAAGCTGGAAACGCAGGGAACACCCCCGGAGAAAAGGAACCTCTGGAGACAACGGAAGAGGGAAGAGGAACTGAAAAATTCGAAGACGGAGAAGCCACGAAAAGGGTTTCAAGAATGGGGCAAGGGGAGAAAGATTAATGAAAGAGAGAGGGGGATATGATCAGGGAGGAGACCGGATCTGTGGGAAGAAGAAGAGAGCTTCTGAAGAGCATTGTATGCGACCTTGTTACGCTGTATCTGCATTTTCTATCTTTCTATCTGTGTGTAGGTTGCAGAATTCGCCTTGTCTTGCCTGGTTCGGCCTGCCAATGTATAGGTCTGTTCAGGTTTTTTCTGTCCACTTCTGGTTTTGGATCGTTGGGCATCTGGTGTGGTGTTTGCTGTGTGTTTCTTCTGCTGTCTTTAGTTCGCCTCTTGTTGGCGTTTCCGCGCAGATGTGTACGTGCGAAGGCTCTGGCTGCTCCTTTTATGTCTTTGCTGTCAGCCTGTCCTTCATGCTCTCTGCTCCCTTGGGTTTTGTGTAATTGCTGCTGTTTTGCTGTTAGCTTGGCTACTTACATCTCCATTGTTTATATTGTATATTTTTGAGTTCTTTCTGTCAGTTTTACATCTTGTAAACTGGTTGTAACAGTGGTGCATATTTCTCTCGTTTCTTTTATATATAATTTTCGGCTGGAGTCGTTTGCCTCTATCCATTTATCAATTTTTTAAAAAAAATCAAACTCAATAATAATAATAAAGTGTTAGGTTAGCATGTAACCCAAGGTGCAAATTTACAACAGATAGTAAATTGAACCTGTTTGTGCAATCATCATACATTAGTTGGGAGTTTGGCATCAAAACTTTTTAAGAAGATAAAACTATTTCAGCACAAAAAATACTTACATTTCCACTCTTTCATCTAAGTATCCGAATCTGCATCATCTTCCACCAAAAGCTTGAGTGAACTCTTTCACATATATGAACTAAGTCTAATTTACATGTCCATATCCCCTTCTCAACAAGAGGCCAGATGAAATTCTTCGAGCCAAAAAATACTAATTGTACTTCCAGAGTCTCATAACTGATTGATAGCCAGTAGATCTTGCGTCTCTTCAAAATCAAGCTCCTCCTCTTCCTCGTCCTCATCATCAATCTCATAATCTTCATCATCATCATCATCTAAGCCATCAAACTCGCTGACAGTTTCTTCAGTGTTATCAGCCTTATCTTGATTTACCTTCACACTCTCACCATCGACATTATCATTGCTAACCTCCTGTACAATTATATTACCCACAAGCAAGTTGGCTTCTTCTCGCTCCTCCGTTGTCTTGGCTAGAGACAACAGAATGTTCTGAGCTTTCTGATCGGGTGGGAACCCACGAGCATTCATCTCCTTGTACCATGCAACAGAACTCCCAAAATCAGAGTTCTTGCCATGGGCATCCATAATCGTAGTAAAAATGGTTTGGTTCGGTTCAACTCCTTGAATTTGCATTCTCTCGTAGACCCGCATTACCTTCTCCAGGTTGTTCGCCTTGGCGTACCCTTTCATCAGAGTTCCATAGAATACGACGGTTGGTCGCAGACCATCATCTTTTACACGACGGAAGAATTTTTCGGCTCCCACCATGTCGGAAGCGTTGACATAGGCAGAGAGCATTGTTGCATAAGAGCAGAGGTCAGGAGTAATTCTGCAAAATAAAATGGGTAACCTTAGGTAAAAGAAGTTTCACTTTTCAAGTTGGACAACCACCTTCACATTAAACTTAACACTTCGTAGCCAGCAGATGTATGTTGAGATGCATGCTGTAATTTTGCTTACATGCATTAAAATGCACTTGCAAAATGTCGAAACATCTTTCAAGAATCTCAAAAGCAATTTACGGTTTAATGGAAAGCCTCCGATTGAACTTTTACTTAATGGAATTCATAATTTATGTCTGTCTGTCTAATGAGGAAGAATAACTGTACTTGTCTCTTTTCATACTCTTGAACACGGTCCGAGCTTCCTCCACCATCCCAGATATTGCAAAAGCATCAAGCAAGATGTTGTATGCTTTACGTGTCGGCCTAACGAAAATACCACAATAAAATATGATAAATATTTAGAGATAGGAACTATTGGTTAAAAGAAAAATGTCAAAGTTCGGGAAAAGAAAAATGCTATAAACCCATCAAAGTGTTCAAAAAATGGATGACAATCTTGCTTCCTAAAAAATGCCTATTTTAGGATATAATACAGTAGTTGGTGATTCCAAACATTTCCAGATCTATAGTTGGAAGAATCAAACATAATGAAAAAAGGTTTAGATATACTGAATATTCCAGGTAAGGAGTCATGTTAGAAATAGAAATTAGCTGAGATTAACTACAGTAAGCACCTGACACCAGCATCCAGCATCTCTTCAAAAACAGCCAGTGCCTCATCTTCCCTCCTGGCCTTTCCGTAAGCACTGATGAGAAGTGCATAGCTCACTACATCAGGCCTCAGACCTGCTCGTTGCATCTGGATAAATATAGAATGTGATTTTTAAAATGCAAAAATTCTTACAGAGAAGGCTTATTTAATTTGGTTGATCACTAAATTCTTTCATCTATAGCAGTTACCCCTAAATGCAAATGGTGGTCACCATAAAAGGCCATTAAAATAATATTTTCAGTAAAAATCTTGAATTATAGGCATCACTTTTTTGTACGATCCGGTTGGGATTTTGATTGAACTGCCGATCTGGAGTAGGTTCGTATCTTAATTTTGCGCTTTTCTATTTATTTTTTTGGGTGTGATCGGAGCTGAAATTGAGCGGTATTATTATTAATATTATTATAAAATAATAATAATTTTTCTTTTGGTAAGGAAAATAATTACAGTGAATGACTTTATTTTGGGAATTATTACACTTATTTGTGAATGTTTGTTGTTTATTGTACGTTTCCTCTATATTTTGTAGTTTTTTTCTGGGAAAGTTATAAGAGTTTTGGAGATTATCTACTGCAATCCCAGCTTCATTTTTGGGCACTATTTACCTTTGAATTTCTCTTCTTTTTATTGTTACTTTTTAAAGTAATATTAAGAAAAAGACAAAAGAAGACAGCGATCGGTGAGAATTCTTTGCCTTATTTTAAGTAACAAATTAATTTAGATTTTACTATAGCACTATCAATAACAAATTAATTCTTAGCTTTTACAATTCCTATCAATTTTATAATAATAAAAAAAATACTTCAATAGCAAGATTTGGGCACAGTTCTACTTTGAATTGACATTCAAATTGTTCTTTTTGCTTGAACATATGGAGTATTCTTTTGTTGATTGGTTCAAATATCCAACTTTTCAAGTAAGTGCAAGTAGTAATTGTTGTGATACTTTTGAACTTTTTAAAATAATCATGAAATGCCTTCATAACATCTAATTAAGAAACCCTTTTTTAAAGGAAATAATAAAGATCAATTTTAATTAAATGTTTTTTCATTTACCTCATTTATTATAATAATACGAAGAGAAATAAAAAAAAGCCGAAAAATTAAGCTGGGATCGCATAATCTCGAAAACTACAAAAATAAAAAGGAAAACATACAGCAAACAACAAGCATTCACAAAAAAAATGTAACAATTCCCAAAAATAAAGCCGTTCACTGTATTTTTTCCTCACACACACACACACACACATATATATGAGCAATGCTCAGTTGCAAACGGGTCTGTGCAAACGACATTGCTGGCCATTGGATCAAGTTCATCTTGATCCAAAGACCGTGATCGAGCCCCGCCCGTTGAATGAATCTAGGCGGTTGTTTGAAACAACGGCATTTTATAGCCTAGGCCGTATAAAAGGTCGTTGTCTCAGACATCTCGTTGAATGAACCTAGGCCGTTGTTCCAAACAACGGCCTAAGTTGTTTGAAACAGCGGCATTTTATATATAGCCTATGCCGTTGTTGGGAACAACGGCCTAGGTTATAAAAGGCCGTTGTTTCCAAACGGCCTAGGTTCAAAAGTGGGAGTGAGTGAAAGAGCGAATGAGGCAAAGTGTTATTTGGAACGAAATTCCCAAATTACCCCTTACAACTTAAATGAGATGGGGTGATGGGCGGGTTCGATCACGGTCGTTGGATTTTGATCGATCTGATCCAACGGCCAGCAACGCCGTTTGCACGGGTCTGTTTGCAAACAGACCCATTTGCAATGGAGCTTTGTGCTCTCTCTCTCTCTCTCTCTCTCTCTCTATATATATATATATATATATAATAATAATAATAATAATACTGCTCAGACTCTGCTCCAATCACACCAAAAGAACCAGGATTTAAAAGAAAATCGTAAAATTAAGACACAAACTCACTCCAAATCGACAATTCAATCAGAATTCAAACGGGATTGCACAACAACAACAAAAGAAACTAGTCATGCAATTTTTTCCTTTAAAAAAAAGTCATGCAATTTCAACAGCTAAAGAAAATGATTTTTAACTAGTCATGCTATCTAGTATCACCACAACATATGAAATATTAGGCATCTTCTGTCAGCTTTGAGCCAAAACCATCCAGGCATGACTTTTCAGCAGGAAGAGAGATGCTATGGTGCAAGTAAATCATAGGGGAGCATCCCTCCCCAAAGGATGAGAAGCGTAGCCATCCCGAAGCACCCCTACTTTCCCTACATGATGTCGGCAATCATGCAAGAATGCAGAAGGCATGCATCTTAAATCCATCCTGTGGTGGGAGTATACTTGGAGGCATTCTATGGTGCATGTTACACAATGCCACTCCAGTCATGGTAGTTGGGTGGCGACAGACCTCTTTGATGAGGTTCTCTTAAACCAGAGATACACAGATAAAGAGGATGAAAGGCAAAATATTAAACATATTCTAGTACCGTGCCATGAGAAGAGAGCATAACAGAAAACGTGTGCATGGAAAATTGAACTAAATTCTTGCACACATAAGAAATTGGTCAACGACTCAACATTACTACAATGAGACATGATCTAAGAAACATGGACGCAGACATGCTAACACAAACAAAGATACGACACAATGCAAATGCAAATCCACCGATGCAGAAAAATTCTGAAAGATTAGACTAAATAGCTGGTGTTGTGTTGGATTAGATGGTCCAACACGACACAACTACCAAATAGAAGTCATCATGCTTCATAGGTCATAGAAGTATCCATGCTTCGTAGGTAAAGATGCGTGACTTAGCCTCTTGCTCTTTGTCAGTCTAAATTACTAAAATGAGTCATTCGGTCATTGAATTTCTAATGTACATGTCATGGAGTAAAGCATGTGTAGTGCACATGCCCATAATTTTAGGTTGTGAACAACTGCTGGATGATATCACATACATGCTAACAATGACGAGTTCAAGCATTCCTTTCTAAGTGATAATAGTAGAGATATTTCTCGCTCTAGCTTACAACATATTATAAAACCTACTCGAAGCAATATTCAACTGCTAGAAAACCCTTTCAATATATCACAGTCAAAATCATTAGGTCAAGCAAAATATTTGAATCTGCTTGATTCATACACCACAGTTTATGAGACCATCACCACCTCTCCAATAGGTTTAATTTGAAGCTGGAAATGAAGATCATACCTGGTCATAAATATTTGAGACCTCCTTGTAGTTGTTCTCGAAAGACATTAGACTGTTAAAAGTAACAGTTGATTGGGTAATTCCCTTCTCAGCCATTTGAGCAAATACTCTACGAGCCTGATCATAATTCCCAGCCTTCTTATACATGTAGATCATCATATGAAACATTTTCTGATCTGGCTTGAGAGAGGATCCCTCCTCATTCAGAAGACTTTGAAAAAGTGCTTCTGCTTCTCCATATTTTTCCCCCTGTTGATGCAGGATTAAAATTTATGTCACTTCAGTAAATAGTATAAAGTAATATGAAAATGACACTACAAGAACATAAAATACATGTTCTATATTTTAGCGGATGAATAACAAGAATCGGCGAGCAACTAAACTAAAAGGTTAGAGATTTGATTAGTTACAGGAAATTAGAAACATATTAGATTACTATAAGGGCTACTTGATTCGGTATAGAGTGTAAACAGGGAGGTTTCCTTAAACATTTCAAGAATGATGCAAGTGCAACTAGGGTCAAGATGTAAGCCTCTAGCTAGTGAGTGAGTATGGGGTGAAGAGAGAGTGGATACGATCCCGCAGAATTGTTCCAGTAAAACAGAATAAAATAAAAAATCAATAAAATATAACAAAATAAAATAAAGTAAATTAAAGGATGATACAGTCAGATCAATGACAGTTAGAGAGACAATCAACCTCAACAAACGTTTTCAGAATGAGCTGATAAGTTACTGGTGATGGTTCAGGGCCTGATGTTTGCATCCTTCGGAATATTGCTTCAGCCTTGCTATACTGCTTAGCTCTTCCATACGCTTCCATTAAAGCAGTGTGAGATATGACACTTGGAGGGTAACCTTTCTTGTTCATATACTTCAAAACCCTCTCTGCCCTGTTAAAATCTCCTAGCTTCCCATAGGCTGTGATAAGCATTAAAAAATCCATCTCAGAGAAGTCCCACCAGTGTTCACATCTAAGCCATTCAAGAATCTGATAAGAAGGGGAATAAACATGCGTCAATTAGAACAAATGGCCTAGCTAATTGTCTAATATTATCAAACAAACAAGCCCATAACAACAGCAGTACTGCTAGATCACTAAAAAATTTTACTATAATAACAAGAGAATTGGAATGGGGCTGTGTCGACAAGAGCATGTATAGCTCTCGAATGCATTGCACATTCACTTTTTTATATCAATAAAATTAACAATGCATCAAGGGGATTAATGCAGTTTTCAATATGTAGCACTATAGCTATAGCAACATTGACAATCGATGACAATGGTTATGCATTGGAGGGATAAGCTTTTAGTGCCTGTTGTTATATAGAAGGGTTAACGCCGAAATAGCACCCAAAGTTTACCTTAGGTCCTTAATTCCCCAAAACCAATTTATTTAGCGGAAAAAGTATGTAAATTTGGGTGCTATTTGGGAATTATGATAAACTTTGGGTGCTATTTGGTATGGGGTGGTTTTTGGGAATTATGATAATTATTTGGTCATTTCCCCTTATAAAGAAATGAAAGGAAATAAAATGTACATTACACATGCTAAATAACTAGTTCTGTAAAACTTGAAGTATATTAACAAACTTTTTTTGTCCACAAGTTCAATATAAGAGGAAAAGACCCTGGTTAAACCAATTAAGTTGCCATGCTAATAATTCTAGAGTCTAGACATCTTTCAAAACTATATTCATGTTCTTTTCGTTTACCAAGACTAGCAGAAAAAATCCGTAAAAATTACAGTTATAGAACAAGAGAGTGGATTGAATTAATTAATGAGAAAGCGAGGTACAATAGCCAGCTCACCCTCTCATAATTTGCTCAACACATGAAAAGCTAATAGTCTACACAATACTCCAAAACCCACTAATATACTCTAATAAAAACATTTCCCGCAGTAAAAGAACGAATGGTAAGAGTGGCATGACAAAACTAAATAGTCCTTACAATATTCAAAAACACAAATATAATCCAATAAAAACATTTACTGCAGTAATAAAGAATGACAAAGAAAGGGTGGCAACAGTGACATTTACCTCACTAACAATATTCCATCTCTTTAACTGCTTGAATCTCACAAGGGTACCAAGAACAAGATTTCTAGGGAGTCCTTCCTTTTTCGTCCTTTGGTTCCTTAGACTAGGCAGTGCCGATCCGGACTCCTCGATGCTATTCATCAACCTCCTCCAGTTCTTCACCTCTGCTTCCTCAGCAGCATCCTTGAATTCTTCCACTTTCTTCCTCCTCTGCATAAATTTTCTCGGGGCTAACATTCCATGACAGACTATCTTCAACCTCGCATTGGTTCTAGTTATCATGTGCATATGGATTCCCCAAAACATTTAGTTAGCTGAAACCATGAAAAGAATAGGAAGAGATGGAGGAACAAAAAACATCATGAGCAAATACTTCACTCATGCCCCGAGAAATTGAAAACTAAAAGATGCATTACAAGAACAAAAATCTTTTTGATAACACGCAAAGCATAAATCCATGACATTGTTACAACCAGATATGGAAGGGGAACGGAAAAAAAAAAGGACCAGCTAAAACCAAAATCGCTAACCTTTGCAAGATCTACAATGACAAAGAATTTGAGTTAATTTAATTATAAATTAAAAACAATTTTATAATTATCCTTTTCAACGCCAAACATGGGATGATGGGACAACTGAAAGATAATGTTATTTACTTTATATAACAACTAAAATTACATTCTCAACGATGACAGAAGATGATAAGAACTCTTCGATCGTATCACTTCAATTTTTTTTATTCAAACCAAGGTTATAAAAAGTAGCAAGCAAACAAACGGCCGAACCCTCCCTTAAAATCAACCAATTAACCATAATGACCAATGTTTTTTAAATGTCCTCCAATGTGTTTGATGATGTCATTTTTGAAGGCTCATCACCACCGATATGCCATTTTTTTAAAAAAATTGTGTCGTTTTCGGGGAATGTACCCGATTCATCAACCAACATTCCCCTGACAAACCAAGTTACAAGTCGTACAAGCAAGGCCGGCCCCCACCTTGAGACCGGTGAAGCAGCTGCCTCAGGCCCCCGATTTTTTTGCACTTTTAGAGGCTCCCAAATATGTATATCCCTTATAAATATTATAAATATAGGCGCAGATTTTGGGCGTAAAAAAATTATATTGTAATTAGGGGCCCCAAAAATAATTATTTGGGTCTTTCGCCTTGGCCCCCAGAACTCAGGGTACAAAGCACCCAACATACAGTCATTGCAAGCTTTTCTGCACATAGTGTAGGATTATAAACTTTTACCAAACAATCCTGGGAGTTAGCTTTATGGGTTTATTTACAATTACTAAAATATTTCCGACGTTGATAAAAAAAAAGGAACAATCTTTATGTATAACATAAAAACAGGTAAAATTGCAACAAAAAAAGGATTAATCTTTTACCTTGGATTGGGGTGAAGCGGCCAGCTCCGCTGCCGGAGGCTTATCACGTGGCACGGCCAGTGTGGCCTGCAAGCCGAGGAGGGGAGAAGGGAGGAAGGCGGCGCCGCCGACGCCATGGAATTTTAGTGTTTTGAGGGATTTGGGGATTTCAGGGTTTTGTGGAGGATTTTGAGTGAAGTGAGAGAGGATGAGGGAGAAGAGAAGATATAGTTATCATTATTTTCCCCAAATTGACCCACTTTTTGAAACTAATTTCCAAGATAAACCACTTTCGAAACTAATTCTGATGTTAGACCAGTCCTCATAGACCGCGGCATCTTCGATTTCGAGGCCGCACTTCATAACTGTGGCATAAGTACATACCATTTAATGCTAGATTCCGATACTTGGAGGAAATTTTCCTAAGCACAAGTACGATATAACTGAGACCATAGTTGGTTACTGCGGCCTCGAGATTACCTCGGCCGTAGTTTGCAAATGCGGCTTCAGCTATATCGAGAGTTGGACCCAGTTATTTATAACTCTTCTAATCTCCATTCTCCCCTTCACTTCTTCTCTCTCCCAAAATTCTCTTCAACTACGGTCACCCAATTCTCCCAAAACCTTACAACCCTCATCGTGTTCCAAGCTGTTCGCCATCGGCGGCGATCACAGCCGGAGCTTTCTTCCTTGCCATCACTCTCAAGCTCTCAAGCTATTGGAATGGAGGTGCAAGAAGAATTGGAGATGAACAGAATCAAGATTTCATTCACAAAATAAAAGTATTTACAGGGGAAATGTATTTATAGACGACTAGCACGTGCGGAGCACGTGATCTGACAATCAGTTACACCACAGTTGGACTTAAAAGCTAATTACAACACTTTTACAAATAAACCCCCACAAGAAGTATTATCTCATCTGGACTGATACGTAAACTGATACATCCCTCTCAACCTTCTTCTTCTTCCTCTTTGGATCTCCTGAGCTTCATCTGCTACCATCCCAGTTCTCAACTTCGTCTGCCATGATCAGATCCAAGTATTGGATCAATACTCCCCCCATGAAAAGATTCCAGTACTGATCGGAAGGACGGGAATCTCCAGTAAAGATCCCAATACCCCTCCCAAGTCGCCTCACTTTCACTACCATTATGCCATTGGACTAACACTTCAGATACAGCTATACCTCTCTTCGGGACCATTCGTCGCTCCAAAACTTTACTTGGGTATGGTGCCTCCTCCACAAAGTATGTTGGTAGAGATGATGATACCACTTGCTCATTACTATCTCGCGGCACAAAAGGCTTCAATTGAGACACATGAAACACATTGTGAATACGCGACTCCGCAGGTAGCTGTAATTTGTAGGCTACTGAACCCACCTTCTCCAGGATTTGATACGGTCCATAATACAAGGCAGAAAGTTTGTGAATACGTCGTCCTCCTACTGACACCTGACGGTAAGGCTGCAACTTCAAATAAACCCATTCTCCGGCTTCAAATTCCTTCTCAGTGCGATGGGCATTAGCCTTAGCTTGCATCCTGTGTTGAGCTTTCACCAAATTATCTTTAAGCAGCTGCAAAACCATATCCCTGGAGAGTAAAGAATCTTCAACAGATTGGACCCTAGCTGTTTGAGGAATATAGGATAGAACATTTGGAGGCATTTTCCCGTATACTGCTTGATAAGGAGAGACCCCTGTGGAGCTGTTGACATGGGTGTTATAGCTAAACTCTGCCCAAGACAACCAATCAGACCAATCCTGTGGACGATAAGCAGTGAAACATCTAAGATAGACTTCAAGAACCCTATTAATGACTTCTGTTTGTCCATCAGATTGAGGGTGGAACGCGGAACTTAAACAAAGTTTAGTTCCCTGCATAGCTAGCAGCTCTCGCCAAAAATTGCTAGTAAATATAGCGTCCCTATCACTCACAATGCTCTTTGGAAGGCCATAAAGCTTGAACACATTTTTGAAAAGCACCACAGCAACACTCTTAGCAGTATAGGGATGAGCTAACGGAATGAAATGGCAGAATTTGGACAATCTATCCACTACTACAAGAATGGTTGTGAACCCAGAACTTCGAGGCAACCCCTCAATAAAGTCCATGCTTATATCGACCCATATACCATCCGGAATAGGCAGGGGTTGTAAGAGTCCAGCAGGAGAAGTACTTAAGTACTTATTTCTTTGACAAACTTCACAGGACCTGATGAAATTGCACAAATCTTTCCTCATCCCTGTCCAGTACACAATCTTCTTGAGCTGCAACCAAGTTTTATCAATCCCCATGTGACCCCCCTGTGGTGTACAGTGAACCTCTTCCATGAAAAGACTTCTAGCTGTGGAAGTAGGACTCAAGAGAATGCGACCCTTGTAGTATATCACCCCTTCAACTAACGACAATCTATCATCAGATTGATTATCAATTTTATCCTTGATCTCCTCATAAAATGGATCTGTTTGTACTAGCTCCTTGATGTGTTCTATCCAAACTGGTTGCACTATGGTAATGGCAGATAAAGAAGCTTCCTCCGACTCTTCAAACTGTCGAGAAAGTCCATCGGCAACCACATTTTCCTTCCCCTTCTTATATTCAACTCTAAATTGATATCCATGAAGCTTAAGCAGCCATAAGTGTTGAGCCTCCGTATATAATCATTGCTCCAACAAATATTTAAGGGGCTTATGATCTGTGTGTATAATAAATTGTCTACCCAATAGGTATTGGCGCCATTTCTTGACTGATAAGAGGATTGCTAACATCTCCTTTTCATAAGCAGACAACAATCGATTCTTCCCCTTTAATTCTTGGCTGAAGTAAGCAATAGGATGCTTCTCTTGATGCAGAACAGACCCTAACCCCGAAGCACTCGCATCACACTCCAATTCAAAAGGCAAAGCAAAGTTTGGTAATTGAAATACTGGAGGAGAAGAAAGCACTCTTTTCATTTCTTCAAACGCAGCCTGGGCCTCTTCTTGCCAATGGAAGGCACCCTTCTTTGTAAGCTTCACAAGAGGCCATGCTAAAGTGCTATAATGTGCTATAAACTTCCTATAATATCCCGTAAGGCCCAAGAATCCTCGTAGAGCTTTTATTGTTTTGGGAATTGGCCAATCTACAATGGCCTTCACTTTTCCTTGATCGACAGCAACCCCTTGAGCAGACACCACATGGCCAAGGTATTCTACCTCTTTTACCCCAAATGAACACTTACTCAACTTAGCAAAAAGTTGATTATCCTTAAGAACTTGGAGAACTACTGACAGATGTTCCAAGTGAGCTTCCCAACTGCCGTTATATACTAAAATATCATCAAAGAAAACCAAGACAAACCGCCTCAAATAAGGTTTGAACACACAATTCATGAGTGCTTGGAAGGTAGAAGGGGCATTTGTTAAGCCAAATGGCATGACAAGGAATTCGTAGTGTCCTTCGTGAGTGCGGAATGCTGTCTTATGAACATCAAGATCACTCATACGAATTTGATGATACCCACTTCGCAGATCCAGTTTACTAAACACCTTTGCACCATACAACTCATCTAGCAGTTCGTCTATCACAGGAATTGGGAATTTATTCTTCACTGTGATCTCATTTAGAGCCCTATAGTCAATACACATACGCCAACTTCCATCTGGTTTTTTAACCATAACAATCGGGGAAGAGTAAGGGCTACAACTGGGTCTGATTATACCTGATTGGAGCATCTCCTTTATGAGCTTTTCACTCTCATTTTTCTGATACCATGGATGTTTATACGGTCGAAGACTAACCAGTTTTGAGCCTGGCAGCAAAGGAATTGTATGATCAAAATTCCTAGAAGGAGGCAATCCCATGTCTTCTTTGAATACAACTTCATACTTCTTCAACAATTGCTTCAAGGAAGCAGCTTCAGCAGGGCACAACTGAGTGTTAGGGAGTACATTTTCGGAAGAAGAAACTCCAACCATTTGAAGTAACCATCCAGTTTTAGATTGCAACAAAGCCTTAGTCATAGATTTTGCGGAAGCCAGCTCCAGTTCATGTGAAGAAACCCCCTTCAACACACATGGCTTATTATTCAGCTCAAATTGTACTCTCCTTTCCTTCATATTCCAAATCACATCTCTTAATGTCTCAATCCATTGAGCCCCCAAAACCAATTGACTAATATCCATAGCCAACACATAGAAATCAGCTACGATGTTAACTCCTTGACAAGAAAAAGTGACCCCTTCACACAGCCCCAAACCCTTCAAGAGAACCCCTCCTGCCACAGTAACATCTAGACAAACCTGGATATTCACTGGTAATCCTGTCTTCTTCACTATGATTTCATCAATGAAATTATGAGTGGCACCCGTATCAAGAAGAGCACAGACGGGATGAGATGCAATACTACCCAAGACTCTAAAAGTCCTGGAAGTAGTGTTTCCTGTGAGAGTGTTCAAGGATATAATTGCAGATTCTTCATTCTTGGCTTCAAGTATTTTAGACATTTTCACATTCTCCAGAGAGTTCACAGAATGAGGCTCTTCTTCATCCTCCGAACTTTCTTTCAACTCATCACTGTCTTCTTCCAGTGTTCCCAACATCTGCATAAACACACTCCCTTCACAAGAACCAATCATTTGCATGAAGGACCTACCAGCACACTTATGTCCCTTAACAAATTTTTCATCACAATGGAAACACAACCCTTTCTCCATCCTATCTTTCATATATTGCATGAATTGTTGATCCTTGTTCTTGGGACCAACTAAATGTGAAGGGCTATTGGTGTCAAATTTTCCCTGAGTGAGTAGAGGAGTTGCTGTAGGTATGGAAGTTTTATGAGAAGTGTATGTAGAATTAGCCTTGTTAAAAGAACTAGCTCTCCAACTTCTCCTCTGATCGCTGATAATCTCCTCCCTAGCCACAGCTTCCCTGTAAGCAGCAAGAACACTACGAGGATTCTTTAACTTTACTTCTTTTCTCAGCTCACTTTTTAACCCCGATATGTAACAACTCAATAAGGAGGATTTTGCCAAGGGTTGCGTGAGTTGGCTGTATTTCAAGAACTCCCTATGATACTCAGCCACCGTCCCCGTTTGTTGGAGCTTATACAACATGGCCTCGGGATCTTCCAATTCAGATGGTCCAAATTGTAGCATCAATTCCTTCTTTAAACCTTCCCAATCAATTCCCTCTTCTTCTTGTTGCTCGAACCATCTCCACCATAGTAAGGCCTCGCCCCTCAAATAGTACAAACAGAAAGATAGCTGGTCATAAGAACTGATTCTTTGTGTGAAAAAATGGTGCTCCATATGGTAGATCCAATTAGTTACATCTCCTGTTCCATCGAAGCTAGGCAGATCAATCTTGGGGTGTTTAGGGAAGAAAGTACTACCTTCAGATTGTCGTTCTTCTTGCATTGCAGCTCTTCTATCCCTCCTTGCTTCAACAAATTCAAGATTCCTTGGCCTTGTTCTGCGAAATCTTCCCTGTCTAAAAGTTTGTCTGCGCTCACCCCCATGTCTACCATAATCCCACTCTCCTTCAGAGTCTTCGTTTTCACTGATTGGACTCCAAGATTCACGCCTTGGTCGTGTTCTCCGAGTTCTTGGTTCTTGGAACAAGCGATCTATGGCCAACTCCAAGCGATCGAACCTCTCTTCCAAACTGGAACGTTTGTAGGGCTCAACACCATGACTGGTGGTTCCCCGCACGTTCTGACTCCTGGCCCTAGTCCTGGTTTGGGGTCCAGACCTAGGAATGATCGAGTTCTCAGTTTCTTGAACGGGTTCTTGATCGATTCCTGGATCGATGGCAGCAGCGAGATCGTCTTCAGGCTCTGATACCAATGTTCCAAGCTGTTCGCCATCGGCGGCGATCACAGCCGGAGCTTTCTTCCTTGCCATCACTCTCAAGCTCTCAAGCTATTGGAATGGAGGTGCAAGAAGAATTGGAGATGAACAGAATCAAGATTTCATTCACAAAATAAAAGTGTTTACAGGGGAAATGTATTTATAGACGACTAGCACGTGTGGAGCACGTGATCTGACAATCAGTTACACCACAGTTGGACTTAAAAGCTAATTACAACACTTTTACAAATAAACCCCCACAAGAAGTATTATCTCATCTGGACTGATACGTAAACTGATACATCCCTCTCAACCTTCTTCTTCCTCCTCTTTGGATCTCCTGAGCTTCATCTGCTACCATCCCAGTTCTCAACTTCGTCTGCCATGATCAGATCCAAGTATTGGATCACATCGCTCTCCTCCTACTCGCTAAAATCGCCTTCTCCACTTCACTTTATCTTCCTCTCTCCATCCCTATTCAATCCCAAATCCCCAAGCCTAATTTCCATATTCGTCCCAATTCTCCAACTCTTGCCACCCACATTCAATCTGACAACACCCACGAAGCTTAGCACCTTCTTCATCAGCATTCGACATCATCTTCGTCGTCACCCAAAGTTCTTGAAGGTATGTCTTTGTTGGTTAGCATGTGTTATTTCTTGATAATTGCTATAATTTATATGTGTCATTTTTCGTAATTCTTCTGAGCTGTTGTGAGTAACATAGATGTTGTATCACTGGTTCATGAAGAGAGGGGTTTAGATGAATGTATGAAGCATTGTTTTGAAGGTTGGAACTCTTGTCGGTTGCAAGAACCTTTTGTCCACCGCATGTTGGATTAATTGCTTGTGAGAATGAAATATGTACGGTTCGAAAATGGTTTAAAAAACCTTTGAGGTTGAAATATGTAGTAGTCGAGAAACAATGTGTGCAATAGAGAATACGTTTGTTGTGATGTGTAATATTGAATTGAATTCATCACATATGTCGTATATCGTTATCACATAATACCACACATTTAGTTTTCTATGAGCTTCATTCCTTAATGGCTCATTCCATCTTATCAGTTAATCTTTCAATATGTACATGTCATATAATGTATTTGTTATATATTAACATTGTCTAATATTAGTAATACAATTGTGTAGTGATCGAGCAAGTAAGAGCGTCATCATCAACTACAGGCACCGCCATAAATTATTTGGACTTTTCTTTTCCAACTGCATTTTGAGCTCGAATTTTAACATTTCATTCACCTCTATCCCATTTAGTAATTTCGTACACATTCTCTACTAGTTTGTGCTTTGTAATCTTACGGGGAGCTCAAATTACTTCCGGTTCGACATCACTATAACAAGCTCCTAACTTTGGGTCTCGAATTATTTCCACCCATAATATAACCAAATAGAAATTTTGTAATGCATACCTATACGTAAATGGCCGAATATGCGAGTAATTATCTAATCAAAAACATAACACACACATGTTATACTTTATAGTGTTGTATGAATACCTTCAAAAAAAATCCAAAGTTTGAGCTCGAAGAAGACGACCGAGATGATGTCGGAGAAGACGAAGGAGGTGCTAATCGTCGGGGGTGTTGTCGGCTTGAATGTAGGTGGGGAGAGTTTGAGTATTAGAGTCTATTAACTAAAGATGTATGGTATGTACGTCGGTCACAGTTGTGAACTGCATTCTCGAAATCGAAGAGGCAACAGTTCGGTACTGCGGCCTATGAGGATTGGTCTATCTTCAAAATTAGTTTCGAAAGTGGTCTATCTTGATAATTAAGTTTCAAAAAGTAGGTCAGTTTGGAAAAAAAATCGATGAGTAATGCTACACTTGCTATCAAATCTAATTCGTTTCTCTTTACTACCTTAGGTGACACACTACTATTGAATGTTTCTACCACTTACTCTACAATAACCTCAATTAATAGTGTGCCACATAAGCGTATTAGTCCATGTCAAGTCTTGATATTCGGTTTTATGTGGTGAATTGCTTTTCTCCTTTTCACATTTAGACTCTTCTCATTTTGTAAAATTCAAATACAACTTAAATTTTGATCTTTTATTTTTTGAAAGGTAAAATGAAAAATATATTCAAGCATATATATAAAGAATCTGTTATTAAAACTAAAATAGCAAACTTACAGCCTATACAATCCCTGAAATTATCGAGCACTGGACTATCCTTTCTTCGCACCCTCCACTTGCACTATTGTAACAGATATTGATAGTGTCAGTCAGTCAATGTTCTGAAAAAATCCTACCATCTTTCTCTTGCCAAATGAGCCAAACTGCAGCTGCAAGGGCAAACATAAGCCTAGTGGACCAAGCACATGATTCAGTTGACGTACGAGTCACTGATGGGGCCGACAGAGGTGTCCGTGCGAGCGACGGAGCGGATAAACGGTGTACAAGCAAGGGACTGAGAGTGAGAATGAGCTCAAATTGGCACGAGAAATTGACTTGGACGAGGTCACCCGATCAGTAAGATTAGATTTCGTTATATTTTTGTTTGTTGGTTGGGGTGTATGAGTTCCAGGACCCAGCATTTTGGGATCTGAACTTTATAAGCCTTATTTTTTGTTGTTGTTTTGTTAAATTATTTTTAATGAAACACGGGGTATTCAACCCACCGTTTAACGATAAAAAAAAAATAATCTCAGTCGCGTTACATTGACAGAAACCCCTAGTTTGAGCTTGCACAAGGACCGGATGAACTTAGAGTATGGGCACTCAAAGAACAAATGCTCCATTTGTTTCTAACAGGACGACCAGTATAGCTGAAATCAGATATCTGAGGTGGATGATAGTGAAAAACAAGACAATAAGAGAATGAGCAGTCAGTCCTATATGAAATTAGAACTAGCTTTCCTTGAGGATAGTAACGAGAACCAAATCGATGTGATTTGAAGATGTGTAACAAAGAAAGACCGACAATGGCCGCAAGTCAGAAGAGTCACAGAATTGTAGTTTTTACAGTAAAAAACTACAGGTAAAGCTAAGAAGTTTAAAATGAGAAATGTTAAGAAAATACCAAATATATTAATCTGACAAAGAACAAAGAAGGTGAGGTGAACCTTTAACTGAGCTCATGTTTCTCAAACCTCAAACATACAAAAAGGCTTCCAGTAAAGGCTTTTGCTTTGGTGCAGTTGCATTAAGTCCCTCACAGTCAAAAGAAATCCAAAAGCAAATTGCTTAAATAGTCTTGCCCTTTTTGAGCTGACATTGTCATAACAAAGTAGCGATGCTTCCACAAAAATGCATCTCAAAATTTATACCTACATTGAATCTAACTCAAAATTCAAGAACAATCAATAACTATTTAAGAGTTTGCCTTGAAATATAGACTACACATTATAATTCTGAAATGCAAGTTGGTACATAACCAAAAGACATACATTTTGCATGATCTCTTCTTCAGACAATTTTTTTTTCCAACTCATAATTCTAGTACATTAAGGCAAACTAGCTAGGGTAATGAATGCTTATCTCACTTACATACACATACAAACACACTCCCTCACTCTTGATCACCTGCACTCCAAAACTCGAAAGAAAGAAGAAGAAAAAATTCACATTTCAGAATGTTTCGGGCAGTGGTCTGCCAGCGAGGAAAGCTCGGAAGAGACCGAGAGATCTCGCAGGTTGTGAGAACGGAACTTCATGAGATGCGCCTCTTATTGTAGCAAACGAGAGAATGTTTCCGTATGCTTGAGTCCAACCACCAACCTATATGAGAAATTTCGTCAAAATAAGTTAGTAAGAATTGGTGTACATGAGTGTATGCATTGCTTTTCTTGCAAAGTGTTAAATGTGATATTTTTACCTGATTCCCCTCAAACCAAACTCTGTAAGGAATTGTAGTGTTAAGACCGAGATCCCTTGCTAGCTTCTGCACTAGCGTCCTGCTCCCGGTAAGAGGAATTACGGAGTCTTGATCCCCACTAAAACATGAGAGAAGACATATCACAAGAAAATTAGGTTATGGTATTGAATTGCATATTTAAGTTTTCTTGTGAGATTCTTTTACCTGTAAACCAAGACTGGGATTCCAGATTTGATCAGGGAACCTACAACTGAGATTGTGGGTATCTCCAAGTTGAGGAGTTCGTATTCAAGAACACTGAAAACATTATAAAAAGGAACATTATATATAGAAAAGTTTAGAAAACTACGAACTGAAACTATAATATTCGAGTTTACTATTCTATGACCGAATTCAATAGAAGTATAACAACCGTGTCACCCTGTACATAAATTTGCCAGTGCGAATATGAATACTTTTTTCTTTCTTCAAATGTACTGAACATGTAGGAATTCATACATTCAATAAAAGTACTTTTAACTGATTAACATTAAATCCTAGTTTTCGCTCGATAAGAATAATACCACTACCAAAAATTTTGTATCTATTATTAAGTATTTTGTATATTCTGTTCAAAAGAAAACTCTGATATAATGTATGTATAAGCAATCTAGTTTAAGCCTTCATTTTTTAGCATGCAATTGCCCGTGTCAGATTAACTTAGTATACCTGCTACAAACTGTCCACTTCGTCGTGCCAGTAAGCTGAGCATGGAGCGCATGTTGCACATCTTTTCTATTGAGATAGTTCACCGTCTCATCTTCAACACAAACATCAATTCTCTCAGGTACTTGCTGCATTCAAATTCAGACATCTCCCATTAGTCACCCCCCAAAAAAAACATGTTCCTAGAAGGTCAAAGGTTTCATTTATTTATACACTTGTAAACTTACTTGAGGACTAAGAACAAGCGATTGTGAAAGAACCGATGAGATGCACACATCAAGAGTAACATCATACTTATCAACAAATCTGCTGGTTTCTCTCGTGACTTGGCTCATGACTCTTTCGCAAATTGGGCTGAGGTTGTCTCTGTAGTACTCAGAGACATATCGAGAATAGTTGCAGACGGAAGTGAAAACGTTGTATGTGGAGTCCGATATCAGTCCATGGGACCAGAAGTACTCTGCCCTTGAATTGAAGTCGGTGGCAAATTCAAGAACAGGATTGCCCAACTGTAAGACATGGAACAAATCAGGGTGAAATTTTGGTTAGGACCGCATATATCTCTAATATTATAATGAGAAAAGGCCTTAGTGTCATTTGTCAATCTATCAATCAATGCGTGTGACGCACGTACATAACTAATATGAAGGAGATTTTAGGTTCGAGTCCTCACTACATCAGAGTTTTTATTTAAATTTTTTTTTATTAAGACGTGCATTGTCCGTGCATAACTAATATAAAAGAAATCTCAGATTCGAGGCCAGACTACGTCGAAATTTTTACTTTTAAACATATATATTTATTAAGACGTGCATCGCACATGTAAACTACATATAACCTTGAACTGAACATCAAGAACCAATGAAAAAGAAATATTTTAAGAGCAAGGAACTAGTTTTGAGATCAAACAGATGAGAGGATTTTGCAAATTACACCCCTATACTTAAAATATGCCCAATAAAAACCCTTCAGTTTTTCGATAGAGGGATCAAGTGTATTTTAACTATGATTAATGTGTAACCAAATTTTATTTAACATGGATTAAGAAGATCACAGTGTAGCACTGCAGATTGTATAGTGTTCTCTTAAGCATTTGTACTAGATTGGCTAATCCAAAAATAGATGAAGGTAATATTTTCAACTAATTAGACAAAATCCATTTCAGGGCTATTCAGTTGAAATGAGGAGAATCCTAATATCTCTTATTTCCTTTGACCACATTATGAATTTAGAGCACAAATTAGACTAAATCTCACAAACCCGATACAGGAACTACAATGACTTTAATAATTCAAAATACGAAAAGCTTTCAATCACTCACAGCAATTCCTTTGAGATTGAAGATCTTTGCCTTCCTGTTAAATTGAACCATCAGATTGGCAAGCTGAGGAATGTAATGCCCTGATAAAATGAAAAACATCGAAAAACATGCAATTCAGATGGCTATTCTCTAAACCAGGATTAAAAAAAGAGCAAGCAAGATTGCTTCTTTTTACCTGCATAGCTCTCTCCTGTAATGTACAGATCTCTATCCTTATACTGAGGGAACTTCTCGAACCAACGTCGAAGAAACACCAGATTATCCCTTGCTACAACAATCAAATCACCCAAAAGTTTAAATTTTACCCACCATTCTAACATCAACAAATGCCACATTACTAAGTTAGAATCAAAATTATTATAATCCTACCTGTCATCTTATCATCCACTCCACCATAATAAGCACTATCAGATGAGTAAGAGAATCCAACCCCAGCTGGTGATTCCAAATACAACATATTTGCTTCTGCAAAATAACCAAAATTTACCTCATTTCAGTCAAATTTTTAAAAAAAAAAAATTTATAAATTTTTTTTAAAAAAATTGATACCTTTGTTCCAACTATACTCATTTCTGACCAGCATTTGCCCACTTGGTCTAAAAGGGCCATTTTCTGAAAATGCTCCAACCCCAACAGAGGAGCAACCAGGCCCTTTACAAAAGCAAAAGTTACTACTACATGTTTCAACTTTTTTTCCACTATTTTTCGTAACAAAATGGAAAACCCAGTTGAGATTGTACCTCCATTTAGCCAGAGAACCAGTGGTTTTGTGGCAGGATCCATCTCAGATTCAGCAAAGTAGTAGAACAAAGCTCTCTGCTTCTTGGTGTCAACTGTAACATAGCCTGAGTACTGCTGGAAGCTGACCTGGGGTTGACCAGGGAGCTTGTTGATCTTGTCATGGATTGAGGAGAGCACCTCCATTGATGAACCCAAATGGAAGAATAAGTAGAAGAACAAGAAGAGAAATGCTGCAGGCATTGCCATGGCTTAGAAAGAGAGTCTGCCAGCAAAAGTGAGCTCTAAAGGGGGGCATTAAATAAGCAAAGAGATTGCCAATTCGTCCCCTATTTTTTTTGGGTTGCACCCTTTCTATGTTTTTTTTTAAAAGACCAGCTTTTGGCTACAAGTATTTTTAAAAAATAAATTAATAATAATAATAATAAACTAAGAATCACAGTGTTGTTAGGTTAACTGCAGGAATTAAGAATAGTTAATGAGATCCTTAGGTGAAACCGTGAAAGGGATTGCAGTTTTGTTGTATTTGAATCATGTTCTGTTCTGAATAATAACTAAATTAAAGATAGATAAATTTTTTTTTGCTAAAATTGAAAAAAACACCTTAAACTATTTTATATATGCAGAAAATCTCACTCATCTTTTTTTAATGCAGAAAACCACATTCAACTATGGGTGCGAAAAACCACACCATGACTCCGTTAGGGTTCTGTTATATGGGTGATTTTTCGCACCCATAGTTGAATGCGGTTTTCTGCATTAAAAAAAAGATGAGTGAGATTTTTTGCATATATAAGATAGTTTAAGGGGTTTTTTTCAATTTTAGCCTAAGAATGGGTTCTGAATAAAGGGAGTAATTTCGTCATTTTGTAAGTCACGTGCATTGCACGTGACCGAAAAATAACAGAACCCTAATGGAGTTGTGGTGTGGTTTTTCGCACCCATAGTTGAATGTGGTTTTCTGCATAAAAAAAAAGATGAATGAGATTTTATGCATATATGGAATAGTTTAAGGTTTTTTTTTTTTTTTCAATTTTAGCCATATTTTTTACTTTAATCTTGGATTTTATTTTTATTTTTATTTTTTTTTTGTATTTTTTTTTTGGAAGAGTCACATGATTGAAGACAGGGAGAAAGAGTAGCCTAGTGTGGGGAAAAAAGCTGGCATGTTTGCTTCTCAGTCTTCTTTTTGCTCTAGTTGGTCAGAGAATTGGTGAGAACTGAGAAGTGGATAATAATATTTTGGTTGAAATGATTCAGGGGCAAAACCCAAAACTGAAGCAGAGGCATGAGGGTTGTGTCAGGAATAAAAACTCACTTTATACAAAACTACTACTATTATCTATCTCTTCTGGCTCTTTGTCTCTCAGATTGTTGTGTTGAACAAGTGTTATCAATTACTTCTTGATTGATAACTGATGAGTGTTATCAAGTACTTACACTTATAATATGATTTTCTTTTATAAAAAATCAAATTTAATATAAGAAGAATGGGCTATTATGATTAATAGTACTACTAATATCATATTATATTGCTGTTTTTGTATTCTGTCAAATATTTAGGAGGTTTTCTGTTTTCATTAAATTTAACAAAAAAAGAGGGGGCTATTGTGATTAAGGGAAATTTCACCGAATCCTACTCAATTTTTTTTTTTGGATAATCCTACTATAGACTCAAAGTTGTTACGGTTCACCCTACTATTCGCTGATGCAGTTGATTTTAGTGTAAAACGACTATTTTAGCCTTGTAAACTTCAGTATGGTTTTCTGCAAAAACAAATGTATACGCATTTTTTTGAAAATTTTGCATTTCAAAATTCGTGAAAATAATCTCACTCTATTCACAATATTTTTAAAAATTATACATTTAAGTATCTCTAGTATCTAATTAATCAATCATCCGTATTTTAGATAAAGGTAAACAATAAAAAATCTCCAAAACATTAATTTATAGAGATTTTGAAAGGAGTATGGTGAACCGCAATAAGTTTTGGCCTATAGTACGGTCATTCGCAAAAGAAAGAATTGAGTAGGACTAACTTCAAATTGGTAAAAAGTGGGCAGGCTTTAGTGAAATTTACCATATGATTAATAGGGTAATGCTACACCCACTACGAAATCTACTACTTTTTTCTTTACTATCTTAGGTGGCACACTTCTATTTGATATTTCTACGATCTACTCTACAATAACATCCACTAATAGTGTACCACCTAAGGTAATAAAGAGAAAAGTAATAGAATTGGTAATAGGTGTAGCACTACCCATGATTAATAATACTAATATTATGAAATTCTTGCATTATCAAAAATTAAAAGGGCAGTTTTGCAAGAACAAAGTACCATTTGAAAGCTACCACTCCTACTATTATCCACAGTATATTTAGACTTGAGACAAGGGAAGTAGTGAAAGTGTTAGTCCTAGAAAAAGGAAGCTAGGGTGTTGTATCATTCATACTTTGGGAAACAAAGCACCTGTGTGATTATTATTGATGATGATGGTAATAGCTTCCAATAAAGAAGAGCTTTTTTGTGTGTGTTAGTTTTGGCTGTGAAAGCATACAAAAGAGAGTCTAAAAAGATGTTATTATCATGCCCTGTTGGTGCAAGGGAGTTATGATTTCCTCCTTTGGTTAGAACAACAATTATGTCCTACTTCAAAAGAAATACTATCTATTTGTTAGCATTTTTAGCTATTGAATAATTTGAAGTGATTATTATTGTACTTGTCTTTTTTATATTTTATCATAAAAGGTTGGCCAAGGCTCTCCGTGTTTCATTAAAAAGTTTTTAATAAAACAAAATAAAGTAACAGGCAATGAGGTTCATATATCCCTGATGCGGGCCATGATGCTCATTCCCAGGTCAAAATATGAGTCTCACAACCATACACGATCTGACACACTAGAGCATCCCAAAAATACATACATCAAAATAAAAGATCCAAAATACATCACCGAACAGGCATAAAATAACATATGACTCACGATTCTGCACTGGCCCCTGTCCCTAATGCCCCCCAACAGTTAATCACCCCACTTGTGGTGTATTTTTCCTTCCCAACGAATCCTCCTACTTTGTGGCACAGTCGGTGTACATTTCCTGATCTTCTTCGATTGCTCTTTTCCTGCCGTTTTAGTATTATTGTACTTGTCATCTTTTTCTTTTTGTAATTCATTCAAATTAAAACTAAGCTCCTTTCTGAAATTGAAAGTATGGGTCATAAGAAAATCATTATCATGATAGTACATATTCAGCCAGTTCAGAACTGTAGTTGGTGTAACATATTTTTCTTTCCATACACTGATATATTAATTTCTGAAACTTTTGAGATATTGTGACATTATGACACCAAATTAATGAACTATGAAACAAACTTCATCTTATTTTGACAAGAAATTAACCTGTAACAGTCTAGACAAATATCTGAGAGCTTTCGACTTCTTAAACATTACTAAAAAGACAATTGATCCCCGAAAAAGTAGTTAGAAAATTATACTGAAACAAAGATGAGATGTATAAGAGTTCATACTACACGAGTTAAACTGAATTGATTCAAATAATTTCTGCAAACTTTTTCATTCAAAACATGCAAGTCCTTCTCATAACAAACTATAACTCCTTTTCATAACTACAAGTGTAGAATCAAAAAATAATTATTATGTGAGTACCTGGTCTGGATTCTGGAACTACTTTATGTAAATGGTGGCCCTTCCCTACCTTGGAAACATTATTTCAATTACATCCCTATACAGTGATTTCATTTCAAACAATTCATGAAATAAGAAATTTTAAGCAATGCAACAACTACAACAAAACTTTGAATTTTTTCCCAAAATGACCTACTTTTTGAAAGTTTTTTTCCCAAACTGACTTACTTTTTGTAAAAATTCTCAAACTGACCTACTCGCTGTCTCAAAAGTCGAGTTTGGTAAAAATTCCATAACTTTTTGAGACAGCGAGTGTGAGGCTTGAGTTTTTTTGATTTCTCCCTGGCCAAGACTCGCCGTCTCAAAAGGCGGGTGAGTTTTTCCAAAACTCGCTTTTTGAGACAACAAGTGCCGTTTAGGGGTTTTTAATACCTCATGCTCGCTATTTCGACACCACTCTCTCTTTCAACTCTCTATCTCCCTCTTCCTCTTCTAACCCCGAAACCCTAAACCATTTTGTCAATCTCCTCTCGCCGATTGTAGGCGAAACCTCATCGCTTTGTGAGAAAGCGACTGTTGAGTTGAGAGATTTTCAGAGACCAGAGAGATTTCCAGAGACCAGCTGGTCTCTGAAAATTTCTCAACTCACAGCCGCTTTTCCAGAAAGCGATGTGGTTTTGCCTACGCTCGCTTTTTCAGAAATCGACTGTAGGCAAAATCTAATCGCTTTCTGAGAAAGCGACTGTTGAGTTGAGAAATTTTCAGAGACCAGTTATGCTCTGGAGATCTCTCAAATCTAAACTCGCTTTCTCAGAAAGCGAGGAGGTTTAAACCAGACTCGCTTTCTGAGATAGCGAGTTTAGGGGGGGAAAATATGGATCTTTCGGTATGAGTAGAAGAGTTGAAGTTGCTATCCTCTTGAAGTTTATCGAAATTCCAAAATATGGATCTTTCGGAAGATGGGTTTAGGGTTTTGAGAGTGAAGGTGAGAGGGTTGGGAAATATTAGGTCAATATATTTAGATTTATAGGAGATTTTGTGGGTAGGAGGTCGATTTTGGGAGGCTAGGGTTTTGGGTTTCCGAGTTAAGGAGAGAGTAAGAATGGAGATAAGAAAGAGTAAGAATGGAGATAAGAAAGAGGGAAAAAATCGAGCATGGTGTATTAAAAACCTACAAACGACACTCGCTGTCTCAAAAAGCGAGTTTGGAAAAACTCACTCGCCTTTTGAGACAGCGAGTCTTGGCCAGGGAGAAATCAAAAAAACCCAAGCGTCACACTCGCTGTCTCAAAAAGCAATGAGATTTTTACCAAACTCGCTTTTTGAGACAGCGAGTAGGTCAGTTAGGTAATTTGTAAAAAAAGTAGGTCAGTTTGGGAAAACTTTAAAAAAGTAGGTCATTTTGGGAAAAAATTCCAGAACTTCTATCCAAATTACTTTTATCAATTGTTTTATATGAACCAAATGGCAATCTGATATCAGAGATTTGCCAGTGTTTAAGTGTACGAAGTACTTAGTCTAAGAGATTCCAAACAGTCGGAGACTCAAAAGGAATCAAGACATGAAGACAAACCTCCTCACAAACCCTTTATAGTTTGTGAAAGCCTGCTCTCATACATCCTTTCAAACCCACCCACATTGTGCAGGATTCAACCAAGATTTTCCTTCTTTCTTTCTCAGCATAAACTACTTTCATGTCTGACGTCTGAGGCATACAAAAACACACATGTGAAGGAATAATGCATTAGGTTTTGAAAGTTTTTAGGTAATTCCATGATCAAATGTCTTATGTGTGCATGATTGGAATCACCATCGTTGTTCTTCCCAAAACCAACAAACACAAAAAATTGCAGTGCCCAAGAATGAGGAGAATGAATGTTTTGTGAGTCTGAGAATAGGGGTAGAATTGATGTTGAAGGAAGCAGCTGCTGAAATGAAGACAAGGGTTTGTTGAGTGAATGTCTTGCATACTTGTATTTGATATGAAGAGAAGATGATAAAGCCAAAGAGGTCAATGCGTCTTTGCAAGAAGAATGAGCAACAACAGACCTAATTGACAGTCCACTACCTCCTAGGACAGTCGACTGCACATACTCTCTGGATTGACTTTAGAGTATTGCCCCCTAGGACAGTCGACCGCCAACGGCGGCTGAAGCTGTTAATGGGCCTTGGTCTGGGTGATCTTTTGGGTCCATCTCCTACTCCAAGTTAGATCGTACGACCCCAGTCGTGTATCTCTTTATTCGGGGTATATCGGACGGTTATTGTATCAATACTAAAGCTAGGATTTTTCTAGATCTCTATATATTGTAATAACATCTATTGAGAGAGAAAGTACTTGATTGAGAATTTTTTATTGTAATCAACATATTATTTTATAGTGAGGCTCCAGAAATAGATAGGTTCTTGATAAGAGTTTGTAACTCTTGTAATTTTCTCTAGTTAAATAATATTTTTCTTATTTTCTCACGGATTGGGGTTCCCCAAAATCGGGACAAATCTTTATATGCTTTGATCTACCTTACTCAACAACTCTACTGCACTAAATTCCTAACACGGTTCATTCCTTTTGGGGGATGAACATAGATGAATCAACCTCAATGCCTACAATGTACATAGAGTGGCATTTCATAGAGTTCACGGATTGTCTATGAATATGGCCAAATTATGTATAAAGAGCTATGGACAAATTCCCATAAATTATATATTTATAGATGTTTATAGTCAAAGGGTAGGGAGTGCAAAAAGATAAACTAAAATGAGTAGTTAGGTTAGCATAGCATAAAGAGCTACTAACCATGGTGCAATCAATTGTTTTAAACCTAGTTAGTAATGCATTGGAAATGAGATGGTTTCCTTCAACAACAACAACAACAAAAAGATTGTAATAGAATGCGTCGACAATAGTGTGTACCTGGAAAACGAATAATTAATATCTCTGCAAAATACTATGAGAAAAAAAAAATGGAACTAATTAGAAATTATGTCTAGGTGAAATACGACCACCCTGTTTCCCTCCTCACGCAAAAGAACATATGGATGAGCTCAAAGACGGAGTCCTCCTACAGGCTCTTTCGAGCATGAAAGACACCCCCCCTCTTAGGCCAGCATCGCTCTGACGAAAAGAGGTTCAAACACAGGCAGAGGAGACATTATGAGACTGCACATCTTCAACAGAGTCATCCCCGGTCCCCCACCTTCACAGAGACCACCACATTCCTCCCAAACTTCAAACCCACCCCCCCCCCCCCCCCCCCCCCACCACCACCGACCATCACCGAAACCCCCAACATCCAACACATTTCAAACCACTATCGTCCAGTCATCAGATCCTTCCCAATCACGCTCCCTACTGCCGACCATCACCTCAACCATCAGTCTCCTCCACCACCTCAAGGGAATGCTAAAGCTCCACTTAAATCCACCGTCGAGCGGGCCCAAGCTGGGGAGCCGCCAAACGAGATTACATTGGAGTTAGATTCAGTTGAAAATGGGGAACAATCGGTAGAAGTTATCAGCAAAGCAAAGAAGAGACACATCATTTCTCCCCCTTCTCAGTTCGAAAACAAAAAGAAACAACGGAAAGGAAAACGCAAGCCAGTACCTTACTTCAACTGCAGGAAATTGGGCTACTATCGGAAAGATTGCACAAAAGAAGTTCGTTGCCTTAAGTGTATGAAATGGGGGAACCTCTCGTATGTTTGTACAAACGTCGTCGAGACTAACAACGACGATGAACGCCCAGTGAGCAAAGGCCAATCACCAGATAACCCAACCCTTATCCGGCTAGCTAATAGCCTAGACACAATCAAGAACGAAAAGAAGTGGCTCCGTCAATGGTGTGTCATTGCCAGAGTGTGGTCAAGGAGCCCATCGGAGACACATCTCCTTCAAGCACTAAAATCCAAGTGGCCAATACGGGCTCACAGGGACTGGGCAGCAAAGAAAATGTGCCACCTTCAGTTCCTGGTATCCTTCCCATAGCCGGAGAAGGTGGTCGAGGTCACCGACATGGGCATAGTGGACTTTGGACATTTCAAGATGGAATTTTTCACATGGTCACCAAGTTTCGGAGCGGAGCTACCCCAAGGCGATAAGTTCTGGATTTGGATCCATAACGTGCTCTTCATTTCTGGAAGAGGGAGGCTCTGCAAGAGATCATCTCCGACTTTGGAACGATTGAAGATATCGACGAGAAGATAGTTCGCCGCTCGGAGATCGTATCGACTTGGATACTGCTGATCAGGAGTGCCGACATCTCTTTAATGCCGCGGTTTGCTAAAGTCTTCTCATTCGAGGAGTCGTATCTCATTCGCTTCGTGCTTGACAAGCGAGCGGAGACAGAGGCGGAGCTCTTGGCCATCACTTCCCTCACTCCTTCACCTGTACTCAGAGACGGTCGCTCATACAAGTAGGTAGTCTCACCGAAGTGGGACCTGACCTTAGATGGGGCTCTCGAAGTTGAGCGTGCGCACCGGGAACTCATCAAAGTGGCAAGAGGGAAGGAGACGCAGCAGGAATAGACGACGGAGGGATCAGAACCAGGGAAAGATTGTCCGATCAATGTTGGTCGAGAACGAGGCTTGACCAAAGGATCCAACGGCCCAGATGGACAAAAACAATGGATCTGCACCCACTACCAGATTTAGGTAGTTTGGACGACTCAGAACCGTCCCTTCGAAAGGGGGGCCAAAAGAAACTCAAAATGAAAGTCAACTTCTTGAAGTTGGTGGTGAGGTGCGGCGAGAGGAGCAGAGAGGGGAGACAGGTCGTACAAGAGCTACAAATGGCAAAAGCCCCTTGAAAAATGACATGCAAAGTCGAACTCCCAAAGGGAAAAAGCTGGAAGCTTTGGGACGAGAGATGCTTCGGGAGGGTACCACTTTGAGGAAGACGACGAGCAAGGGATGGGGTGCAGACAGAGATTTTGAACCAAAAGAGAGAAAAACAAGGTTGGGGAAAGAGGTACAGGGAAAGGGTAAAGCTGATTTCGGCAAAAACCCTAAGGGTAAAAGCTTGAGTAATAGAAATGAAGATTCGATAATCCTAATTCAAACTTCATTTCCATCGCCAATCCCCTCGGTCTCAATGCCCAAAACCTCGAGTGCCCCGCCTAGTGCCACATGGCGCCAGCTCTGACAAAGGCATCAGTAAAGAGGGTATAATGCAGCACAACCACAGGAAAGCTTATCGCGGTCTCATTGGCAAACAGAGTGTCGCTCTGGATTTAGAGGGGAAGTGTATAAAAATTTTAAGTGTGGGCCTTTTAAATGGGCCCAAAGAAGGGCCCATTTCGAGAGAAGGGGAAATTCATAATGAGTTGCTCAGGCCCATATGCACAAGTCCAATTAATGGTATCCCCGTCTCGTCTCTTAACCTAGGGGAACATTATGGGGTTGACGAAGATGATCGGGATGATAGACTAAATCTCGAAGATGATTATGTGTATTCGAAAGGAGAGTCGTTTGATTCTGAGGGACTGGCTGAAGACCCAACGGGTATCTCCCCTGAATTTGTACCCTCCATATTCCCTCCCTCGCAACCAAAGGCTACAGTCTCTACTCAAGGCGATTCAGGATTTAGGGTTCAGAAATTTGCTAAGAGGGCTATTGAGGAGTCCTTAGACAACTATTTAGAGATTTCTGCAGCCGCTAAGTTGGTTAAGACAAGTGATGAATGTACGTGTTCCTTCCTAGCTTCTATTTTTAATTTCATGACTGATACTGAGATTTTTAGTCTAGCCAAAATCTATAGTCTTGCGGTTAGCGATACTGATAGGAACGCTTTCCTCCTTAACAAAATTAGAGGGTGGGAGAGCGAGAGAGTTAGCCTCATTTCGATCTCGTTTGCAAAAACGAGTCATGGTCCCATAATTAATAGTAACTAATGGAAGCTCTCTTCTGGAACGTTAGGGGCCTGGGTAGGCGAGGCAAACGAAAAATGGTTAAGGAGGTTATCGCCAAATCGAAAGTGAACATTGTTGGTCTGCAGAAGACCAAACTCAACCATATTTCTAGACTAAGTAGGCTGGAGGGTATCGTATTTCTGAATAAAAAATTTGCTCGTCTCTTGGGGCATATGGGGGTATCGCCTTAGGTTTCAATCCCGAGGTGTATGTCTGTCTAGATGAATTTCACGACCAATTCTCGTTGTCAGTCCTGCTCCAACATAAGTCATATATGTGGACCCAGTCTGTGGTTTATGGTCCACACACTTCTACAGCTAGGGTGGAATTCTGGAATGAACTACGAGCAATTTACGCTCGGTGGCAATATCCATCGGTGGTGGGGGGGGATTCAACATCACCAGGTTTGCCTCAGAACACAAGGGCAGAGGATAGGGAAACCTTTAACGAGGTTATCGCAGACCTGGAACTGGTTGATATTCCCATCAATAATAGATTATTCACCTGGTCAAATATGCAAGCGGTGCCCATTTTAGCTAAGCTTGATAGGGTCTTGGTCTCCGTAGACTGGGCAGCCAAATTCCCTTTAACTTGGGCCAAATCTCTCCTCAAACCAACCTCGGATCACGTACCTATTATCCTATCGTCCGGAGAAATGCAGCCCAGAAAAGCACCCAAGTTCAGGTTTGAGAAAGTGTGGTTGGAAATCCATGGTTTCCATCACATTATATACGAGAATTGGTCCCGCACCACTAGAGGAACTGAAGCAATCGCAATCTGGTGCGAAAAAAATAGAAGACTGCGGGCCAAACTCAGGAAATGAAACCGGACCAGATTTGCACTAATTTGGAGAACAAAAGACTCCCTGCTTGAAGGTGTTGAGGAGTTGGAAAATACAGAGGAAACTAGGAGTCTGCTACAGGAGGAGCGGAATAGGTTGCTTCAGCTTCGTGAAGATATTCACCAACTTTATAAACTTGAATAACTCAAATGGCAACAACGATCCAGAATCACGTGGCTCAAAGAAGGAGACGCGAATACAGCTTTTTTCCACCGTGTTGCTAGTGCCCGGCGTAGATCTAATCTCATCCATTCGATACAATGGAGGTTGGAGAGATACAAGGGGACGAGGAGATCAGGGTAGCGTTCCAATTTCACTTCAAAAGTAATTTTGGTCAGAAGGCTGATTTGAGAGTCCCTCTCCAACGCAAATTCCGGCACGGGCCCGCAAATGATCCTGTCCTTATGCTTCAGCCTCTTAAAGCTCCTTTTATGGAAAAGGAAATTTGGGAGACAGTTCAGCAACTCGGAAGGGACAAAGCTCCAGGACCTAATGGATTCCCTACCTTTTTCTACCAGGTGTTCTGGGAGGAAATCAAGGACGACATGTTAAAGTTGTTCGCTGATCTCTATGATCATAAACTTAAGTTTGGGAGAATTAATTTAGCTGAGGTGGTGTTGATTCCCAAGAAAGAGGACCACCTGCGGGTGGGAGATTTTCTTCCTATTAGTCTCCTCAATTGCTCAGTTAATATTATTACCAAGACCTTAGCGAATAGGTTGGGTAAGGTGATGGACGGACTCATTGGTTACGAGCAGACAGGGTTCATTAAAGGACGGTGTATTCAGGATAGTATGGCCACGGCTGAAGAAACCATCCATCACTGCCACACGTCAAATGCAAAGAGTTGTCACCTAAAATTGGACTTTGAGAAAGCTTACGACTCGGTCGAATAGGAATGCCTCCTGGAAGCGCTGGCTGGAAAAGGATTTGGGACTAGATGGATCAGATGGATCCACACATGCCTCTCCACCAGCAAAACTGCTATTTTAGTAAATGGGGTCTCGGGTCACCCTTTCTCGGTGCCTTAGAAAAGACGATCCTCTCTCCCCCCTTCTCTTCACCATTATGGCAGATGTGTTGAAGACCATGATGGCTAACTACGGTAGGGCCGGCTGGACTTCACCGGTGGTTAGTGGAATCAATCGCCAAGGATGCACTTTACTCCAATATGTAGACGATACCCTATTATTTGGGAATGGCAATCTTGGGGAAACTACCACTTTCAAAGGAATCCTTTACTTTTTGAAACTTGATCGGGTCTCAGGGTCAACTTCCACAAAAGTGCTCTTATTCCCATTGCCATTACAACATAAGAGGCACAAGAACATGCCACTATTCTCAACTGCTCTATCGAGAATTTCCCCATTAATTACTTAGGGTTACCACTGAGGTCGGGAAAACTTAAGAAGGCAGACTGGTTACCTATCATTGACCGGGTGGAAAACCGTCTGGCTGGATGGAAAAGGAAAGCATTATCCTTGGGAGGAAGAGTAACGCTTATTAATGCGGTTCTATCAAACCTTCCTACCTATTATTTATCCTTCTTTGAAATGCCACGATGGGTTATCTAGAGAATTGACCGTACACGTAAACGGTTTCCTTGGAAGGGGGCAAGCTTTGATATAGGAGGATATCACCTTATAAGATGGGGAAAAGTGTGCATGAAAAAGATACACGGGGGACTAGGTATTATTGACTTGTGGGATATAAACCTGGACCTCCTAGGCAATGGTGGTGGAAAGTCTTCCACCTTAATAGAGAAGGATGGCAGGATTTTGTTCAGTCATATCTGCATGGGAATGGGACGAGGAATCTGAATTTCAGGGTAGGGCAACGTGTTTCCTAGTTCTGAAAAGGAATCGCCAAGGCATACGATCCCTTCATTAGTTGTGCGACGATGTCTATCGGGAATGGCAGACTCACTAGATTCTGGTGGGATAGGTGGTGTGGAGATCACACACTTAGGACTTTGTTCCCTGATTTATATGACCAAGCATTACAACCACACTGCACGGTGGCTGCAGCCCGGAGAAGAAGCTACTGAAAACCAGCCTTTATACACCCCCTAGACCAGGCCTCCCAGTATAGGCTCATGAAACTTCAAACCTATATCGCCAGCGCTGGTATAATATGCTCATAGGGTCCCGATAGGAAATCTTGGGGACTGAAAAAGAATGGCTCCTTCACCGTTCGATCCCTTTGTAACCGCTTCACTTTATGGGATGTAGCCCGTGTTGGTCGGGAATAGTGTGGAAGGTGAAAACCCCAATGAAGGGTAAAGCATTCCTCTGGCTAGTGCTCAATGACGCTATATTGACTAGAGAGAACCTAGCGAAACGTCAACCGAATTTGGACCCTACATGTGGGTTTTGCAATGCTATCCCGAAAACTAGAGACTACCTTTTTCTGGATTGTCCCAGGAGTAAAGCATTCCTAGAGGAGGTTCTTAGTGCCCTAGGGACGTCTGAGTATCCGAGTAGGTATGCGGATCTGTGGGTAGGACCAAAGTTCGCTACGGAGAGATGAACGATGAGAGAAGCTTGGTTTATCGCTATCGCCGCTACGACCTAAGGACTTTGGCTAGACAGGAATAATTGGTACTTCCATAGGGCATGTAATAATATTTCTAGTAATTTGACTCACATTATGCATCTTATCTCTTTTTGGGCAAATGTGGCAGTTGCAGGACCTAGAGGGCGGATAGCGAGCGTGTTCCAGGTGGAGGAATATGATGATGATGATGATGTGGGCCGATGCTAGACTGGGGAAGGTGCCATGCCAGTCAGATTTGTGTTCCCACCACCCCAGGGTTTTGCTGGGGGAGTAGATGATTAGATATATTTTGTTTGTTATATGTTGGTTTGTACCGTTTTGTGCCCCACCCTCCATGTTTTGAGATGGTTTTATGTTCTTTTATTGTTACATAGGTTATTGTACTTGGCTCAGTACTCTGAGTTTGTTTTATTAACTTCTTATTAATGAAACAGGGTGGTCATACTCTACTTTTTCCTTCAAAAAAAATAATAATAAGCAAAATAACAAGAAAGTTTTTTTAGGGAAAAGGTGGATAATGGCCACCATGTTTCATTAATAAGAAATTAATGACACAAACCCAGAGAATTGGGCCAGACTATAATCTACAGACAGGAAATAAAATATACATGAAGCAACATGATCCGTACAAACAACAAATCCCTCCAACAACCCTGGAGGGTGGACCGACAAACAAGCCCGGTCCAGTAAAATTGTATGTACGTCAGTTCAGCTTCGTACACTGCCTCCACGGCACGTACACCCATCTAAAACTAGTCTGGCAGGATTTTAACTCCCATCGATCCCTGTCTTGTCATCGCTAGGGGGACCCCATCTTTGGGCCCAAGCCCCACAGGTCGACTTATGACACCACGGCACATGCACAACCACCATCTCCAGCCGCTACCAAAGAGATAGCCGTGAAGTAGATACCTTCACCTTTCTCACGATTGTGCTATCTCAGGCGATTTCTCACCAAACGGCTATCTCGCTCACCCCACCAAAAACCACGCTCTAGGAGAGTGCCGTGGAGAGGATACCTTCACCTCTCTCATGCTCTTGCTCTCTCAGGCGATTTCTCACCACACAGACTCAACTTGACTCTTACTTCCAACTAGGGAAGAGACGATGCTGTTACAAGACAGTGGCTTAAGCTGGAGGAAGCTCAATAGCCTGATAGTAGGCGCTGTCAAGACTGCATCGGCGGCATCGTTGGACACCCAAATGAGAGTGCGCACATTATGGGGGGACCCCATCTTCGGATCCAAGCCCCACAATCGTGCAATACAACGTGCTACACGGTCCGCACCTCCTACAGCAAACAACTACCAGCCTGGCCCTACGGGCCCCATACCGAACCACCGACCTCACACACTTGAACCCCAGATCCATGGCATTCGCGATAACAGGCACGGAAGGATGCTCTGGCGTGACATAGTCGCTCCGCAACAGTTGGGACAAGCACCCCAGAAGTTATGACAAGTGAGCGCACACCACGGAAGGACCCCATCTTCGGGCCCAAGCTCCACAATTGTGCAAAACAACCAAACTCGCTTATCATAGCGACTCGTAGATAGAGAAGCACATCAGCATCTTCACACGCACTACCAACCCTCGCAAAAACCAAATCATAGTCGCAGATCACCGTGATTGGCCCCGAGAGTGTGGACATGGTGGCAAACATCCGGGCAAACATCTAGCAAAGCCAACCAATCCCAACCTAACCCAAATCCCAATCCCAATCAACTCACCCCCAAAACCCCAACTCCAAAAGCGACACAGATCTGGAGGTCGATAGCTGACGCCTCACTCGACGTCATAGAGGCCGGCGTGTTGCTCGAGATGGGAAGGCGTCGCTGGGCAGCAGCGGACGTCTCGCTCCACATGGCAGGAAGGAGATGGGAAGGCGTCTATGGGTTTGGGCGTTGGTGGGTCCCGATCGTTCGGCGCCCAAAAGAGAGGCCAGATGTCCCCGACTTTGGCGCCTAGGTTGAACGTTAGGGGAGCAGCGGAACGGGAGGAGAGCGGTGGCCGATGGGAGCATAACGGGAATAGAGCGGCGGAACAGGAGGTGTGGGTAGGTGAAGGGCGAAAAGGTAGGGGCGTCGAACGGCGAATGGGGAGGGGGCGACGAGATCCCGGCCGCCACCCCCTCCAAACTCTCTTTAGATCTAGGGTTTTTTTGTGTGTGCGGGGGGGGGGGGGGGGGGGGGGGGGGGGGGGGAGCTTCTCTCTAGAGAGAAACTCCGAAAGCGTATTTTGTTGTTGTTACAATAACCCAAACAAATAAGAGCATCTGTAGTCATCTACTATATATGCGTATTATGCATATTTTGGTAAAAAACTCGCTGCAGTCGTCTGCTAAATATGCATAATATGCATATTCTGGTACAGGAGATTGCTATATATGGGAGAGGATATGAGAATTATGCATATTATACAGGATGAAACTTCATGTTGCGTCGCTCAAAAAAATATTATTTTTTAGTTGTCGGACGCAACTTCGAGTTACGTGCTCCGTTAAAAAAATATATTTTTGCAAAATAAAAAGCCGGAAAATCAAAAATCCCTCGGACGTAACTTGATGTTGCGTCCCTCCTACATTTAATAAATTGAAACCAAAAGGGGGAACTCCTTGGACGCAGCATGAAGTTGCGTCCAACGAAGGGGGGCCACCTTTTTTTTTGTTTTTTTAAAAACTTAAATCGTTGTTTTTAATTAATAAAAAAAATTTAAAAATTCTAAATATTCGTCCGACGCAAAGTGAAGTTCCGTCTGAATTTTTCTTAATATTTAATAAGTAAAAAATAGCAATCTACAACTGCAGCACAATAACAAAATGCTATATGTATTTATCCATATATTCGTATTTCACACATTAACGACTGTGGATGCTCTAATAAAATAACAAGAAAGTTGATGTGTCCTAACTGCCAATGCCAATTTCAAATTACATTTGATTACTACTTATCTAATTACTATATAAGTATGAAAGAGGAGTACAATCTCTCTCAAAAGTAAGCTACCAACTTTGTGTGAGATACAGACTAGGTCAGTACTCAGCAATGAATGGTACGAGAAAGTCTGATAAAGTGACGAATGGTGGAAGAAGACAAGCGAATTGTGAACAGGGATGGAATGATTTCCAACAACCGACTCTAATATACACCCAATTTGTATGTTTTCTTTTGGTTGAATAAATAATGTAGTTCTAGACCCTGATACCTCTCCTTTCTAACCTGAATTTTTACTATTTAAGCTTAACTTAGTGCTCCAAGTTTATAAGTTAACAACAACAAAAATAGAGAAATGTGAGAAAAAAAATGTAGGAATCCTATTTAACTAACATCGTATATTACGCATAATTTAATTTAAAAAATCAAAACAAAATAAAATCTCAATCCCTCAAACACAATTTTTTTCTCACTTTTCCAATCTCACAGAATCTCATGGTTCTTTTCAAACTCACACTCATCCCTACTTCCGCACCCTCCACCGCTCCCTACCCTACTACCACACACACACACCCATACCCACAGTAACTTTATTAATATTCAATTATATAATATTATATTTTGATATTGATTTTCTAAACCATCTGTTTATATGAATGTGAGGATAATAATGCAAATTTCTGTAATTATGATACGAATAATAATCATAAGTTTGTTTCAATTCTCTCATAATTTTTTTTTGGAAGATCTATATAATTTTGTGAATCTTAAAATTTATTTTATGCTGTGCACTAACATTAGTTATTATTTATTAAACGAAGACTGAGTCAACATAACTCATTGTTTATTTCCAACAATGTGTCAGGTCTCTCTGATCTGCCACTACTACCAGTGGGGTAAACAGAAGTGACTTATGAAAAATGAGAAGTGAGTGAATTGAACATTTTCTTTCTCTAAATAATTGGATGATTGGGTCCCAGTGACACCTTGGCCAGCTAGGGTTCTGAGCAGGAGAGAGAGAGAGAGAGAGAGTGGTGGTGGTGGGGAACAGGAGAGCCTTCTTCGGGATACTTGTGCTGGCCGTCTTCATCACCAGCTGCAACCCTGACACTTTGGTCAGCCATTAATAAACAGCACACCAAGTATTTACCACGTACCTTCTCCTCGTTCCAGTGAGCTAGCTAGCCCTAACAGTCTTTCTGAATTGTCAATGTCATGTCACGAAATAATCAAAGCAAACCCAATGTATACTTTCCGATTTTTTTTTTCCTAAAATGACCTACTTTCTGAAAGTTTTTACCAAACTGACATACTTTATTTGAAAATTCACAAACTGATCTATTCGTTGTGTCAAAAAACGAGTTTGGTAAAAATTTCATCGCTTTTTGAGACAACCAGTGTGAGGTTTGGATTTTTTTTTTTTTTATTTCTCCTTGACTAAGGCTCGCTGTCTTAAACAGCAAGTGAGTTTTACCAAACTTACTTTTTGAGACAGCAAGTGTCGTTTGGGGTTTTTTAATACTCAAACTCGCTGTCGACCTCACTCTCTCTTTCAACTCTCTATCTTCCTCTTTCTCTTCTAACCCCGAAATCCTAACCCATTTTGGTGATCTCCTCTCATCGATTAACCCAAAACTCCTAACCTACGATCTTCGGTTCTTCCACATCTCTCACCTACGATCTCTCATCACACTCACAACTCCCTCTATTCACACTCTGAAAATCCTAACCCCCAATATCCAAGGAAATCGTCGAATCGGGAATTGGGGGAAAAAGAGTGCGGTTGAAGGAGCTACTTCGACCTCGTATTGACTACCTACCTCTTCAACTACCCACCTTTAGCTGGTCGCTAGAAATTTCTCAACTCCACAGTCGGTTTCTCAGAAAGCATTGTGGTTTTGCCTACACTCACTTTTTCAAAAAGCGACTGTAGGTAAAATCCAATCACTTTCTAAGAAAACAACTGTTAAGTTGAGAAATTTCTAGATCTCTCAACTCTAAACTCGCTTTCTCAGAAAACGATGAGTTTAAACCAGACTCGCTTTCTCAGAAAACGAGTTTAGGGAAAAAAATTTCAATTCAAGCTGCATGTGCAAATTCATTCACAGTCTTTAAACTTCATATCTACTCCAACATCTATGAATCCAAATTCATTCACAATCTCTAAATTTTCAATGATTTTGAAACAAATGGTAATTATTATAATTTAAGATTAAATGCATACAAATTAGTAGAAAGTCCACATCACATAATATAACAGTTACAAACTACTACAAAGCTGACAAAACAAATACAAACATATTGGAATTTGACATGATTTAAATATTTCAAGATCCTCTATCAGAATGGAGATAAGGAGAGGGAAAAAAAACGAGATTGGAGTATTAAAAACCCCCAAACGACACTTGCTATCTCAAAAGGCGAGTTTGGGAAAAAACCACTCGCTTTTTCAGACAGCTAGTTTTGGTCAGGGAGAAATAAAAAGAATCCAAACCTCACACTCGTTGTCTCAAAAAGTAATGAGATTTTTACCAAACTCGATTTTTGAGACAACGAGTAGGTCAATTTGAATTTTTTTTTTAAAAAGTATATCAGTTTGGAAAAAAACTTTCAAAAAGTATGTCAGTTTGGGAAAAAAAATCATACTTTCCTTACATTATTACATGCATAAATGAAAGAAAAAGTGTTGTTGTAGAACGATAGTAAAGTCTTATTCTAACCGTAGACAAAATGTCCGAAACTTAAATCATGTTTGTATAAAGTAATGGGCAAAGGTTATGGTACCCTGCTCTCCATAAAGAAAATGGAAGAGCAACACTGGGGTGTGGAGCTGGTATCGGGTCCTCCACTATTCGGACTCGAATTTGATACCTCAAGGGTCTAAAAATTGGATCTAGATCTGGACTTGCAAGAACTGGGTCCGGGTTCGGATCCTAGTTTAAAAAAATCTATCCGTCGGATACGGTAGCGAGGAATAAATATTTGTATGTAAGTATTTTGCACCCGATATTCGACGGTTCCAACAATTTTTGCAATTAAGTGCATGAATAAATATTACATTTACACATCTATATTCAACAATTAATATTTATATATCCCTATAACACTATTATTCAAATTTCACTATTTTTGAGGTATTTTTTAACGGGTCGAAAAAAAAGATCCAGGTTGGTTCTATTTTGCACAGACCCGGACCCGAACCCGAAAGTGCATCGGGTCTTATTTTAGGACCCAGACCCGAACCTGTATAGATTGGGTCGGTTCCAGTCCAATGCCGAGTCCAGGTCGGATCCGGGGCGAGTCCGAGTATCGGATAAATGTGACAGTACGTGCTACTGGGGTGCGTATCCTACAAGAAAATGAGAGTATATAACCAAGTTAATTAGGTTAATTGACAAAGCAATAAATAAAAATCTATATAATAAATCTATATAATAAAACACAAAGAAAGCTATCAAGTGGTTCTTTCAATATGGTTGAAAACAATGGTCCAGATCTAACCTTACAAAACATATTTTCCCATCCTAAAGTCTCCTCAAAACTCAAATTCAAACCCCCCAAAACAACTTCTTTATATATTTATTTATTTATTTCTCTCTCTCTGTCTCTCTGTCTCTTTCTCTCTGTCTCTTTCTCTCTCTCTCTCATTCTCTCTTTATTTACTTAGAAATTTATATTTTCCGATTTCAGATTTGTAAATTTTCATTTTATGCATTTTTTATTGCTCATGTTACATTGAAAATAGCAAATATCTCATCAACAGTTAAATTTAATTATTTTTCATACTCAAAGTTCTAAGAAGTTGAATGTTACATTGTTACACCCCCATTTATAATTATTTTTCAACATATACTAATGAAAATATGGACTTTTATTTACAACTAATTATTATTTTACTATTCAAACTTGAGCTACAAATTGTTATTTTACTGTTTACAAAACTTTCATAAGATATATCGTTCCTATAGACGTGCCGTAGGTCCGTTCCCACGGGCAAATCTAGTCCATCCATAAGAGATGACAAGGAGTTAATCCATGAAACTAAACATAACTAGCAAATCTAGTCCATCCATAAGAGATGACAAGGAGTTAATCCATGAAACTAAACATAACTAAGACCCCACTAGTTTATACCCATACATAATTAGTTTGATTCCTACTTCGTTATTTTTGCAGGAAAATACTTAATTCCCTTCTTTTGTTCACTGTCAGTCTTCACTTTGGGAATAGTGCATAACTATATGTGACCACAGTGGCACAGTCCACATGCAAAACACAACTGTACCAACACTTATAGCCATTATCAATACCACACACACCCAAAAAATAATTTGTTTTTTAAATACCTTGCCTTGATACCAAATTTTTCTTAGGCCCTTTGACCATTTCAACTTTGTTAAAGAAAAACTCAGTTATAAACTCTTCAAGCAAAAAATAACCCACAGTACATAAACCCCTAAGATATACTATATTATTTGTGTGTTATGTACTGTTATTGTAGGTTACATAAGTTTTGTTACTCGGACTCGGATCTACTGGAAATTCAAAATCAACATTGGAGCCTAGACAATGATTGCCCATCTTCATATCATAACATGCACTCATTGGAGATATAACTTTTAAGAGTATAACTATATATATATTTTTACCACCTCTAATTAACTTGTATTATAACTAGATTTGTCCGTGGGCACGTGCCGTAGGCGTCTTCAGAACGATATAGTATATAAAAAACTTTGTAAACAGTAAATCAATAATTATGTAGCTCAAGTTTGAATAGTATGACAATAATTAATTATAAATAAAAGTCCATATTTTCATATAGAGAGAGAGAGAGAGAGAGAGAGAGAGAGAGAGAGAGAGAGAGAGAGAGAGTTAAATAAATAAAGAAGTTATTTGGGGGGATTTGAATTTGAGTTTTGAGGAAAAACTTTTGGGAAAAAAAATGTATTTTGTGATGTTAGATATGAGCCTTTAATTTTGGGGGATTGAAAGAGAACCACTGAGTTTTGAGGGAAAACTTTTGGAAAAAAAATGTATTTTGTGATGTTAGATATGAGATTTTAATTTTGGGGGATTGAAAGAGAACCACTTGATAGCTTTATTTTGGGGGGGGGGGGGGGGGGGGTTCTTATGGGTGTCTTCTCATTTGGAACCCTGTGGACAAAGCAAAGAAGAAGAGAGCTTTTAGCTTTTCTCTCCTACATCCCTTTTTCAATTTTGGCCCCCTCTTACACTTTTCCCATAAATTATTATTGCAGGCCAGCCAAGATATATATATACAAGCCTATAAGCTTTTTACCATTTGTTTAGTTTTTAGTAACACTATCCAAAGCCTTTCATCTGAGTATTGCCCCCCTTGTCCCCATTAAACACCAAAAGAAAACCTTCTCTCTTCTTGTTTGGTTCAATTGAGAAGTGGGGAAATATATAGTTTACTCTTTGCAAGGTGAACAATGCATGTAAGAATTGGGTTAACTTTAATATTTCTCGGAAAATCACAAGTTGTTGAGGGCTATATATGTAAAAATGAAAATTTGAGCAACTGAGTATTATGTTAAAAAAATGCTAATATGTAATAATAGCCATCTCAAGTGGATCAAAGATCCCTCACCCACAATAATTGAGTTTGTGATCCTTGTTTGTGCGTTTCATGTGATGGAATTAAACTAATTAGTGTGACTAAACATTTTTATATATTTTGGATTGTTGCTGTTGTTGGTTGGTTGGTAGTTAGTAGCATTGGTATCGGGTCGGGTTGGGTCCTTCACTATTCGGATTCAGACTCGGTCCCCTACGGATCCAAAAGTTGGATCCAGACCAGGACCCGTGAGGATCGGGTCCGGTTCCGGATCCGGATCCTATTAAAATATTCCTACCCGTTCGGGTAGGAGCGAGAGTGTGAACGGCAACGGATCCAAAAGTTGGATCCAGACCAGGACCCGTGAGGATCGGGTCCGGTTCCGGATCCGGATCCTATTAAAATATTCCTACCCGTTCGGGTAGGAGCGAGAGTGTGAACGGCAAGCGGGGGCGGCGAGTGAAGGATTTAGAATAGAGGAGAGAAATAAAAAACATGAGTTTTGGGTTTGGAAGAAAAAGATTTAGAATTGAGGATGAAGAAGGGAAAGGATGATGAAAGAATATTTATTTTTATGTTGATTTTTAGGGGTTTTTTTAACTGGTCCGGGTCCGGGTCCGGATGAGGTCGCTTTTAAGCGGATCCGGACCTGGACCCGGATAGGCCGGGTCGATTCCGGTCTAATGCCGAGTCCGGGTTGGATCCGTGTTTCGGGTATTTATACCAATGCTAGTAGTTAGTAAGGTCTTTAATTATATATATAGCAATTTATAATGTAAAATATTTCATAACCCTACAGTTGCATATGCATCTAAATCAAGATTACAATCTCGAGAGTAGATACTAATCAATTACTAATTAACATCTCTCTTCCAACAAAAAATAAATAAATAAGTAAATAAATAAAATAAAAGCTAGAACAGCAATCAAGCCTATAAAATCTTAGGCACAAAGGGATTGATAGTGGAGTAGGAGTGGTGAAAAGATTTGTAGATAAATAGCACATAAAACCCGTCAACATTATAGAATTTTTACAATTCTTTAAAGCGCTCCACTATGGTTGATAAAAATAATGTGTTAATGTTCAATAAAAAAAAATATATTATTCTTTATATATATATACTAGGTTTGCCCGTTGACACGTGCCTACAGCACGTATTCGGAACGGTGCACCTGATTTGATTAAATAAAATAGTTTTAGAGGTCTAGTAAATTAATTGAATTAAGAAACATATTATATGAAGAAGCAGTATATCTATCTTTAAGCTCAACCATCGCCTTCTTGATCATTAGCTTGAACTTACCTGGAATGCATATAATTTGTTAGAATCACTGCATAGAATTTTTTTAAACTTCAACATCACTTTTAAATGCTTGTAATAGTTATGCAAACACATGATCATATAGGTTTTATAGAGCTTACTCTAATCTCATATGTTAGGGATTTCTATCGAAAACGCTCCTTAGGATCTTGTTGAGTTATTCGATGCAATCAATACAAACTACCAAACACATATGAGATCATACCAAACACACCAAAACACACACAAATTTGTTCCGGTTGGGACTTTCGCCTAAATCCGGTGGAGAAGAAACTCAAGATGTTATTCAACTAGAGAAGATACAAGAATATTACAATTCTCAACACGACCGTCTTAAGCCTCACCGGCAAGTACTAGTTGTTTGCAATTAGAGAAACTCTCAAGCTTCGCTTTCAATGAAGTACTCTCTCTCTTGGCTCTCAATGGAGGCCAATAACAACAATATATAGAGATCTAAAGAAAACCTAGTTTGATATCTTGATACAATGGCCATTAGATGTTACTGGAGAGATAACCCTACGATAAGAGCCGTACGATCTAACTTGAAAAGCAAGTTGGGATTCTCATGAATCACCAAGACCCGTCCCAAATTATTCATCAGCGCCGCTCGCGGTCAACCGCACCACAAGGTCGGTCGACCGTCCCTCTCTCGGGAACTTCTGCAAAGTTGGGCGGTCGACCGCACCCCAAGTACGGTCGACCGCAACTCCATCTACTGCTACAATTGCTGACTGTTTCCCTTGCTTCCACTCGGTAACCGATCATCTCGATTCCTCCATCGTCTCATCGCCTTCTTATCCAACATAGTATGCAAGACATAAACCCAACAATCTCCACCTTGGATTGCATACTCATGAATCCACACTTGTGTGATTTAAAACCTTCTAGACTATTTTCCTTCTTTTCTTGTAAATAACTCGTTTCAATGGCTTCCTCTGCTAGTTGAATCTATCTCCATCTGTTTTTCTCCCGCTGTATGCCTCCCTCAAGGGTACACCCAAGTAGATGTAATCATGGAGGTGCCACCCTCCACACGAACTCCACCTACCTCAAGGTTCTCTCCACCTTCCGACGATATTCGAACGTCGCAATCTCGCTCGGATAATTCTAATGACGACATACTAGATGATGCTTTAGGAACAATGGGTTCCGAAACACTTGCGCAAGTTTTTCTGTTCCTCCAAAGCTGGTAGAGATTGTGCTGATCCTACTCAATCCCCCTATCACACTTCATCACCTCACGATAACTTTCTCAAACTGAATGAACTCCACCTGAATTTATGTACCTACAGTCCCGAGCTTCTAGAGTTCTCATGGATATAAGGCTCCGCTTCATCAAAGGAATATACATGTCCTCCTCTAGTGTGTATCCCCTTCCGTCTGTCATCTTTGACTCATTTATTTTCTCACTCCTTACTTCACAAGTCTTGTCAATCTTCATTTCCACACAACGACATGGGGAGAACTTGTAAGTAGAAACCATTACTTCACAAATCTTATCAACCTTCGTTCCCACACAACGATCTGATGCAAATTTGTAAGTAGAAAACATCTCCCTCTCAGAGTAAACTTGAGAAGAACTAACCGAATCAAAAGAACAACCGGAATTCATATCTAAGGAACTTGAAACAAAAGTACTGTTTAAGCCATCACTTGATTTAGCGTCACTAAAGGTGCCTCTCTGACTCAACCGCTTGCGATAGTCTCTCATGTAATGCTCAATTTCTTTGTACTGGTGGCCACAGACCTTACCCCTACATACACATTTTCTTCCAATCAAAGTACAATCCACCTCCAAGCTACTCACAGAAGTTGACGCCGATTTCTGACTCTCTTTCCTAAGTGCATCCTCCTCCAACCCCTCGATCATACCTGCTATGAAAAACTTCTCCTTGGTAGATTTCTCATCTAGCATGGTTATCATGTTGGATGGATTTGGTGGTGAACATATCGAGTTGGAAGCCTTTAGATCATCTGCATTGAAAGCCTTCAGTTCAGACAACTCCATATTGAACTTCACTTCATAATCTAGAAGAGAGGTACTTTCCTTCATTGAGAAATCCCACAACTTTCTTTGCTGGTACATCCGACCCTGTGATGATGATCCCGAGTAGTTATTTCTGAATCTTGTCCAAAGACTCGCCATACTTCTCCTATACCTGACTTCGTTCGTCGATGACAACCGGATTAAACCCAAGGCTTCTAAACGTATCTTCTTCCACTTCTCCTGCTTTATGCCGATTGGTCTCCCTTTATCTCTTTCTAGGACTAGATCCAAGTCCTGTTGAACCGATGTTTCATGCATATTTATCTTCAAGAGATCAAAGTTGATCTTACCTTTGAACCGCTTGATCTTCGTGATTTGATCTGCCATCTTCTCCAAGGAACTCGAACAAATCCTTGAACCTGAAGCTCTGATACCAATTGTTAGAGATTTCTACCGAAAACCCTCCTTAGGATCTTGTTGAGTTATTCAATGCAATCAACAAAAACTACCAAGCACACATGAGATCATACCAAACACACCAAAATACACACAAATTTGTCCCGGTTGGGGCTTTCACCTTAATCCAGGGGGAAAAAAACCTAAGATGTTATTCAACTAGAGAAGATACAAGAATATTACAATTCTCACCATGACCCTCTCTCAAGCCTCACCAGCAAGTACTAGTTGTTTACAATTAGAGAAACTCTTAAGCTTCGCCTTCAATGAAGTACTCTCTCTCTTGGCTCTCAATGGAGGCCAATAACAATAATATATAGAGATCTAGAGAAAATCTAGTTTGATACCTTGATACAATAACTATTAGATGTTACTGAAAAGTTAACCCTACGATAAGAGCCGTACGATCTGACTTGAAGAGCAAGTTGGGCTTCTCACAAATCACCAAGACCCGGTCCAAATTATCTATCAGCGCCGCTCGCGGTCGACCGCACCACATGGTCTGTCGACCATCCCCCTCTCGAAAACTTTTGCAGAGTTGGACGGTCGACCGCACCCCAAGTACGCTCGGCCGCAACTCCATCTGCTGCTACAGTTCCTGACTGTTTCCCTTGCTTCCACGCCATCTCCGATCATCTCGATTCCTCCATCGTCTCATCGTCTTCTTATCCAAGATAGTATGCAAGACATAAACCCAACATCATAACCAATATAAGCATGTCTAAATACAATGGTAACCCAATTGCAGGTGTGAATGTATCTACAATACCAATAATCTAAATATTTGTTTGTCTGAGACTCAGTTTGCAATTGAAATAACTCTTATTATTATTTCAACAAAAATGTAATACATGAAGTTCTCCAAACTCTAATCCAAGCTAATCTTTACTTTATCTCCACTTTGTTTTTCCATTGCACCTTTATAAAAAAAATCAAAATGGATCAATAAAAAATTTACTTTAGCCCAAATTGAGGCAAACAAATAATCCATCTCTCACTTGCGTACACCTTAAATTAAAATCAATAAAAAAATTCATCAAATTTAATTTTTTAAAACCAAAAAATAAAACAATCATACCTCTCTGAACTTAGATCACAAGTACACACAAAATTCGAGTCAGCAAAAAACTGAGTAATCCCCTGCACACACAAAATTAAAAATTAGAATGAGAATTCGATTAATGAGATGAAATTAGAGTTGCCGCATCGCATGTAGAGGCTCTTAATTTGGTGGAGGGGAGTCGCTGATATGAAGTCACTTGATATTCACGCTCGATTTGGTGGAGGGGAGTCGCTGATACTGAATCAGCAACGGATCAGATATTGGCGACAACCTCTTGATTGGGGTTCGATACTGGATTTGGATTTGGATTTGTTTTGAGATTCGCACTTGAGAGAACGATGGAGGTTTCGCCAATTGAATGAAAGCGAATGTTTAAAAAATGGTTTTAGTGATTTGGAGTTAGCGGCTTAAAACCCTAGGAGAGAAAGAGAGAAATTGGAGTTCTCTGGTTTGGGGAATGGAGAGAGCAAACTGATCTTAATAAGAGAGAGAGAGAGAGAGAGAGAGAGCAAACTGATCTTTTGAGAGCTTGAATCTGGACCATTGATTTTCTTACTACTGAAGGAGAGCCACTTGATAGCTTTTCTTTGTGTTTTATTATTATTATTATTATTATTATTATTATTATTATTATTATCATTATATATATATATATACACACACACACACACACACACACACACACACATATATATATAATGATAATGATAATAATAATAATAATAATAATAATAACAACACACACACACACACACACACACACACACACACACACACACACACACACACACACACACACACACACACACACACACACACACACACACACACACACACACACACACATATATATATATATATTAATGAGAGAGCCTTCGTGTCATTTGTAAATCTATCAATGTGTGTGACGCACGTACATAACTAATATGAAGGAAGTTTTAGGTTCGAGTCATTAATATGTGAGAGTTTTTTAAAATTTTTATTATCATTATTTTTTTAATTTTATTTAATAAATATTAAGAGGTACATTGTCCGTGCATAACTAATAAAGATCTCAGGTTCAAGACAGACTACGTCAAAATTTTTTTACTTTTAAGAAAATTTATTCATTAAGACGTGCATCGCACGTATAAATTACTACTCCCTCCGTTTTATTTTAAGTGATATTCCGGAGTTTTGCACACAAATTAAGGAATGGTGAGATAAACATTTGTTTCCCTCTACACCCTTATTAATAAGTCTCCATGATTTAATTACTAATTCTTTTTTCAATACAGATTCTGATTTCAAGAAATTGTAATTAATGTTTTCTCAATACAAATGGTGAATTGGCATTGAATTTTTGGAGAAAATAAAATCCAGAAAGTTGAAACTACAATTTTCTAAGAATATTTGATAGGATTAAGATGAGTAATTAAGATAAAATTTCAACATAAATAAGGATTTTCTTGGAAAAAAGAGAGAAAAAATTAGATAATACCACTTAAAGTGAAACAAGAAAAAAATCCTAAATATCACTTAAAGTGAAACGGAGGGAGTAGTATATATATATATATATATATATATATATATATATATATATATATGTATATATATATATATATATATATATATATATATATATGGGTAAAAGGGATATGAGCAACTTGCTCATTTAGTAAATGAGCAATTGATTATGTGGCATGCATGTCATACATTGGACAACTAACCCTTTGTGGTTTTTCCAATCACATGTATGTCACATCATCAATTGCTTATTTACTAAATGAGCAAGTTGCTCATACCCTTTTTCTCATATATATTGACTAGATGAGCAAGTTGCTCATACCTTTTTTCTCATATATATATATATATATATATATATATATATATATATATTTATGTATAGATAGAACAATGAAGGATCTACTTCAAATCTACTTCAAATCTATGTTTTTCCAAGGATAAATTGTAATAATATCAATTGTTTTTTTAATGAATGCTATTTGTAACTTCATTTGACTATTAAAAAGTTTCTTACTTTTTGACCCCCTGTGAAAATTTTGTCAGGTAAGTAATGATTGTGAAGTGACAGGGACCAGAGTGAAAAATAAAGGTAAGAGACAAAGCGTGCGGGAACCGAACATGTTGACGTGGCAATTATTTTGTCCGAGGAGAACAGTAAACACATGTTATATGGGCCCACTACCCCCCCCCAGTGGTGGCCCCCTTTTGTACCAAAATGCAAAAATCAAATTGTTTTGGGGCTAAATTTGAAGCTTTTTTATTTTTCGGTAAGAGTAATGCTTTAGCAACTGCCAAATCTACTATTTTTTTCTTTACTAACTTAGGTGTCACACTATTATCGAATGTTTGTTCCGCCTACTCTATAATAACTTCCACTAATAGTGTGCCACCTAAGATAGTAAAAGAAAAGGTATTAGATTTGGTAATAGTGTGCCACTAATAGTGGCTAAAGCATTACTCTTTGGTAATAGGTGTAGCATTACCCTTTATTTTTTTATTTTTAGTTGTTTTTTATAGTTATTAGTCTATTTTAAAGCATATATTTTCAAATTAGTCCATATTTCAACGCTATATGTTATTAGGTTCTTTAACCAAGCCCCATCAAACTAACTGAGTCCCTAATTTATGATTTCCGTCCAGTTCAATCTTAATCATAATTGATAGACTAACTAGGTGTGACAAAAGACCCAAATATTTTTATATATTAGGTTTGTTGGACCAAAAGAGTAGAGTTTATGGTATTTAGAGGAAGAAGAGTAGCGGATTTAGTAAATTTTTTGAGAGGGAAACTCATGTATAATAGATGTTTTAGTCTTTTAATCTAAACTAGTCGTTGGAGATAAGACGGTGCAAATATAATGGAGTGTTTTTTTTTTTTGATGAAACGGATAGAGTCTTACGACTCCAGCCAGACAATAAATAAATTAAAAACCAACGAGTGACAAGAAGATTTTACAAGCCATAAAACCAAACAACTCAGAACACAAAACAATTAGCAACCTAAAAGAGCCCAATATAATGGAGTGTTACGAAAATAAAAAAGAATTATGTTAAATATGGTGGGTGATTTGAGGAGAAATCTATGATTAATCTATTGCATGACAAATTTCATAATTATTAGCTCAATTAAGAGACCTAACAGCAAATATATATAATAATATGATCTAATTTGAAAATACATGTTTAAAATACTTTTTATTTTTCTGGGAATTTTAATTATAGAAGTTATTTTTAAAAAAGAAAAAATTCAGAAGACCCTAATTTTCAACTAAATGGAATAATTTTAATTCCTAGTTTTTTATATTTGTATATAATATTTTTCTATGATAAACCGATAAAGTTGGCGAACATAAAGTAATTCTATATTTCACTATATCCATCTAGCCAAACAACAACAATAACAAAGCATTTTTTCTTCCAACTAGTTGGGTCGGCTACATAAATCATTGTTTTCCATTCTGCTCAATATCTTCTGTAAGGCAACAAACTATTATATCTTTTCTCACCGTTTCCACCGAAGTAAGTTTAGGTCTTTTTCTACCCCTAACTCTATCATCAATACTTATCAAATCTCTATTTCTAACGGATTCACTACCAGGTCTACGTGTAACATCCAAATCATCTGAACCGATTCTCTTTTAATCTATCTTGAATATGAGCTATTTTTACCATATCTCGTATATGTTCATTTGTAATTATATCCTCATAGTTTTACCATACATCCATCCAGCCACACATATTATATTAAAATTTCAGTCTTTTTATATATAACCAATCTGATATGTGGTTGGATGGGGGCACTGGAGGAAGAATTCAAAGCCATGCCAATCTTTGAAGAATCACCATAAATTGATCACACTCCAATGCATCAACTTAATCCACTATAAGGTGATTTTTGTATCTTACATGAAAAGCCAAACATACATAATTAAACAAAGAAAGAAATCAAAACATAAAGCCTAGCCTAGAGTAGAGTAGCAAGCACAAAACTCAATGACAGTGAACCTAACCCCACATTCTTTAGGTTCTCATATGAATGCACCTATGCATTTGTCCTCCTCACCTTTAAAATACCATCAACCTTATTACTGCCTAAGAGCTAATATTCCAACAAGCTATGAGACAATAAGACAACAATTGTAACTTTTTTTTCTTCTTTCTTTTTAGTTTTTCCCCCATCATCAAAAGGGGTGGACCATATAAAACAAGCAAATTAGCTGCTAAAAGATGTCTTAATCCCCAAATAGTTTAAACCAGGTTACCTCACGGTACAATACATGCACCTCCTAGCACGACCTTCTCCAGGTACAGGGCAATTTCATACTTTCGTGTACAGTGGTTGGTGAGATGAGAACTGTAAATCCCCATAGGGGGTGAATAGGAAGATTGTGTGGAAATTAAAAATTCAAATAAAATCCGTAAAGTAAATAGATAGAGTAAGAGAAAACAAACAAAATAACGAGCAAGACACAGTGATATAAAGTGGTTCGACTCTTAGGTCTACGTCCACACCACCTACTTGTAGCAATTCTCCGTCACAAGCATTCCACTATACAGTGATTCTCGGAATTCAGGCTGAGAGACCTATTACACCCGCAGGGCCTACAAATAAGTCCCGCAAAACTCACCGAAGTGAAAGAAAGAAAAACTCTCAAGATCTAAAAAGACCTTGACTGAAGAAGACAATAAAATCTCATACACTCGGAGTGTTAATTGAATTGATTAGCTCAGAATAGTTATGATAGCAAGGGATAAAGAATACACTGTGAATTCTCTTCAATATATAGAGTGGAGAAATACATCTTCCCGAAAATGAAAATATATTTCCGAAATAGTCAGATCTGCACTTGGACGGTCAACCGCGATGATGAACAGTCGACCGTTCATCTTTTAATTCGAAAGTCGAGAGATGACTGGTCGACTGGTTCATTTTTTCACAGATATGAACGGTCGACGGTTGTATCGGACGACCATCATTTTCTGTGGTTGACCGCTGTCGTGCAGATTCAACTTTTATTTGGCGATTTTACTTTATAATCTTTTTTTGAAGAAAAATTTTACTTTATATTCTTTCCAAAACTAATTTATCAATCAACACTACTTTACATATATTATCCTCATATAAACAGAAATAAATTATTTATTTTTGCTGGCTTTCGTGATGATTTGAAGCACATGTTTCTTGTGTGCAATCTTCATTGATATTTTGAATTCATGCATCTTTTGCGTGATTTCCAATCAGTTTGAATCTTTTGTTTTGGTTTTCCTTTTTCTGTAGATCCTGTGAATCTCAACTGAAAATATTAGTTGTAGATGATACATTTGGTGCACAGCAAACTTAAGGTCAACAATCTCCCCTTTTGGTGTGGACAAAATATACCTTAGAATTTTAATGTAATCATAAACAAATTAGAAGATATTCTAGTGATCTCCCTAAATCCAATACTCCTCCTAAATTCATGCATGGTAAGATTTTAATAAATGTGTGTACATGATACAACCTATATGTAAAAAACTAAAATTTCTTTGAAAACATGCTTAAATATATTTTGAGAGTCAAGTAATTTAGGGGAATATTACATTTTTGAAATCCAAAGGAAAATCTACTTACATGATACCGTTGAACGCGAAACTGTTTGATATACAGTAAGAGCTCTACATGGTATCATAGATTGAGATTTTGCCAATGTACATAAGAGAGGCATAGATTAAAATATTCAAATTTTAAAATAATTTCGCCTACATAAAAGAGACATAGATTAGAAGATTCAAAAAAACATCAAATTCCAAATAAGAGAGTATAGATTAAAAGATTCAAATTCTAAGTTAAAAAATTCTTCCCCTTTTTGGAACACACAAAAAAAATACGGCTGTCAGAAATCCAAAAACAGAATAGAGACCGGTCGATGCATAGTCGATCGATGAGAAATTGAGTGCGACTGTAGAGAAAACAGAAAGTGGGACGATCGACCGAAGAAAACAAAACAGGCGTGTGTTTGACTGTAAAAAAACCCGAGTGGGGACCGGTCTACCGCCCAGTCGACTATATGTAATTGTAACGCCCCGAATTCCAAATAAGACCGAATTCGAGATTCCACAGGATCTTTACACTTCACTTCGTACAATTTTACAAGGAAATTAAAACTTTTTATCATACATCAGAGTTCTTTACAATTTTGTACACAGCGAAAAATAAAATGAATTACAACAATGAAAATAATATACAACTTGTACAACTTTATCAATGTAATTAATCAACAGCATCATAACATCTTTACTTCTTCATGAAAATGTTCATTACCTGCAAAATAAGTTGTGGGCACGTCAGATACTTACAACTGACGAAAATGTTATACTTGGCAATCCTCACTATGCCGTACATATAACGATCTCAATACTTTAACAAACCACAATTTTAAATGAACAATAAAGTGTCTTATTCTAAACATATAAGTGTATGTGATGCTTTAAATGCCTAATGCACATATTTTATACTAAGATGACACTAATGCATACTTGTTCGGATTCTATGCATTTCATACTACATAGGTCCGAGGAAAAGTACCCACGTACTCCACAATAAAGGGTTCGATCCCTCGCCATGAAACTACCCAGTAATAAGAAAAAATTAAGACGTTCCACGAGTACGGATCCTAGTCCCGGAGAACCGCCGCAACAAATCCCCCGCTCGACTGTTATACAGACTCCTCGTCGTGCGAACCTCCTGCAAGTGCCCCTCTAGCCCTGGTATACGTATATACATGGAGTACAGCAAACTATCCGCCCGACTACGCATAGTCCCGAATTTTAAAATAAAAGTTCGTCTCCTACGAGACGACCACAGTCCCGGAGTACACCGCCCGACTGGGTCTATAGTCCCGATGAACCGCCGCAACAAGTCCACCGCCTGACTATATAGAGTGTCCCACTTACGTTTGCGTGGGTCTTACTACATCTTCACTTATGTGCCTAGTTCTTAAGTTCAAGACTGATTATTTTTCCCAAAACTTTTTTTTATAACCTCCAAGTTTGTGTTCCTTCGTTGATGTGTGGTTATCAACCTTTTTATATTTTGGTTTTATCTCTTCACTTTTGATTTCTTATTCTATGAAAATAGTCTTACTATTTTCTCACGTTTCGGGAATTGTGTATTCTATTGGATTTCTTATACTTTTGCCATGTCAGTTTTCACCTTTTACTCTTCGAGCTATAATTATATGTTTTTTTTCTTAGTAATTAAATTCAATTATAAAATAAGGATAGGGTTAATTTTCGAAACTATCTTGTAAGTTTTGTATTTTGTTTTCTTTTGCTTAGAGTAGTTCTGAGGATAGAACTATTCTAAGGGGGGAGTGATGTAATACCCCGCAAAATGAAATAATTTATTTTGCATTATTAAATAATATTATATTGGTAAAGTTGATTGTTTTGACTATTTTCTTAAAATTGGAATTTTGCAGGTGTAACATACGTGCAATGTTAGGAATTTTGAATTCTTGAAATTTTAGGGTTAATGATTGATTTTTCTCATTTATTTATGATATTTTCATTTTCAGATTTATTTGAATTTATTTGACCATTTTTTGAATTTCTCAATTTTACACGTGCAAATATTTTTTTGGTGAAAATCTCCAATTTTGAATTTCTGAATAAATTATCCTATTTATAATTAAGTATATCCTAAAATTTGGGATTTTTTTGAGTAAATAAACTATTTTTATAAATACTTCGAAAGAGATGTACTTTTATGTAAAAAGCCGTTTGGATCTCAAACAAATAATGAAAATTAGTTTTTACTGATTTTTGTGATTTCCATGGTTATCATTGAAAATAAAATCAATTTAAATTTTATTTAGAGTTGATTTGGTATAGATTTAAACAAATATGAAATTTAAGTGGATCATGTGCAAATATTTTCTTGAAAAGTAAAAGTCAAAAATATTAATTGGAAAATCTAATATGTATTATTAGATATTATTTTTGAATTTTTTGGATTTTTAGGAATATTTTATAACATATTTGCAAATGTTATAAAAAGATGGACTTTTGTGCAAAATTACCACTTTGAGTACAAATCCGAATTTTTTAATTTCTGGGCTATGCTTGATGGATGGATAATTCAGTAGTAAAAGGATTGGTTTTATTTTTATTTATTTAACTTATTTAACTACTTTATTAAAGAAAAGTTTATATATGTAAAGTAAGAATTTGTTAAGGGATGTTTCCATAAACTTGTAAAACCCTAAAAACTCCAGAATTCGGCCTATAAAGAGCCCCTACAGCTGTCCCTCTCCTCTGCAAAAATAAAATATATTTTTACTATTAATTTCTTGGAGTTTCGAAGCGATGATCTTGGATTTTGCAAAAGAAGGGCTTTTTCTCATTCCTTATTAATTCGATTGATTTTCTCATTGAGGTGAGTGACTTGTGTTTGTTTTCTTATTGTTCTAAGCATGTTGTATGTGATGATTTATCTATTAAAAAACATGTTAGATGATGGTATGAAGATATAATGAATTTTGATGAGTAGATGAACTAAAAATTGAATCTTTCCATGAAACCTATTCTTTGATGATTTAAATTTTATATAGATAATGGAGATTGTTAAGAACCCAATAGAAAACATGAGTAGGTTGCTTTCTTTCAGATTATTACTGATTTGGTTGAGTATATTGAATGGTATGCTGTATAATGCACAATTTGATCAAAGATGAGATCTTTACTGTTGAGTATAGATTAACGATCGGCTTGATATATTTTGTTGCTTACCGAACTGACATGATTCATGGGTTTATCTTTCTCAAATTTGATTTTGGGAATTCCCCGTACAAGTTCATTGTTGACAAATTTTCTGAGATTATTCATGGCTGTGTGTCCAAGTCGTCGATGCCATAACCAACCATCTTCATTTCTAGCAACAAAGCATCTCATATTTTTCTGTACTAATTCATTAGAATTTATAACATACACATTATTGCATCTGTTAGCTAGGAGTGAACATAATTTATTGTTATCAAGTACAGTGCATACATTTTTATCAAAAGTAAATGTATAACCTTTATCACATAGCTTTGTGTTTCAAACCTCTTACCAATAGTACATTCTTAATGGAACATGATGAACCAACGTTTATTTTACCTTTACCAATGGTCTGACCAGTGTTGTTATCTCCAAATATGATGTCCTTACATCTTTCCCTTGATAGTAATGCAAAGTATTTATTGTCACCTGTCATATAATTTGAGCATCCACTATCAAGGTACCACCAATCTTTAGTCTTGAAATGTTGATGTACCTACATTAAGATTAGTAAGTGTAATTTTGGGTGCTCAAGTTTGTATTGAACCTGCATTTACATTTTTTCTCACCCAAACAAAATTAATATTCTTTTTTAATGAACAGTTATAAGATATATGTCCTAATTTACAACAATAGTGACATGTAATACGATTATGCCTTGGATCATACACATGTGCATAGTTTTGTGTTGATTTGTAACTATTTTAGTGACTATGCATATGTGTATGATAGAGTTGCTTAGAATTTTGACGTTGTATTGGCTCATTGCAATCAAGTCCTCGATTATCATGATATGACCTTAAATTCTTTGTAATAAGATAACTGGGTCCCTCATATTTCTCAACAATTTTTCCGAGCTCAATTATTCTATTACAAAGCCTTTTTCTAGTCTTCTCATCGTCTTTGGTGTTCCAACGAAGAGTGTCTAGGGTAGCATCAAGTATTCTATTTTGTTCGAGTGCTTCTTTACAACCTTCCATTACCTCATCAAATTTTCTTTTGCAGTTATTTAAATCGTCAGTGAATTTAGCAATATAAGCAAATTTCTCATGAATTTCTTTTATATTTTCATCATGTGTTGCTAAGGATTTTTGAATTTGTTGTCTTAAATACTCATTTTCCTCTATCAACACATCATGGTTTTTCCTAAATGACTCAAATTTTTCAATAATCAAAGTATTTTTATTTTTTAACTTTTTAATTTTAGCAATGCAAGAGTTATGTGATTTATTTGACATTTGTTTATATTGTCTCAACTCACGACTTAATTTCTTTGCATAATCTTTCAGGCCATTACACATGTCAACTAAATCATCATAAGTAGGTTATTTGATTACCTCTTTTTGGGGTGGTGATTGCACCTCACCAGTCTCAAGAGACATGAATCCAAAGTTGTTGTGTTCTTGCTCTTCATCGTTGGATTCTGAATCTAGCCATGTTGCCTTCAATGCCTTCTTTCTCAATCCTGGGTTGGAGTGATAATAGTCCTTGTTTCTGTCCTGTGAGATGGGACAGTTTGTGCGAATATATCCCGGCTTCTTGCATTTGTAATATATGTCATCTTTGTCATTTTCTCTTCCGCCTTGAGACCTGCCATACTTTTTGTGTTTGAGATATCTAAGGAATTGTTTGGTCAATAGTGCGATATCTTCATCGGATTCTTCATGATCTGACTCTGCTTTTGATGATCGCGAAGTTTCCGCTTTCAAGGCAATGGTCTTGTCTTTAGTGTTGGGTTCAATCCCAATGTTTTGCCGGTACTTCTTTGTTTCGGTCATCTCCATCTCATACGTCTTCAATTTTCTTTGAAAAGTGTAGTAATCAAACCCCTTTTCTTCAAGTGTCTCCCTCATTGCTGTAGCTTTAACGTCATATTCAGGCATAAGACAGCTTATGAGTTTTCCGATCTTCCGTTCATCATCCAACTCCTTACCTAAGCTCTCAAGCTCATGTGCGATAATGTCAAAGCGAGCAAGCATCTGATCTACGTTCTCTCCTGGCAACATACGAAAAACATCAAACGTATAAAAGGATAAATTAATTTTTGCCTTTACCTTAGACGCGGTTCCTTCATGCCATTTTAGCATGTTGTTCCAAATTGCATAGGCCATTTTGCAATTTTGCCCACATCGCATCAACTCTTTATTATTTATACTTGCATAGAGTACTGTCATAGATTTGGAGTTTGCGGGTTTTAATGCTAGTTCAGCTTTTGTGAAAGCCCTCTTTCCGTCACTGACGGGATAATCTGTTTTGTTTATGCAAACGTTCCATTCTTCTTCTTCAAGCATCTGCAAAAAGCGAGACATACGAACTTTCCAAACATCATTGCATTTTCCATCAAAATAAGGTGAACGTGTTAGACTTTTCCCATTGAAGATAAATGGCTCCGACGAGTACAAGTTTTGGGAGAGGGGATTTCGACCATTGGACCTTTTGCTCAAGCTTTTAAGTTCTTTATAAGCACCTCGCTCTGATACCACTATAAATCATCCTAAGGGAGGTGAATAGGGTGATTGTGCAGAAATTAAAAATTCAAATAAAATGCGTAAAGTAAAAGGATAGAGTAAGAGAAAGCAAGCAGAGCAACGAGTAAGGCACAGCAATATAACGTGGTTCGACCCTCAGGTCTACGTCCACACCACCTACCTGTAGCAACTCTCTACCACAAGCGTTCCACTATACTTTAAACCTTTGTACAGTGATTCTCGAAATTTAGGCCGAGAGACCTATTACACCTGCAGGGCTTCTACAAATAAGTCCCGCAAAACTCACCGAAGTGGAAGAAAGAAGAACTCTCAAGATCTAAAAAGACCTTGTCTGAAAAAGACAATAAAATCTCTTATGCTCGGAGTGCTGGTTGAATGATTAGTTCAGAAGAGTTATGATAGCAAGGGATGAAGAATACATTGTGAATTCGCCTCAATATATAGAGTGAAGAAATGTATCTTTCCGAAAATGAAAAGATATTTTTGAAATAGTCAGATCTGCATTTGGACGGTCGACCGCGATGATGAACAGTCGACCGTTCATCTTTTAACTCGAAAGTCGAGAGTTGACCGGTCGACGGTTGTGTCGGTCGACTGTGATTTTGTGCGGTCGACCGCTGTCGTGCAGATTCGACTTTTATTTGGCGATTTCACTTTATATTTTTTCCAAAATTAATTTATCAATCAACACTACTTTACATATATTATTCTCACATAAACAGAAATAAATTATCTATTTTTGCTGGCTTTCTTAATGATTTGAAGCACATGTTTCTTGTGTGCAATCTTCACTGATATTTTGAATTCATGCCTCTTTTGCTTGATTTCCAATTACTTTGAAACTTTTCTTTTGGTTTTCATTTTTCTGTAGATCCTGTGAATCTCAACTGAAAATATTAGTTGTAGATGATACGTATTGTGCACACCAAACTTAAGGTCAACAAGAATAATAGCTCTACTTGCTAAAAATATAATTTGAAACTGAAGTACAAACACTTGTTGAAGAATCATACCATGTAAGCCTACACAACAATTGATTGATACATTAGGAAAGTTTTTCAATATCTTTCCCGTGTTTGTATCGGCATATCTGTATATCTGTGGTAACCGAAAGATAAACATTCCAAATCAGGAAATAAATTTTACGAGTGAATGTGACTATTTCCTGTTCTATCAAACTTGCTCACTATATTTCCTATTCTATCAAACTTGCACACTATTGAGTACTTGAAGTTGGTAAAGACGAAGACAGGAAGAGAAGACGGCAGCAAGTAGAAGAATGAAGTTGGAGGGCTTGCGGTTGACCGGTCCTGGCTGAAAGGAGTTCTTCGCGTGTACAGGTTCAACAGAGAAGGGAACGGTCGACCGGTCATGCCTCGAGTGTGGACTTGACATGTTGTGGACTGACCAGCACTGTGTGTTATTTGGACTTTCGGGTTTTGGATCCAATAAGTTGTATTTGTGTTTATTTTTTAAAGTTACTTAAGGGCTATATAAGAGACTGTAGATTCTAGGGTTTGTATCCATCTCAAGAGAAGAGATGGGAGAATTGGTGAGCCGTTATCATTGTTCAACTTCAACAGGGGATTGTACCGAGTGTTTCAAAGGTGAGAGAGAAAGATTGAGAGTTGTAATCTATTTGTAATATTTGTATATCTTGGAGAATATGAAATACTGGTTATCTTTACATATTGTTTGTGTTCTTGTGAGATCTTGCACATATCATGGTAGCTTGTTCTTAGTTCAGCAAGTTTTTGAAAAGTTTATATTGCTTGTGGTGTGTGAATTCCACTATTAGTACTATGAGTTGTGGTATAGATTATGCAACAATACCTTGAAACAAGCACTTAGATATGTGTACCTTGCTTAACAAAGAGTTTAATCACATATTAGCACATTTTCCCAATCGAAATACAATGTGGCATTGGAAATAAACTTGTATCTTTTTTCCTTCTCTTTTTCTTGGCCAAAAAATGGGTAATAACAGATGCAAACATTTGGCATTCAGCTCCTTGAGGCTTTGGGGAACTGAAATTACACAACATACATGTACAAAGAAAACACTTACACAACTCTCTCGCCTTATCTTACATTCTTCCTATCGAACAGATAAAATTGAACAAAACCAATCTACAACAAGCCATGTCGCAAAACTTAAATAGAACGATCGCATAAATGATTTCAGAGAAGCCTGAGATGTGAAGTATCGTTTAGCCTCTTTATCTGCCAGCCATTTCTTAATGAATGTTGAATAACTGTTACTGAAGAATCGTCAACACAGAACACCTGAGACACAGCAGGGCTTGCGCCCAGAATACCTGCTAGAAGACATTTGATCGGGGTTGAGTGCGTAAAAATTCCTATGGAAGTAGTGGAAGTTGTGTTTCTGGAACTGGGTTCGTTGAGGAGATCGTCTTCAGTTTCATTGTCACCGGTTGTAACAAACTGTAGCCTGCTCTTGCTCGACTTCTTTTTCTGCAAGCCTGGGCGGGTGTGCCGGTACACCAAATCCCAGCGGGGACTGTTGTCCTTTTCTTGTACTGAATTGGTGGAGCTTTGTCGTGAGAAGCTCTTATGGGAGTCATTCAGAATTGCGGTTGAATCACTCGTGAGTAGTTTTTCAGGAATTTGAAGGACAGTGTGGGTGAGAAATTCTATCATACGGAACTCTACTTGCCTCAGTGATTCTCCGGAAGGAGGAGAGAAATCGGGTAGAATTTTGTCCATAAGGCTGAGTATTTCTGAGGTGTAGGTTTCAGAACGAAGGCAGCCTTCCCATTGGCCTTGACTCATTTCGACCAATGAATCAGATGGCTGTATTTGATCTGATGCAAGCCCTAATTCCTGTGATTTTGATCATAGTTCAAATTAGCAAGAAAAATATTTGACAACTGGATAGAATGAGAGTACTCTGCCAATTCTAGATACAATGATAAGTTTGACACTCCATATAACAAGAGCTAAGATAAAAGTAATTTAGAAATTTTCATTTCTAGTAATTCTATACAAAAGATGTTTGCAATACATAACATAATTAAAAAAGTTTGCACAAAATTAAAGTTGCTTCATCAGACAATGCCAGAGAACTGAAAGCCAAGATAATAAAAAACCCAAACTGTACAAGCTTCTTCCAAAGCATATGGCTTTCTAGATGTATATGATGATATTTAGACAAATGGATTTTATATGAATCGTATGATGAAGTACCACCAATTCTATAAACAACGTTAAATTTCATGCTTCAAATATTAGCTAAGATACCCAAAATCTTGAAAATGTCATCCAGGGAATTACAAATAAGTAACAATAAATTTTACGCAAGAAGCTTAATGTTGTTTCTTTACACAATTGCTTGAAAACTGAAAGCTTTTACAATGGTTCTCTCCATGCTTTTGTTCCAACTTAAAAGCCAAAGTTTGTTCTTTATGCAGTAGCTGTCAGAATAAACTTCAGCATAACTACTGGAGCCTGCCAACTGTAGTGGAATGAACAATACAAGAATGAATAACTCTCCATGGTATCCATAATTTTTATGTAAAAAGAAACTTCGCCTTCATCTGCATAGTGGTAAGAACATGGCTCTCTCTAACTCATTCAACTCCCTCTCTTCTTCGTCCCAAACAAGGGGAGTCACCCTCACCTCTTGAAATCCAAAAATCTAACTCCAGTAGTCCACTGGGTTTATTTCGTACACTTGATTATTTGAGTATTTATAGTCTCAAGTAAAAATCCGATATAACTAGTAGTCTTCAAGAATTTCTGACAAGGGTTGGAGTCAGATCTTGGCTTTAACCCAAATCAGATGGCTGAGGGTCTCAACTATGTGTCATTTTGTGGAATCTTTGTTATGAATATGCCGCTTGATTCTCTATTGGTAATGAGCATTTCACTTCAAGTCTTGAGAAATATTGAAGCAAAGAGACAAATAGAATGAAATAGCCGACTAGGAGTACACATAACGTAACTATATACCACAACTGACTGCAGCTTTAGGTGCATCGAATAGCTCATTTTCTATGACTCGCCATGAGAAAAGGCCAGTTGTCAGCCTTTTAACTTGCAGCAGCGATAATTTCATAGGTGTAGTTGACAGTTAATACTGTAGTCAACTATTCAGCATGCAAGACTATATAGCTGAAAGTTGTATTCAGGATTTTTTGCATTTATTTCCGATTTAATTGGGATTTTTACCTGGTGGTTAAGCTTGCCTATGGTAATAGAAGAGTATCATCTCTTTCCGTCCAATTAGAAATACTAAACAAGCTTTAAAAAACATAAATTCCTTAAAATTCGTGGCAATCTCTAAAGTATAACAATACAACCTATTGGGGTAGTATTCTCTTGGTAGGGTTAAAAGAGAGGATCACTATCTTGTTAGATAATCTGACTAAATCATTATTCTGAGGAAATAGAGGCCATGAAAGTTGAAGAATTACGACTTTGTAACGTACTTGAAATCCACATAAATATTGTTATTGGCCCGTTATCATCTCAAATTTTCCTTCATTATTATTACTTGGTCTGTATGTTCTAGATTATCTTCATCATTGGAGTATTGTATCTCCAATTGGCCATGGAGTTTAAGCATGTGCAACCTAGAAGCCTCCGAAATTTTCTTCGATTAAGAGTGTAGAACCAAAAATATAAAATTGGATAGACGAAATTAGGCCAAACTTCAATGCTCAAATAGTAGAAAAGCTTTCTAAGGAAAACAAAATTAAGTTGTTTAACAAAAGTAATATAACTGGGTAATTTTTTCATCATCTTTCCAACATATACACTTGAAAAGTGCAAACCTTTTTGCAAGAGCAATGAAGTACATGTATATTTCAGCAATTCCAGCCAAATTAGTAGTGAAAAATGAACTTCAATGCTCTAATAGTAGCCTCAAACTAGAATTCGTTTTAATCGATCAACTTGTACACAAAGTTTGATTCAACCTTAAGCTTTAATACATCACCAGTAGGACCATTTTTTTAGTTCGACAACTTAATCTAAGTTTTTTACTCAAAATATAAACTTCGATGCTTCATTGATAGAATTATTAAACAAGAAGTCACTAGAACCAAAATCTTCACCCACAGCATCATCAAAAGTAAAAACATGTGCATAGACTGTTCAAAATTTTGGCCAATACCACCAAAATTTCAGTTTGGAGGCTTAGGAACAATCAGTGGAGAACTATTTGTTAGAACTTATGTAGACAAAATTAATTTTTAATGTAAAATTAAAAACAACAAATTAAATTTCTACTCAAATTTAATTGTACTTATACTGTTATGAAAACAGTATAATTCACTATCAGCAAAGAACAAAAGGAAGATACTGAATCTTCAATTCGAACCTTGATAAATGTGAATTAAAGGAACTGTTTCGCAAACAGTGTATATCACTGTACACAAAGCACAGAAAGAAGATATGTTAGCTTCAATTCCGACCTTGAGTATGGTGAAGGAAGAATAAATACAGACTGAGGCTTGTCGAAGCAATGTCCTTAAGACGTTAATTTCTGCCTCTGCAACGGTGTACACAGGTTTTTATGGCAGTCGTCTCCCAAGATACAACAGTCAGAACTCCATTAACTTACACTAGAATAATGGAGGCTCGGGCGAGATCAGATATGATGACAGCGTTTGTGATAGGCTATGTTGATAAAGGAGATAGGAAACTTATGAATGGGGCTTGGATTTGATCAGAATCCTATCCTATTTATAGGCCTAATCCTGTGGCAGTTGCTGCAACTGTTCAGACAAAACTGTCACGACAGTTGCAACTGCCCGTATCAGATCAGAACTGACGGCAGTTGCTGCAACAGTTGTTGCAACAGTTGTTGCAACTGTTCAGACAAAAACTGTTGTAACTGCCCGTATCCAGCCCAAAACAGAGCTGAATTTCTGCAAAAAAATAAGTTTACTGAAAGCCAAAGCCAAAGCCAAAGCCAAGGCCCAGGCCCGAGCCCGTGCCCGTGTCCGGGTCCGGGTCCGGCCCGGCCCGGCCGGGCCGGGCCGGGCGGGCGCGTGTGTTCCACACCAACGCCCAAGTTGGGTGTGTTCTCCCTCCGGAGAAAATATTCGTACCCCTAAGGGCACAACCCTTTGGCTCAATTTTTAACTTATAACTTCATTTGCTTTTTGCTCCTTACCGATATGGGACTAAGTTTAGATGTCACATATCAAGCAAAAGTTCAATTCTTCATTTCAACAAGCTAACTTTGGAGGCGAATATTTCATTCATTTTAAATCGGTTTTGGACATATGAGTACATCATTTTGTACGTCTTGATGAGTACAATATGATGGAATCGATTTCCAACAATCCCCCACATGAATGGAAATTTTCGTCTCTCACCTTACAACAGGTGCATATCACAGTGTGCAATTTGAAAAAGTGTCGCATCGTGGATAGGTAGATATTTCACTTTGAACCTTCCCTAGTTAAAGTTTATCGGACATACTTGGCTAATCGGTGAAATATTTCATCTTGAACCGTCAGCCGTTAGTGTATACCCAAGCAATAAACTCTACACAACATTGTGTTCTTCACATCCAATCTCTCGGTTGTGTTCATTTTGGTCCTGAACAAATCTCAGTTCTGCGAGTGTTTTTAGAGAACTCCAGCCTTTCAAAATTCTCATAGAGCCGACCCAGCTCACACTTACATAGGTGACCGCATCCATAAAGAGTACCCTACAATACTCCACTTGTGATTTTCAAGATATGGACGTCATTAAAAGCATAGCTTATCCTTTTAATACTTCTGTAGGGATGCATTTATTTCGCACCCTAGGAATGAGATGGAACTGAGTCCAAATGCATTACTGTTTGAGTTACTCATAACTGGTTGTCCTATTGAACCTGGTCCGTGGGATCTCCAGTCGTCAGGTTAGGTTTCCGTATAAGGTAACTCGTATTGTTTTAGGCTTTTAACCCCATTCCCCTCGATGCACAGTTAATTTTCTCTCTGGATAAACCCTTAGTAAATGGATCCGCTAAGTTATCCTGTGACCTCACAAAGTCAATGGAAATAATTCCATTGGAGAGTAACTGTCGAACAGTATTATGGCGTCTACGAATATGTCGTGATTTGCCATTATATACAGAATTGTGCACTCTACTTAGCGCTGCTTGATTATCGCAATGGATACAAATGGCCGTCATTGGTTTAGGCCAAAAAGGAATATCTTCTAAAAAGTGCCGAAGCCATTCTGCTTCTTCACCTGCTTTATCTAAAGCAATGAACTCGGATTCCATTGTGGATCGTGCAATACACGTTTGTTTGGAAGATTTCCATGACACAGCAGCTCCTGCTAGGGTAAAGATATAACCACTTGTGGATTTTGATTCTTCCGAATCAGATATCCAATTTGCATCACTGTATCCTTCAAGAACGGCAGGATATCTACCATAATGCAGTGAAAAGTTTGTGGTATTCTTTAAATACCCAAGTACTCTTAGTAATGATGTCCAGTGACCTTTTCCTGGGTTACTGGTGTATCTGCTTAGTTTACTCACTGCATAAGCAATGTCTGGTCTCGTGCAGTTCATGATATACATTAAACTGCCTATTACACGAGAATACTCCAGTTGCATTATACTTTCACCAGTATTTTGTGCAAAACTATATATGGTGAATAAGGGTTTGATACTCCTTTAATCCCATGTTCCTTGAATCTGTCAAGCACTTTTTCCACATAATGTGATTGAGATAATTCAATGCCACTAGGTGTTCTTATTATTTTGATACCCAAAATAACATCTGCCACACCTAAGTCTTTCATGTCAAAGTGGTTGATTAGCATTTTCTTTACAGTCTTGATGACTTCCAGGTTAGGACCAAAGATTAGCATATCATCCACATATAGGCAAACAATCACACAAGATTTTCCCATTTGTTTGTAATAAACACATTTATCACATTCATTAATTCGAAAACCATTTTTCATCATGACATTGTCGAACTTTTCATGCCATTGTTTCGGAGCTTGTTTAAGTCCATATAGAGATTTAACAAGTCTACATACTTTATGTTCAGCTCCCTTTGAGACAATCCCTTCTGGTTGCTCCATGTAGATCTCTTCTTCGAGATCCCCATTTAAAAATGCCGTTTTGACATCCATTTGATGAATTTCAAGATTATAGATAGAAGCTATTGCTATCAGAATTCTTATAGAGGTTATCCATGTAACCGGTGAATAAGTATCAAAGAAGTCTAAGCCCTCCTTCTGGCGATACCCTTTAGCTACTAATCTAGCTTTGTATTTGTCAATGGAGCCATCTGGTTTCATCTTCCGTTTGAAGATCCATTTACATCCAATTGGTTTATGACCCGGTGGAAGGTCAACCAATTTCCAGGTGTGATTACTTAGAATTGATTCAATCTCACTATTGATAGCTTCTTTCCAATAGGGAGACTCTGAGGATGAGACTGCCTCTTTATAGGTCTGAGGTTCAGCCTCTAACATGTATGTTAGATAATCTGGACCGAAAGACTTAGAAGTTTTAGGTCTTACACTTCTTCTTGGTTCAGATTCACCATTGTTACGATGAGTTTCATCCTGTTTCTCAGTTAACACTTCACTTGTTCTTTTGAGATCAGGGTTTCCATTATTTCTTTTTTGTGGAAACACATCTTCAAAAAATATGGCATCTCTTGACTCAATGATAGTGTTTACACTGATGTCACGTACTTCAGACTTGAACACTAAGAATCTGTATGCACTACTATTTTCGGCATGGCCTAGAAAATAGCAATCTACCGTTTTTGGTCCAAGTTTGGTTCTCTTAGGAAGAGGAACCGAGACCTTAGCCAAACACCCCCACACTTTGAGGTATTTGTAATTAGGCATATGTCCTTTCCATAATTCATATGGAATGGAATCAGCTTTCTTATGTGGAACTCTATTTAATATGTGATTTGACATATATAAAGCTTCCCCCCACAAGTTGGTAGGTAGTCCAGAAGTTATAAGCAAGACATTAATCATATATTTTAACATTCTGTTCTTTCTTTCAGCAATTCCATTTTCTGAGGTGAGTATGGGGCAGTTGTTTGGTGGATAATTCCATACTCTTCACACAGTTGTGCAAATGGAGACTCGTATTCTCCACCTCGATCAGACCTCAATATTTTGATCTTTTTGTTAAGCTGATTCTCTACTTCAGCCTTGTATTTTGTGAATGCTGCAATTGCTTCGTCTTTACTATTTAGTAAATAGACATAGCAATATCGGGTGCAATCATCGATAAATGTGATAAAATACTTTTTCCCACCTCTCGTGGGTAAGGATTTAAAATCACATAGATCAGTATGGATTAAGCATAACGGCTCAGTACTTCTGTCTACTGTGTTGAATGGTTTCTTGACCATTTTTCCTTCCACACAAATCTCACACTTGTGAGTTTTGTCAAATTTAAAGTTTGGAATCAAACCTAAATTTGCAAGTTTTTTCATCTTTCGAAAATTTATGTGTCATAATCTATCATGCCATAAAATTGTTTCAGACTCAAGCAAATAAGAAACTGAAATTTTATTAATCATAGATTTAGATTACATTGGGTTATTGCCAATTACAGCTACATTTGCTTTGAATAATCCATCACACAGATATCCCCTCCCAACATAAACCCCAGCCTTGGTCAGCACCAACTTGTCTGACTCAATTACAATCTTGAAGCCTTTCTTGGAGAGCACGGATCCAGAGATAAGGTTCTTGCGGATGTCTGGCACATGAAGCACGTCGTTCAGCGTGACGTTCTTTCCAGACGTGAACTTCAGGATGACTTGTCCACAGCCTTCGACCATTGACACAGCAGAGTTGCCCATATATAGTTTTTCTTCGTGGTCCAGTTTCTGATAAGTCGAGAACAGTGACTTATCAAAACATATGTGCCGAGTAGCACCTGTGTCCACCCACCATTGCCCGGGATGTTGGACAAGGTTACATTCAGAAACAACAGCAGACAAGTTCAGGTCATCGATGCTTGCAATCATGTTCTCAGTGACATTTGCTTCTGAAGTGCCGCCAGATTTCTTGAAGCGGCAGTCTCTGGCAGAGTGACCAGGCTTCCCACAAATCCAACAATTTCCATTGAACTTCTTGTTGGGCTTCTTGTCTTTGAATCCTTGATCTGAAGCTTTCCTCTTCTGGGAATGTTTCTTGTTGTTGGAGTTGCCTTTCCGCTTGTTGGAACTTTCCACAACATGTACTTTAGCCTCCTCGCTTTTGAACCTTATTGTACCTCGGTTGTCTGCTTCAATCTTCAACCTGACAACAAGATCTTCTAAGGATATTTCCTTCTTTTTGTGCTTGAGGTAATACCTGAAGTCTTTCCATGATGGTGGCAACTTTCCAATGATTGCTTCCACTAGAAAGGATTCGCCAACCTTATGGCCTTCGGCTTCCATCTCGTGAATAATGATTTGAAGCTCCTGCATCTGGACAGTGACGGACTTAGAGTCCACTATTTTGTAGTCCATAAATTTATCCACGATAAATTTCTTCAAGCTGGCATTCTCAGTCTTGTATTTGTAGGCCAGAGCGGTCCACAAAGTTTTTGCAGTAGTGATTGGACAATATACCTTGTACAGAACTTCATCCAAACAGTTAAGGATGTAGTTCCGGCAAAGAAAGTCCGAATGCCTCCACGCATCCACTGCTGCAAATGTCTCCTTGTGAGTTTCAGGAGTCTGCCCCTCAGCGGGCTTAGGTTCTTCCTCCTCGAGGAACCTATCCAACCCGAGGGTTGTAAGATAGAAGAACATTTTGCTCTGCCAAGTCTTGAAGTCAGCCCCTTTGAAATTCTCGGGCTTGTTGTGCAAACTATTAACCATTTTCGGGGGTTCTGGTTTGGTAGTCATATTCTTGTCTACAGAAGAAAAAGAAAAAGAATAAACTTAACGTCTTAAGTTGTTAGAACTTATGTAGACAAAATTAATTTTTAATGTAAAATTAAAAACAACAAATTAAATTTCTACTCAAATTTAATTGTACTTATACTGTTATGAAAACAGTATAATTCACTATCAGCAAAGAACAAAAGGAAGATACTGAATCTTCAATTCGAACCTTGATAAATGTGAATTAAAGGAACTGTTTCGCAAACAGTGTATATCACTGTACACAAAGCACAGAAAGAAGATATGTTAGCTTCAATTCCGACCTTGAGTATGGTGAAGGAAGAATAAATACAGACTGAGGCTTGTCGAAGCAATGTCCTTAAGACGTTAATTTCTGCCTCTGCAACGGTGTACACAGGTTTTTATGGCAGTCGTCTCCCAAGATATAACAGTCAGAACTCCATTAACTTACACTAGAATAATGGAGGCTCGGGCGAGATCAGATATGATGACAGCGTTTGTGATATGCTATGTTGATACAGGAGATAGGAAACTTATGAATGGGGCTTGGATTTGATCAGAATCCTATCCTATTTATAGGCCTAATCCTGTGGCAGTTGCTGCAACTGTTCAGACAAAACTGTCACGACAGTTGCAACTGCCCGTATCAGATCAGAACTGACGGCAGTTGCTGCAACAGTTGTTGCAACAGTTGTTGCAACTGTTCAGACAAAAACTGTTGTAACTGCCCGTATCCAGCTCAAAACAGAGCTGAATTTCTGCAAAATAATAAGTTTACTGAAAGCCAAAGCCAAAGCCAAAGCCAAGGCCCAGGCCCGAGCCCGTGCCCGTGTCCGAGTCCGGGTCCGGCCCGGCCCGGCCGGGCGCGTGTGTTCTCCCTCCGGAGAAAATATTCGTACCCCTAAGGACACAACCCTTAGGCTCAATTTTTAACTTATAACTTCATTTGCTTTTTGCTCCTTACCGATATGGGACTAAGTTTAGATGTCACATATCAAGCAAAAGTTCAATTCTTCATTTCAACAAGCTAACTTTGTGGGCGAATATTTCATTCATTTTAAATTGGTTTTGGACATATGAGTACATCATTTTGTACGTCTTGATGAGTACAATATGATGGAATCGATTTCCAACACTATTCGTGGGCATGACACTGAAACCGAACTAAATTTTCTGTCATTTTAGGAGGAAATTCCTGAACTTTTTCAGATAAATCCAAAATTTTGGACACAAAGGGAGGTTGGCAACAAAAACTTGTAAGAGCATATCCGCCAAATCTAGTCACCCCAAAGCAACAATACACAACGATGTGACAAAGTCAAAATAACAAGCTACAATGTTTCTCACACTCATGACTTGTATATTTTACTTTTACAAATCTACTTATTGTGTATATACGCGTTCATGTTTACGTGATAGATCATACATATATTTTTGTTAGAGAAAGCAGGAGGAAAATGTGGCATAGAAGGAAATTTCATCCTATCATATAACACCCAACAAATTCCTACCCCCTCCTCCCGAATGCATGATCCATACAATTCAAAGTCTTCATTCTTCGACATGTCAGGAAACATGGGAGGATGACATACCATCAGCGTTGAACATTGTCATGCCCATGCATTAAGTGATCACAATTATTGCACTGCTGAAAAACCTTTCATTTTGCAACCTCATGATGAACGAGATTTTTTTTTCTTCAAATTTAGTAATTTTAACATCACTCTTGTTTTATGATATGAAGATCAAACTTGAACAGTATGGATCATAAATTTTGGTTCCGGAGAATGGCTTTTTAGTGCACGATCACATAGAAACCTTTCGTATCCTCCTTTTACTTCTACAATTTTACTTATATGCAACAAAAGATTATGGGTTTCTAATTATATTAATACACAATGTATACATCATACAATTCATATTGCACCTTGCATTATTTTTTCAATATTGCACCTTGCATTATTTTTGCACGTTTCATGCCGATGACCACAGATACGAGTTGCAACCAATATTTGCTCGTGTTCCATATATGATATTGTCAATTTGCCGTACATTATCCCACGTAAACGCAGGGCCGGCCCCACCCTTGAGGCGGGTGAGGCGGCCGTCTCAGGCCCCCAACATTTTTGCGATTTTAGGTGCCTCAAATTTGTAATTTTCTTGTAAATATAGGCACACATTTTGCGCGAAAAAAAAAATTTACTGTTATTAGGGGTCCAAAAATAATTATTTGAGCTTCTAATTTTTTTTAAAAAATTATTTGGGTTTAGGCTTAAAGACTTGAATTGAATTTGAGACAGACTTTAAATTTGGGTGATTTAAAACAAATTTATAAATTTTGCATATTTTGCTTTCAATAATGTGCAAATTGCAAAAAAAAAATTCTTTTTCTTTTCAAGTGTATGGGGTCCCATTTCAGGAGTTCGCCTCAGCCCCGGCAACTCAGGGCCGGCCTTGCGTAAACGTTCCATACTTCACATTTAGGAGAGAAATTCTTACTCAATATATTCTTATTTATGTTGAAATTTTATCTTAATTACTCATCTTAATTCTATCAAATATTCTTAGAAAATTGTAGTTTCAACTTTCGAGATTTTATTTTCTCCAAAAATTTAATGCCAACTCACCATTTGTATTGAGAAAACATTAATTACAAATTTCTTAAAATCAGAATCTGTATTGGAAAAAGAATTAGTAATTAAATTATGAAGACTTATTAATAAGGGTGTAGAGGGAAACAAATATTTATCTCACCCTTCCTTATTCTGTGTGCAAAACTCCTCAATATCACTTAAAAGTGAAACGGAGGGAGTATATGATATTGTCAATTTGCCGTACATTATCCACGTAAACGTTCCATACTTCACATTTAGGAGAGAAATTCTTACTCAACATGCGACATTCGGTGTTCGATATGACCATTGTCATGTTGACACACTATCAAAATCCGACATTCAAAACCTCCCCTCCATGAAACATCTTAAAAATTAATTTAAAAAACTAATATGCAATGCACGTGCTAATCATCTGGTCACAAATGATGAAGGTAGCTACTGACTTACCCGACAGACCAATCCGGCGGTGACCATTGCCCGATCCAACGGCGACGAGTAAACCCTTTCAAACCTCACCCCCTGCGACTTCAAGAACACGGCCAGCGCACGTGCCTGCCTCTCCCCGTTACCCGTCAGCCCCGCCGCCGCCCACCTCCCCGCCACCAGATCCGGCCTCATCCTCTCCCCGCTCTCCCCGTGAGATATCAGGTACACCTCCGTCGTCGCCGCCGCCTCGGTCAATGCGCCGCCGCTGCTGACTTCCACGTCGGCAGCGTAGAAGGAGGGGGGAGGGGTGATGACGTGGCAGGGGTCCCATATGCGGATGCCGCGGGGGGTGCCGACGGCGGAGAGGGGGGAGGCGGAGGCGCGGCAGGGTAGGAGCTCCGGCTCTTGTTCTAGAAGGATCTTGGAGTTTGATTGGTGGTGGGGACCACCGGTGGTGGGTGCGAGAGTGGGTGCGTTTTTGGCGTCGTCTTCGTCGGTGGGTGCGGATTGGGAGGATCCCATTGGGTGGGTGCGGATTCCGGTGAGTGGTAATAAATGGCAGCGAAGAAGTTGCGGGGATCTTTGTATTAAGAGATCTGACTGACTGACTGACTACGTGAAGAAATATACAAGGAAGTCAAAGATTTGATCTTTGATGAGTCAAATGGGCCGGCCCAGGCCAGCCCATGGTTTTGATACTGGGCCTACGATAAATTTTTATTCCACAAAAAACTAAAAAAAAAATAAAAGAAATTGAAGTAACTTGACCAAAGATTATATCCGATTTCATTGATTTTTCGTTCCAACAAAAATAACAATGCTACTTCTTTCGAAGACACGGAGCCGAGTCGAGCCGAATATCTTGAGGCTGAAGCTCGGCTTGTTTATGCTATCGAGCTTAGTTTCAAACTCAAGCTCGACACGTACATTCAGGGTTAGGGTCGGCTCGTTTACGTTATCGAACTCGCTTTCAAGCTCGAGCTGACCGAGCTCGAGCTGAGTAGCTCGCGGAGTAGCTCTTTACAGCCCAGCCCTACATGTAAATCAATTGGAACTTTTTCCGAACACAGAACCAAGCATCAGTTTCTTCAACCTACTAAACTGCCAAATCTTGTGTCGTCTGCTACTACTACCTTTGGAAATTGTTATCGAGCATTCATTTTTCTCTTGATCTTCTCTTTTTACTAGTAGAGCTGCTTCATTCTCACATCTTAGTTTCTGGTTCTCTTGTTCAAGTCTCTCAACCTTGCGCTTCAACTCTCTTATCGCTTCCTTCTTCTCCCGGTTCCTTCTTGACAGTTCGTTCAGGTGTTCACCGCAGTCATCCAAAAGCCTCGATATTTCATACTCTTTGAGAAAGTTGGCATCTTCGACTGTTGAGTCTTCAGGAGTGGAGTTTGGTGATGGGAGATGGTGTAGTTTGGACAACATGGAGGAGTAGTGTTTGTGCAAGCACCGGACTCTTTTCTTGAGCTCTGCCTTCTTCCGGTAGTAGGCCACGGCTCGCTGCGTGAAAATTTGGCTACCTTCTTCCTCTTCGTCTTCCTCCTCCCCTCCTCTTCCTTGAGTTAGGCTTACAAGAGCTTGAATGTTTTGTTCGAGCTCTGTGGTGTAATCACAAGAAAACATATATATATGCATTATCCATAAAAACTGTTTTTTTTTAGTTTTCTTATAAATTCTATGATCTCATCAAAGTACCTTTTTCTATGAACTAAAATCAACTATGTTTGTTTCCGTAATCATTGTAGCAGAATTTCGGTCATGATGCATAATATATTCAAAAAGGTGCGAGGAAAAATCTCTACTTTTTATGGTTTAATGAAACCGGGCGACGCAAAACTCTTTGACTAAAAACAGAGAAAATCAGAGAGAATACTAACCTAGAAATGGTGACTGATTCCATGGAGAGTGGAGAAGGTTGTCGAGGCTATTCTCCATTTCCTTGCCTTTTTTTTTTTTTTTTTTACTCCTTGGAATTTTCTAGAAATATTGCTCTTGTTTTGTGAATTCTCATTCCTTAATTTAAAAGGAAAAATTGGCTCCATCATTCTTTCAAATTCTTTCCTTACTTAATCACATGCAATACACGTGCTAGCTTTAATGTCACTGATTAATTATGATTCATTTTAAACAAAATAACAGTTACATGTACCGTCTTTATGTACCATTTATCGTCTCCTATATGCCAATAAATTTTAGCAGTTTTATTATTTGTCATTGCTCTATTTTGCCTTAGCCTAAATTATCTTTAAAGGTAAGTTTTAAACATTAAGATGCACGTACAAAGGCAATTTAACTAAGCTTATTTAAATGCTTAATTATGTTCATGAGGTAATTTATTAGCTTCTTTCCATGTTTTTGTTCTTGTGGTATTTTTGTTTCGTGTAGTCTTTTTGTTTCTTTCCTTCTTCTCTGTGGTTGCCTCAACTGTCAAATGTTCTCTCTCATGCCCAGCTTTGCAACAAAAATTGTATTGCTGTACCTGTAAGCAAAAACCATGCAACTTTACGCACAAAAGTATATATATCCTCTCTCTCTTCAAATCAAAGTGTGCATGCAACAATGGAAACTTGGCCAGTTTTAGAAATGGGGGAAAAATTTAAAATTTTACATTTATTAAGAGAATAAAGTTTTACGCCATAGAATAGGGTTAATGATGTAACAGCATAATTTAGACAGTGAGAAAGCAAATGCAAAAAAGCCTGTTTCCTCAACAAAAAAAAATTTTGGAAATTTTCATTGAATTCATTAGCAACCCATCACCGATCACTTCATTTACAACATAACCGTCTGAATCCTATTGTTCTAAGGGCCTTCTTTTGAAATGATAATATTTTTCTTGTCGGAAAATTGTGAGATTTGGGTGATCGATCCTTCTTTTTTTTAAATACGGTCCTCGATCGATCTTCAGTTTTAGGGCGATGAACTGACTTTCTCAAGTTATTTGCCCTATCACTACCAACCCATCTCACCACCACCCACACTTCATGGTTTTTCAGTTAGGGATCCATCAGTTTTAGATGAGAGTTTTTATGTTTTAGGGGATGGATAGCAGGCAGTTTTAAGGTTTTATATTTTAACGGCAAAGTCCTGCTCGCTTGCTCTGCGGTACAACAACGTTGATGCTTCGACCCTGTGAAATGACAGATTCAGTTAAAGGTTTGAGTTTGAAATGAATTCGATGTAATTAAGTTCACTAAAAGATTTAGGAAAAAAAACTTCTGTTCGAGTTGAGCCATGTCTCACCAGCTAGGATGTACCACAAATCTTCCTGTCGATAGAGCCCAATTCACCTGAGAACCCAAATAGAATTTAGAGAAGGAAATAGCTTATCTATATAGTAATATAACAATATGAGTTGTCTGCATGAGACAGAGCAAGCACTGCATGGGATTCTCCCTAATACAAGATAGATCCTGAAAGACTTGAGTGAATCCTCATGTGGATCTTTTAGGGTCCAGCACAGAACTCTTCTATATACATGTCAATGTCCAGGGGTTCAGATACCCGCCCCGCATAACAATAGGGTTGTGCTCCAGGCCGTTTTGACGCAAAAACCTAACCTGCCCAACCTAAATTGCTAAGGCTAACCCACCCGAAATCAATCAGGTACAACTTTCCAAAATCGGCCTGGGAATCATCAAGAGAGTATATTCTACATTTTATTTAAGAAAATGGTGATCTATAGACCAGTTTATTTCATATAGACAATAAAAATAGAACAAGCGGTGCAGTGGTATTTTCTGAAATGAACACCACATTCTAATTGCAACTATCGGGAAGAAGGAACGGAGAATATGTATACTTGGAAAATTATATATGTATGTAATATCGCAAAATCTGTTTGAATGAAAAAACCTGGTCCAAACAGGAGCCTGCCAAAAACCCAACGGGTTGTTTTAAAATTCAAGAGAACTCGTTCTGAATTGGGCAAACCCAGCCATTGCACACCCCTTTTATGGGTCAGATGAGATCTTAGTGAATCTGCAGGAAATCTTGTAAGGTTCAACCCAATCCAACCCAGATCGAAGGTTATATATCAAGGGCATGACACCGCACATACAATTCTCTATACAGTACTTCAACTGCATGTCTCCATAATTTATTTACTGCTGAGATAAAAACAGCTTGGTCATCTATAGTTGTGTAATTTTTCCTCATTCTATGGTTGGGAGTTAGGACTTACTAAGAATCAGAGATACTGCTTTCATTTGAAAATGATGAGTCGTTATCATACTAGTCATGGATAGTAACTGAGGGTATACCTTGTCAGTTCCTAGCGAATTGGCAACTACATGAGTAACATGTTCATCAATCTGATTAGTGCACTCGGCCCCAAACTGCTCGGCTGCTTGCCACAACGGGTGGAGGTGGGGGTTGGCTTCCCCCACTGGGAAAATTCGACTGAACACAATTTTGCAACCAGCAAGGATCTTCCGTTGTTCCGATGCAAGAATATTTCTAACATCAACCTCATTCAGAGCTTGATAAGAGAAGAAGTTTTGGTGGATCCTCTCTATGACCTAGGGTTTTTTTAAGCAAGGAAATGGTATTAGTTCGAGATTATACATGTAGATTTATATGAAAATACAGAGAGTGCAGGTCTGTGTGTGAGTGTGTGTGAATACCCCCAGGGAGGAAGCAAGAGTCCCGGCTTCAGGCCTCTCATCATGATCAATTTCAAGAAGTGAAGGTCCAGCAAGCCCAAACTGGCGTCTACTGGAAGGGAAGTATGTGTACCTGTGATAAGTTTAAAGAATTGAGGTTTGTCACTATATACGAAAACAAGATGAAACCTATTAATTTTCCTGGATTAACTGGAATATTTCAACTGTTTATTGTCATTTGTGAGCATATATCGGCTTATATACCATGTACTTCTCCTAGTACTGAATATACAGCAAGTTAGTACCCATCATATAGGTTGGCAGAAAGCAAATTCAGCTATCTTCAGTTAAATAACTTATGTTTCATGGAAACACTTATAATTTAAGTCTAATATAAGGGCGAGGAAGGATAGTTAGCAGCTACCTCTCAACAACAATCAAGTTGAGTTTGTTATGAGGCCACATCCTGACAGAATCATCTATGATCACAACAGCCGATTCCATACCCAAAACCCCATCAAGATCCTTATTCTTGGGAACCCTCTCATCACCATCCATGGAATCACCTTCATCGCCCTTTGAGATCACTCGTCCAGCAAACAAAGCCCCAGTTGGATCAAGAACCTTTGCCATCTCAGTTGCATATAACTTGTTTCCCATTGTGTACAGATGCAGCTCATAAAGCTTACTTGCCTGCACCAATTCAAAATATATTATCCTAGACAGTACACAGCAAGGGTATGTACCATCAAATGCAGGGCAAGTATTTTTTTTACCTTCTCAAGAAAGTTCCAGATTCCTGGTCTCAACTTCGTCCACATTCCCATATGTTGAAATCGGAACAGGTGCCTTTGTGGTTTCGCTCGGTCTTGTTCTTCCTTCTTCCTCAAAATCTCTTCATGTGCTGGATCCACTTCTATAAACTATATAGCAGAATAAACAGTGTAAAGATACTAACTTTTTAAGACTTTCCTTTTTTTCCATTTTAGTGTGTGTGGGTGGCTACTGGCTAAGCTAGGTTGGAGTGGTGGTGGTGATGGAGTAAAACTGAGTCTAAAAAGTATTACCTTGGCTGAATTAAGAAGTGTGTGATCGAGATCGAGGACGAGACAGAGTTTCCTTGAAGAAAACATTTTACTTTGCTCGTCTATCCTTCTTGCCCTCTCTTTCTGGATAGCAGCCTTCTGTTGCTCGTCATACCCATCTAATATGTGATCCAGATCACCCCATGGATTTGCGGTAGGTGCTCCTTGGGTCTTGGGTTCAGTCGAATTATTAATTACTTTGCCAGGAATTGGTTGGGAAGTACTATCAGCATGATTCTTGGGGTTCTTGATATCAGGTTTGGGAGTTGTAGATTGAGAAGATACGGTAGCTTGTTGTGCTTGCTCTCCTTGTTCTCTTACAGTTAATCGATCATTACTTTTTTGCATGTCTGATTGAAGAGGGGTACTACTTTTTGCTGGCTCAGGTCCAGAACCCTCACTTTTCTGCACCATATTGGTATGAAGTATTCGTCGGGGATCACGAGGTTTCATTCGAATTACTCCTGTGTCTTTTTGAGTATTCTATCAATATAGCAAAAGGAATTAATTAGTAATCAATCATGAAAATAATATTTGGAGAATCTACAGAAAACAAAATGAAACATGTTAGATGCTATTCTATGTGATTAATGATCAATCATGAGTTGTACAAGGTCAAAAAATATGCATTCATGATGTGAGCCGAGTCATCCAGTATTAAAAAAAAATATATACTGAAGGCTCCAATATACTTTTCAGCCGTCCATCACTGGATCAATGAAGTCAACATGAATCTCAACGCACAACAAGTCGGATCATGTGCATCTCAAAGACCAAAATTACTTAAGAGGATCGTGATCCCTTATAAATAGTGATTTATAAATAATGATCAATCATGATGCTACATTCAACGACAACAAGAACAAAATGACAGAATAGTGCTAAACGATCGGAAGTGTGAATTGATAGATTTATCAATTATCCAACATGGAATCAAAGATACGAGGTACTCTACCAAATAAATTAAATACATAGTATCAATTATAGACATAAATACTAGACCTATAATATGCTAAGGGATGAAGAAAGATTACGATGAAAACTACAAAACAACAAAACAGATGAAATTTAGGGGAAATCCTCACCATGGGAGCACTTTGTGGGGGCATCTGATCAGGTTTCACTGCTGGTTGCTTCCCGACTTCTAATGGCTTGATGGAAGCATTATTTGGAGCAACGGGTAATCCATTGCCTATGGGAGCCTCAACTTTCTGCTGACCCTCAGCTGCCAGTCTTTGCTGCTCCATCTGAACCAGCTGCATAAGCATTGTGGGGTTCACTGCGATGCCCTTCAACAATGCCGGCAACGAAACAGAAGGTACAGTACTTGTAGATGTATTTGGAACTGAACCTCCATTCAATCCATTAGAGTTATTGTGAACTGAACCTCCATTCAATCCATTGAAGTTACTGTTAGCATTCAATCTCCTATCAATACCAACTTCTCCAGTAGCATTATTTCTACTTCCAACTACCATATTCTCGTTTGGTTGAATTCTAGAGCTCATCGGCCCATTTCTTAGCCTTTTCAAGGTATGATCATCATTTGCAGGCTCCTCAGTTGCTTTATGCTTTCTAGAATTCGCTACAGGCCCATCCTGGGTATTCATGAACCTTAGCCTTGGGTCTCTGCTCTTCGCTGAAGACTTCAATGCGGGGGTCAGTCCTAGTGTCTTATTAATAGGGGCCGACTGTGGGATGGCAACAGTGCTAATAGGCTCGACATTTCTAACATTACTAATGACTGAAGAACTAGAAACTTCACCATGAGTAACATCATCGTCACCACCACCACCGCCGCCATTTCCATCCTCAGAAGGGGTTGGACTAGGAAGGTCATTACTCACAAAAATGGTGTTCTTTCCGTATTTCTGCTGGTAGGAAGAGACTGCCTTAAACGCGTCAGTTACATAGGGATGAAATGTACCATTCGCAGATTCTACAGTATTCAGATTAGGCACACTTGCTCTTACTCCAATACCGATAGGTTTCAATGCAGGCAGTGGTGGTGCAGAATCACGAGTAGGTGACGGGAGGCTGTCTTCATCATAATCTGCATGTAGATTCAGCAACGGACTGAAATCCACTTTATTCCTAAAGCTGGTACGTATTTCTAACTTGTTACTACTAACAACAGAATTGTTTCCACTTGGACCCAATCTCAGCTTCTCCGATGGCACTTCAGGCACAGTGCCCGTTTTCCCTACAGTAACAGCCTCCGAAGCCAATGTATGCACCCTTATATCTATCTGCAACGAGAAAGAACCATTCTTAAGTTTCTTATAAACTGCCATTAGTAAACACTCAACACAACAATCAGAAAACAAAATCACACCTCTTTCACTTGCTCGGGTGTTAACAGAACCGAATATTGGTTCTTTATGTGAATCAACAACCTAAAATAACATTTCAGTATCGTGGGTTAAACTTAAATCATTCAAAGCCTATAATGCCAAGTAACAAACAACCACACGAGTTAGCAAAGTTTTAAACCTCAGCAATAGTTCTTTATTCTGATACACTTTCTTCAAGTTCCCCGAACTAAATGCCTGCATCAAATCAAAACAAACGCAATGTAAGCTGCATTTTAAAACCAAACCCACACAACTAATAAGTCATTGTTCGTGAGTTTCTCAGCCAGCTCGTTTTCTTACTGAATAAACGGTCTGAATCCCCATAAACGCCTGCAGCGCAAGCGCATCAAGCACCGGATTATGCCCTTCCGAAAACATCTGCTTCAAGCTTGCAAATGCTTTCTGTAACCGCGAACAAACTTCCTCAAACGACCTACAACAACAACAAAACACATTTTATAATTATTATTATTATTATTAATGTTCTTGACTCGCATTTCCGAAATCAATCCAATTCGTAACAAATATTTTTCTAAAAGTCCGTTTATATATTATCTTACGATTCGGCCTCTTCTTCGGTAACACTATCCAACTCCTCCAAAATCACTCCAACCCTCTTATCGAATTCCCCAATCTCCTCGGATTCCGTAACATCCACCACCTCGACTTTCTTCTCCTCTGCAGTCTCCGATCCGAACCCAATCTCGCCTTCCTCCAACTCCCCCTCCTCCTTCTCATTCCCCTCCTCATTCTCATCATCGTCTACCACAAACATCTCGATTTCGTCATCATCATCCTCTTTCTTCACCACGTCGAAACCCAGCGGCTTGTTCTGTACAGCCTGAGCCCACGCGAACGAGTACAGATCTTGATTGAAGTTCCGCGACGTCGAATACCTCATCAGATCGTTCATCCAAACCCTAGATCCGGGATTCGAGCCCCTCGATTCACGAAGCTTAAAGTCGTCGGCGGTGATCTCCTCCACGTCGGAGTTCGAGCCGCCACCGTCCTTCGCCATTCAATTAGGGTTAGGGTTAGGGTTTTCTGTACGAGTTCGTATACCGAATCGTAGGGCGAAGACCGGCGGATCGGTTGGTTAGGGTTTCGGGATCCGGTACGGCCCGGCGAGGTCAGGATTTGTTCGGAGTAGGCAGAAGAGGATCGGATTTGGGGGCGAATCGCCGAATTCGATTGAGGAAGAAGATGAGGAAAAAGAAGAAGAAAGGGTTCAAAAGAGGGGTATTTATTATCGTTAATTTGTGATTAATTTGAGTGAGGTCAGCGGTGAATCTGGACCGTACACGTCGGAGGTGACGTGACGATTGGGTTGGATTCGCGCTGATCCGACCCTTAAACCGTTGGATCCAGGTCAGATACTACTCCTCATCAGCATGTGCTGGCACAAACTCATGTGACTATTGCATGACTTTTGTAACCTTACGAGTACTTGATTAACCCATGAACTATATAAGAGCACCTGTGGTTGTTAAAGCCAAATTTTAGCTATTTGGCTTATAGCAAAAATAGCTTTGTTATAATCCGTGTTAGCCAAAATTGTTGGACGGTCAATTATCTTCCCTCCGACGTTTTTTTATAAAAGAAAAAAAAAAAAAAATTACAGTGACATTTATACAAAAAAAAATCGAAAATCTATATAAAAAAAAAAACAAAAAAATTTCTCTAGAAACCTAGGACGGTAAATGATACCTCGGATGTGGTTAGCATTGGTATCGGGTCGGGTCGAGTCCTTCACTACTCGGACCCAGACCTGGATCCGGTCCATTACGGGTCCAAAAAATGGACCCGGACCCGGACCCGTGAGGACCGGGTCTGGTTCCGGGTACGGGTCCTATTAAAATATTCTTACCTGTGTTGGGTAGGTGCGGGAGTGTGAGCGGCGAGCAGAGGCGGTGATTTGAGGATTTAGAATAGAGCAGAGAAGAAAAATGCATGAATTTTGAGTTTGGAAAATGAATATTTAGAATTGAGGAGAAAGGAGGGGGGATGAGGATAGAATATTTTTTTTTTATGTTGATTTTTTTGGGTTTTTTTCAACGGGTCCGGGTCCGAGGTCGGGTCGGGTCTCTTGTGAGTGGACCCGGACCCGAACCCGAAAGTACAACAGGTCCCATTTTAGGACCCGGGCCCGAATAGGCCTTAAAAAAAATTAAAAATTTTCGGAAGGTGTATAATGTCTCATTCCGTAAACTTTTTTTAAAAAATGTTATGCGACGGTGTATAATTTACCTTCCATTTATTTTATTTATTTTTTAAATCTCAGATGGTAAATTATACATCGTCCGATCTTTAAACGAAAAATAATGTATCGTCGGGCTATTTTTTCCATTCAGCCAAATCGACTACCAGATATAACTGGGTACTGTTCACAAAAATGGGGAAAAAAGGTTAAATAGCCAACGACTGCATGACGTTCCGAGCCAATTTTTGCAAAATTTGGCTAAATAGCCAACGACTACAGAAGGAGAGGAGTCGATGGAGAGAGGGGTGAGGAAAGAGACTGTCTTCTTCTCTCGGGAACTGAGCAAATCATATGCTCAGGTTCTTCGTCTTCCCCCACCCTCTCGTCATTATGACAACCTCCAAATGCATCTTCGTAACCCGCGCCTGCCCACTCTCTCCTCGAAAACCCCACTCCATCATGTCAACCCCCCACTCATTCAACCTCCAACCTTTAACCCTAGACCTGCATACCAACCCAAACCCAAACCCCTAATCCACTTCCAAAAAAACCCTCCACTGAGAAATCGCCGTATCAAGAGGATGGAGAGGCGTTGTTACAAGTGCGGAGGCGGCCACCATACCATGTCAGAGTGCCGCATTCTTGGCTTCCATTGCTTCAACTGCAAAAAAAATGGTCACAGGGTGCGTGACTGCCCTATTCACAACAGAGTCACAAATTTGGAGATTGATCTACCTCACAACAATGCCATCTCGCAGGCCCTTCCGGCCCTACATGCGAGCGCATTCCTCCACCTCATCAACCCCAGGTGTATCCCCTTGACCAAGGATCTAGAAAGTGCATTCAACTTCGCTTGGGGTAGGAATGGACACTGGTGGACCCTTCAGAGAGTCTGTGATGGGGTTTACCATGTCCAGCTCCCCACGGCGACCGAAGCGAAAAGTGTCATCGCGGAGGGTGTCTTCAAGTTCCCAGGCTTCACTGCAACTTTCTCCCCGTGGTCTATGGACTATGGGGCCAAACTCCGACCAAAACCCTCCTTCATCTGGATCAACCTTCCACTACTCCTCTTCCATTACTGGAACAAAGAGTCACTTGAAAAGCTCATCTCCCCCTTTGGCAAGCTGATTACCCTTAGCCGAGAGATGCTGGATGTGAAGGCCAGGGACCAGACCTTGGTCCTCATTGAAGTAGAAGACCTCACGCAGATCCCCAAAGCCCTAACTATTCGCTACACTGCGCCATGGAGTCTGGAGAGGCATATTCACGAAGTCCTTGTGCTGCTGCTTGGTGATCCAATTGCTGTCGAAGATGTCCAATCCGGTAAGGTGCAACTTTTTATAACGGTTCGATCATCTGAGGACACCGGAAATGCGAGTTTCTGGCGCCCAAAGGCCCCATCACTGCTGGAGCAGGTGGTCCATCTGGCATAGTGAAAATCCCTGTGGCTGTTGCGCAAAATCCCCTTGATTTGGGGGGAAATTTTCCAACAGCCACGGATTCTCCGCAAGGTGACGGAAAATTCGAATTGTTTCCAAATATTCCACATATGGTGGATTCCAACATGCATGCACAAATCCCACAAAATCCTGCCCCACAATCCAAGGAGGACTCCTCTGTGATTCCGCATCCTTCCAAGGTGGCACCACAGATTGTTCAAATTACAGAATCTTCGGAGAGCAACAATAAAGCAACCCCGCACTGCCCCACCAAATCTTCTGAAAATCAGGTTGTCTCAACTGAAGAAGGTTCCAACGAAGAAGTACCGGAAATGTTCTGGAAGGGTAGGCTTGTCACCTTGCCATTGTCGTTGTTCACCAAGATCAAACCCGCAGTCGAAGGCGCACTCAGAGAGTCTGTACATGAGGAGCTGAGCAAACTCAATGCAGCTGAGCAGGGGATTTTTAATGCAGGTACTAGCAATATTGGAGTGGAGAGCTTCCGCACTCGCTCCCTCACTCGCTCCCTCACTCGGAAGCCAGTGAAGAAAGCTGCAAGTTCCTCTGTGCCAGTCCCGCCAGGTTTCTCTGAAGGCCCATCCAAGAAGCAAAAGCGATCAAGGTCAGCTTCCAAGCTCAAGAGTATGAGGCCGTTCATGAAGCATCTCTCCACTACAATTAAGAAGAAGACCTCAGGTATCTCTTCTTCAGCTGCTTCAGTCACAAATGCACATCTTAACCCATTTGATCTTCTCTCAAATGCGGACATTTTAGAAGTAGCTGAATTAATCGGAGTGGAGCTAAGAGGCCACACTTGGTGCACATCCTTAAGAACCAACAGAAGGTCTTGGTTGATCAAAATGATCAACTAGGACATTCTGTCTAACTGCATTCGCTCTTGGATCTTGATGATCGTTTCATGGCTTTTTTTATTTTTGGGTTTAGAGCATTTTGATGCAATATTTTCTCATGAAGATTTTCAGTTGGAATATGAGAGGGTTGGGCAATCCTGATAAACACTCACGTATAAAGGAAGGCATCCGGAGTTGCTCCCCTACGGTCGTCTGCTTGCAGGAGACCAAATTGAGCAACACGGGCCCTTGCAAACTCTCTTCAATTGGCGGCTGTATCATCACTAATTGTATTCAATTAGATTTCCTTAATAGTTGTGGTGGCACACTTCTCGGGTGGAATGATAATGCTTTGGAATGCACATATTCTGCCTGTGATATTTTTTCTATTTCTGCATCCTTCAAGAGTTGTTGTTCAGATGTTTCGTGGTCGATTACAATGGTGTATGCCCCCTTCGATCTTGAAGATAGAGAACTATGTTTCTATGAAATCAAACAGCATCGTAGCCTTCTTAAAGATGCTTGGGCTCTCTGTGGAGACTTCAACGCCACTATCTCTGATGCGGAGAGGTCAAGTGGCAGGGGGTCCTCTAGAGACATGAGATGCTTTTGTGAATTCATTCATGACCTTGCCCTTATTGACCTTCTGCTCTCAGGAAGGAAATTCACCTGGTCAAATCTCCAAGCATCCCCCTCGATGGCCAGACTTGACAGGTTTCTAATATCCTCAGCATGAGACCTTTGCTTCCCAGCCTACATTCAGTTCTCTCTGCCAAGATATTCATCGGATCACTGCCCCATAGTTCTTAACACTCAGGTCATTCAACGTCAGGTTCACTACTTCAAATTTGAGAAAGGCTGGCTAACACACCCCTCATTTATCACTGAAGTGAGTGGATGGTGACAACAATTCTCTTGTAAGGGCAACCCTGTTGACATCTTCGCATGCAAATTGTGCCTACTCAGAAGGCGTATCCGCAAATGGAAGACTGATACATTTGGCCGCACCCCCATCCATAAGAAGCAGCTTCATGACCAACTCCTACAGCTAGAGATTGATGCAGAACAACTTCCTACTCCCCCTGACTCCCTAAGATCCACTCAACTGGAGCTTCAGAATCTCATCAAAACAGAAGCTGTGTACTGGAGACAGAGATCTAGAGTGCAGTGGATCAAAGAACGCAAACTCCAAATTTTTTCACTCAATTGCAAATGGAAGAAGACGGAGGAACTTCATCCACAGCCTTACTATTGAGAACACCATCACAACCTCCCCCTCCATTATCAGAACCGCTTTTGAGAATCACTTCCAAGAAATTTGTGGCACTGCTCTTACTTCAGATTTTCGAATTGACTGGCAATCCCTATATCCCTCGAACAATGTCTGCTTGAATCACCTTGACAACCCCATCACTTTGGAAAAGCTTCAAAAGGTAGTGTTTGATATGAGCAGTGACAAAGCCCCTAGCCCTGATGGTTTCTCTATGAGCTTCTATCACACCTTCTGGGACATCATCAAGGATGACTTGCTTGAAATGATGCAATCAGTGCAAAGGGGGGATGCTGACCTTGGGAGAATGAACTACTCAAACATCATTCTCATACCCAAATGTGAGGGAGCTAGCTCGGTTACAGACTTCTAACCTATTAGCTTGCTTAATTGCTCATTCAAGATCTTCACCAAAATCCTTGCCAACAGACTCAGTCCAATCTTGCATTCACTTGTATCGTCTTCTCAAAGCGCATTCCTCAAAGGCAAATCAACGGTTGACTGCTTCCTGGTTGCCCACGAAACTATCAATCTTTGTAGTAGAAGGAGTTCCGATACGCTCCTTTTTAAGATTGATTTTACCAAAGCCTTTGATACTATGAGTTGGGATTTTCTTGTACAACTTCTTAGGTCAAGAGGATTTGGGCCATCTTGGTGTAGGTGGATTGATATGATCCTTTGTACGACGAAGTCTTCTGTTATCATCAACGGAGATAGTGGCAAGCAGATCAACTCCAAGCGTGGTCTCAAGCAAGGGGATCCTCTGTCACCAATGCTCTTCATCTTGGTGGTGAATGTGCTAGCTCATATGCTCTTTTGTGGTTGCAAAAATGGTGCATTCTCGCAGCTACCTATTGGAGGCCACTTATCAAACCTCTCCGTTCTTCAGTTCGCAGATGACACCCTGATCTTCTACAGAGACGATGAGCAAGAGATTCTGAATCTCAAGGTAACACTGCAGCTCTTTGCAAATGTCTCAGGACTGGCTATAAACTTCAAGAAGTCTTCGATTGTTTACTTTGGTAAGTCAAAAACCAAGCTGCATGCCTTCTCCACTAACCTTGAATGCAAAGAGGACTGCCTACCACTCAGCTACCTGGGAATGCCTCTCTCTAAGGGCAAACTGGGCAAAAGATACTGGCAACCCCTCATTCTTAAGATTGAGAGGAGACTTTCAGTGTGGAAGGGTAAAATGCTTTCTAGAGGAGGAAGGTTGATCCTCATCAATGTTGTTTTAAGTGCCCTCCCCGTTTACTTTGCCTCCTTCTTCAGACTGCCCCTCTGGGTGATCAAACACATTGACCAAATCCGTAGCAGATTCTTTTGGAGTGGTGCCGACACTGATGCAAGGGGTGTAGCTTGCATAAATTGGAGGGCAATCTGTAAACCTACGGAGCAAGGAGGTTTGGGTGTCCTAGATTTAAAGTCGTCAATGAAGCACTTCTATTGAAGTGGTGGTGGAAACTAGTCTCCTCAGACTCTCTAGTGAGTCAAACACTTCACAACCTTTACTACAGAAGAACTTCCAAAAGCTTTACTTGCCCGCTGCTGGCCTCGCACTTTTGGAAAGGGATCTTCAGTCTCAAAGAGCAATTCCTGATTAATGTTCACTGACAACTTGGAAATGGCAACCATACTAAGTTCTAGGAATCACGATGGCTCAACGGCCACAACATTGCCACTCTCTTTCCCTCCCTTGCTGCTGCTGCATGGAACCTCCACGCGGAGGTCCTCTCTCAAGGGTCTTGGATCAATGGTGTTTGGCGTTGGCACCCAAGACTTAACTGTATTACTACACCACATATCCGAGAAGAGAAGCAAAAGCTCCTTGAATTCTTAACTGATCAATAACCCACCTGCTCTGACGACAACCCTTCATAGAGACTAACTGCAACGGGGATCTTCACTATCAAATCTGCCTATAACTTCTTCATCATCTCGGGGCTGCGTTCTCCCTACTACACGACGATGTGGTCTTCACCAGCACCCCTGAAATGCAAGCTCTTTATTTGGCAATTGAGTTGGGGATGACTCAATTCGAAGGATTTTCTTCAATCAAAAAGGTTGGTCATGAGACACGGCATGCACAGCTTGTGCGTGCCCTGTTGAAATAGCCTATCATATCTTCTTCGCATGCCCCATAGCCACTGCCACTTGGAATTTCTTCACTACCCTCTTCAACATACACTCCCTGTCCACCAACTTGCACGAATGCTTTAGTTCATGGTGTTTTGGCACACGGGCACACAGACACACTTGGCACCTGCTCACTATCTCAATTTGCTGGAGCATATGGCTAGTTAGAAATGATTGTGTTTTTTCTGCTAAATCATCCACTCCGCAATGGATCATTTCTAATGCTATTTTTTGGTTTCGATCGTGGCTAGATGGGATTGACAGCAGGAGGAAGAAGCAAGCTCTGGAAAGGGAAATGGAGGAGGCAAATGTGCAGGACATCCTCCTCAAGCAGGCTCTGATACGTATTGGCCAGGCAGAGAGTGAGGAAGGGAGCTGCTCAGGATAGCTTTTCTCCGTTGATGGGTTCTTTCTAGTATGATCATCTACATTTTGTATGCTTTCTTTTTGGAGCATTAACAAGAGCCCGATGACTTCTTAATCTTATATTTTTTGGCGACTTTGCATCATGATCAAGGGTTCAAGGGTTCAGATTATGTACACTGAACTAGCTTGATCACCTTTTGTATTATGACCATGTATTTACTTTTCTTTAGTATAGTTTTTGTGAGGTAGGGACTTACCCTACCTTTTCCCCTCAAAAAAAAAAAAAAAAAAAAAAAACCAACGGCTACAGATGCTCTAAGAGTACTAGATTTGCCCGTTGGCACGTGCCTACGGCACGTCTTCAGAACGATACAACATATGAAAGTCTTGTAAACAGTAAAATAACAATTATGTTGCTCAAATTTGAATAGTAAAACAATAATTAGTTGTAAATAAAAGTCCATGTTTTCATTAGTATATATTGAAAAATAATTGTAAATGGGGGGGGGGGGGGGGGGGGGGGGTGTAAAATCCAACTTTTTAGAACTTTGAGTGTGGAAAATGATGAAATTTAACTGTTGATGAGATATTTGTTATTTTCAACGTAACTTGAACAATAAAAAAATGCATAAAAAATCTGAAAATTGAGTTTTGGGGGGAAACTTTTCGGCGGAAAAATATGTTTTGTAAGGTTAGATCTGGACCATTGATTTCAACCCTATTAAAGGAGAGCCACTTGATAGCTTTTTGTGTGTTTTATTATATAGATAAGTTTTAACCCGATACATGCGAGTATTGTTTACGCATGTTAATCTTGAATTTTTTTCTAGAATGATCAACTTTTTGAATAAATATAAAATCTATACACTTTCAAACCTAATTATCATGAGAGCATCCACAGTCGTTTGCTTTTTTGCCATTTTTGTCATTTTTTCCTTACTGTAGTGCACACAGTCGTTTGCTATTTTATCATTTTTTTGGCAATTCGGCTACGGTAGAAAGAGAGAAATAGCATTCGAAATAGCAAAATGCATATTATAGCAGACGAAACATTGTATTATTTAATTATATTTTTAATTGATCGAACGAAACATCATTCGTCCGAATTTTTAAAAAAACCAAATAAAATAACTAGTTAAATGAATTTAAGGGTGGGACGGAACATGATGTTTCATCCCACATCGTTCAAATCCTTTTTTTTTTAAATTAATTTTTAAAATTAATTTTGTAAATTAGTAAATTGTTTTTGCAAATATTTTTTACAAACTAATTTTTAAAATTGTTTTTGCAATTTTTTTTGCAAAAAAAAAGCTTCCTTAAAATCCGGACGACCGGTTATTTCGAATTTGTTTTCTTTTTTAGGACGAAACATCATGTTTCATCCCGTATTTTTTATTATTATTTTCTAAGTTTCTCCCAGTATAAATTATTTTTTATTAACAGACGAATCCTTTTTTAACGAACTTATGCATTTTTTTACCAATGGACGACTGCAGCGTTTCTTCGAAATGCATTGCCAAAATATGCATTTTGCCATTTTTTTTCCATTGAACGACTATGGATGCTCTCAAACTCACCTACTTGCTATTTTGAACAACGAGTTCGGTAAACTCGTAGAAATTTCTCCAAATATTTCCGTTGGTAATTTTTTTAAAGAAATCCTCGTCTCTAATATCTATAAGGAAAGAAGCTAAGTTGTCATTTGTAAATTTATCAACACGTATGATGCACGTATATAACTATGATTGAGGTCTAGGTTCGAATCCAGGCTAGTCTGAATTTTTGCATTAATTTTTTTTACATATATTTATTAAAACGGGCATCACACTTGTAAATTACTAGTAAATTTAGTTTACCACTTGGCTTCTCTACTGACTAAATCTTTTATGAGACTATTTTTGCTTGCGATACTTCTATGCTAAATGTTCATCACCAAAAAAATTAAAGACTAGTTCTATGCAATACTTCTATGCTAAAATTTGCAATTAGGATATTATCAATTAGCAAAAAATATATTAACATTATAAGGAAGACAAGAAATACTTTCATGTTCTAAGATTTATGGACTTCTATTATTTTCAAGATCTGAACTATACGTAGTGGGTTTTTTTTTCTTCAATCCGCATTTAAATTGTGCAGTCTGTGAGATTCGAATATGAATTGTTCTGATACCATATTAATGATCCTACCGATAGAACACAACTTCGAAGTTGTGGTAAGGGGGAGGGTTTAAATATTTATATTCTAACACTTACTTACTGTATGTAATCTATTTGATTTACACAATCTCCTTTGATCATAATTGTAAAAGATAGCCTATATCATAATAGTTATTTTCTAATTACTATAATATATACAATTATCCGACTTCTTTTTCGATAAAATATACAACAATTCGATACTTAGAACGAATCCAGGAACTTGTTAAACTCTTCGTAAGATTCAGTTCTTCATAGTCGACTCCATACAGTGCACAAAGATATGATGGTGACGATGATAAGTAATTAAGGCATATGTAAACTTATTCTATCATCAATACCATTAATATTTTAAAAACACGTAAAATTGAAACCCTGCCGAGAATTTTAATCCGAAATAAATCCCTAAAATCTTACAAAAAAATAAAATAAATAGATAGTAGATACATGTTCTTGGAAAAGGGAAAAAAACCTTGACGAAGAAAAACAAGTTTTAGTGCATGTATAATTTTAGGGGGCGTTTGATACATGGATTGGAAGATTTTCCGGAATGAGAGAATTCTCGAGAATGTGAGGGTAAGAATGAAGATTCTCGAAAATGTTGCATTATCATGTTTGGTATAGTACATTGCATTTACGAGAGTCTTTTATAATTGTATTTTTTTATTCGAATTTTTCGGATTATTTTATTGTTTGTTATGGAAATCTAATGAGAATCCTCAAATTCCATGATTTTAGGGAGATTTTTTTAATATTTTTTAGTTATTTTACCGTTTGTTATGAAAATTTCCATGGAAATCTTCAAATCCCATGGTTTTTTAGGGAAATTGAAAGCCTCCCTAACTAAGAATTTTGATTCTCATGGAAATCCACAATTTCTTCAAAAACTATGCTTACCGCATACCAAATAAGGTAATCTAAGAGAGAATCTGAGATTCTCTTGCACATTCTCACGTACCAAACACCTCCTTATAAATTACCCTATAATCAAGAAATCAAAGAAACAACAATCTTTGCTAAATAATTGAATAACTTTATACCTTGAATCAAGAATTTGACGCTCTTCTTCTTCTCCTCGACTTTTTTATTTCTTTTTTTTTTGATAATGTCAATCTCTTTGGGGAGTTTATATAGTTCTTTTTTTATAACTCAATTAATTAGAAGTTACAATCCCCAACAGCAGATTATCATAAACTCGCTTAATACCGACTGTTAAGTGTTAATTAGGGAACCGTTTCCTAATCCTCGTAGGACTGAGAGAAGTACAGGGACACGTGTACGGCTATGAAGCACATGTCGCGAAGTTTAGAGCACTTGGCCCGGCCCAATGAGGCAAATGTAAATGTGGGCCAAGTTAAATATTCTAGATGGGCCGACAAGGCTAAAGGGTAAAGCTGCTGCTCATCTTCTTTATTCCCTCAGTCAAAAGTCAAGACCCAGCCGGGTCGGGTTTTCGTTGCACCCAGATCCGACCGGCTTCACCTGCCCTCACGTTCGTTCAGTCAGCTAATCTCCTCTTCCTCTCTCTAAAAAGTCCACCACCCTCTTTCTCTCCCTTTTAATAATCCTCTCAGATTCCGATCTCCAAAATGGCGGGAAAGAGAGAAGGACCGCTCATGCGCGGCGGCGGCGGCGGCGGCGGTGTCTCTCGCGGCGCTCGGATAGCCATGGCGATCGCCGTCGGAGTGACGCTTGGCTGCGTCTGCGCCTTCCTCTTTCCCGACGGACTCTTCCGACGACCTTCCGTCGATCATCACACTACCACGAAATCATCTCAGGTATTTTCGAATTCTGGTTGATTTTTCGAAATTTTGATTTGTTAGGGTTTTTTTTGGGCATAAAGTGTAGTGTAGTGGTTGGAGGTATAAAAGAGGGAGCTTTAGGAGTTGAAGAATGTGTTTTGATAAGTTTAATTGCCAGTAATTGTGGTTAGTATGTGAAATATTGTTTGTGTTAGGTTAGGTGATGGGGCAATGTAGGACTAGGTTGGATCTATGCATTTGGCGAACTGCGAAGGTAGGATACTTATAGGTATTTTTTTGGTTTTGAAAAAGATCGTTTCGGGGTTTAAATACCTAGAGTTATCTTGACTTTTGAGGTGAGATGACCGGAGCTAACGCAACTCCATATTATATGACCGAATTAAACGCCACTTCTGAGCTGTACAAGTGAGGTGCATTAACCTCCACTCGCTTCTGAGCTGTACAAGCGAGGTGACTTTTGGGGTGAGCGCGAATTATTGCTTGTGTTAACTAGTTGATGATTAGTGTAGTGCTAACTTAGATCAGTACATTGTAACACACATGCTGACATGGGCACGATATGACACGAGACACCAACATGGGAAATTTGTGACAACTGTACTAGAGTAGCAAGGGTCATGTCGGATTTAAGTGTTCGATACAACAATGCTACCAAACAGAAGTGTCTGTGATTCGTAGCCTTAAAGAGTTGGGATAAATGCCATATTGTTCTGGACTGAAGGATAGAAGATGACTCTGTTAGTATTGTGCTTGAAGTCTTAAGTTTGAACAGTGTATGGCTGCATTAGTTGATCAACTGAGGGTTAGTGTAGACATTGTTAATATATATGTATATATTCTCTAGTACATGTATGACACATGTTTATCATCTTGTATATGCTTATATATATAGTTGGCTTCATGCCCGAATAGATAAGATTTACACTTTCTTTATTATCTCTCTTTGTCTCTAACATGGTATCAGAGTCACCTTGAGTCACCTTGCTGCTATCCCAGATACGTCATGGTACGGAATTATTTGGACTACAAGATCAAACTAGATTATGGTACAGGACCTTATAAGTAACGTTCAACAAATTGGAATTCACTTTTCAACATATTTTTATCTTCCATTTGAACTCATTTCTATAATTCTTTTAGTTTCTTTAATAGGTGCAATTACTATGACTCCTGATCATCAAATCCAAACCTAAATCTTATTTTTTGATTTGACTCATTTGAGATCGAACCCAAAATTCAAATCCAAATCCAAATTCAAACCCAAAATCCAAATTCCGATCACATCCAAATCCATATCCAAATTTCAATCCCAAATCCCAAATTCAAATTCAAATCCAAAATTCAAACCTTGATCCCCATCACCATCGCCCTGCCACCTGCGCTGCTATAACCCTAGCCGCCAGCCGATCTTCATCACCGTCGACCTCCCCCTGTGCCATCGCTCATTCTGCACGGTCGACTTGCCACCTGCGCCGCCAGTCGTCCTCTTCTTCTTATGTCCTGTTTGGTTGGTTTTGTTTTCTGAACATGGTTGGCCCAGTCAAATCAAACACGATTCTGTTTAGATTTTCAACACGAACTGCCGATCATGGGGCTTCTACTTTATCTCCTTCGCCTATCCACTCTATACCCACTACAACCGAAAAATTATCGGGCCTAGAAAATTATCAAACTGGGTATGTCCACATGCTTGTATTTCTACGAGCTCATGGCCTTGCTCACCATCTAACGAATGATCCACCATCGACGATCCTGCCATCCACGACACCTACTCCTACTTCAGACTCTACTGTTCACTCTTCTGTTACATCCGCTCAAACTCTTAAGAGGTGTTTGATACGTGGAAATGTGCAAGGAAATCTCGGATTTTCCCTTTGATTACCTTGTTTAGAATGCGGCAAGCATAGTTTTGGAAGGAATGATGAATTCCCAAGAGAATCAAAATTTTTTGTTGGGAAGATTTTTATTCCCTCATAAAACTATGAGATTTAAGGATTCCCATGAGATTTTCCATAACAAACAATAAAATAACCTAAAAAACTAGAATAAAAAAAATACAATAATAAAGGATTTTCAGGAATGCAATATATTATACCATCATTCCTGGGATTCTTCATTCTCATCCTCACATTTCCGGAAATCCTCTCATTCTCGAGAATTCTCCAATCCGTGTACCAAACACCCCCTTAAGAGCATCCACAGTTGTGAAAGCTAAAACATGCATAAATGAATAAATAGAAATCGCAATTTGTGGTTTCACTGCAGTCATGAAATGCTAAAAAACAGCAAAGGTGATGAAAAATCGATCGGACGAAATATGATGTTTCGTCCGTAAAAAATTAATTTTTTATATATATTTTTTGCCTGAATAGTATATTTTATTATTTTTTTGTGTAGACGAAACATCATGTTTTGTCGGAGAGAAAAAAAATAATTTGACGGCCGAAACATCATGATGTTTCGTTCGTCGCTTTTGCTGATTTTTTTAACCTTTAGTTTAGTTATCCATAGAAAATTTCTCTGAGTCAATCAATATTCCATAGCTAATCCAATGGTCCCAATCTCAAAATTCATAAAAAATCATATGCAATCAACCCCATAGAATCCCACAAAAGTTCTTAATCGATGCTCCCTGGCTCTGGACGAAACATCTTGTTTCATCTGAGCTTTTTTTTGATTTTTGGGTTTTTTTTTAGATTATAAAATATTCTTGATTGATCAGACGAAACATCATGTTACGTCCGATAAAAAAAAACATTATAGAATATTTGGGATGAAACATGATGTTTCGTCTGATCCATAAAAATATTATAAAATATTTGGGACGAAACATGATGTTTCATCCTCTATAATATGCATATTGCTATATCTGCTCTCAAATATAGCAATCTACTGTAGCTCATATGCCATATTATGCATATATAGCACACGACTGCAGTGCTATTTTCGCTAAAATATGCACAATATGCATAAATGCCACACGACTGTGGATGCTCTAAGGAGTGGAAAGCAATAGATACCCGAGTACACGATATTATTTGTTATTCCACTGAGATCTCCATCTGTCGTCAAATTAATATTTTTCCGTCTACAAAGGCTATTTGGACTCATCTTCAAGACACTTATGAGTACTCTAGTCATGCTCATGAGTATGCCTTGAATCAGGAACTTGCTGCAACCACTCATGATGATTAATCCGTATCAGATTTTTTTGCTTCATTTTAGAATTTGTTGTCTTAAATTAATGAAATTGAGGAGCTCTGTAAGGAGAAGTGTGTAGCATCGTGTAATCAAAAACATCTTTATGAGTTTTTGATGGGGATGCGTTCAGAGTTTACAGTTGTTCACATTCAACTTATGTCTCGTGAGACAATTTTTACCTTGGACATGCCAAATCAGTTGTGTTAGTCGACGAGACAAATCTTCAGACCATTGCTTTCTTCCTACACCACAATCTACTTCTATGTTAGCTGTCACACCAACTGGCCCTCCACAACCACCCTTGCAACATAACTCGTCCTCTACTCCTTTTTTGTCCGATGAAGCCAAAGAAACAATGTAACTATTGTCACCCTTATGGGCACATCATAGATCACTGTCGCAACCATTTGCACTTGACTCAGAGACCTCCTATAGTTGCTCTTGTTGAGACCTCTAATGCTTATCCTTCTGACTAGGTCAGTCATCTTATATATCTGCAGCTCAGTCGTCAGCTCCATCAAATGGGCATCACTGCTCTCAGTGTCTCTATTTCTTCTGTTACTCCAACTCATCCGCCACACGACATGAGTGCTACAACTTTTTGCTCGTATTCGCAGCCTACATGGTTGCTTGAATCAGGTGCTTCCTATCACATGACCTCTGATGCTTTTATTCTCCATAATTGTTCTCCTTATTTATCTTTTATTTCTGTGCGTACTGCTTCTGATGATTTTCCTTATTTTTCAATAAGGGGATTTCTCATCTCCAACATTTTCTATTCCCTCAGTCCTTCATGTTTCTAATCTATCTATGAACTTAATTTATGTTGGACAAATTGTCGATCACAGTTGCACCATTACAATTGACTCTTATTCTTGTCTCATACATGATTGCGAGACAGAGGCAATATTTCGGGCTGGCCGTAGGCATGATGATACATGTCATGGATCACTTGCACATCTCAATTGCCAAAGTTTTAATTTCTACTATTCCTAATGTGAGTGTTCACATCATTGTTTAGGTCACCCTTGTTCATCTCGATTATCTTCTTTATTTCAGTTAAGTATCTTAGGTAGTGTCTCTAAGCATTGTACTTTTAACTTTATTGACTGTCCGGGTTGTCATATCGGTAAACAAACTAATTTATCTTATCCTTTGAGTAAAAGTTATAGTTCTGTCTTATTTGAGCTTGTGCATTCTGATATTTGGGAGCATTCTCCTCATGTATTCAAATTAGGCTATAAATATTATGTTATTTTCATTGATGACTACTCTTGTTTTACATGGATTTATTTCATGCACTCTCGTAGTCAATTTTTTAGTATTTACGAAACTTTTATCACAATGATTGCCACACAGTACAATCTTAAGATCAAAACCTTTTGGTCTGACTCTGGCGGAGGGTATATGTCTACAGAGTTAAAAAATTTTCTAGCCACTCGAGGAACTTTTCCTCAACTATCTTGACCTGGTGCTTATGCTCAAAATGACACTGCCAAAAGGAAACATAGGCATATCATTGAATTCACTAGAGCATTGCTTCTTTTTGCCTGTATTCCTCCTAATTTTGGGTTGAAGCTGCTCTTACAGCTATCTACGTTATCAATATCCAACCTTTGACTGCCATTGGTGGCGATACTCCTTTATCTCGACTCAAGGGCAAACCACCTTCAGATTATTGGTTGTGTTTGTTATATTTTTTTCGACCTCGTGAACGCAACAAATTGTTCGAATAATCTTTTGAGTGTGTATTCCTTGGTTATGATCCTGAGCGGTAGGGCCATCGTTGCTATAATTTTAAAGCAGGACGTCTTCGTGTATCTCGTGATGTTCACTTTGTAGAAGATCGATTTTACTTTAGTAAAATTGGCTCTTCTACATTTGATCCTTATTCTTTGAATTTTTTTATATCTTTCTCCCACCTTCCTTTATCCATCTCCTATGATTCTAGCACCGCCTCCTATAATGCCCCCACCCACACAAGAATTGTCATATTGTGTTAGGTCCTCTACCATCTCCCTTAGCTCGTCATCGTATTCAACTACTTCCGCATCAGTTTACTCGTCATGTTCGACCCATCACACATGACCCATCAGTGCATTCACCTGTTGATCCCCCTGAGTCTCGCTATCCTTTGAGGTCCCACAGTCCATTTCGGCTTACCTACCCATCCTTGGGTAATTCGGAGTTCTTTGCTTTCCTTGCTGTTATCCATTCTCAAATTAAAGCTCAAAACTTTAAAGAAGTATCACAGGTTCCTTTTTGACAACATGCTATGACAGATGAAATGCATTAAGCAGAATAGACACGTGGGAATTTGTTCCATCTCCTTCAGGAGTACGACCAATTATATGCAAGTGGGTATATAAGATCAAACCCTTGGTGGCATTATTGAGCACTACAAGGCTCATCTTAATCAAAGTTTTAAATATTGGATTTCATACTCGTTTTGGCAAGGGGGTTTTGTCCCGGATCGGAGATATCAGAGGAGATATCGGAAAAAATGTGATCATCTTGGATGTTCATTTCGGACACTCAGTAAGCAAATTTTTTTGTTACTAAACAAGATATTATATGTTCTACATGTCATTTATCATATAAAATATTGTATGATGTAACTAATGACATGAATCACTTACGGTAAATATTCGCAGAATTTAACAATATAAAACAGAATATAATATAAGTATATAACTAAATTGAATTTGCATTGATTAGAAAAGATATATTAGTTAATAGACTTTCTTGACTTTGTATATACACAAACAATAGATTGATGAAATTCTCACAATATTTTAGCTTAAGGTTCTATATTGGAAGACTTGTATGCAAAAAGTAAAACAAAAAAAGTTATATATTCGCAGCTCGGTAGCTCGGTAGCTCGGATTGTAGATCCGAAGTACATGGCGTGATCTCAGCCGCTTGATGAAGATTTGGCACGAATTGTGAGGCGGTAATTTTTGCCAATTCGTAGCTTGGTGGCTTGGTAGCTCGGATTGTAGATCCGAAGTACGTGGCGTGATCTGAGCCACTTGATGAAGATCTGGCACGAATTGCGAGGCGGTAGTTTTCGCCAATTCGCAGCTCGGTAGGTCGGTAGCTCGGATTGTAGATCCGAAGTACGTTGCGTGATTTGAGCCGCTTGATGAAGATCTGTCACGAATCGTGAGGTAGTAGTTTTCACCAATTCGCAGCTCGGTAGCTCGGATTGTAGATCCGAAGTACGTGGCATGATCTGAGCCGCTTGATGAAGATCTGGCACAAATCGTGAGACGGTAGTTTTCGCCAATTCGCAGCTCGGTAGCTTGGTAGCTCAGATTGTAGATCCTAAGTACGTGGCGTGATCTGAGCCGCTTGATGAAGATCTGACACGAATCGTGAGGCGGTAGTTTTCGCCAATTCGCAGCTCGGTAGCTCGGATTGTAGATTCGTAGTACGTGGCGTGATCTGAGTCGCTTGATGAAGATCTGACACGAATCATGAGGTGGTTGTTTTCGCCAATTCGCAGCTCGGTAGCTCAGTAGCTCGGATTGTAGATCTGAAGTACGTGGCATGATCTGAGCCGCTTGATGAAGATCTGACACGAATCGTGAGGCAGTAGTTTTCGCCAATAGCTCGGTAGCTCGGATTGTAGATCCAAAGTACGTGACATGATCTGAGCCGCTTGATGAGGATCTGGAACGAATTGTGAGGCGGTCTGACTGGTCAACGCGTCGCATTATGCTTCCGCCCTTACAGATTCTATCGTTTAGCCTTCTGGTGGGCTTCCATAGGGGCCCAAAATGCTCGGAAGCCCACGCAACTCTCCTTTTTTACTATAAGACTTCTCCCCCCCCTCACCACTTTCCCATTCTTCACTTTTCACTCTGAGAATCTGTTTTTGCGCTTGGGTCGCTCTGCTAGCGGTAGCGGCCAAGCGCTCAATTTTCTGGCGAATTATTCCGACCGTAGCTGTCGCGTCAAGGTAAATATATACTTTATTTTATATATTTTTCAAGATGTCTAGAGTGTCGTCAGGGAGTGAGACCTCCACCTTGGACGAGAGAGTGATCGACCATTAGTAGTCTCATCGATGGTGGACAAGGAGAAGAAAGTGTCAGGGTCGGCGATCGTGGAGACGATGGTGGAGGGCGTGAAGAGAGCGGGTGAGTTAGGTAGGCTGCCGTCCATGCTATCAAGCCTCGGGAAGGTGAGGGATTACTCCGCCGACCTTCTAACCAAGGTGGTATACGGGAGGTCGGCCTCATACGAGGAGAATAAGCCGAGGGAGCACTCCAAGGTTGACGACATCCCCTCAGTTCTGACTGAGGGGGATCTGCAGCGTATAAGGAGGGGCTTCATGATACCGTCAGAGTATACCCTGCTCCTCCTTGGTCCGGGATTCCGAGCATGTTCGGCAACCTCGCCTGACACATGCGTCTTCCCGTATGATGCGCTTAATGCCGGTCTTCGACTGCCCCTTCGTGACCGAGGTGCTGCAGTGGTACGGGTTGAGTCCGGTCCAATTCATGCCGAACATGTGGCGGTATGTCATCGGCTTTATCCTCCAATGCCAGGCGGTAGGGGTCGAGCCTCGGCTCGTCTTGCTTCGCAGTCTATATCGGATCAACCGTATGAGCAAGATGGAGTACTGGTATTACTTATCACCGCGGAAGGGCGTCGAACTGATTGAGAATCCGGACTCCATCAAACATTGGAAAGAGAAGTATTTTCTGATCCGAGGTTCCCAACCATGAGGTTTCCCGACGAGGTGGAGGGAAGACGTTCCAGGTGGGCAAAGGCCGAACCTGTGCTGACTCCGGAGGAAGATGAGATCGTGTCGAAGCTCCTCAGTCGTCCGACCCTGAGTTGAAGGATATAACGGAGGGGGTTCTTTTCGGTGGGGGTTTCAGTCCGATCGACCCCAGTATGCTTCATATATTTTTCCTTCTTTTATTTCCAATATTGCTTTCTTCTCGTGCTAACTTCTTTGGCTTTTGTTTCCTCTTTTTTATTGGTTTACTCAGGGTGGCGATTCGTCCGTTCTCCGTCATAGGCTCGGCGTTGTGAAGTTAGGCCTTTCTCGTTCTCGGGAGTTGCTTTATAAAGCAGAGCGAGAGTTAGGCCATTTGAGGCTGACCTTAGCTTGCCGAGACATCGAGATGAGGCGCCTCGAAGAGAGGCTTCGCGAAGTGCCTCCCGAGGGCAAGGAGTCCTGTCCTTCGATGGAGGTCAACCAGGGTCTCCAACTCAAGTTTCTTCGTCACACTCTTTTCGAGGCGTGGTCTGAGAGAGACGGATTGAAAAACGTGGTGCTCGAGAAAAGTATGGAGGCGGCTTATCTCCGAAGGACTCTGATGTCTCGTGCGGGGCTGGTTCGAGCCGACTGCCTCGCCTAAAGATTAGAGTAGCAGATGGCTAGCTTAAAAAGCGGGTTGTCGAGCTGGAGGCGGAGAATGCTCGTTTGCGACGGTTGTTCAAAGGGAGCAATGTTAGGAGCATCTCCTGCCCTTGGGGTGAGTACCCTCAGGGGAGGTCGTTCCATGAGCTAGCACTTCGTTCGCTCCATATACTGCGAAATCCCGGAGATGCACAAAATGGCGTGGCCGGTTCGTCGAGCGGAGCATCTGTTGGGGTCACTGTTAGATTGGGTACTGGCGATGCGACTTGACTCCCTGGCCTAGGGATGTCCACGGAGACGGGGCGTCAGCAACACAACGCTCGTCGCCCTCGCGTGTCGCTTAATAGAAGCATCCCACTCCCTAGGAGGGGTTAGGGCAAAATTTTGTAATCTTGTAATTTCTTGTATGAGTTTTTGGTCTAGAGTTAGACTTGTATCTCAAATTTTGAAGAAATAATATGTTCCTTTTTTTGAACTTTTTGTGAGAATTTGTCTTTTGCTGATGTTCGCAAGAGTATCGACGGTTGTGGGAGCAATTCCGAACGGCGAGCAACTTTGTACTCGCTAGTTCGCAAGTAGCTAAAGTGGCATCGAACCAAGTGTCAGACTCCAAACTCGTTGTTAAGAGAGTTTCAATAGTTGTGGGAGCAATTCCGAATGGTGAGCTACTTTGTACTCGCTCGTTCGCAAGTAGCAAAAGCGGCGTCAAACCAAGTGTTGGACTCCGAACTTGTCGTTTAGAGAGTATCAACAGTTGTAGGAGCAATTCCGAATGGTGAGCTACTTTGTACTCGCTCGTTCGCAAGTAGCAAAAGTTGCATCGAACCAAGTGTTGGACTCCGAACTTGTCATTTAGAGAGTATCAACAGTTGTAGGAGCAATTCCAAATGGTGAGCTACTTTGTACTCGCTCGTTCGCAAGTAGCAAAAGTTGCATCGAACCAAGTATTGGACTCCGAACTTGTTGTTTAATGAGTTTTTTTGTAAGCCCAAAAGTAGTGCGATCAAAATGCTTATAATAGAGAATTTTTCCAGGGGGTAGATCACTTTTATTGAAAATAACTAAGCCGCTCCTTCTAAGTTGCGAGCCATTATTACACTTAATAAAGAAAAAAAAGAAACTTTAACATGCTTTAAGAATAACCAAGGAGAATGCTCTGGGAGAAGTTGCTTGGAGCGGTGTTTAAATACCCTATTGGTACTTCAATAAGTGCTCTGCGTTCCATGTCCTCGACACCCTCTTGCCCCCCGGATCTTCAAGTTGATAAGCACCCGGACGGACAACTTTGGAGATCCTATACGGTCCGTTCTAATTGGGTGTCAATTTGCCTTTCTTGCTGGGGAAAGAAATAGACAACTTCCTGAGCACCAGATCTCCTTCTTTGAGATTAGTAGGGCGGACTCTCCTGTTGTAGGATTGCTCGATCCTACGCCGATAGATTTCTTGCCGAATGGAGGATCTCTCACGGATATCATCGATGAGGTCCAAGTTGCTGCAAAGCTCGTTCGCGTTTTGCTCTTCGTTGTAAGCAATCAAGCGGGGGGACGGTAGACCCACCTCCAGAGGGATAACGGCTTCAGAGCCGTAAATGAGGTTGAAGGGCGATTCTCCCGTGGGGATCCTCTTCTTAGTGCGATAGCTCTAGAGCACATTGGAGAGCTGCTCTACCCATAACCCCTTAGTCGACCTGCTCAGTTTTTTTTCAGGCCAGAGAGAATTTACCGATTGACGTTCTCTGCTTGACCGTTGGACTGGAGGTGGGAGACCGAGGAGAATCGTTACTGAATGCCAAGGTTTGCGCAAAAAGTGCGGAAGGCTGTCCCTGTAAATTGAGTTCCATTGTCCGTTATCAAGATTCGGGGCACGCCGAATCTGCAGACGTTTTTCCAGAAGAAGCGTTGCACCTTATTCTCCGTGATCGTTGCTAGGGGCTCGACTTCAATCCACTTAGAGAAATAGTCGATCGTCACAACGAGAAACTTTAGCTGGTCAGGTGTTGGAGGGAACGGCCCGAGCAAGTCCATTCCCCACATTGCAAAAGGGATTGGACTGGATAGAGAGGAGAGCTGAGCTTGCGGTAGGCGGCGGATTGTTGAAAATTTTTGGTAAGGGCCGCATTGACGAACGTGTTGTTCGGCATCGCGAAGGAGAGTGGGCTAGAAATATCCATAGTTCAAGATTTTGCGAGCGAGGGACCTTGCTCCGAAGTGAGCGCCACATGTCCCTTCATGTACTTCCTTCAAAGCATATTGGGCTTCGTCAGGGGAGAGACACCTCAAGTAGGGTCTGCCGTCTACTTGAGTGTAGGAGCGTTTGTACAAGACTCCCTCGATGAGGGTGTACCACTCGGCTCGGGTTCGGATCTTTCAAGCCTCTTTAGGATCTAAGGGAATGATTCCATCTCTGAGGAACTCGAGCAGAGGCCTTATTCAATTCTCCCCGAGTTGCAAGGGCAGCGTCTCCATTGGCTCAGGGCCTTCTTCCTCGACGCTGGGCTTAAGTAGAACTTCTATTAAGATAGTTTGTTCGAGCCCTTGGAGGAAGGAGGAAGCTAGCTTTGAGAGGGCGTCCGCCTGCGCATTCTCTTCTCGGGGGATCCACTAGAGTTGTGCATCCTCAAAAGAGGCCATCAGGCCTTTGACCTTGGCCAAGTACTTGGCCATGCGACCGTCTCGCGCTTCGTATTCCCCTGATACCTGGTTCACCACCAGCTGCGAGTCGCTAAATATCTTGACATGCTTTGCCCCTGCCATGCGAGCCATGCACAGGCCTGCTATAAGGGCTTCATACTCGGCCTCGTTGTTGGATGTCCAGAAGTTGATGCGGCGTGAGTATTGGAGGATGAAATCATTTGGGCCCGCCAGGATGACTTCTGCTCCACTGCTCCACTCCCATTGGTGCACGAGGACCCATCCACATACACCGTTCAGAAGGGGGGTTCCTCTACTGCTATGCTGGCATCGGGAATTGTACTCTCCACTATAAACTCCGCTAGGGCTTGAGCCTTGATAGCGGTTCGAGGCTGATAGCTGATATCATGCTGGCTTAGCTCGATGGACCACTTCATAAAGCACCCGGAGGTCTCGGGCTTGTGGAGGACTTGTTTGAGCGGCTAGTCGGTAAGAACGACCACCGAGTGAGATTGGAAGTAGGGGCGGAGCTTTCGGGCTGCCATGACCAAGGCATAGGCCATCTTCTCTAGCTTCGGGTAACGGAGTTCAGCGTCCCTAAGGACTTTACTCACGTAGTAGATGGGCCTTTGCGTCTTGTGTTCTTCTCTTACTAAAACAGCGCTGAGGGTCTGCTCCGAAGCGGCAAGGTACAGGTAGAGGATTTTTCGGGTCTTGGCTTGCTCAAGAGTGGGGGGTTGACTAAGTAGACCTTGAACTGGTCAAAGGACTCTTGTTGCTATTGCCCCCATTCAAAGCCTTTAGCCCTCCTGAGGGCCTTGAAGAACTGGAGGCATTTCCCCCGGATTTGGAGAGGAAACGCCTTATCGCCGCAAGGCGCTCGGTGAGTCTCTGTACATCTTTAACACTGAAGGGGGGAGCCATGTTGAGTATGGCCTGGATCTTCTCGGGGTTGGCTTCTATGCCTCTTTGGCTAACCATGAACCCCAGGAACTTCCCAGATGAGACGCCGAACGCACACTTGTTTGGGTTCAGTCTCATATTGTGTCTCCTCAAAACGTTAAAAGCTTCTTGGAGATCGGAGACATGATTCGATCTGCTGACGCTCTTCACCAACATGTCGTCTACATAGACTTCCATGTTCCGCCCAATCTGTTCCTTGAAGATCTTGTTAACCAGACGTTGATAGGTGACACCGGCGTTCTTAAGCCCGAAGGGCATGACCTGGTAACAATATAGGCCCTGATCAGTGATGAAAGAGGTCTTTGGAATGTCGGGAGGGAACATTCTTATCTGATTGTACCCAGAGAATGCATCCATGAAGCTTAAGAGTTCATGGCCGGAGGTTGCATCAATCAGGGCGTCGATGCTCGGGAGCGGGAATGGATCTTTGAGGCAGGCTTTGTTTAGATCCGTGAAGTCAATGCAGATCCTCCAGTTCTCGTTGGCTTTCTTGACCATCACGACATTGGACAACCACTCTGGATAATTTACCTCCTGTATGAATCGAGCCCTAAGGAGTTTCTCAACCTCCTCCTTGATAGCTTGCTGGCGCTTGGGGGCGAATTTGCGTCGCTTTTGCTGGACTGGTTTGGCCCCCGAAGCGACACTAAGGTGATGCATGTGGAGCTCCTCGAAGATTCCCGGCATGTCAGCAGCGGTCCAGGCGAAGAGGTCTCGATTTTCCCTTATGCACTGGATAATGTCGGAGCGAATGGGAGGGGGAGGACTTTGCTAATCTAAAATTTCCGGGTCGGATCTCCTTTTGAGAAGGCCACCTCGTCCAACTCATCGACCGACTCTGATATAGGTGGGCTACTCCCTTAGGGGAGTTCAAGAGCTTCGAGGGAGAGGACTGGTCCTCCCACCGAGGTCATGTAGCATTTGCGGGCCGCCTACTGGCTCCCCCTGACTTCTCTCACGCCCGCCGTGGTGGGGAATTTCATCGGCGGGCGTGGGGAATTTCATCTTCATGTGGTAGGCCGAGGGTATGGTCTGGAGAGCAGCTAGGCCTGGTCGGCCCAGGATAACGTTGTTGGCGGCTTTCACATCTACCACCATGAAGTCCATCAGCTCGGTTTGGGTGGTGGGAGTTTTGCCAACGGTTACGTCGAGAGTTATGACATCCTCGATCGTCACTGGCACTCTTGTGAACCCGTGCAGAGTGTAGCCGGCGGGCTTGAACCGATCCCTGGATAGCTTGAGCCCTTGGAAAGCCTCTAGAAACAGAATGTTGATCGAACTGCCGTTGTTAACTAGGACCCGTCGCAAGTCAAAGTTGGCCATGTGGAGGTTTATTACCAACACGTCGCAATGGGTTCGGACGCCCTCTAGATCTATATCTGAAAAAGTGACCGGGACCCCCAAGCCCTTGGGGGGAGGACGGTTCTGCACAGAATTTACTTCCCGGACGAAGGTTTTTCGGGAGGAGTTGGAATCTCTCCCCATTGGGCCTCCGTGGATGAGATGCAGGACGACCACTGGTTCGGAGTCCAGGGTCGAGGAGGATCTGTCCTGTCTTTCCTCACGAACCTGGAGAGCTGCCCCCTCTGAATGAGGGCTTCTATTTCGTCTTTCAGGGCTCGACAGTCATCCGGCCGTGGTCCCTGTGGAAGCGGCATCACTTGTCCCGGTTCCTCTTCTTTCCCGGGGTGTTCATCTTCGGAGGTGGCAGGAGAAGACCCTCTTTCCCAACCGCCATCAGGATGACTGAGACACTCGTGTTGAGCGGAGTGAACTTGTCGAAGCGGGGAGGAGGACGACACTGGCCTCCGTTGTCTTTCTGGAGCTTCTTAGCTCCTTTAATGCTCTTCCGTTTGTTTCCGGAGGACGATCCTTCAAAAGCAGGGCGGGAAAGAGCTTCTTCCGCTTGGATGTATTTTTCACTCCTGAGCAGGAGTTCTGAGAAATCCCGAGGGGCTTCTTGGCAAGGGACGCTCGGAGGTTGTCGTTAGCGACATTGGATTGGAAGGCGGCGGAGGCCACGGACTGGTCCAGGGAGGCGATGGATCTGGCCTCCGCAGTGAAACATTTGACATTGTCTCCCAGCCGCTCGCCCTTCCTTTGGTGAAGCAATAGCAGGGAGGTGCTCGTTTTTTCGGCTCAGCGACTGCTCACGAAGTGAGTCAGGAAGAGGCCTTCGAGCTGATCGAAGGAGAAGATGGAGGCCGGGGCTAGGCGGGGTACCATTCCCTTGCAGACCCCTTCAGCATGGTCGGAAAAGTTTTGCAGAGGAGCACGTTTGATGCCTGATGTATCATCATGAGAGTTTTAAAACTTTCGATGTGGTCAGCGGGGTCGGACTCCCCGTTGTAAGATTCAAAATGAGGAGGCTTGAAGTTATCCGGGACCAGTGCCTCCATTATAGTCTGAGAGAATGGGGGTCTGCTGGGACGGAAATTCCTCGCCCGTTGCTTTTCCTCTCTGTCCAGTCGGCCAAGGTGCCTCTCCATCTCGTGGAGACGGCAGCAGACCGAGTCTTCCCTCCGGTCATACCTTGCCGAGGCTCGGGATTCGTCCTCGCGCGGAAGGGAACTGGGAGTGCGACGATGGTAGCTCGGGGCAGGTTGAGGACTGGGCGTACGGTGCCTATGGTCTTGGGCAGGTTGAGGACTGGGTGGCCGCTGACCGTGGTCGAGGGCAACATTGAGGGCCCTCAGGATTGCCTCTTGGAATTGCTGGAACTCTGTCTTCGTGACATGGGCCTCCTGCTCTCGGTGGTCCCGAGGGGCGGGTTGGCCAACTGGAGAGCGGCTTCTCCTTTGACGACGTTGGGGCGACTCCCTCCGCCTCCTGGAAGAGTTGGACCTTCTGCGATCTGGCCTGTGGGGGGACCTGGCTCTAGGGGACTGGATCGTTGGACCCCTTTGATGTTCTCTGCGGGGTATCCCGTCATGGGTCCGCCTCTCGTCTAAGTGGGTCCGGAGGTCTTCCACATACTGCCTGTTAATGATGATGTTCCGGAGATCCTTCGGCGTAGGGGGACTGTGTGAGGCCATGGAGTCCGACGAGGGGTTGTGTATTGAAACATGGTCGCAATGAGGATGGTGTCCTTGTCGGCTTCGGCAGGAGGGTCCCGCGGCAGCCTCTTGTGGCTCTTGAGGAGCCAGCTGAGGCTGAAGTTGTTGAGGAAGAGGCCGTTCAGGCTGTGGTTGCTGGATGGGTTGAGGGAGAGGCTGTCCAGGCTACTGGACTTGTTGAGTGGGTTGAAGGGAAACCTCATGGACCGGAGGAGCGGGAGAGGCCCTGCGGGTTAGAGACCGTCGTCTTCCCCTTCTTGGGAGGCAGAGGACTGGATCGTTGCTTCTGTTTCCCACAGACGGCGCCAATCTGTTGCTGTTGATTTCGGGTGTGGGAGCAAACAGATGAATTTGTGAGTTCTTTGAGGAAAATAGTAAAGCGAACCTGTTGTCTCCACCTATGTGTTGACTTGTTCCTTGCAGCTGCCACGAACCTGCACAAAGTTCGATACACCGGAATGGATCCCGGCGACGAACCCTCCGACGCTCTTGTCAGTAATCTCCAAGATTCAGAAAGAGCCTTAGGTAGGAAAAGATTGATTACCTTCTTACGGTGAGGGAGAGGGGTATTTATAGTCGCCCGTAGAGATCCGTTTCGAGATAAGGACAAATCTCTACGTCCCGGTGTGGATAGATAAGAAGTGGTTAAAACCGCCACTTATGGATAATTACGAATCTGAATTCCTCTTTATCCTTCTGAACTGGTTTGTAACGGGTTGGTACCCATATTCAATAGGACAGATCCGTCTATAGGTTATTGGGCTTTGAAGAAGAGACCCAGTTCCTATTTCGGATCTGTTTGTAGGTGAAATTACCATTTTACCCCTGAGAGCTTTAAGATTCGTGCCCGATTTGAACGGTCCCGATTTAGTCCTATTTTTAGCCATATCACGTATAAAATATGTAATTTCGTATTGGCAAGCTAATCAAAACGAAATATTGGCCGTATTGGCCGAAATTTAAAACATTGGTCTTGTTGCACGAGGTTTTCAACAAGAATATGAGATTGATTATCAGGAGGCTTTTGCGCTCGTTGCACACATGACCACATTTAGGACTTTTATTGCTGTTGTTGCAGTCCGTAATTTGCCTCTACGACGGTTGGATGTGAAGAATGCTTTCTTTCATGGTGAACTTCGTGAAGAAATTTATATGCTTCATCCCCTTAGTTTATGTCATCCCCCAAATACTGTATGTCGTCTTTGACGTGCACTTTATGCTCTTTCCCCGAGCTTGGTTTGAGCGTTTTAGTTCTGCTGGCTTTTGTCAGAGTACCCATGATCCGGCTATGTTCATTAACTTCTCTGAAAAAGGTCGCATAATTTTGTTGCTATATGCTGATGATATGATTCCTACTGGTGACGACTAGGGCTGCAAACAATCTGAGCTACTCGCGAGCTACTCGGCGCGAGCTCGGTCAAAGCTTGACTCGAGACGAGCTCGAGCTCGAGCTCGAAATTGAGCTCGATAGCTTAACGAGCCGAGCTTGGGCTTTTTGTGATTATTAGTCTAAGCTCGCGTGCTACTCGGCTCGAACTCGGTCAAAGCTCGGCTCGAAACGAGCTCGAGCCGAGCTCGAAACTGAGCTCGATTGCTTAACGAGCCGAGCTCGAGCCTCAAGATACTCGGCTCGACTCGGCTTGTTTGCAGCCCTAGTGACGACCCTGCACATATTCGGAATGTGAAAACCTATCTGCAGAATCAGTTTGCTATGATTGATCTTGGCCCATTATGGTATTTTCTTGGGATTGAAGTTACCTCTAGTGATCATGGTTATCTTCTTTCTCAACGAAAATATACTGTAGGTATTCTGGTCCGTGTAAATATCTCTAATACTTGTATTGAAACAACTCCTATGGAACTCAACTTGAAAGCTTCAGGCAATAGAAGCCTGATCCTACTCGATACCGTCATCTTGTAGTCTTGTCTATCTCACCATTACCCGACTAGATATTAATCATGCGGTCCATGTTCTGAGGCAGTTTGTGTCTACTCCTACGTCTGTGCACTATGACCATCTGATTTGGGTGTTTTGCTGTCTTCGTGGAACGATCACTCAATCCATATTCTTCTCAAAGTCCTCTCCACTAGCACTGAAGGCCTTTACTGATGCCACTTGGGCTATTAATCTTGATGATAGGCGATCCATCAAGGGCTATTGTGTCTTTTCTGAAACTTTTCCCATTTCTTGAAAATTCAAGAAGCAGGCTGAACTTCGTGCTCTTGCCGCAACCACAACAAAAGTAGAATGATTACAACGGTTACTAGAGGCTTTTGATATTGTTTCAAAGCCCATTCCCGTATTTTGTGACAGTACTAGTACCATCAAAATTGCCTCTGATCCGGTCAATCATGAGCTCACCAAACATATTGGTGTTGATGCTTTCTTCATTCGGGAACGCGCTCGTAAGGTCATATCCTTTCATTATGTGCTTTCCGAAGCTCAAAGTGAGGATTTCTTCACGAAATCTTAGACGAAGGCCCAACATCAGGCGTTGCTTTCCAAACTCACTCTTGTTGATCCACCATGAGTTTGAGAGGGGTTGTTAATATATATATATGTATATACTCTAGTACGTGTATGACACGTGTCTATCATCTTGTATAGACTCATATATATAGTTAGACTCATATATGTAGGTGGCTTCATGTCCTAGTAGATAAGATTTACACTTTTCTCTATTCTCTCTCTATCAGACGAATGGGGAAACCGAAACATTCAAATGTTGTTGAGCACTTGACATAGAGAGGGGGAATGACCTGCATGGAACTACTCAGAAAGTCATGCACTAAGAGGAAAAGGTGCACTACTGTACTTGAAGAAGTACAGGAAGACGAAGAAAGTAACAACAAAGTTGGGAGATAAGTTCAGGAAGAGAGAGAAGAATAGCGGAATAGGAAGCTTTGCATGTGCATATGCAAATGTGGGAGTTGGTGATAACTGATAAGAGAAGTGAAAATGAGTAAGGAGAAGATTGGCTAATTTGGGCGTCTTTTTGAAGATTTCCTACATTATTGGCCTTAGGTAAGGCTGGAGCTTCGTAGAGAGCAGAAGAGAATAAATTGAAAGTTTTGTAACCCAATGGTTCTTTAGATTAGGCATTTGCTAATTTGTAAAATTACTGCATGTAGAAGTTTTTGTTTATGCTTAGTTAATTGATTCATTTTTACTACAATGAAAATAAGCTCTTAATGTTTTAATAAATAAAACTATTATAGCATAGGTGAGCAACTATGCAACATGATGGATGTAGGTAGACGGCACAATCACGTGATATTGCGTTGCTGCGAGCAATTTTTTTTTCTCTCTTATCTTCTTAGTTGTTTGTTTCAATATTTTGCAATGAGTGTCTTTACTTTGATCCTTGTGCTCAAATTTACTCCTTTATATTTCTATTATCAAGGTACTTGCATTATTAGTACGCGTGAACACACTTTTAACTAACTAGCCTTAGAAGCGTACTACTATTATCTTATCAACTAGGTTCATAATTACAAAACAAATTGGTAGACTTGTTAACGATGTACGCAAAATCAAACATTCAGACAAGAGGAAGCAAGTTGTTTTATGAATTTGATTTGATTTTTACCCCTTTAAATTATTCGTATACTTTTAACAATCGCTCAGTTAAGTTAAGATGTCCTTGACCATCGAACATATTCATAAAACAATGTGTTAGTGGTTATTGTGTCTGACCACTCGCAGCTGTACTGAAGTGCAAGGAGTTTTACGGGATTTAGTTTGTGCAGTCAAGAGGCAATACATTTTTAAGTTGCATGCATGAACATAAATTCATCCTGCAATATTAAGTTATGCTTTTTCAAATAGCCTAAACCCCTATGTGCATTGGGTAATACACATAGTGGAAAATCTTCAATTTTCTAGCTTTGTTTCTTTTCATCTTTATTTACTCCCCGTTTGGCCAACATGTTTGTGTTCAGGAGTGTTTTTTTTATAATTATAGGAAAGCATCTTTATGAACTGATGACTTATCTTTTCACTTCAATTTTGAGCATTTCCGACATAAATGCCCTTTTGACTAATAAACAAATTACCAATTGTGGATTTGAAATTATCCCTGATAATGTAGGATTGCTGGTAAAAGTCTACTAAACATATATTAATTACTTGGATTTGCTTAGATAGTTAAGCCTCTATGAGATCTCACTTTCTATTCCTTGAGTTGGCAATAATAATTTGTTAAAAAAGGGAAGGCATACTTACAGCAGCAAAATTTTCTCGTATAGAGTTATGGTACTCATATAGTGGAACTCTATATGGAAATCCACACCGTTCATCATATTTCTTATGTCATAAGAAGCATGAGTACAAAAAATCAACTCATTTAGAAGCTTTTTCCTCATGTATCACATGGTGCCAATTTGTTATATTATTGAAAAACAGTTCATTTTCCAACAATTTCAAGGATGGATCAAAGATCTCCAAAACACTATAGGCCTACATATTATGGTATAAAAGTCAAAGTGAACAGTGCGGATTGTTCATGAGGTGTCCCACAAAGTAATAACAATCACTTCATACAACAAGGGAATCAACTCCTTTAAGTACGAGGTTCCCTTTAAATATAGTATCGTGCATTTTACTGATTACTTTACCAAAAAATTGATAGTATAGGTGAATCTATACTAGGTCTGAAACCGGAAAAAGGGTTAAGAATTTGCAAAATGTGACCATGGTTTGACAAAGGACGCAAAAAGTTCAAGACATGAACAAGCTTTTTGGGCTTCTGGATATTTAACTTTGTACTGTAGAAGAAGAATACTCATGAATGATTCTACTTAGACCTCAAAGAAATGAAAACACACTCAAAGTCTCCTGCATCCACCATCTGGATCTCTTTCCCTTCTTTGCAGGGTAGTGGTATAGGTTAACAATTTTAAAACTTCAATGTAATTCCAACTTCACGTAACATTAACTATTGCAGTTAGTAATAGGTTGTTTGATTTGTCCAAATTGTCAGTGTAGTTAATGAATTTCTAAAGATTCTTTTAATGTAGTTGGTAGAACTGTAGGTGATGAAGAGAGGAGCTGAGATGGAATTAAATTATAGGTGTAGTGGGAAGTGATAGATTATTGGATGAATTTATAATTTATTTTCATTTTCTGCAGTTGGAACTGCAGCTAAATTGGTTGCAACCCCATCTCCAACAAATGAGTTGCTACTGCAGCTGTAACTTCTACAGTTACAACTGCAACAATTTTAAAACTTCAATGTAATTCCAACTTCACGTAACAATAACTATTGCAGTTAGTAATGGGTTGTTAGATTTGTCCAAATTGTAAGTGTAGTTAATGAATTTCTGAAGATTCTTTTAATGTAGTTGGTAGAACTGTAGGTGATGAAGAGAGAAGCTGAGATGGAACTAAATTATAGGTGTAGTGGGAAGTGAGAGATCATTGGCTGAATATATAAATTTTTTTTTTTCATTTCTGCAGTTGGAACTGCAGCCAAATTGGTTGCAACCCCCAACTCCAACAAATGAGTTGCTACTGCAGCTATAACTTCTACAGTTACAACTGCAACTACAACAAATTAAACAAAAACAATTTGTTTTGCTGCAGTTATAACTATATGTAACTTCAGCTTCATTAGAACAAGCACACCTCCTTGATCATAGCAGCTCGTGTGATTTTTCACATGTAACTATATTATTTTTGGAAGGAAAATCCCATCTTGAAATAGGTGATTGACGTGCTGCAGCGCATGAGTGAGCTGCAAAGGAAACTAATCTTATATTTCATCTTGTTTAAAAGCCTTGGAATTAGATGCATGTTTTATCTTCAAATTTCATGTTATATGCTGTTTAGTTTAGTTTGACTTTTGGTAGTACATGTACTGTTTTCTCTTTCCCTTTTATATATCTTTTTCCAACTGAAGTAACAGTTTTGATCAATACATGCTTATGATGTTTTTCTGTTCCCAAACCTTTAGGTAACTGCAACTCGGTGTGAATCATCTGAGAGAGCCAACATGTTAAAATCTGAGCTGTCATTGCTGTACCAGAAAAACGCAGAATTAAAGAAGCAAGTGAGGGAGTTGTCCTTGAAGCTTCAACTAGCTGAACAAGGTAGAGATCAAGCCCAAAAGCAGTTTTTAGTTTTGGGAGAGCAACACAAGGCTGGGCCTTTCGGCACCGTCAAATCTCTAAGAACAAATCCAACTGTCCTCCCGGATGAATCAGTAAACCCTAAACTATCCAAAATACTCGAAGAAGTTGCTGTTCGGAAAGAGCTCATAGTCGCACTGGCAAATTCCAATGTGAAGGAAATGCTTCAAGTTTGGTTCGAGAACATCAAAAGGGTAAAAATACCGAACTATCTTGTCGTAGCTTTAGATGATGAGATAGAGAGTTTTTGCAATGCGAATGAAATTCCTGTTTACAGAAGAAGCCTTGATGAAGGTTTTGACGATATTGCAAAAACCGGCAGTAACCATGCTGTTTCTGGCCTTAAATTCCGGGTCCTTAGAGAATTTCTACAGTTGGGATACGGTGTTCTACTCTCAGATGTCGACATAGTCTATCTACAAAACCCATTTGATCATCTCTACAGAGATTGTGATGTAGAATCTATGAGCGATGGTCACAATAACATGACAACTTATGGATATAACGACGTTTTTGATGAGCCATCCATGGGTTGGGCGAGATATGCTCATACTATGAGGATATGGGTGTACAATTCTGGGTTTTTCTATATAAGACCAACAATTCCATCAATTGAGCTTTTGGACAGGGTCGCGAATAGGCTGGCTAACGAAAATGCTTGGGACCAGGCAGTTTTTAATGAGGAACTATTCTATCCCTCGCACCCTGGATACGATGGGCTGCATGCTTCAAAGAGAACTATGGATATGTATATGTTTATGAACAGCAAAGTTCTTTTCAAGACTGTCAGAAAAGACGCAGAGTTGAAGAAGTTGATGCCAGTGATTGTTCATGTGAATTATCATCCAGATAAACTGTATAGGATGAAAGCAGTGATGGAGTTCTACGTGGATGGAAAATTTAACGCACTGGAGCCATTTCCAGATGGTTCAGATTGGTAGTGTTCTTTTATCGACAACTTCAGATATTTTGAGCTTTTACCCTGTAGCTGTTAGAGTTTTACTCACGCAGAAGAACAATGTAATGCCATCATACATGTCTGGTTTTACTTTTGGGTGTTTCATTACTGAGATTGCTTCTTGTAACCCAGAACCTACCTTCCATTCCTTACTGTTTGTTTCTGGGTGACTTCTAAAGTACAATCCATACTCGGTGGCAGGCCTACTAATTTTAATTTCATCAATGAGTTAAATGAAATCTTGCAATTTTACTGAAGATGATTTGTCCTTGGTTTTTGCATTGCAAGTTACTCCTTACTGACAATTACATTTGTTTGCACGCCGAGTTTGCATTACCGCCTAGCTCTTGATCTTTGTTACTAGTTCTTCTGTGTTGTGTTCCTATTTCTCGATGTTGTTTCCAAAACATGACTTGAGCTAAGAAAAAAGCGTGATCTAAAAGCTCAATTGATGCAGTGAAACTTATATGTTGTTTGTGACATCCAAACCTAATCCTAACAGCAGCTTTATTTCATAATTTGTTTATGCATATTATTGCTATTACTATTATTATATTTTGAATATAATCTCCTTGGAATCTATGTGCATGTGAAATATGAATAATGGTGGACCTGATGAGGTATGTCTCATCCAATCTAATCCAATCTGTGATTTATGGATTGTTCCCCGACACAATGGTCCATCTCAACCACCCTCAAAATTTTTCATTCAAGATCCCTTACATATAGTTTTCCTACTCATTTCTTCATTCATCTTCACTTACTATCTTTACTTCTCGAGGTCATACAAGAGTTTGCGGGGGGACCAATGCTTGCTTAACTTCGGAGTTCTGATGGAATTCAGTGATTTAGAGTTGTATATCATCCTACCACCATAAAATTTACTCTTAAGAGTGGAGAATAAATGCCCAGGTTGCTTAACTTCGAAAGTTCTGATGGAATCTGGTGCTTTAAAGTTGTAGTACGAAATTTAATCTTTAAAGAGGTGGATTAGGAGTGAAGGAGCCCACAAAGCACACAAAGGAAAGAATAGGCAGAGAATGTGAACTCAATTATGGCCAGCTAGACATGTTGGTTGGTTTCATGTCCTCTTTATAAACTACATCAAAAAGAAGGAAAGGGAAAGGAAAGGAAAGGAATCAAAGGAAGGGTGAATTATAGGGAAAGAAGAGAAGGTAGCATTCCAATATATATACACAATATCTCTCTCTTCTCTTCTTCATATATCTGAAACTTGATAGAGCAAGAATATCATGAAGTTCCTGTTTCAGTGCCCTTGCTGCTCTTGCTTCTGCTTCATGAAGGCTAAGAAGGAACAGCCTAAGGAGAATGAGCCCAAAGCAGATTGAAAAGCCCGAGTTCAAACTCACGTCTGGCTTGCAAAATGTGAAATGTATGTATTGATATCTTAATTTGCTTAAAAGTTGATGTCATGTGGAAGTGTCTTCTTCGATGAATTGTGATTCCGATCTTTGTATGGAATAGTGATCGAGATAGAGAGATCATGAATTAAAGTGAAGGATATATATTCTACTTCTTCTTTAGAATCTGATATATAAATGTTCATGTCATTTAGGATTATGGGCCAAACTCGTGTTTTAGAATATGTCAAGTCTTTCTCTTATTCAGAAATTTAATGTTTGTAAGATATTTATTAGTATCTGATATATAAGTCTGCATTGACATTATCTATATGCTCTTGTCTGAGATTCTGTTGCTCAATTTCTGCACTCAAGTCTGCTCCTTAATACTATGAATCTACGATGGAGTATTTGGTAGTTGTGTTGTGTCAGTCAGACAAATGTATCTGACACGACACTTGCTAATCTAATGGAGTTTTCAAAATCACTCCCTTGTCGATGTGTTGTGTATGTTGTATCACATCGTATCCGTGTCAGTGGTTGGTTGTTAGTATGCAAATTTCCTCCCTTGGTAAGAGTTTATGAATAAATAGAGTGCCATAATCTGACAGATGAAGGGTAGTAAAATTTTTAACTGCACTCAATAAGTGAGAGATGTGGTAGGTTCAGGGTCTCATCAGCAACAGCTATGAAAATGAAAGCAAAAAAGAGCACTGAAACAGAGAGAGAGAGAGAGAGAGAGAGAGAGAGAGAGATTGCTGACCAGAAAAAGATGACTACTGATATGGGAAAATAATCTGGCTCAATATGAACCGTCTGATCTCCTCAAGATCCGCAGACTTTTACAAAAGCAGGTCTATAGGTCCACAGTTCCTATGAAGCTTCTACTGCTTCATGTCTACATAAGAGGGTCCCCAGGCCCATTAGGGTTAGGGTTTCCCCTCTCCCTCTGTGCCTATAAATACCAGACCCCCTCCCTCATTTTGCAGGTAATCAACTTTTCTACACCTGAATCCTAGCTTTCCCTTCTTTCCAGTGACTGACTAGATCGTCGGAGGGCCTGTCACCGGGAGCTCTCCCAGTGTTTCTGGGCATTTTGCAGGTGCTCAGGAAGGCCAGCCACCAGCTTCACCCCCTCTTCTGCTCCTAACAAAAAACCACACCTCAGATCCAGATTTGCGGTTGAGATCTGTCTCAGAACCTGTCGCTTCCACTATAAATTACAAGAATTCACACATGTTGCTCCCATCTCAAAATTAGCAGCAACAGGTTGGTGCGTCTGTGAAAAAAGTCAGACTGATTCAATCTCGGGCTCGGATTTGACTCAGAGGTTACCCCCTTCCATGGCACCCAAAGCAAAGAGAGCGCCCACGGCGGGACGTCAGGCCAACCCTCATCCCTTTCGAAGTCATGTGAACACGCAAGGATCAGCAAGACAGCCAGCCGATGGTCCGTCAAGACTGGGTCTGAACACTTCACGCTCGGTCGCTGTCGACCTTCGGTACATCATTAACGGTCTACAGCAGATGGAGGACCTCCGACACCAGCTCAGTCGATCAAGAGGTGAGGCCACCCCCTCCAACCAGACTCCGACCCACAACGTTCACCCATCCTAGGGTCGGGAACGAAGACGCAGTCGCTCCCCAAGAGATCGTCCACCCCCGGACGGTCAAGGCGAACAGGTCCCGGTAATGAGGGTTGAGTTCCGGGATTTTCGAAACGAGGTCCTCCAGGCCCTCCGGGGTGACCCTGGGATCGAGCGCCAACATGACGGCCCTCACCGAGAAAAATTCCAAGGCGGCGAGTCTCACGATTCGATTTAGCCGGCGGGGAGGAATGAGGTCGTCCTTCAGCGCCTACAAGAGATGGAGCATTGCCTCGCTCGGATTGGCGAGGGCGGCTCACAAGCCCAGCCAACCTCCATTTCCGCTAATATCCTCGAGGCTGAGATCCCGAGAAATTTCAGGCCGCCCCAATTCGAGACGTACAATGGAGACATTGATCCTGTTGATCACATGGAAGGGTTCAAAACCCTCACGATGATTCAAAATGCCTCCGATCCTCTCCTTTGTTGTGCCTTCCCAGCCACGCTGCCATGACCCAGCACCAGAATGGTTCTCCAAGATCACCTCCGGCTCAATTTTCTCATTCAACCAGCTCGAGGCGAGATTCCATACTCACTTCGTATCCAGTCGCAAGCTTGAGGAAATAAGCGCCTCCCTCCTGGACCTCAAGCAAAAGGAGGGAGAGTCCCTTCGGGACTTCGTGCGAAGATTCCCCGCTGCGGCTAGATCGGTCTCTTCTCTTGATGCGGGCATCGCGTCCTCTGTCTTCTGACACACTGTTTGTCACAGTCAGCTTAAGGCCTTATTTGCGAAGAGCCTTCCCTCAATTTTCCCGACCTCCTCAACCGAGTCGAAAAATCCATCCGAGCCGAAGAGGCTCTACATCCCGAGGGCCAGAAAGATAACCCAACTAAGGGGAAAAGAAAGGTCGATGACTCTAATCCTTCGAGGAAGGTCCAGAAAGATACTTCCGGGCAGAAACAACCGCCCTATGTCCCCCGCTTCAAAAGATTGACTCCGCTAACACACAGTGTGTCAGCTATCCTCCTGGAGATTGAGGACAAAGGGATGGTCCGCCATCCTCCCCGACCGATCAACAACAAGAAGAGGAACCAGAGATTTTACTGTCAGTTCCATTAGGACCACAGTCACGAGACTGAAATTTGCCGAGCCCTCAAAGACGGGATTGAGGCCCTCATCCAGAGGGGGTACCTGAGGGAGTTCACTCGAACTAACCTGAGGGACCAGAGGGCTTCGCCCCCTCCCCGAATGACCAATAGGCATCCCGAGGCGGAACTCGAGCCCGAAGAACTCAGGGTGCCGGCCATCCTTCATTGTGTCCATGGTAGACCCATGGGAGAAGAATCTAACACTTCTCGCAAGGCCTTCATACGAGAGGTTAATGTGATCCACAACAACCCGTCCTCCAGGGATCAAAAAGTGGCTGTCTCATTCTCCAGGGAAGATCTGGAAGGCGTCCGACTTCCTCACTGCGATGCCCTAGTGGTCAGCCTCGGCATGTCAACCATGAGGTTCGCCGCATCCTAGTAGACAATGAAAGTTCTGTCAATATCCTGTTTCTAGACTCGTTCGAAAAGCTCAAACTCTTTCGTGAGAGGCTGAAGCTGGCTGGGTACACGCTACACGGATTCTTCGGTGTTCCGGTCCAAATTGAGGGAATAGTCACTCTTGATGTAACGGCCGGAGCGGCCCTAACAATTCGAATAGAGGCGATGGACTTTATGGTGGTCGACGTCATGGCCGCATATAATGCCATCCTAGGTAGACCCGACCTCTGCTCCCTCTAGGCGGTGCCCTCTGCATATCACCTAAAGCTGAAATTTCGTACCGACCACGGGGTCGGCATTGTCCGAGACAATCAGGAATCCACCCGTGCATGCTATATAGCCACGGTAGGGAGCGAGGTCTTCCCCCTTGACACGGTTGAACTTCCATATGACAGGAGCCAATTGCACTAATAGCCCATCGACACATTAGAGGAGGTCCCTTTCTCCCAGGAAGATGAATCTAAGCGGTTATGAGTGAGCAAGTTTCTCACCCCAGACCTCAAACTGGTCATTATTGGATGTATCCGTCGGAACACCGACCTCTTCGCATGGACACCCTTGGATATGACAGAGATTTTGGAGGACCTCATCATGCATAAATTAAGCGTCTACCTAGACTCGAAACCAGTCCAGCAGAAGCGGCGTAAGTTCGCTCCTGACAGACAACAGGCGGTGAAGGAAAAAGTGGACAAGCTCCTTTCGGCGTGATTCATACAGGAAGTCAACTACCCTCAATGGTTGGCGAATGTTGTGATGGTGAATGTTACCGCTAAATCTGGTGTGGGGACAAACAGACAGAATTTGTGGATTCTTTGGGATATCGAATAGCCAAACCTGAAATCTTTCAACCAGAGTTTGACCGTTGACTCCTGCCGTTCAACTGCTAGAAGTGCGAAACATCGGGGTTGATCTCGGCAATGCACCTTCCGATGCTCAAGTCAGCAATCAGAAAAGATTATGAATGAGCTTTGGTTGGCAAAAGATTGATTACCTGTTAATGGTGGGGGTTGGGGGGTATTTATAGACGCCATAGGGACCAGTTTCGGGATGAAATTCCTAATTTCCAGTGAAAGGATAGAGCGAATCAGGGCCATTGAAGTATAATCAGAAACCCTAATTCTATCCAGCTGGACCAGGTTTCTTGCGGGTTGGGACCCGCACCCAGTCGAAATGGATCTGTTGGTGGGTTATTAGGCTTTTGGAGAGAAGACCCAGAACCCATTTCAGACCTGTTTGTAGGTGAAATTACCATTTTATCCCCAAGTTTTAAGATTCGTGCCCGATTTGGATGGTTCCGATTTAACCCTATTTTTAGTCATATCACGATTCCCCCACTTTCGAAGACTGAGTTTGATCAGCCTTTGAGGAGTAGTTTTACTGTTTTAATGGCTTGCGGAGTTGTATCGGAGTCCAAATGAGGGGTGTCGGATCTTCGTACGAGGTATTATGATGATTTTCACAGCTAGGTGCACGCTCAAGGTTGTTCTTGAGCTTTCCTGGACTTCTGATGATTTTTCTTAATTTTTATCTATTTTTCGGACCATTTATTTAATTTTGCGAAGTGGTGATTCATTGTTCGGGGATCTTAATTAACTATTCTAAGCAATAATTATTTTTCCAGGGGCTCAAAAATATTTTCCCGAATTTATAATTATTTTTAAGAATTTTAAATTAATTTTCTTGAATTTTTAATCATTTTTCGCAATTTTTTAAATAAATAATAAATAAAAAATAATTTTTAATCCAATTTATGACACGGCGCGATCTGAGCCCTCCATCAGCGTTGGGCGCGAATTTCAAGAGGATCGGATGGCTGAAGTAGCTCGGCAGGCTTTTTCTCCGCATGCGGAGGTTGGTGCCTCGGCACCTCGGCACCCCGTCCTCGGTATCTCGGTGGCTCGGTATGTAATGATATGCCGAGCTACGTGGCAAGATCTGGAGCGTTCATCACGGTGCGAATCACGAGGAGGGCGGCTCAGATCACGATAAAACGTTATCTTGTCGTTTTGTGGGCGTGGCGTGATCTGAGCCGTCCATCATGTTCTGGCACGTTTTTTGAAACTATCTAACGGCTGGGATAGCTTGGCATCATTTTTCTCCATATGTGGAGGTCGGTACCTCGGCAGTAGCTGTTCGGCTGCTCGGCAGGTCGGTCTTCTCCTTTGGTGGCTCGGTGGCTCAGCTAAGCTGTTCGGTAGCTCGGCTGAGCACTCCGGTGGCTCGGTAACTCGTCCTCTTCTTCTTAGTAGCTCGGTGGCTCAGCTAAGCTGTTCGGTAGCTCGGGCGAGCACCTCGGTGGCTCGCAGATTGGGTCGAGTCGTTGGGCCACGTGGCTTGATCTGGAACGTTCATCATGGCGCAAATCACGAGGATGGGGTTCAGATCACGAGAAAATATTATCTTATCGTTTTGTGGGTGTGTGTGATCTGAACCGTTCATCAGATTTGGACACGAATTTTGAGACAATCTGACGGTGAAAGTGGCTCGGCGACATTTTTCTCCATATGTGGAGGTCGGTGCCCCGGTAGCTCGGCAGAGTGCCTCGGTGGCTCGGCCTGGTACGAGCCATTGACCTATGTGAATGGATCGGGAGCGTCCATCATAGTGCGGATCTCGAGATTGGAGGTTCAGATCACGAGAAAATGTTATCTGGTCGTTTTGTGGGCGTGGCATGATCTGAACCGTTCATCAGATTTGGGCACGAATTTTGAGACAATCTGACAGTGAAGTGGCTCGGCGGCATTTTTCTCCATATGTGGAGGTCGGTGCCCCGGTAGCTGGGCAGAGTGTCTTTGTAGCTCAGCTCAGTACGAGCTGTTGAGCCACGTGGCTGGATCCAGTGCGTTTATTATGGCATGGATCTCGAAGTTGGAGGTTCAGATCACGAGAAAACGTTATCTTGTCGTTTTGTGGGCATGACGTGATCTGAATCGTCCATCAGATTTGGGCATGAATTTTGAGACAATCTGACGGTGAAAGTGGCTCGGCGATATTTTTCTCCATATGTGGAGGTCGGTGCCCCGGTAGCTCGGCAGAGTGTCTTTGTGGCTCGGCTCAGTACGAGCCGTTGAGCCTGAACCATCGCAGCTTTCTCTATTCTGTCGTTTTATCTCCCTTAATGGGCCCCCAAACGTTACAAAAGCCCAACCGCTGCTTCTCTTTAGCTATAAGTTCTCACCCCCACCCCTTAGCTCATACTTTCACTTTTACTCTCAAGTTTTTACTTTTGCTCTCGAGTTGCTCTGCTAGCAGAGATTTGAGCTTAAGGGCGGTTGTGCTAGCTGTCGCGAAGGCCAGGCAATTTCCGGCGAACTTTTTCCAACCGTAGGCGTCAAATCAAAGGTCAGTTTATTTAACTTTAGTTGCTTATTAGAGATATCACGAGTGTCCTCAGGTAGTGAGGCATCATCTTCGGGAGGTCGGAATGCCGAGGAGGGGAGAGAAGTGGCGAGCCGAAGGAAGGAGAAGGGGAAGGAAGTGGTTCGGTCCTCGGTTGTCGAGGAGGTGGTGGAGACCGTGAGAGGAGCGGGCGAGTCAGGTCGGATGCCGACCGTGCTGTCCGAACACGCCGGGATAAGGCAGTATAGCTGCGAGCTGCTGACTAAGGTTGTCATTGGTCACGCGGAGACCTACGAGGAGAACGATCCGAGGGAGGTCACCAAGGTGGACGACCTCCCTTCGGTGCTAACCGAGCGGGATCTACTTCGGATCAGGAAGGGTTTCGCCATCCCCAAGGAGTACACACTAGTTCTTCCCGGCCCCGGGGTGCGAGCGAACACCGTCTTCTCCCCGGACACATGAGTCTTTGCCTATGATGCCCTGAACGCCGAGCTGTGCTTCCCCCTTCATCCCTTCGTGACGGTAGTCCTTCGGTGGTACGGTCTGTCCCCCATATAGTTCATGTCGAACACTTGGCATTACGTGCTCGGCTTTCTACTTTAATGCCGAACTGCCAAAGTGGAGCCGGAGCTCGTCATCCTCCGAAGTTTATACCAAATCAACAGGATGAGCAAGCTCGAGCATCGCTACTACCTGTCGCCTCGAAAGGGAGTTAAGTTGATAGAGAATCCCGACTCGATAAAGTCGTGGAAGGGGAAGTTTTTCCTGATAAAGGGGCCCTCGGCATGGGACTTCCCGACCCGGTGGAAGGAGGATGTGCCGAAGTATGCAAAGGCCGAGCCGGTGTTGACCCCGACCGAGGCGGAGGTGGCGGCCAAGCTGATCGGTCTCCCGATGTTGAGTTGGAGGGAGATGACCGAGGAGGTGTTGCACGGGTCGGGCCTTAGTCCGATCGACCCAAGTACGCTCCTGACATCTCACTTTGTGATTTTCTTTTCTTTAATGCCTTGCATACTTTTTTCTAACTTATTTTCCTTTTCACTTGGACAGAGGCGCCGAACATGGACTTCAAGGGTATGATGGCCAAAAGAAGCAAAGTCGCCGACGGCAAAAAGAGGAAGAGGACGAGCATGGGTCCCTCGTCTGGCCGACCCACCAAGGCACCTTTGGCGGTCACCGCCACTTCTCCTCGGGAACCGTCTTCGGTGGTAGTTGTCCAGCCGATCCCATTTGCTCCTGTAGGTGAGGATTTTTTTGTCGAGGCGGCGCTGGCGCTTGAGGCCCCGCCACTGACTGAACAGGCCGAAGTTATCCTGACCGAGGCTCACAAGAAGCTGTTCGTCCCCAACTGGCGGGTAAAGAATCATGACGGCTTCTTGGGAGACTCGGGGATGAGCATGCAAGCTGTCCGACACCTACCAACCCCGAAGGACTGAGCCGCGCTGAAGGCGGGGACGACGGGCGATGACGCCCTTGAGGTTGCTCGGTCACTTATGTCGGTAAGTCTCTTGGCTGTTTCCGAATTTTTTCTCAAAAATTTTCTAAGTCTTTAGCTCGGCTTTTGTTGTGTTCTAACTACTTTTTTGTGCAGGCTACTTGCCCCTTCAGCCATCTTCTCGAGGAGTATTTCGAGCAAGAGAGAGAGCTAAAGGCCCTCAGCGACAAGGACCGAGCAGAGAGGGCGAGGGCTGTGAAGCAGCTCGAAGCTGAGCAGCATCGCTCGGATGCTCTGGCGGCCCAAGTCGCCGACCTCGAGGTGGCTTTGGCGCAAGCGAAGGAAAAGCTTGCTTCGGAGGTAGCAAAAGCAGCCGAGGAGAAGGCTGCAGCGGTGAAGGCTTTGGAGGCGGTGAAGCTGCAGCAGGCCGAGGCCATGGAGAAGGCGAGGATGAAGATAGAGGCAGAGGCCAAGAAGCACATGTCAACGAACATGGAGCTGTCTTACGCCAGAGTGCTCGATCACGTCGAGGCTCGAATCCCCGACTTCGAAAGGCTGGGGTACAGGCTGTGGCCTGGTGGCGAGGAAGAAGACGAAGGGGAAGAGGAAGAAGAGGAGGAGGACGAGCAGCCAGGCAACGAGGCTCCTGCCGACCTCGAGACTGTGGTAGCCGACCCCCGAGCCGGAGCGGAGGTGGAGGAAGGGGACGACGAGGTCGCGGCTGACCCCCAAGCCGGAGCGACGGGGGACGAAGGGCCATCCACCGAGGCACCTGTTGCCGAGTCACCGCTCAAGGTGGCTCCTTGATCCTCTTACTCTTGCGCAAAATTTTTTTTTTTCTCTTTTGTACTGCCTTGTAGCGGACTGGCCACCACTTTTTTGATATGAATGAAATTTTTGTTTGAAATCTCTCTGAAGTTTCTTCGAAATTTGGCTAAGTGTTGGAGTATTTTGACCTGAAGTTTTTTTGAAATTTGGCTAAGTGTTGGGCATCGCCACTTGTACTTCGTGTTGATATGCTCTCGTTTTTCAGGTAGTCGAGTCGAGTTCAGTAGCGGAAGTCGCTCGTCTTTGTGCTGACTTGAAAGCAGCGAAGCGGGCCCTCTCTCATAGCCGAGAGTGTTTCCTCAAGAGTGAGTTGGACCTAGAGGATCTTAAGGCAATGGCGAGAGGGTATTTCTCCGAGCTGAAACAACTATGGAAGCGATCTCGCGAGGTTCGTCTTGAAGGTGAGGTGGAATTGCTCCGAAAGGCGCTGTTCGACGCTGAGACAGAGAAAGGCGAACTACTAGTGGAAGAGCACCACCTGAGGATAGCAGAAGAAGAGCTTTCGGTGGAGGAGGAAGAATTAACGGTGATCGTGGGTGAGTTGATGGTCGAGCGCGACGAGCTGACGGGAGAGGTCGACAGGTTGAAGAGGGTTACAGTTGACAAGAGTATCGAAGTCGCCCTGGAAATTGGCCTCCCCTCGTCTAGGTTCATCTGCTTCAACGAGGAATCAAATTCAAGCGACCTCAGGGCAAACTTGGACCTGATTGATGAGGTCCGTGAAAAGCAAACTTGGACCTGATTGACAAGGCCGGTGAAAAGTCCGCCATCAAAAGAAACATGTATCAGTGACACTTCGAAAGTTTTATGACAAGAAAGTTCGTCCAATCGACATCAAAGAGGGCGACCTCGTGCTCAGGAAACTGGCTATCTCAGAACCTACAAAGAAGGGTAAACTATTCCCGAATTGGGAGGGCCCGTACAAGGTCTCCCGTGTGGTGCATACAAGCACGCACTAACTCGAAGACCTAGGGGGCAAGACAGTCAAGAGACCCTGGAACGCCGAGCATCTGATTAAATTCCACGAGGGTAATCCGTGATTGTAATAGGCGCTACGCCTCCCTTCTTTTGTAGACAAGCATTGAATAAAATCAATGAAATTTCTTTTCGAAACAAGCCGAAAGGTCCCGAAAAGATTTCTTAATCTCTTACGTCCTCGCTGCTCGGCCTGAAATTCTACCATAACGAGAGATTTCTTAATCTCTTACGTCCTCGCTGCTCGGCCTGGACTTCGTAACGTGAGATTTATCAATCTCTCACGTCCTTGCCGCTCGGCCTGGACTTCTACCATACGAGAGATTTCTCAATCCCGCACGTTCTCGCCACTCGGCCTAGACCCTAACGAGAGATTTCTCAATCTCTCACATCCCTGCCACTCGACCTGGACTTCTACACTAACGAGAGATTTCTCAATCTCTCAAGTCCTCGAGGTCGGCCCTTACCTCGAGCATGCTACCAACTTTTGCTTAAGACCTCCAGCTCTGTGTCGACTCACTACTTACAAAATTTTTAATTTGATTTGCGGCCCTCACCTCCAGTGAGGACCTTTAGCCTCCGCGCGCTAAGTTGATCCCCCTTCCACCCCCTGGCAGTCAGTGGTAGAGCAACCTTCATCGCCGCTACCCCTAACTGGTAGAGGGTGGTAGGAGAGCCACCGGCCTTGGGAACCCTCGAATAAAACTTTTATTTTTAGCCATCGCCTTCGGCAAGTGCCTCGAGCCCCACGCTCCGAGTTGGCCCCCTTCCACCCACTGATAGTCGGGGGTAGATCAGCCTTCATCGCCGCTACCCCTAACTATCAGAGGGTGATAGGAGAATCACTAGTTGTGAGAACTCTCAGTGAAGTAAGGAACGAGAAATGGCTAGGGGAGGGGTTATATAGCCCAAAGTGAGGCGCAGTTAAGGCATTGAAAGATGAAATGTCTATTGGGCACATTCATGACATTAGAAGATGAAACGTCTCCCATTACCAGTCATTTAGAATCGTCCGTTTCTCGGTATATATCTCGAGCAAGCACCTACCTTTCTCCCAAAGTGCATAGGGCTTGACGCTCGGCACTTACCTCGAGCAAAAACCTAGCCCTCTCACAAAGTCTACCACACTCGGATCTCGGCATGGACAACCTATATTTCTCACAAAGCTTGGTGCTCGACACACAGCGTCAACCTCGAGCAAGGGCCTCTCTTTCTCATAATTCATGGGGCTCGATGCTCGATATCGACCTTGAGCGGCCTAGCTTTCTCACAAAGCATGAGGCTCGACGCTCGACATCAACCTCGAGCAAGGGCCTAGCTCTTTGAAAAATTCCACCACGCTTGGAGCCAGGCATGGACTTCGAGCAAGGGCCTAGCTTTCTCACAAAGTATGGGGCTCGATGCAGGCCTAGCTTTCTCACAAAGCATGGAGCTCGACGCTCAGCGTCAAACTCGAGCAACGGCCTAGATTTCTCACAAAGCATGGGGCTCGATGCTCGGCATCAACCTCGAGCAATGGCATAGATTTCTCACAAAGCATGAGGCTCGATGCTCGGCATCAATCTCAAGCAACAACTTAGCTTTCTCACAAAGCATGGGGCTCGACGCTCGACATCAACCTCAAGCAAGGGCCCAGCTCTCTCACAAAGTCCACCACGCTCGGAGTTGGCATGGACCTCGAGCAAGGGCCTAGCTTTCTCACAAAGCATGGGGCTCAATGCTCAGCATCAACCTCGAGTAAGGGACTAGCTTTCTCATAAAGCATGTGGCTCAACGCTCGGTATCGACTTCGAGCAAAGTCCTAGCTTTCTCACAAAGCATGGGGCTCGACGCTCGGCGTCAACCACAAGCAAAGGCCTAGCTTTCTCACTGCGCATGGGGCTCAACGCTCAGCAACAACGTTGAGTAAGGGCCTAGCTTTCTCGATGCCTATCATCAACCTCGAGCAAGGGCCTAGCTTTCTCACGAAGCTCGGCGCTCGACGCTCGACATCAACCTTGAACCAGCTATTGGGGTACACACAACTCTCGATGCTCGGATGTCAGAGCTTGGTCATCACGAGGCTCGACGTCAAGCCCAAATCACTATCGTCGGGGATCTTCCATCCAACCCTCATGAACACTGTCTACCGGTCTTCTCACCATAACAGACTACTCCTCGACGGCTGACACATACAACCCTTCAGGAGTGGGGGCCTATGATATGTAAATAATCTAGCTCAATCTGAACCGTCTGATCCCCTCAAGATCCGCAGACTCCTACAGAATCAGGCCCACATCTCCTATGTGCCTTCTGCTGCATTAGGATCACATAAGAAGGTCACCTGACCCATTAAGGTGGGTTTCCCCTCTCCCTTTCTGTCTATAAATATCAGACCCCTTCCTCCTTCTGCAGGTAATCAACTTTTCCCCACCTTAACCCTAGCTTTCCCTTCTTTCCAATGACTGACTAGATCGTCGGAGGGCCTGTCGCTGGAAGCTCTCCCGGTGTTTATGGGCATTTTACAGGTGCTCAGGGAGGCCAGCCACCAGCTTCACCCCCTCTCCTGCTCCAAACAAAAAACCACACATCAGATCCAGATCTGCGACAGAGATCTGACTCAGAACCTATCTCTTCCACTACATATTACAAGAACTCACACCTGTTGCTCCCACCTCAAAATCAGTAGCATCAACTACATACTAAAAAGAAAAGGTGGTTGGTGTGGATGTGAATCTTTCAACAATAAGCTGTTTATCCGATCAACTCAACAACATAATCAATACAGAACAAATGCACAGGCAATAATAATAATCTCATGAACAATAATACTTGGAATGAAGCAATAAAAATATCCAAATACAATAACAATCCAATATCTGGAACAATAATAAAATCCGGGACATAAGCCCAATACAATAATAAATCCCAATACAATAGTAACAAGTCTCAATACAATAAGTTCATTAAAGCAATAAGTAAAAAGCATTAAGTCATTAGAATGTCTGTTCTCCAATCCCAGCAGGCAATTCTCCTTTATTACCTGTATACGCTTCATCTAAAAAGAGAAGAAAAATTGTCTTTAGAGCAAGTCATGGACAGCAAGTAGAGAAAGCAAGGAACAATAGAATAACGGTATAACAATGAATCTATGGATCAATAGAAATCAATAACACGAGACAATAACAATAATTGATACCATGATAATCGGTACAATGGCTGTAAACAATGATGCAATATTCGGTAACAGTAATCAATGATCAATAACGGTAATACTTAGCCAATATTCGGTATCAATAGAAACAATGATGAACAATATGCAATTTCGGTGATGTGTCAATCCTTATATCTATTAATCATTTTAAATCCTAACTAATGCATGTACTACTGTGTCCCATATGTTCCATACCATAGGTTCGATCCATACAATCAATTTCGTTTAGACTTAAGTTGTGTACTTCGTAGATCATGTACTTGGCAATAGTAAACACTATTTACCTTTCAGTGTATGATACAGTCATTGACAATGATACGGTACACGATAGATTGAGATTGTGGCCATAATCCACAATCACACGATAAAACAATAGCCGGAAAATTATTTAGGGAAGCACGAGCCCCTTCTCCAAGTACAGTCTCTACTTTTTCCACTACTTAAATCACTTTTTAAACCTCGGCTTATTAATTATTTATCAAAGCAACAATACAATATGCAATCAATGGACATTTCGATGAACGATAGTATCAATAGGGAAACAATAAGATTGTAACTTGAAGTAGGAAAATTAGAATGATGAAAATAAATCATTAGGATCATGCATTGCATCATACATACATTAATTCATGCAACAGTAAGATATAGGAATATTAATATATTAAAATTTGAAAAGTGAAATTCTGGACAGCAAGAGTAGTCTGTACAAAAATGTAGTTTCCCTCTGTTTTAGAAATCAAAAAGTGAATCCGTCAAAAGTTCTAGAAAATAGACTTCCACACGGTTCCAACGCATATTTAAAGTTCAAAATTCGACAAAAGTAGCTAGGTCAATCACATTGTTCTTTTCAGATTTCATGTTTAGGCAGAATTTTGACATCTTGTTATTTTATTTTTAGAATCAGCAAAAACTCAATAATAAATTCATAAGAAATATTTTCTGGAATCCTAAACATGTTAAGAAACAACCTGGAAATTTTCAGAGTAAAATTTTATCATTTGATCAGTCTTTTTACTGTTTAAACATGCAAGATACAAGAGTCTGAAAATCTGAAAGTAAAAACACAGCTGTAGTAAAATGGGCATAACTTTTGCTACAAAACTCGGAATTAAGAAATTCAAGATTTTCTGGAAACTAGAAAGATAAGGATACAATTCTTGTTCTGAAAGAAATTTATTTTAAGATCATTTACTGGTTCAAAAACAGCAGTCAACATACAGGCCAACAAGCAATATACAGGTTTTATGTAGTTTTCTTGAAATAAATTAATTTAAAGATGATGGGTATCAATACTTTAGTCAATAAATTGTGTAATCAACATGATGGGTACAATAACATGATGAATAAGAATAAAATCATACGCATACACTAAATCATCATTGATCAAACAACAAACAATCAATCAAACTTACAACCTAGTAGTTGTTTCTACAATAATTAATTGTGTCATGATTATACGATTAGCCCTATTATCAATTTTACATGAATGCATGAAAGATCTAATCTTTAGATTCAAAAGTGGCACGATCTCAAGAATATTGGGTTTAGCTCGGGTAAACCCTCAATAGACCCAACGAAGAGATGAACAAAGTATAATATGATAAATAAGGAGTTTACTTGTAAGAGTTTCAATAAAACTTGAATTTGATACAATTAACAATTCAAGAGGACGGTGACTTGCCTTATAAACGGTGAAAATGAATACCAAGAATAACGGGATAGGGATCTTGAAGCAACGAACCCACGAACGAACACAATCCGCCAATAGCACGTGTATAATACGTGCAGTAAGACCAAAGAAATAATAGCAACACAAAGAGACAACAGCAACAAAGAGGAAGATCATGGCAGGTAGCAGCGGTGGCCGGCCAAGGGGGCGGTGGTGCTGAGACCAGTGGGGGCGGCATCTTCAGTGAGGGAGAACGGCGTCGGGGTCGACGTCGACGGGTCAGAGGAGCACGAGTAGCGTCGGGGGTTTTTGGTCACTGTTGGAGATGAGAGCGGAAGAGGAGGAGGTACAGGGGGTATCGGGGTCTGGTGTGTTGGTGTTTGGGGTCGACGACAGGTAGGGCGGCGATGGGGTATGTTGCCGAATACGGGGGCGCGGGGGGGGGGGGGGTGGTCGGAGAACGAACGAAGAAGAAAAAGTGGGTGGGTCGTGGGATTTTGGCGGGAAACACAGGGAAAAAGAGAACGGCGTGGAGAGAGGAGAGAGAAGAGAGAATAAGCGGCTAGGGTTTCTAAATTGTGCAATTTTTAGGGTTTGCCATAGATTTGTATTTATAGGACACAATTAGGGTACTGGGTTGGTGATTTGGCATCCAATAATAGCGGATTTGGGTCAAGAACAATTGGATTTAGGTTTTAGGGTTCAATAAGAGAGAGATCTAAATCAATAGGGTTCAAATAAAAATGTCCACAATTAAATAAAAGAAAATTGGATCAACAAAAATAGCTCAATCACGAAGAACGAAGAATTTCATGAACAAGAATAAATTAAAATAACCAAGAAGCAGAAATAGAGTATTTTATTCAATTTCAAATAAAATATTACAAAAGGGGAAAAATGAAAAATAGCGGGAACGGTAGTTACAAAGACTGACGAATATAGTTTAAGCTTCTTCAGCCTTTTGCTCGACCATCTTCTCGATCAGGTCAGCTGCTTCTTGAATGGTAGAGATGGTCTGAGAGTTATCTTCCTCCACAGTGATGCTGAGTTCTTCCTCTAGGGCCATCATTATCTCCACCTGAATTAAACATATATGTACTCTGGTATTAGTCTGAAAAAGTATCTAAAATAATGAAATTTAGATATTTGCACCCTGTCGAAGTAAGGAACCATAGCCTTTATGTTTGGAACAAATTCTATTTTGAGAGATTTGAAAAAACACTATCTTAGACCGATATACATGCATTGCATCATCGAATTTGAGACTTTTCAAATTAAAGTGGGAGTTAGGATGGAGAGCTTACGTTATCTAGAGAATCCGCACCAAGTGCAGAAAACCTGGATTCAGGAGTTAGCGCAATCTCACCAGATAAGGCTAGTTGTTTTTTTTATTGTTAACGGTGGGTCCAAAGCCCCCCGCGCTTCATTAAAAAAGGTTTTAATAAAACATAAAACCAGTATAAGGAGTATGATGTTCATGGCGGCATGCGCCATGAGACTCATCCCCCATCCAAAAGAACATCTAGAACCCATCCCAGACAAGATTGTTCCCTATCCCAAAAAAAAATCGACAAAGTACATACAACATGTATTGTAACCTAAACCCCCCCCCCCCTCTAAAAAAAGAACCTCAGCACAAGGTTTCTCATCCTGGCAATCACTCGTTCTCCATTACATCATCCCTTTCATCGTTGTCTGCCTCGTTATTTGGAGTAACCACGTCTTCATACAAGTCCTTGATTTTCTTGTTTGTTTCTGACCCCTGCCAATCGAGACCAGAATTTGATATTAGCAATAATCTTGAATAATAGTTGGCGATGCATGATGTGTCTGTGTGTGATTCTAAAGATTCTATCATTCCTTTCAAGCCATAACTCCCAACAAATCCCTGCTACCCCAATTCCCCAAATGTCAATATACTTTTTCCGCACATTGACGTTCCTCCAATCCCCCCAAAGATCTGATACCGTTTCTGGCCCGGCACCCTCAATACCTAACCTATGGAACAAATCCCCCAAGATTGGGATAGCATGCTGGCATTTAATAAACAAATGGTCAATTTTTTCATTATCCATTTGACACTTTACATAGTTTTCGGGTCCCTGCCACTTTTGCCTTGCTAAGTTATCCTGTGTGAGGACCGCATTTCTGGTTACCAACCAATTAAATGCCTTAATCTTTAGTGGAACTTTAACCTTCCATATAGGGTCATGCACCCGAATACCCCCATCGTTTAGCCATTCATAAGTAGACCTAACCGAGAAAACCCCCTCTTTCCCCGCCTTCCACATCATTTTGTCTTGATTGTCCTCTCCTGCCGGCTTCCAATAATTTAAGAATACTATTAGCACCTGCGTTTCTCTTCTTGCTTCCATGCTTAGCATGCCCGTCATTCTCGGTCTCCAGGCATCGTTCCTCCACTGTCTTGCAACCCAATCATTCTTATTTGTAGCAAATTTATATTCTTCCGAAAATCTTCTTTTTAGACTGATTGGCCCGCACCATCTGTCTTGCCAGAATTCGATTGTCGCCCTGTTACTAATGGTGAGAGATACCCCTGCCAAGAAAATATCTTTAGTACGCATTACCCCTTGCCAGAACCCCGACATAGACCCATTATTTTTCTGTTTTTGGTGCACACTACCATTTCTGATATATGCCTCCTTTACTAGCCCCGCCCATTTAGCCTTTGATCTTGTTTTCAATTTCCACCACCACTTACATAGTAGTGCCTGATTCATTTTTCGAAGATTGATAACTCCCAATCCTCCAAATTCTTTGCCATCCGTCCCCGACCCATGCCACAGGAAGAGACGTCTAAGTCTATCAATTTTCTTAATTGTCCACACTGATATTTCGTAGAATGATAGAAGGTACAATGGTATCAAATTTATAACCGAGGCATAATGATTCTTCCATCGATGGATAGCATTTTTCCTTTCCATCCGTCCAATCTTTTGGAAATTTTATCAATTATTTCATTCCAATCCACTCGTCGTGGTTTCTTGCTGCCAATATTCATACCAAGGTACTTAATTGGCAAACTTGAATAGGACAATTCAGGATACCTGCAATAGTGTTTCCAGCCTCCCCTGTATCTCCCAATAAAGTAATTGTGCTCTTGTGAAAATTAACCTTCAACCCGGACCACTCCCAAAAAAGATACAATCCCCACTTCAACAGTGTAGCTTTTACAATGTCACATTGTCCGAAAATAAGCGTGTCATCAGCATATTGTACGTTAATAACCGCTGAAACCTCCCTCCTCATTCCCAACCCATTAATGAGCCCCATATCTCTGTATGATTGTAACATTCTATGTAATCTGTCCGCCACCAGGGTAAACAACAGTGGTGATAGGGGACCCCCTTGTCGTAGCCCTATCCTACATCTGATCTCATTTCCAGGAGTCCCATTGACTAGGATCCTCACCTTTCCCGTGTTAAGCAAATTCTGAATCCACCATATCCACCTGTTCCCGAAGCCTCGCCTCGTAAGGACCTCTAGTAGGCAATTCCATTCAACCTTATCATATGCCTTTTCGAAATCTAACTTAAGCATATATCCCGCCTTCCTACGTCTCTTGGTGTCCTGTATCACCTCCTGGACTAGTGCCACCCCTTTAGAATGTCCCTTCCAACAATAAATCCTGTTTGATATTCCTCTACTATATCCCCAATTAAACCTCTCAGTCTATTTGCTAGTACCTTTGTGATGAACTTCACGGAGCAGTTAATCAGACTGATAGGTCTGAATTCCCCAATATGTTTGGCTCTCAGTTTTTTTGGAATTAGGCTCACATTCGCATAGTTCAACCAATCCAATTCCAATGTTCCGTCGTAGAAAGCACTAAAGACTTCCATTATATCTATCTTCACAGTTTCCCAAAACTGCTTATATAATAGGACTGGGAATCCATCTGGTCTTGGGGCCTTATCCTGCCCCATTTCCTATATTGCTGCCTTCACCTCTTCCAAAGTGAATGGGTCCTGTAGTGACCTTATTATGTTCTCGGTAGCCCCACATTGTCTCTCCCTATTTTGACCGAACAACTCCTTATACGTCAGATAGACGTGTTTTGCAATCTGCTGCTCTTCTGATACGATTTCCCCCTCAATATTCAATGAATGTATGAAGTTATTTCTACGCCGCTTGCTTGCGATTTTGTGGAAGTACTTGGTGTTTGCATCTCCTTCAGCTATCCATCTCACCCTTGACCGTTGTCTCCACATGATCTCTTCCCTAGTGTAGGTGTCTAAACTTTCCTGCCTACATGATGCTAATCTTTAGAATGTGTGCCTTCAAGGCCATCTAACTCCTCCTTCCTTTCTAGCTCCTCAATTTCTTATAGAATGGTCTCCTTCCTGTGTAGGATATTCCCAAACTTATCCTTATTCCACTTTTTTAGTTTATTTCTGAGTCTTGATAACTTCCTCACTAGCCTCCCTGCCGGTTCCACCTGAGTGCTTTCCTCCTCCCAGCTTGACTTAATCAACTCATGGCACTCTTTGTCATTGAGCCACATCTTTTCAAAGCGAAAGATCCTATTTCTCTGCTTCCCTAGCTCTCCAGTGCAAATAACGATCGACACATGGTCGGATGTGTTGCGCATGCATGATCTCGCCATCGCCCAAGGGAATTTTGTTTCCCAATTTATCGACACTAGGATTCGGTCTAGTTTTGCAAAAATCGGTATCCTCCGATTGTTAGACCAAGTAAACTGTAACACCCTAGGTTTTTAAATAATGTTTTTGAGATTAATAAATGAATTAAAATGATTTTTGGTGATTTAATAGATATTTTTTTTGAATTTTTTTACACGTGCAAAACACGTGCAAATAATTTTTTGGGAAGTTCAAAGAAATTATTTTGGAGAAACCTATTATTTATTAGTAGGTATTATTTATGAATTTTTTGTATTTTTCTGATATTTATTTGACTTATTTACAAATGTTACAAAAAGTGGGGCTTTTGTACAAAATTACCACTTAGAGTAAAAAAAAAACTCCAGATTTTTGGATTTTTGGGTTGAGCATGATGTCTGGACAACTCAGAGGTAAAAAGTTTACTTTTTTTAAATAGATTTGGTGTATTTCGCAAATTTCTTGAAAGAAGGGTCTTTTTGCAAAATTGCCACTTATAGGCAAAAATTACAAATTTCGTTTTCTGGGTTTACAAATAGTGCCGGCCAGGTCTAGAGTAGTTACTTTTTTTTAAAATTTAAATTGAATTGGTTTATCTAATTTTCAAGTATAAGAATTTATATATGTAAAGATATATTCAAAAGAGATATTTTGCAAAACCTATTCAAAACCCTAATTACCCATTACTGGCCTAGTATAAAGAGAGGTATAGCCGTCTCTTGCTGCACTACACAAAGGATTTTCTTTATTGTTGATTTTTTGGAGTTTCAAAGTGAAGATTTTGGTTTTCTTGCGAAAGGAATGACTTTTCTTATTCTTTTTATTATTTCGGTTGATTCTTCAAAAAGGTGAGTGACATATATTTGATTTCTTGCTATTGTATGCATGTTGTAAGTGATAATTTGTCTATTAGAAAGCATGTTAGGGGTTGTATGATGATATAATGAATTATTGATTGATGGATGAATAAAAACTGAATCTTTAGATGATTGAAACCCTAAATAAATGACTTGATATTGTTAAGAACCTAAAAGAGATCATGGGCACATTACTTTCTTTCATATGGTTACTAATTTGAACATGTATGTTGAGATTGTATGATGAAGATACACAAACTTGAATAAAAATGAGTTTTTTACTATTGAACATACATACATACATACACATTGCTTGGTAGTTTTTATGAATAAAATTTGATGAATGGTTGTTCTAATTGCATATTAACATGGGTATGTTGATTCCTTCCATGTACTTGCTGCTTTGATTGATTATAAGGAGTGGTAGGACTCATAATGCTCAAATTTGATTAAAGAAGAACTTTCACTGTGTGTATATCTTATATACTATGTTTTGGATTTTTGATGAAGAAGAACTTCACTAAAACATGTTGTGATTGCATATATTTCATGGGCAACTGATGTGAGGGGTTTTGTATGTGTTTAAAAAGTTACAAGAGGGGTTATTGAACCAAAAAGATCAATTCTTGAAGTGGAAAAGGGGGATTTTGTTATCGGGTCTGTTAGTGTACAACCGAAATGAGTTTTTGTATTTCATGAATTTTCGATTGAGATTTGAGTTGTTTTGATACTGGATTGATTTGAAACATTGTACTACTCCTATTTGATGGATTTCTTGATGCTTAACTGACACACACACACACACATATACACTCATATATTTTATGTTACTGTCTTGAAGAATGGTCAAAATTTGATGTTTTAAGAGTTTTCGATGGGATTTTTGAGTTGTTTTGATAACTGAGATTGAATCAAACCTTACACTACTACTATACCATGAATTTGTTGATTTTACTGATCTACATATACACTTATACAAATTCATATCCTGATTTGAAGTAGTTTTGATAAAAAATGTTATTTCATGATCCTAATAAAGTTTTGATTAATTTTATAAACTCCTATATGTTATACAAGTTGTATTTGATCATCTCATGGTTTTAATCTTTTAAATTCATGCTTTTAAAGAGTTTAAATTGGGTATCAGTTGAGAAGTGCACGAAATTTAAAGCTGTTGTATGGTCTGTTTTTGACTTGAAGGTCGACTGTCCATTTTTTGAACTAAAATGAAGGTCGACTGTCATGTCAGTCGACTGTAAGGTCGACCAATATCATTGTTTTTGGTTGTTTTGTGAATTTTTCGTCATTTTTTTAGTGATTATTTCTTCGAACTTATGGATTATTGATCTACTGTTTTTGATGATGTTTTTACTACAGATTACAGTATTTTATAGAGAGTTATATTTTGATTATAATAGAATTTTAATCTTTATTCTTATGACCTTATAACGTGACATACATATGGTGTTTTTGAAGAAATTGATGTTTTGTGATATTCTACGACTTCAAAATATGATTTTCAGTTATTTAAAAGATTTAATATTTTATTTCAGTTCTGGAATATAAGAGTACATTAAATGGATTTGGATTTTGTTGACTTGAGAAGTTTTTATTGATATAAATGTTTTGTTCATGAACATAAGAGTTTTTATTGGAAGTTTTGGTATTGATATTCATTTTGTGAATCTCTAGGAGTTGAGTGGGAGTCCTCTGAACCGGCAGATGAGATTTTATGGATTTAGACTAGTGGGTCTTGTGGTTGTTTTGTGGAATTAAGTTCGGCAGGATACACTAACTCTAGAGAGGGGAAATTTTGTGTTTTAATAATAATCAATTAAGGATAGGCACTACTGGATATGTAGAACTTGGGAAATGTGAGAATATGCTCTAGGGGTTTGGTCCAACGGATGCGTTCCAAGACTTGTGTATTGTTCTGTCTCGAGATGACATTTGTATGTTCGCATGTCGAGGGTCTGCAGACATATTTACGAAGCATGCAGGGTGCATTCGCATATCGAGGGTCGGCGGGCCTATTCACGGGATGTACCTTGTGTATCTGCATGTCGAGAGTCTCGCAAACCTATTCATGGGATACACGGCAGAGAGGTGATTCTCCGGATTTTGAGCTATTCTTACATGATGCTTGCACGTCGAGGGTTATGATGCCTATTCGCGAAGTATTCTGGATCTTGTTTCTACCACAGTAGTAGGATTAGTTGCATAATGAGGGATCTAACCGTATTAAGTGAATAACGATAAGGGCTTGCACCAGACTTATGTAGTACAGAATGCATAGAATCCGACAAGTATGCATTAGAGAGTCATCATATTGCATTTGTGTTTTCTTGACTTAGTTTTATGCACGATTGTTTTCTGTTTTCTACACTTGACACTTAGTCTAGTTTCACTTGATGTTTTCATGTTTTATTTATTGTTTTTCATCTTCCATTCGTTATTACTATTGGTATGTGTTGATCATGATTTTATTCTTTATATTTTATTCATGTTGTATGTCTTTTGATGTCACTCACACCGTTATGGCTGACCCCTGTAGTTTTGGGGGTTAGGGTTATCTCTATCCTCATGTTTTACAGGTAGGTACCTATAACTTGGGATTGGATGCATGTGGTAGATTGATATTGTGGCTTATATAAATTGTAAAAGAAAGTGTTGTAAAAGAAAGAATTGTAATTCAAGGTGTTTAATTTTTCGCTGTGTTTTGTAAGAGTCGGTGTAATAAAAGTTGAAAAATTTTATTCTGTGTTTGGCTATGTTTACTATTATATTGGGGTTGATGCTGAGAATTGTGCCACGTATTTCTGAGATATTATATTGGAAATTTGGGGCGCTACATAAACTTTCGATCATTAATCGGCATTTCCATCAACATTAGGCTGGATATGACCTGATTGAATCGGCTTCTGTCATGACATTTCCCGTCCCTCCTTTTCTTTTATGACTATGCCTGATAATGTTGAAGTCTCCCCCTACCACCCATGGCAGGGTCCATTTGCTTCTGATCTGATATAGTTCTTCCCAGAGTTGTTGTCTACAACTCCTGTCATTTGGGCCATAAACCGTCATGATTATCTCCTTCCATCCATCCTTCTTTCTTTGTACTACTACCGATACCGTAAGATTGCCCACCCAGTCATCTAGTAAGTCAAAATTACTGGTATTGACACCTACCATCACCCCCCCTTACGCGCCTGAGGCGTCAAGAACCCTCCAACCCAGTATATGTTGTAGATTTAACCCCCTGAGGAACCTGTCCGTTGGTTGAGACAGCTTTGTCTCTTCCAGACAGACAATATCGATTCTATTATTCCTAATGACCTTCCCTACCATTCTATGTTTGGCTGAACTGCCAAGCCCCCTAACGTTCCAGAAGATGGTGTTACACATTAAAATCATGGCTACCCCCCCAATCACTAATACACATTTTGACTAAGTTATTGCGTACGCGTTCTTCATCTACCTGCCCACCCAGGACTTTCTGTACTTCAAAAATATTATTCCTTTCCCTATCCCGAATAAATTGTATTATGTTTGTGTTTGTGTTTTTATCTTGATGCAAATTAATACCATAAGTATTAGCTAACTGAATTAACAAGTAATCGGGAATAGAGCTGAAAATAGATATAGGCGTGTGTGCACCTGTGATGTTGTCATAGCTTTTCCGCTTCCCTACCCTTTGTTAAATTTCTTTAACCATTATGGGCATGTCCCCCCTGCTACGTTGTCTATCGCTACGGCTGTATCCCTTTGCTGCCTTGTCAGGTTTCATCTGGACCATTGATTCCACCCTGGGGGTATCCTCAGGATTACTTTCAACCCCTAACTCCCCCCTGCCTGTGGTTCCCCTGACTTGATTGATTCGTTGTCCGATTCTGACGCGTACGCAGATTTGTTTGACTTTTTTGGAGCCCAATTTCCCAGCATAGCTTTAACCCTTTTCTATACCTCCCGTTGCACTCTTTTCTCTAACTCTTTTTGGATCATCTCCTCTATGTCGTTTTTCTGCTCTCTGTCACCTTCTTCTTCTCATTCGATATTGGTTTTAAATCTCACTTCCTTTCTTCCCCTGTAACACCCTGGCCCGAAACAGCAATTTTTCTAACAACTGTCGACCACAGACTTGCCTCATAAAATGTGTTATATCTTATTGGTGACCTTTAATCCTAGGCAATTATATATATATATATACACAATTAATCACAAATTTCTCCGATGTGGGATTAATCAATCCCACCTTGAACTCATTTAATTCATATAGCACCCCCCATAGAAATCTCTATAGGGCAACAACCATTCTTAATTAATTCCCTCTCTATATATATATTCTTAAATACAGGGTGTTACACCCCTCTCTAAGAATTTAGCGTCCTCGCTGAAGCCGGGACATGCAACGTAGCGCAGGATCTCCTTTCTAGCTGATGTGGAGCGGTGTACCCTGATTCAACTAATTCTAGGCCAACGCACTGACCTCAGCTCCCTTTCAGGCATACATCTCGCCGATGTGGAGTGGAGTACCCTGATTCAGCTAATTCTAGCGTACTGTCCCTGACAAACTGCCAGCGTACTGACCTCAGCTTCCTCACAGGCATACATCACACCCACTATTTTTCCACACTCGGTGTCGAAAGTCGGCTCTGATACCAATTGTAACATGCCGGCCCAAAACAATGATTTTTCTAACTGCCCACCATAGGCTTGCCTCATAAAAGGTGCTATAGCTTATTGGTGACCTTCAATCCTATGCAATTATATATATATATATATATATATATATATATATATATATATATATATATATAGAGAGAGAGAGAGAGAGAGAGAGAGAGAGAGAGAGAGAGAGAGAGAGAGAGAACTAATCGGTGCGATCAGTAGCGAACTTCTCCCATAGCCGTTGGATCTGCAATTTGATAATGGGAGTGATCCAATGGCCTAAATTTCTTCCGCTTATCTCACCTTAACAAAGGGGTAGTTTATTCATTTGTCTCCCTCTCTCAATCTAATCTCTCTCCATCTCCAAATCCCCTTCGACCTTCTAAAGAGTTTTGCTGCCTCGTCTCTCACTCCCCCCCTTTCGACCTTCGAAGGGGATTGACGCCTTCGAAATCCCCTTAAGCCCCCATCGACCTTCGAAATCCCCCTTCCACCGCTTGTTCTCTCCACCCCTACTCGACCTTCGAAACCCTAACCCTAGCTTTCCATCCCCTACCTCCGAGCTCCACCTTCCGATTCCTGACGCCCCGACTCTCCTCTGTCTTGCCACCGCAGTTCGAAATCCCTTAGATGCTACGCTCTCTCCACCCCCACTCCAGCTTCGAAACCCTAAACGATCTCCATCTCCATCTCTAACTTGGATAGAGGTAAAATTTCAATATGAAGTTTTTTAAAAATTGTTTATATACATCCAAAATCAGTAAAGTTTACATCTTTATGAGAATTACCCCATTATCAAATAGCAGTTAATTTACGGTTCTTCATTCATGATGAGTTGATTTAATTGACTTTGCGCTCCACCTTAGAAGGACAATTGGTCCATCTTAATTTTGTGAATTATTCTTTATTGTTTTGAATCTTTTTAGAATCTTGATTAGAAATAAATGTTGTTTATATCTTTGTTTATATAATTTTATGTTGTTTGTAGGTATGGAAGGTCAAAAAGGAAGTGCTAGTGCCATGGATAATCCTATAATCGAGCCAGAAAGTTCTCTTATCCCAATTGTTGATGACCATGTGAAGCCCCACGTTGGTATGAATTTCAACTCTTTAGAAGAGGCTGAGGAATTTTAAAAAACTTATGGGAGGGTTGGACTATTTGAGGTGCGTAATAGCTCAACAAAATATGTGAAAGGAGAGCTTGTTAGTAAATACTTTGTTTGTTCAAAAACGGGGGAGCAAAAAAAGTAGTTAGAGGAAGTTGAAGAAGTTAGCGGACTTAAGAAGGTTAGGAGGGGAGGTAGTGTTAGAACAAATTGCAATGCATTAATTTGGTTGAAATTACACAAAGAAAGAGGTGTATGGGTTATTTCAAAATTTAATGAATTCCATAATCATGGACTTACTTCACCAAGAAGGATGCACTTTTTGCCGGGAAATCGTATTGTTTCTAAATCAAAGAAGGTACTAATGAATCAATTTAACAATATAAATATTCCTACACATAAGCAAATGACATTCTTTGAAAGTTGTAGTGGAGGGTTTAATAAAACTGGATGCACAGAAAAGGATATTCGTAATGTTGAGAGAGACTTGAGGGAAGAGTTGCGGGATTTTGATGCACAAATATTGATAGAGTATTTTGCATTGCAACAATACAAAAATCCTTCATTCTTCTATAAATATGAGACCGATGAGAATGATCGTTTAACTCATTGCTTTTGGTTGGATGGAATTGGTAGGCTAAATGCTAAACACTTTGGTGATGTGGTGTCTTTTGATGCAACACACAATACAAATCGTCATGGGTTGTTATTGGTAGCTTTCGTCGGGAATAATTATCATTGGCAGTCGGTTTTTTTGGGATGTGGTTGATTCCTAATGAAGAAACAAAATCTTTTGTATGGATTTTTGAGAGATGGTTAGAAGTAACTGGTCATCCCCCGTTAGGTATGGTGACAGATCAAGATCTTGGAATTGGTGGTGCAATCAAAAAAAATTTCCCTCAAATGCATCATAGGTACTGCATTTGGCACATTTTAGATAAGGTACCAAAGAAATTAAATGGAAAGTCGTTTGACAAAGAATTTAATAGATCTTTCTACGGAAATATCTATGATGCCGAAAGTATTAATGATTTTGAGGCAAAGTGGAAAGCAATCCATAATTTAGAAGATGATAAATGGTTGAATGAAATTTATGGCTTGCGTGAAAAATGGGTTCCTATTTATAATAATACTCATTTTTGGGCGGGTATGTCAAGTAGCCAAAGAAGTGAGGGCATGAATTCTTTTCTAAAGAAGCATACGGCAAAAAAAACTTCTTTACATGAGTTTGTGTTTCAATTTGAAATAGTATTGGCAAGACAAAGAGAGGAGGAACTCAAAGAAGATCATCGAACTCTAAAGTTGCAACCAAAATTGAAGACCTTATTTCCGATGGAAAAGCAAATGTCCCAAACGTATACATTGAAAATTTTCTTCTTATTTCGAAAGGAACTTTGCTCAAGTATGTTATACAACGTAGTGTTGGTTGAAGATAATGGTAGTGAAGAAATTTATTCTGTTAAACTGTGTGGAATGGCCGAATCAAATAAATTTGTTAAGTATTGCAAACTTAATCAAATGGCAAGTTGCTCATGCCTTATGTTTGAGTTCAAAGGGATTCCTTGTAAATATGTTCTAGAATTTCTTAAGTACCTTAATCAAAGTAAGTTGCCGGAGCAATATGTTGTAAGGCGATGGTGCTGAGATGTGAAAAGAAAATGTGTGGTTGAATGTGGAAAATGTAATGACGACGTCCATATCCCAGAGTTTGCTTCTCGCTTTGCCGAGTTAACTCAATTAGCCAATAATGTTGCCGATGAAAGAGTCACTAATGATGAAATTTATGAATTGGCCCATAATAACTTGTGCAAGACTATTCAAGAGATACATTGTTTGAAACTCAAGCAAAGTGAAGAGTTAAATGACAAAATTTCGGACGAAGGTGAGAAAGGGAAGAAATCGTCCAAATTCATGGTGCTAGATCATCTTCATGCTAAAACTAAAGGTAGACCTAGTGGAAAGAGATGGAATCCAATACGAGAATAATACAAAGGTCGACCAAGAAAATGTAATGCGTGCGGAATGAAAAAAGTTTTGCATGATTCGAGAAATTGCCCAAAAAAATTAGAAATGTTATTTATCAACCAGTTTCATTGTAAACCAATTTTATGTTCTCATTCATTGTCATTTGTTTTAAATATTGATCTTGACTAATTTCATCTTTTTTGTTATTTGTTTAGTGAATCTTATGCTCAAGAGGTGGACTGCTCCATTGGAGACAGTGAGGATGATACTTCCGATAATATAAATTGAGGGAAGTATTTGGTTTTGTCTAAATTTTTTGAGTTTTGCGTCCCTTTGAAAGAGGTGGGAGTTCATTCATTCTTTAATGTCTAATTTTTTTTCTTCGGAGTCTAGCTGAAGATGAACTTCTTTTAATGCTCATGCTATGAACACAATACTTTGGTTATGGCTGTGATGATATTCACACTATTATGCTTTGAACTCAATATTAAGACATTCACACTATTATGGATGTGATGATATTCAGACTCAATCTGGTAAAGATGAACTCATTCATATTTTAGTGATTGAATAGTTTCTGAAACTAGGCAATGATGAACTTAATTTGGGAATATATATTTATAGCAAACTTCTCCCATAGCCGTTGGATCTCCAATTTGATCATGGGAGTGATCCAATTGCCTGCAATTCTTCCACTCATCTCACTTAACATTGGGGGTAGTTAAGTCATTTAACTTCTCTTTCATCTCTCTAAATCTATGATGCATTCATTATGCTTCCTCAGAGAATTTTCTAAAATTCATGAAATGTGATATTCAAAAAGTTTTGAGCCTAGATAGTGAAGAAATTAGTGTGATGCTGAGCCATACAGTTGCCTTCATAATTGTGTTTCTTGCATCTTTGACTAATTTTAATGCTATTTTTTCGGTCTCATGTTCGTATGAAATTGTCAATAGTATTTTTCTTCTCATATAGACTGACTGTACACGTTTTGTAGACCTGGAAACTTTACGAAGAAGGGAGACTACAAGAGCTGATAGACCCAGAAGTGAAAGAACACCCAGAAGAAGAAGTAGTTAGCACAACAAAGTGGCTATTTTCTGCACTCAAGGGACATCTGCTCTATAAGTTCAGTTGTGTTTAGCTTGTGCATTGTTTTTTTAGTATCTTGGTCACCATATCACATAAAATACTACTCTTTTAATTATAATAACAACAATCTCTGAGTTACTAGTTTTGGTGTTTTATGTTTGATATAATTTTTGTAATTGTGCAGATATTTGAGAAGAACCCAACCAAGATCAAGAACTATGGCATCTGGCTGAGGTACCAAAGCAGAACAAGGAAGCTCAAGGCAACTCGCCCCAATCTCTTCATGTAGATGAAGATGAGCGCGAGAGCATTTCAAGTTTTTCTCGACATCTTTTTGTTTGGAATTTGCTATTGTTTGCAAAATTTAGACTTCACTTTTGTTTGTTTGTCTGGAGGAATTTCGGTAGTAGCGTAACTTTATTTCTTTGAAACATGAATAGTTATCCTGCTTATGTTGTTTTATGTGAATTTTGTTTTTTTTTATCTTATGGAACTTGTAAGCTTCATAATAGACCCAAAAATATTCAGGTAAATGTAAGAGCCTTTTCTGTTCGAAAGTTATCCTGGATTTATGGTCAATCATTGTATGCTGTATGGTTTGTGAGATTTGTTAGCTCCTTTATTGCAGTCATGCCTATTCTGTCTTTGTTGTTTTATGTTTTACTATTTGTAGATGGTTTGTATGTAAATGAAATTAATTATGTGTTCTCATATCTATCACGTAATGACACTGAATGATAATGAAACACATTACAATGTGTTGAGTTGTAGGTACCAGAATATTTTGGCTGTAGCGGTGATCTGCTATATATCTCTGCTCTTAATTGAGCATTCTAGCTTACCTGCAATCTAAGATTCTAAGCTTGAAGCGCATTGCATTGTCTGATGATTTCTGAGAAATTTTCTAGCTTACCTGCAATTCTTGACTAACATTCTGGGCTTAAGGTGTATTGCATTATCTGATGATTATTGAGGTGCAAGTAAATCCAGATTGTCAAAGGATGGAGTGCAAATCATTATTGTGTTTGGAATGCTTCATTGGTTTTCATTTCTGTTTTGGAAGTCTTAGTTGTTTTTCTTGATGATATCTAAATATGGTATGCTGTGTTAATGCATTACTTGTGCACCAATTGAACTGTGTCGGACATAGGAGCATTCTCACAGGGACTATACATGGGTAATGAAATTATGCTACTCTAGTTAGAATACTCACTACTATTTAATGTGCCACATATGCACAACATCATATATAGATCTGAGCTAAAACATTCATTCATTCATTCATTCATACATTTATACAATGAAGCATCCATCCATCCATTCATTCATTCATTCATTCAAAGTTTATAAAGCATCCATCCAAACAGAGCATATTCAATAGATCTGAGTTAAAACCAAGCATATTCAAACAGAGCCTCCATCTGAGCATCCATCCATTCATTCATTCATTCATTCATTCATCTAAGGCTCTTAAATTGCATACAGCAAATAACAATAAAAAAATCTGCTTTATGCCTTCCAATTCAGTTACCATATATATAGTGAAGAGGAACATTGTAATTCTAATACATTCATAGAAAGACACTTCAAAAATTCTAAACATGTCTTACTCATCTTTAGACTTCTCATCTTTAGACTTTTCATCTTCATACAAAATGCTAAAGATCATACAACAGATTAAACAAAATTCTAAACACCGTAGGCTCAGAACAATAAGAATTCAAGTCTTGTAACTGTCTGTTGATGATGCTCTGCCTCTTCTCAGTTGCTCTTGCACATCTTAAAATCATCAAAAGTTTCTCTTGAAGCTAAAAATCAAAAAACTTTCTAGCAGTGAAATTGCTCAAAATTGCTCAGTACACAAATAATTCCTTCATCATAAGGGCTAAGATAACACTGAAACAAATGAACATAATTATGAATACAACTGTATGGCTCAACATCACACTAATTTTCTTCACTATCTAGGCTTAGAACTTTTTGAATATCACATTTCATGAACTTAGAAAATTTCATTCAGCAAATCATAAAGTAGACTTAATCAGTGCAGTCAAAAACCCGATGGAAGCATAATGAATACATCACAAAAATATAGCACCAGGCAATAACTTTTTCCCATGAACTGAAGGATAGAGCCTCAGAAACACATCTCATATTCAGAGAAGCAGCAGAAGTGTAATGCACCATGTCAAAACAAAGTGCAAAACTATATATATAGAGAACTGATAAGGTGCGAACTGGCGCACCTGATCAATAGTGAACTTCTCCCATAGCCGTTGGATCTACAATTTGATAATGGGAGTGATCCAATGGCCTGAATTTCTTCCGCTCATCTCACTTAACGTTGGCGTAGTTTAGTCATTTAACTCTCTCAATCATAATGAATGCATAATGAATGCATAATGGGAGTGATCCAATGGCCCGATGGAAGCATAATGAATGCATCACAAAAATATAGCACCAGGCAATAACTTCTTTCCATGCATTGAAGGATAGAGCCTCAGAAACGCATCTCATATTTAGAGAAGCAGCAAAAGTGTAATGCACCATGTCAAAACAAAGTGGAAAACTAAAAGAGACCCAAATTAAGTTCATCATTGCCCAAATTCAGAAAATCTTCAATTCCTAAAATATGAATGAAGCATAACAGTGTAATATCATCACAGTCATAACCAAATTAAGTGCATTAGTGTAATATCATCACATTGTAAACTCATAATGAAGCATAATAGTGTGATCTCATCACTGCCATAGCCAAAATATTGACATCAAAGCATGAGCATCAAAAGCAGCAGTCATCTTAGCCCAGATTCAGGAAAAAATGTATCAGAACACTTCCAAACTTACCCGGTTTCAGGAAAACTGATAGCAACAACAATCTCATTGCCAAAAAATATCGATAATGGGGTAATTCTTATAAAGATGTAAACTTTACTGCTTTTGGATGTATATAAACAATTTTTTAAAAAAATCATATTAAAATTTTACCTCTATTCAAGTTAGAGATGGAGATCATTTAGGGTTTCGAAGCTTGAGTGGGGGTGGAGAGAGCGTGACGTCTAAGGGATTTCGAACTACGGTGGCAAGACAGAGGAGAGTCGGGGCGTCGAGAATCGAAAGGTGGAGCTCGGAAGTAGGAGATGGAAAGCTAGGGTTAGGGTTTCGATGGGGGCTTAAGGGGATTTCGAAGGCGTCAATCCCCTTCAAAGGTTGAAGGGGGGGAGAGAGAGATGAGGCAGCAAAACTCTATAGAAGTTCAAAGGGGATTTGGATTCAGGGGTCTGAAGAGAGTGGGAGAGAGATGACTAAACTACCCCAACATTAAAGTGAGATGAGCGGAAGAAATTCAAGCCATTGGATCACTCCCATTATCAAATTGCAGATCCAACGGCTATGGGAGAAGTTCACTACTGATCAGGTGTGAACCAAATTGCACCTGATCAGTTGTCTCTCTCTCTCTATACACACACACAGTTAATCACAAATTTCTCCGATGTGGGATTAATCAATCCCACCTTCAACTCATTTAATTCATATAGCACCCCTCATAGAAATCTCTATAGGGCACCAACCATTCTTAATTAATCATCTCTCTATATATTTATATATTCTTAAATACGGGGTGTTACACCCCCCTTGCATACACCCGATTGGCCGTCACTCCTAGTAAAATTCCCTCCCTCTTCTTGATTTTTCCTTGGTCCAAGAATACAGAGGCTTCGTAGTCTCTATCCCGGCCCAAATTGCTTGGTCGGCCCACGCCTTTCTTTAAGCCCATAATAGGTGGGTTCAAATTTGAATTCAAAACCTTTTCTACTCCTATTCCTTTCCCCACCTTGGAGACCTTGAAACTTGTGTCCAAATTTGAATTCAGACCCTTTAGAATGCCTATTCCTTTCCCCGCCTTGGAGACCTCGAGACCCGTCTCCCCCAAACACCTCGTACTTTCTTCAGGTTCAGCTTCGATGGGACCCCTTTGAATAACTCCCTCACTTGCTACACCCCCTACTACATCCTCGTGCCCCACACCGAAATGGACAGATGTCCCCTCCCACCTTTCTGCTCTGCTGCTAGTGGGCCCCGCATCTTTTGTTGATATTTTCATTGCTTTCCCAAATGAGAATTCCCCCTAGCCTGATCACCCCCCAATTCGTGTGCCTTCTTGATGAGCGACTGATGTACGTGTTCATGAGTGGGTTCGCGGATCGCAATCGGTTAAACCCTCTTCGACCGCTCGTCATCTACTTTTCTCATCCTCTTCTTCCCCATAGCAATTTTCGACTGCTTCACCTCCACTTCTCTGAACAACTTTTTAACCACCCTCTGCTTAGCCGGTCCTGTACCAATCGCCATCGTTTCTTCTTCGACCCTGACAGTGACGATGAAGCATCCATTCTCCACCATCGTTTTAACCACCGAAGGAATTCTCTCAGGGTCTTGGCAGGCAGTTTTTATTCTATCAAACCTTCCCTTAAGCTTCTCCGTAGCTTTGTCCACCTTTAGTATTGTGCCGAATCTTCGAACCACATCCTGAAACCCCCCATCTCCCAAGAGTGGTATGGAATTCCGCCTAAGGTAATCCACCTCACCATCGACACGTCTTGTTCAAAAACCCTTTCCTCCCAAAACCATGATTTGATACAAATACCAAACCGCCCCCATTGATTTTGAGTTCGTTTCTTCACGCCAGAGCAACGATGCCCCCGCTCATCGGAAACTCCTCGATCCATAAGTCCCTTACTTTGTGTAAATCTTAACTCCGATGATTAAGCTAGTCTGATATGCTTCTAAGTCCAGTGATAACCTCCGATGTCGAAGGCCAACCTCGCACTGCCCTGATAACCCCTAGCGTCTTCATCAGCCTTTCCCTAGTGGCCATCATCCTCCCGGTTAATGAGATGATAGCATGACCTGATTCCTTCTTCGTCACCGGTGGCCGCCTCTCTTCCACTTATCTTCCTATCCTCTTCTTCCCTTTAACGGGGCACGAAAGTACTTTGTGTCCCGTTGCTTTGCACCCAAAGCAGATGAAGACCCCTTAGGGTCATTCCTCCTTCCGATGTTGATCACCGCAGAACAAGCACGCGAGCGTTCCTTCCTTCCCTCGCATAAGCTCTCATTTCTTTGAAGATTTAGAATGGTAATCTTCCCAAGAGTCTCCCTCCTCAATCCCCACATTCTCTACCTCCTTTCGGCGTAAATTACTTAGCGCCAAAAATAGCTGTTGTTCTGAGAATTGTGAGGGTGACATGACTGGCGTTGGTGACCTCGTTGAAACTCTTGCGGTGATAGTAGTTGTCTACCGTAGTATTTGATGCTGCGGAGATGAGGTCGTGTTCGGCAAGTGCCTTTGTTGATGTTGAGCTTGCAGTGGTCTAGTTTCTCTTACTGGGGTTTGTTGGTGGTGTTGTCGTTCATGTGACAGGGATGGAGCCAACTTCCTGTCTTGGCCCGGTGTGCGATGTTCAGAGTTTTGCTGAGTGGGTGGTATTCTTTGGGGAGATCGCGACCTTCTTCTCTGTAATTCATGCTTCCCCTGTTCTCTGCCTACTCTCCCCTGTAGAGGGAGAGTATTAGTGACCACCCTTGGCCAATCTAGTCCCGCTCCCCTCCTCTCCTCATGCCTCCGAGGTGGTGATCTCTGGTGGTGACTGTCCCTATAACCTCTGGCTCTGTGCTCCTCATGCCCATGCCTATGCCTGCCGCGTGGATGGCGCCTCTCTTCATTGCTGCTGTGTTCTCGAGGGGTCCATATCCTATCCCGGCCTCAAAGACACTTAGACATGCCTCTCATGCCATAGAATGAAGCTGAAAATGCGGGGTAGGTGAAAGTGATAGCTGGTGTTAATGGAGTATGTGTAGGTGAAAGTTGGTGTTGGATTATAGAGGTTATGGCAGAAGAGAAAGGTTGTGGTGTTGGAGTTTGCTGTTGGAGATGAGTTAGTTTTAGAAGGAGGGAAGGAGGATGTAAGGGAGGCGGGTGAAGGGTGGTGGGGGAGGAAGAGATAGAGGAGAGGCGCGGGAAGATGGTGTTTAGGGGATGTTGGTAGTGGTGGAGGTGGAGGATTTGGTGGTGGTTGAAGGGCCTGTGGTGGAAGGGAGGAGAGAGAGTCTCCACATTTTCAGGATGGAAACAGAAGCTCCAATTTTTTGTAATTTTTTCTATAAGGCCAGTTGTTTATTTACAATTCCCATCACTTTTTCCACCGTCTCAGGCTTGTCTTATAACAAACCATTTTAGCAGTCAGTTCAATAGTTACAATTCTTATTCGAGCTAAAAATAACAGTTACAAGTTGAAGAATTCATACCGTACAGCAAATTTGTAGACGGGAAGAACTCAAAGAGGGAAAACTCTTCGACAAGCCCACTGAAACTAACTTCACGCTCGAAGGGCTTCCAATCAGCTACAATGAGAGACAAGAAATGGAACAAGTAAAAATTGAGTACTTTGGTGCATATTTGACCTTATAAATGTCTAAGTAGTAAAGACTAATCAGTTTATGTATGTTTCACATGATGGTTACCAACATACAAAAAATGGTCATGGACTTGAATCCGAATAACGGCAAGTACAATACAACATAGTGGTACATATGGCTGCTCCATTATGACAAGAAACTATGCAATTTATGATCGAATACTCCAGGCATTGTGTATAGCAATCAAACTTCGTTTAAAATTGAAACAGATATCTACAAAGAGGCTCTTCAAACTCAAATTCCTTGAACTATATATATACTAGGTTAATTTTAGACTCATCTGGAAAAAAACATACAAATTATTTAAACAACATATCAAATACCAAAACTACGATCTTCTGTCAGTGAAGTAACACTGACAGTAAAAAGAGATAAACCTGAGTGGTGGAGATGGCAGGCCAAAGCTAGGATTCGAACCTGACCGAGCTAGCAGAGATGGTTGCCATCAGGAATCTAGTGAGCAGAGAGAAAACCTAATTCTTGGGTTGTTGAAGATAAGGGAAGTGAGATGTTGATAGGTTGGTAGTGTGTGGTATTTGAAGTGGGAGAGTGGCGACTATTTTTGTTGTGTTCTTGGTTCAATGTGAAGGCAACCTTATCCATTTGTTTCGCTCACTTTCCCACCTACTTTGGATGTGAGAGGTGTGTATTGCACGTGTTTTTTAAATAAAAACTTTGTCTTCTGTATGAGCTAGCTACATGTTCATATGATTACCGAATTTCAAATTCTTGACACCATTCTGGAATGAGTCAAGAATGCCATTACATAAACCTGCAATTTGATTCTTATGCATATGTCAATGCATAAACACCCACAACCCGATGCAGGGCAGAGCAGTACACTGCCACACCCTTAAGCATGGCGGGTGCCTTGACTTATTCTGCAGCAACATTCTCCAAGACATGTATGATAAATTTGATCCGATCATAGACACATATAAGTTGTTTGAAGAAATGCCCATTAGAAACATGGTATCTTTTATTACGTTGATTCGGGGACTTGGGGTGCCTGGTGAAGTTTCCAAGGCTGCCCGGCTTCTTCTTAGGCTCCATAGGGAGGAGCATGAGCTTAATCAGTTTGTGTTCACTACGGGGTTGAAGTTGTTTGTGTTGATGGGGAGGCCAAAACTAGGGGAATTTTTGCATGCTTGTGTATTTAAGCTTGGGCATGACTTGAATCCGTTTGTGGGTTCGTGTTTGATTGATGGTTATTATCTTTGTGGGTTTGTTAATGAAGCGAGGAAGGTGTTTGATGGGGTTCTAGAGAAGGATATTGTTGTTTGGACTGTGATGATGTCTTACTATGCAGATAATGATTATGCGGAGCAGGCGTTGCCGTTGTTTGCTTTGATGGTTGAGGATGGTACGAGGCCTAATCACTTTATGTTGACTAATTTGCTTAAGGCATCTGTTTCTCTTGTATCGCTTGATTTAGGCAGGTGTATACATGGTTGTTCGATAAAATTGCAATATGAATCAGGTCCATATGTTAGTGGATCTCTTCTTGATATGTGTTTGCTGCTTATTTCTGTGTAGGAGCAAACAAATATGTGAATTCTTTAAACAAAAACATTAAAGATCAAACATTCGCTATTCGTCGATGTTGGCCGCCAAAAAACTGCACTTGACTTCGGGATCTGGTAGTCAGCAACAGCTAAAATTGCTCCAATGGACATGTAACAAGTCCAAAACATCGGGGGTGGCCCCGGCGATAACCCTCCAATGCCCAAGTCAGAAACTCGAAGATATGGTGGGTTTAGAGAGCGGAGTTTACAGTTACCTGATTTTTGAGGAGGTCTCGAGGTATATATAGTCGCCGAGGGAGCCAGATTCAAGATATCCATCTATCTCTACTTTTCGGTATTTTGATATACTAGGTTAATTTTACGGTGACTACAAATCATGTTCTCTTATCATTCCTCTAGCTAAAAGTATACGATACCATTTTCAACTTCAACAGTAAAAAGAGATAAACCTGAGTGGTGGAAATGGCAAGCCTAAGTGACGACCCGAACCTGACCGAGCTAGCAGAGATGGCTGCCATCAAGAATCTAAGAGAGAAGAGAGAAAACCCTAATTCTTGGGTTGTTGAAGATAAGGGAAGTGAGATGTTGATAGTTTAGTAGTGTGTGGTATTTGAAGTGGGTGAGTGGCGGTTGTTTGTATTGTGTTCTTGGTTCAATGTGAAGGAAACCTTATCCATTTGTTTCACTCACTTTCCCATGTACTTTGGATGTGAGAGGTGTGTATTGCACGTGTTTTTTTAATTAAAACTTTGTCTTTTGAGCTAGCTACATGTTCATATGATTACCGAATTTCAAATTCTTGACACCATTTTGGAATGAGTCAAGAATGCCATTGCATAATCCTGCAATTTGATTCCTATGCATATACCAATGCATAAACACCCACAACCCGATGCAGGGCAGAGCAGTACACTGCCACACCCTTAAGCATGGTGGGTGCCTTGACTTATTCTACAGTAAAATTCTCCAAGACATGTATGATAAATTCGATCCGATCAGAGACGCATACAAGTTGTTCGACGAAATGCCCATGAGAAACATGGTATCTTTTGTTATGTTGATTCAGGGACTTGGGGTGTCAGGTGAAGTTTCTGAGGTTGCCCGGCTTTTTCTTAGGCTCCATAGGGAAGGGCACGAGCTTAATCACTTTGGGTTCACGACGGGGTCGAAGTTGTTTGTGTTGATGGGGAGGCCAAAACTAGGGGGAGTTTTTTGCATGCTTGTGTATTTATGCTGGGGCATGAATTGAATCCATTCGTGGGTTCATGTTTGATTGATGGTTATTCTCTTTGTTGGTTAGTTGATGAAGCGAGGAAGATTTTTAATGGGGTTATGGAGAAGGATATTGTTGTTTGGACTGTGATGATGTCTTACTATGCGGATAATGATTGTGCGGAGCAGGCGTTGTAGTTGTTTGCTTTGATGGTTGGGGATGGTACGAGGCCTAATCACTTTATATTGACTAGTTTGCTTAAGGCATCTGTTTCTCTTGTATCTCTTGATGTAGGCAAGTGTATACATGCATGAATCAGATCCATATGTGAGTGAATCTCTTCTTGATATGTGTTGCTGCTTATTTCTATGAAGGAGCAAATAGATACGTGAATTATTTAAACAAACTATTGAAGATCGAACATTTGCTATTCGTCGATATTGACCGCCAAAAACTGCACTTGACTCTGAGATCTGATTGTTAGGAATGGCTAAAATCACTCCAATGGACATGTAAACAAGTCCGAAACATCGGGGGTGGCCCCGAAGAAAACCCCTCGACGGCCAAGTCAAAAACTCGAAGATATAGTGGGTTTTGAGAGCGAAGTTTGCAATTACCTAGTTTCTGAGCAGGTCTCGAGGTATATATAGTCGTTGATGGGGCCAGTTGTAGAACCCCGTATTTTCAAATATTATTTTAAATATTTGAAAATGAATTTAAATGAATTTTGAGGATTTAATAAATATTTTCAGAAGATTTATCTTGTTACACGTGCAAAACACGTGCAAATACTTTTTGAGAAGTTTGAAATTTTAGTTTTCTTTATGAGAAATCATTATTTAATATTTGGGATTTATTTAGTATTTTTCCAGATTTTTCTGAAATTAATTGGAACTATTTGCAATTTTTGAGAAAAGAAGGACTTTTTTGCAAATTTGACATTTTTAGGGGTTAAAGTGCAAAATGTAATTTATGGACGTTTTGAACAGTATTGGTTGAGATTTAGAAATTATAATTTCCTTTAAATCCTAATTTAAATGAATTTTGAATGAATTTCCAAGACTATACCTATATATGTGAAGTTGTATTTTGGAAAGGATTATTTTGTAAAAGTGGGGTAAAACCCTAAACTCTTTATCCCGGATATTTAAGGGATTTTTCTAGCCGTCATTTGTTGAGAATATACAGAATTTTGGAGACTTGTTTTGGTGGAGAAAGAAGAAGTTTGGATCTAGCAAAAGGAAGACTTTTCGTGGATTTTTCTCAATTCAAAGGTGAGTGACATTGTGTGTTTTGTTTTTATTTTGTGAACGTTATAAATTCTTGTTGTTGTTGATCTATGTGTGCGAGTGTCAATGATGTATTGATTTGATGTTGTGAATGATATAGATCTTGTATTGTGGTATGATTCATGTGAATAATTGATGTTGTCATACCATGTTGTGAAATCTATGAATGAATAGTAGATCTTTGTTTATAAGATTTTGTGTGCTAAAAAGCATGTTAAGATTTGAGTATAGTTATGATCGGATGATGTGCATCTGGATCTTATATTTTTAAATCAAATTTTGATTTAGAATTGTGAAAGAAATTTCAGTTTTGAGAAACCCTAATGGGAGAATTAGAAATTAGACATGAGAACTTGAGTTTTGAGATATGTGATGATTGAGTAATGTACCCATAACGAAGTTAATTGAGATTTGTCATTTTTCCAGAATACGAACTATTTTCATAAACAATGAATCGTTAGAAAACCCCAGTTTTGATTTTGTATTCCGATCTAAATTGTGAAAAACTGTAGGCCGACAGTCGACTAGTCTACTGTACAGTCGACTGGTACGAGCCTGCTGCTGTATTTTAGAATCATTGAAAAGTCGTTCTGGACAGTCGACCTAGCTCGTAGGCAGTCGACTGGTTCACTGAGAAAGTTATTTTGTAAAATTATTAGTCCCTCTGGACAGTCGACCTATGATCCTTTAAGTCGACTTATGTACTTAGAATATTTTTTTGAAATTATTGGAATTTACCTCGGGTAAGTCGACCGATACTCTTATAAGTCGACTTATATGACTTAGTTTATTTTTTGTAAAATTTTGGATATTTGTCCTCTGGGTAGTCGACTTACTACAGTATAAGTCGACTGGTACCGAAGGATCTTTGTAAACTTGAGTGTTATTTCGAATGATTGGTTTTCAGATAACTCAGTCTATACTTGACATTCAGTTCAGTATTTGATTTTGAGATATTCAGTTCAGTATTTGATTTGATATATTCAGTTGAGCCACTGTGTTTAGTAGAACTTTGCTTTAGACATTTGAGTTTGAGTCTCTAGAGGTGTGTGACCCTAGTATACCGGTATTGAGTTATTTTGTTGAGGCCCATTGAGGCATTTCAGTTATTCAGTTTTGATTTTAGGCCGGTAGGGTACACCACTCTAGGAGATTCGTTGAGTAATTAAATAACCCACAAATAATAAGGACAGACACTAGTGGTGATATGATGAACGGGAATATGAGTTATGCACCTCAGTATGGCTTTAGATGTGGGATTTAATCTCCGGAATTATCCAAATAACTTTCTTGAGATGTGGGATTTATCTCCGGAATTATCCAGGTAAATTACCTGCGATGTGAGATATATCTCCGGAATTATCCAAGTGGTTTTCTTGATATGTGGGATTGATCTCCGGAATTATCAAAGTCGAGGCGATGCACATGGGGTATTCATGTGATGGTGTCAATGTTTAGATGTGGGATGATCTCCGAAATTATCCAGGAAAATTACCTGAGATGTGGGATCTATCTCCGGAATTATCAAGCATGGACTAATTCTCACAGTTTATCTTTATCTCGTAGTAGTCATCGTGATAGGAATGGTTGCATAGCGGGGGATTGAACCCTATGAAGTGAAGACGTTAAAGGCTTGCACCGAACCTATGTAGAATGGGATGCATAGACTTCGACAAGTACGCATTAGAGAGTCCGCATATAGAATTTGTGTTTCTTGACTTGGTTTTACGCACTTGGTTTTCCTGTTTTCTACACCTGACACTTAGTTTAGTTCTACTTGATGTTTTCATGCTTTCCTGTCATTTCTTACTTCCCATATTCCTATTTAGTACATGTTGTTTAAGAATGAATGAGGTATGTTCATTTATGTTGTTTGCTTGTTTTTATGTCACTCACACCATTTATGGCTGACCCCTTTAGTTTGGGGGTTAGGGATCATCTCTAGCCTCATATGTTGCAGATTGTTACTTTGAGTTGGAGGTTGGGTGCTTGAGTTGGTTTTTGAGAAAATTGATTCATAAGAGTTTTGTGTAAAAATTGTAAAAGCAGATTTGAGTTAGTTTGTGTTGTAAATAAAAAGAAATTTATGAGTTTGAGTTGTTTTGAATTCCGCTGTGCTATGTAAGAGTTTGATGTAATAAAAGTTGCAAATTTTAGTGGTGTTGGTTGTGTTTAATATTATATTGAAGTGGATCGCTGGGATTGTGCCACGTATTTTCTAAGATATCTTATTAGAAATTCGGGGTGCTACAGAGATTGGTATCAGAGCATGCTTCAATAGTAATACTAAACATGACATAAAAATAACCTAGGTGTGGACACTAGAGTGTGAGTACCTAGGTGTGGACATTAAAGAGTGAGTATCACATAGAACTGAAACATGATGTTTTACCTTTGGGATACAAGTGAAGTTTTGCCAAAGGATATTGATGTGAGTTTGAATTGTGTGTGATGCTCTAACTTTTCCCTCGTTTTGCAGTATTCAGAATGGTTGCACCCAGGGGCAGGAATGGTGGCAACAATGAGGATGGATCTGGTAGTTCTCGGGGAACGGGAATTGACCTTGAGGCTGAATTCGCTAAGGTGTATCAGACGCTGAATGCGCTGATGGCATTTAATTTGGCACAAGCTCAGAATCAACAGCAGAATCCGCAGCCGAATCATGGAGCTGGACAGGGATTGGTTAACGCCGACCCTATCAAGCAGATCGAGTCCTTTAAGAGGATGAGGCCGCCAGTCTTTGAGGGGCAATCTGATCCAACCGCAGCTGATGATTGGATTAGGAGGATGGAGTCAATCTTCGAGGTATCGGAGACTCCGGCAGCCAGCATGATGAAATTGGCTACGATGCAGCTGGAAAAGGACGCAGGTGTCTGGTGGGAGTCGCTGAAGAGGACTTTGGGAGATCAGCAGTTGACTTGGGAAACTTTTCTAGAGGAGTTCAGAGATCGCTTATTTCCCCTAGATGTTCAGAAGAAGAAGGCGACCGAGTTCTTGAACCTTCAGCAGGGCAGTATGACCGTGCGGGAGTACGAGACCAAGTTTGCTCAGCTTTCGAGGTATGCACCAGAGCTGGTCGTTGATGAGGCGAAGAAGGCCAAAAAGTTTGAGCAGGGCTTGAGGCCAAACTTGAGGTCGAGGATGATCCCGTTGGGCATCAGAAGGTTCGACAAGCTGGTCAGGAGAGCAGCTATGACCGAGGAGGACATGGACCAGTTCCAGAAGAGGCAAGATACATGAAACCGGAACAAGAGGCCAGCATCAGGTCAGAGTGGGAAGGGATTCCCCGCGAAGCAGATCAAGTTTAGTGATCCAGTGCAGAAGGCACCTGCAACTCAGGGAGTGACCAGTTATTACTGCAAGGAGGCAGGACATTACAGGTCAGCGTGTCCGAAGTTGGCGAAGCATATTTGTTCCTAGTATGGGCAGGCAGGACATTCTAAGCCCCATTGTCCACAATTGAGGAAGGATGGTTCAGGTGGAAGCAAATTCCAGAGGCAAGGGCGAGTATTTGCATTAACCGAGGAGGACACGGGTAACTCGGAAGATGTAATACAGGGTATGCAAGAATTCTGATTTTTATTCTGAATCAATGTAATAAGTAAAACCTTTATTTGAGAACAATTTAAGATTGAGTATCATTCTTATTGTAATAGGAGTTGTTTTAATTAATGGAATAAAGGCAAGGGTTTTATTTGATATTGGTTCATCGCATACTTTTGTATCGCCAAATTTTGCAAGGATCTTAGGTGTGGAGCCTAAGTTGTTTCCAGGCAGGGTTTTGTCGGTGGCAACGCCGTCAGGTGAAGAGTTGATTGCGGATCGATATTACGAAGGCTGTGATATCGAGATCGGTGGGAGGTTGTTCGGCATTGATTTGATCGAGCTGAAAGTCTTGGGAGTGGATGTCATCGTGGGCATTGATTGGATGGCAATATATGATGCCACAATTGAATGCAAGCAGAAGGAGGTGTTGGTGAAAGCACCAGGTGGACCCGCAGTGACTTTCCAAGGGAAGAAGAAGATTCCGAAGGTGGCTGCAATGGTATCCAAGTTGGTTACTTCAGATGAAGTCAAGGGCATTCCGGTTGTCAGAGATTTTCCTCATGTGTTCTTGGATGATTTTCCAGGATTACCGCCGCAGAGAGATGTGGAGTTTTGCATTAATGTTCAGCCGGGGAGTGCGCCGATTTCCAAGGCTCCGTACAGGATGGCACCTGTAGAGCAGGATGAAGTGAGGAAGCAGATTGAGGAGCTGTTGAGCAAAGGGCTTATTAGGCCGAGTTCTTCTCCGTGGGGAGCGCCAGTGTTGTTGGTCAAGAAGAAGAATGGGTCAATAAGGATGTGCTTTGACTACCGGGAGTTGAATAGGGTGACTATTCAGAACAAGTATCCACTGCCGTGGATTGATGATTTGTTCGACAGGCTTCGAGGAGCAGCGGTGTTTTCGAAGATTGATTTGAGATCGGGGTATCATCAGGTTCGAGTCAAGGAGGAAGATGTGAGTAAGACAGCTTTCAGGACTCGTCATGGGCTCTATGAGTTTTTGGTGATGCCATTCGGGTTGAAGAATGCGCCAGCAATTTTCATGGATATAATGAATCGGGTTTTGAGGCCATTTATTGACTCCTTCGTGGTGGTTTTCATCGATGATATTTTGGTGTATTCGAAGTCGGAGGAGGATCATTCTACGCACTTGACAGCGGTATTACAGAAATTGCAGGAGCATAGCTTGTATGCCAAGTTGTCGAAGTGTGAGTTTTGGAAGTCTGAGGTAGCTTTCCTTGGTCATATCCTTTCTAAGGAGGGAGTGGCCACTGATCCCCAGAAAGTTGAAGCAGTGAAGGATTGGCCCAGGCCAACGTCTGTGAAGGAAGTCAGAAGTTTCTTGGGTTTAGCTGGTTACTACAGAAGATTCATCCAAGGTTATTCTCAGATTGCAGTTCCTTTGACAGGTTTGACCCGGAAGAATGTGGCATTTCTATGGACTGATAAGTGTGAGGAGAGTTTCCTTGAGTTAAAGGAGAGGTTGACTACTGCACCTATCTTAGCTTTGCCAGAAGCTAGGAAGGATTATGATATCTACAGTGATGCGTCTCTCAGAGGTTTTGGTTGTGTCTTGATGCAAGAAGGCAGAGTTATTGCTTATGGTTCGAGGCAATTGCGTCCGCATGAGAAGAATTATCCGACGCACGATTTGGAGCTAGCAGCTATCATTTATGCCTTGAAGCAGTGGAGGCATTATGTTCATGGTGAGAAGGTTAACATGTACACTGACCACAAGAGCCTGAAGTACATTTATCAGCAGAAGGATCTAAATCTTCGGCAGAGAAGGTGGTTGGAAGTATTGGAAGACATTCGCCCTGAGATCAAGTATCATCCGGGCAAGGCGAACGTGGTGGCTGATGGACTTAGCAGGAAGATTAGTTTATCAAGTTTGATCACTACTCGAAGTGAGTTGGCAGCAGAGATCGATCAGGCAGGTATCGAGGTGGTGCTGCAAGGTTTAGGGGCATCTTTGGCTCAGTTGAGGCTGCAGCCGTCCTTGAGAGAGAGGATTGTGGAAGGTCAGAGATCAGATTCAGAGATTCAGAAGATGTTGCAATAGGTTTCAGAGGGCAAGCTATCAGAGTTTCGTGTCCAAGATGGAATTCTTTGGATGGGTGAGAGGTTGTGTGTTCCAGATAATGCAGATTTGAGAGAGAGTATCTTGCAGGAAGCACACAGTACCTTGTTGTCAGTTCATCCAGGAGGCACAAAGATGTACAGGGACATCAAACAGCACTTTTGGTGGTCTGGTATGAAGAGGGATGTGGTAGATTTCGTGGCAAGGTGTCTGACTTGTCAGCAGATCAAAGTAGAAAATCAGAGACCTGGAGGTTTGTTACAGCCGTTGCCAATTCCGGAGTAGAAATGGGAGAATATCAGTATGGATTTCATCACGGGTTTGCGATGAGTTCGAAGGGCAATGACTCGATTTGGGTTGTTGTGGACCGTTTGACTAAGTCGGCTCACTTTCTAGCCATGAAGATTACTTGGTCATTGGAGAGATTGGCTGAGTTGTACATTGGGAAAATTGTGAGACTTCATGGAGTTCCTGTGTCGATTGTTTCCGACAGAGATGCAAGGTTCACTTCAAGGTTTTGGAAGAGCCTACAAGCAGCTTTAGGCACCAGAACTGATTTCAGTACCGCTTTTCATCCACAGACCGATGGTCAGACTGAGAGGGTGAATCGAGTGCTGGAAGATATGTTGAGGGCTTGTGTTATGGATTTCGGTGGTAGTTGGGAGAGATACTTGGCATTGGTTGAGTTTTCTTATAACAACAGTTACCATGCGAGTATTGGGATGGCACCGTATGAGGCTTTGTACGGGCGGAGGTGCAGGACACCTGCTTGTTGGTATGAGTGATGAACCCAATAATATTCACATTTAGGAGCAATAATCTTAGTGCAATTAGACATTTAACTGCTCTATATGTGGTATTTTACTCTTCTTTTCTCTTTTCCATAGGAAACAACCAAAAAAACAGCAAAATGAAGCAGATTCAAGACTGATACAGACTGAAAGGATGATTACACAGAATTTGCAGATCATCAGTCGATTGGTTCTTTAAGCAGGCGACTGGCTCTTCAACAGTCGACTTTCCCAACATCAGTCGACATGGCTGATCAATTTTGAAATCTACAGATGTCTCGGCACAGTCGACTGGTTCGAAGACAAGTCGACTGGTATGCGGCGGAGTGAAAAGATAAGATCCATCTGCATCTAAATCCAAATCTATCTGAACCCAGATTATATGCGAATAACAACTTCTCCAACAAATCAAAGCTAGAGACAGGGGATTGGCAAGAGCACGTGGTTAGCAGATAAGGAAGAAAAGAAGAAAAGAGAAAGATATAAAACACAGATCAAATAAGGGAGGAATTAAATAAAAAGAAGAGGACCTTTCTATAAAAGTGCAAACCCTAATTCGCTAGCCGTGTTCTATAAATATCAACCAAGAGGCATTAAGGGAGGCCGGATCCATCAACAAGAAAAGCCATCGACAACAAGCATCAAAGAAGGAGAACAAGTCGAGACAGACCTGAACCTGTCAGTTCTTCCCGGTCCGCAGCGGCAGACTGCTGATTGGGCTCAATTTCAACATCATACAAATCAGTGTTCTTCTGTTCTTCCTTTGAGTCTTATTTTTATTGTAGTCATGAACTCTATTTTATCAATCAATAAAAGTTTTATTATGTGGAACTAACTTTCATAGTTGGGTAGATTGAAACCGTAGTTATGTAATGCATATATTCTTCTGAATACTACTCTATTACTTATTGATTAAACCTGAGTGAATTGGAATAGATTTATAATAATCAAACTTGTTCAGAGTCCTAAGGGCAGTCGACTGAGGTGACAGCAAGTCGACTGGTCTGAATCTGAGATTATTAAGTTTGTGTAGTATAGATCTGAATCTGTTATATGAGCATATTGAGACGACCCGTATCTCGTGTTCATATCTTGTAACAAGGGAATCTTTCGGGGTTCTTGGTTTAATCAACTTGAAGGATCTAGATCTAATACCAATTTCTAGAACTTCAAGTGTTTGTTCGTTTCCATTGTTCATATGCTTTCTTCAAGTGCAACTTAGTAGATACCATGCTAAATACTTAAGGAAAGAAACGAATTAGAGTAGATACCATGCCTGATTCTTGGCTTAGGGAAACATTACTTTAAGGAGTAGATACCATGCCCTTCAAGGAACAAACATGAGCAATTGGAGTAGTATACGACTTAGCATTACTGACTATAGGTGGAAATCAATACCCAACTACTTTAATAGATATTTGTGACTCAAATTGTGATGCTACTTAATTTAGATTTTTATCTCTTTCATTTCAATCAGACTTTTAGGACAAACTCTATGATTTGCATTTTATTTTGTTTTATTGATTAGTGAGTTAAATACTACAATCTCTGTGGGATCGACCCTTGCTTTTCACTACGCTTCTATGAACGATTCGTACACTTGCGAGGTTTTTAATTTGTGTCTAGTTTATCTATTTAGTTTTAGATCATCTAGATTGCACAACAAGTTTTTGGCGCCGTTGCCGGGGATTGTTTAGTATCTTAACTTGCAAAATCAATACAAATCTTTTTCTTTTTCTTTTTATTTTATTTTATTTTATTTTATTTTATTCTTTTCTTATTCTTTTCTTTTAGGTTACATTTTGCAGATTCAGACCAGTCGACTATCTCAAGGACCAGTCGACTGTACTGTGAATATTTTCAAAATCAACAATGGGGGAGAACGTACCAAATCGAGTACCAATGCAAGACAAATTCATTCCAAAGAATATTGAGCAACCGTCTTGCATAGCTTTTCAACCTAATGTCAAAGGGAATATGCATCTATCACCTCAATTACTCAGCATGGTTCCCCACTTCAGTGGCAGACTAGACGAGGATCCGCATATACATTTGCAAGATTTCTTTGATCTTTGCAGAACACAAAGCGTCCAAGGGCTTACCCCCGAGCAAATCAGGTTAATCTTGTTTCCATTTTCTTTAAAACTTAATGCTAAATTGTGGTATAATTCTTCGGAACCAGGATCAATTCAATCATGGGAGCAATTGGCGACAAAATTCTTGAAGGAATTCTTTCCAGCTCAGAAAACCAGACACTTAAAAAGGGAAATTCTACTCTTCCAACAAAAATATGGCGATTTATTCTTCGAGGCATGGAAGGACTTCAAGAACAAGCTTCTCAAGTGTCCTATGCACAACATACCTAAGGATGATCAGGTACAAGCATTTTATGAGGGTTTAAATGACACTAACAGAGCAATTGTAGATTCAGCTTGCAATGGAATCTTGATGAGGAAAAGTGGTGAGGAGGCCATCGAGCTATTTGAAGAACTCAGCGAGAACTCACAACAATTCTCAACAAGAAGAGACATTTCGAAAAAACAGGGAGTCTACGAAATTTCTAGCAATGATAGCATGCAATTAGAAATGGAGATTATGAACAAAAAGATTGATATGCTTGTGAATACAATTTCAACGTTGGGTGAAGTAAAAAATCAATCAAAAGAAATTTGTGCAATTTGTTCTCATTCCGATCATACAACTAATACATGTCCCATGTCTTCTTTCACAGATCAGGAGCACGCAAACTACATAGGACAGGGAATGTACCCACCCCAGAACAACACTTTTTCAAACATGTATAACCCAGGGTGGCAAAACCATCAAAATTTTTTATGGAGCAATAATCAAAACCATCAAGGCAATCAATTTGCACAAGGGCATGCGCAGCAACTCCAGATTGGGAATGAGTTTGATCAGCCAGTGCAAGAACAGAAGAAGTTGGATTTCGAATCCACAGTTCTTCAATTACTCCAACAGCAACAACAAACAAGCAACCAACAAGGGCAGGCCATTCAGAAATTGGAAAATCAAATTGGTCAAATTGCTAAGGAGTTAAGTGAAAGAAAAGCAGGAGAACTCCCATCACAAACCATACCAAACCCCAGAAGAACAGCTCCAACAGCTACATATGTTGCAGGTTGTTGCTTAGAGTTGGAGGTTGGATGCTTGAGTTGGTTTTTGAGAAAATTGATTCATAAGAGTTTTGTGTAAAAATTGTAAAAGCAGATTTGAGTTAGTTTGTGTTGTAAATAAAAAGAAATTTATGAGTTTGAGTTGTTTTGAATTTCGCTGTGCTATGTAAGAGTTTGATGTAATAAAAGTTGAAAATTTTAGTGGTGTTGGTTGTGTTTAATATTATATTGAAGTGGATCGCTGGGATTGTGCCACGTATTTTCTAAGATATCCTATTAGAAATTCGGGGCGCTACACCAGTTTCCAGATATTCATCTATCTATACTTTTTGGTGTTTTGATTGATTCGGTTACCGCCTCCTTGTGAAGAGATCGAGTCAAAACTATTCTCTTGATGAAAAGATAAGAGTTTTCAAATTTTCTCTTGTGCATGGAGGGATATAGAATTATTTACCCCTAGGAATAGGGGTTTAAACTGTGTTTGATGAATCTGGACTCATTTGCGGTAGCACTGTTGTTGCAGTCTCTATTACAGGCTGGATTGAGTCAATGAGCTTAAAAATGAACCAACTCATCTCATCGGGCCTGTATATGCTAAAATTACTGTTCACCCCTGAGGGCTTTAAGATTCGTGCATGATTTGAACGGTCCATTTTTTTTCCAATTTTTACCTATATCATAAGCCCCCCACTCTCGAAGACTGAGTTTCACAGCCTTTGAAGAGTAGTTCGCCCGTTTTTACGGTTAACAGAACTTATCAGGGTCTTCAGGGATGTTTGAATCTTGCTCGAGGTGTAACAAAGTTGTTCTGACTTTTTAAAGCATCCAGAATTGTTTTAAGAATTTTCTAAATTTTTAATGAATTTTTGGGATTTTTTTGAATTTCCCCAAATTTTAATCATTTTTAGAATTTCGAATTAATTTTTGGAATTTAAAACTAATTTCTCTAAAATAATAAATATTTTTGGGAATTGTAAAATAATATTCCAAAATTTAATTATTTTTTCATATTTTAAAAATAATTTTCTAGATTTTTAAAATAATTTTTGGAATTTTTTATTATTTTTCTGAAATTTATAATTAATAAAAAGAGATTAAATAATAAATTATAACTGAACTAATTTGGATCGTTTTTCCGACTTTTTAAAGCATCCAGAATTGTTTTAAGAATTTTCTGAACTTTTTATGACTTTTTGGGATTTTTTTGGATTTCCTCAAATTTTAATCATTTTTAGAATTTTAAATTAATTAATCCGAATTTTAAATTAAATTTTGGAATTTAAAACTAATTTCTCTCAAATAATTATTATTTTTGGTAATTGTAAAATAATATTCCGAAATTTAACTATTTTTTACTATTCTAAAGATAATTTTCCATTTTTTAAAAATAATTTTTGGAATTTTAAATTATTTTTCTGAAATTTATAATTAATAAAAAAGATTAAATAATAAATTCTAACTGAACTAATCTGGATCGTTGATCGAGAGGAGCACGGATTTCGAGGAGATCCAACGATCAGAAATCATCAAAGCAACCCCTTAGCCCCATTTGTTGATGGCACCGGGGTGGGTGCATGCCCCATGTGTCAGCCACTGCACGCTGGCATGTGGGTCCCCCTTAATTTTTTCTTTTCTTTTTTTAAAAATTTTTGACATAGGGTTCACACGTAAAATCAACGGGTTCGGAATTTAAGGAGATCCAAGAATCATCAAAGCAACCCCGTACCACGATTTTTTGATGGCATCGCGGTGGGTGTGGACCCCATGTGTCTGCCACCGTGTGATGATATGTGGGTCCAACCCTTTTTTTCTCCTTTTCTTTTAAATTCTTAGCACATGCTTTGTGAGTCAAAATCAGAGGGCGTAGATTTTAGAACGATCTGGAGCCTCCATCACGTGCGGCGCAAAATTCGGAGAGATCAAATGGTTGTGGGTCAATCAAGCAACCGCTCACCCCGGTTTGATTTTTCGCACCGGGGTGGAGCGTGGGCCCACCTGTCAATGACCGAGGGTCTGACAATGGGCCCCCTTCGGGTCTCTCTCCCTTTCTCTCTCTTCCTCTCGCTAAGTTTGTGGCGGGGCCCACGTGGGCATATGGTGCCTATGCCGTGTGCCACATGGCCCACCTATCGCTCCTGTGGGACCCTCCTTGCCACGTGGCAAGCGCATTGGCCGACTGTGGTGGGGTCCATGCGCTTTCGTAGAGCGCATGGGATCCCCCCCTTTTTTTTCACGCGCTTTGTGCGTAATATTTTTACGCACTTAATGCATAGTTTCTCTTTTTCCTCTTACTTTTTTTTTCTTTCTTGCCCATCGTGCGCAGCTGTAGTGTAACGAATATTCCTGGTGCTGCATAGATCCAATTGGAGCGTATGACCCTTTGTTTCGAAGGTGACTCAACGATCTACAAGTTCTATTCAAAATTCGCTTGAGGACTCGTCCGTATTGGGGGGGGGGGGGTTTCAAAACTGGCCTGCAATGTCTTTTCCTTCGAGGAGTTGGGGAGATGAGTTACGAACATGAATTCGCCATGGAGAAGCTACGAAGAGTAGCTTTTCTCCCGTGGAGCTACAAATGGGAGCTTCACTCCTAAGGAACTATGAAGATGCATTTCACCACAGATGAACCACAAAGAGGAGTTCTGCTCCCAGGGAGCTATGAAGATGAGCTTCGCTCTTGCGGAGTTACGAAGGGAAGCTTCGGTACCGGGGCGCTGTGAAGAGGAGGTTTGGTGTCGGGGCACTGCAAAGGTGCTTCAGCACCGGGGAGCAATGAAGTGGAGCTTCTCCTCCATGGAGTTACAGTTTCACTCCTGGAAATCTACGGAGAGGAGCTTCGCCATCGGGAAGCTTCGAAGAGGAGCTTCACTTCCGTGGGATGCTATGAAGAGAAGATTAGTTCCCAAGCGACTAAGAAGAGGAAATTCGTCACTAGGAAGCTTCGCTCCCGTACTGGATGGTTGATAAGGATATCCCAAGTGTTTTCGTCTCGTCTCATATTCTCTTTGTGTTGCCACATCCTAAATTGGGCCTGTGAGTTTAAGGAATAGCTCTAGGGAAGAATTGGACTCTAAACTTGATGTTTGATCCCAGAAGGTATGTAGAAGTGATTCGAGGAGGAAGTTGGCACCCACCTTGCCGTTTGAGCCCGAAAAGCTTGTAGAGGTGACTCAAGGAGGGAGTTTGTGCCAACCTTGTAGTTTGAGCTCGAAAAGCTTGTAGGGGTGATTCAAAGAGGGAGTTGGCGCCGACCTTGCCGTTTGAGCCCGACAAGCTTGTAGGGAAAAAATGCTGGACTTGCTGTTTGGACTCGACAAGCATGTAGGCGCAATTCGTAGAGGGAGTTGGTGCCGACCTTACTGTTTGAGCCCGACAGGCTTATAGGGGAGACTTGAGGAAGGAGTTGACGTCGGACTTGCTGTTTGGACTCGGCAAGATTGTAGGGGCAATTCGTAGAGAGAGTTGGCATCAACCTTGCCGTTTGAGCATAACAAACTTGTAAGGGAGACTCGAGGAAGGAGTTGTCACCGACCTTGCCATTGGAGACCGGCAAGCTTGTAGGGGAAAATCGAGGAGGGAGTTGTACTCATAACTTGCTGTTTGGACCCAACAAGCTTGGGAAGTCAACTTGAAGAGGGAGTTGGCGCTGACCTTGCTGTTTGGACCTGTTAGGCTTATTGAGGCGACTCAAGAAAGGAGTTTGTGTTGACCTTTTCGTTTGGACCCAACAGGTTTATTAAGGCGACTCGATGAGAGAGTTGGATGTTATAACTGATGCTTAAAGGTGAACTGGCTGTGGGAGAAGATCTATGGATGAGCCGGACTCCAGCACCATTGCATGGAGTTAAGGAGTTGTTGGAAGAGTCTGAGCAAGGAGCAGATCACCGAACTCGTTACCTCGAGTTGATGAGTTGTTGGTGTAACTTGGAAGAGGAGCTGAGCACCGAGCTCATTATTGAGGGTTTTCGAGATGCAGGAGCAACTCTAAGGGCGAGCTAGATCCTAGATTCAATATATTTGAGTCAAGTTTGAGGATAGCCCCGGGGAAAGAGATAGTCTCCGAACTTTCTTGTTGGAAAATTAACAAGTTTCGTGAATAGTTTGAATGGTCGTTTCAAGCCCTAAACCCCCTACTTGCAAGTTGTGAGGATAATTTTGAGCCATGATTATGAACTCCGAACTAGTTCATAATGTTCTGGAGCTTCATCATGGGGCTTGCCTCTCGTTTAGGTAGATTCAGAGGCTGAACTCCTGTTGGCAGTTGACAATAACTTGACAATATCTGGTTGTGGCTAAGGCACCGTAGAAGGGGTCCTGGTACTGAATGAACCTCTGTTTTTGACTAGGGCTATAAACGAGTTGAGTCGAGCCGAGTATCTTGAGGCTCGAGCTCGGCTCGTTAAGCAATCGAGCTCAATTTACGTGCTCAAGCTCGACTCGAGCCCGTCTCGAGCCGAGCTTTGACCGAGTTCGAGCAGAGTAGCTTGCGAGCTTAGTCTAATAATTACAAAAAGCCCAAGCTCGAGGTCGGCTCGTTAAGCTATTGAGCTCGATTTTCGAGCTCAAGCTCAGCTCGAGCTTGTCTCGAGTCGAGCTTTAACCGAGCTTTGACCGAGCTTAAGCCGAGTAGCTTGCGAGTAGCTCAGGTCGTTTGCAGCCCTATTTTTGACAAATGGCTGTGTAGGAGGTTGTTAGTAGCATTGGTATAAATACCCGAAAACCGGACCCGACCCAGACCTGGTATTGGACCGGAATCAACCCAACCTATACGGGTTCTGGTCCGGGTCCTAAAATGAGACCCATTATACTTTCGGGTCTGGGTCCGGATCCGCTCAAAAGAGACCCGACCCGGACCCGTTAAAAAAAACCCAAAAAATCAACATAAAAATAAATATTCTATCCTCATCCCTCCCCTCCTTCCTCCTCAATTCTAAATCTTCCTCTTCCAAAATTAAAACTCATGCATTTTTCTTCTCTCCTCTATTCTAAATGCTCCGCTTGCCGCTCACACTCCCACTCCTACCTGAATGGGTAGAAATATTTTAATAGGACTTGTATTCGGAACCGGACCCGTGAGGATTGGGTCCGGGTCCAATTTTTGGACTCGTAGGGGACCGGGTCCGGGTCCGGGTAGTGAAGGACCCGACTCGATCCGACCCGATACCAATGCTAGTTGTTAGGGACAACTTTAACCGGAGCCCCCCAGGGATACTCTTCTGGACGGAGGCTGAATCTGCTGAGGAGGGGGCTATTCTGAGTGAGACTGCTGAACCTGTTGAAGTGGTTGAGGTTGTTGAGGAGGGTCCTTTGTAAGAGGAGGTGAAGGAGGGCGGCTGGCTGGTAGCCGTTGTCTTCCTCTTCCTTCTTGGGGGCATGGCTGAGAATGTAGTTTTGGACCGACGAGGTTGGATTAGAGATCTTTTCTGTTTTCCTACAGACGTTGACAATCTGTTGCTGCTTATTTTTGTGTGGAAGCTAACATATACGTGAATTCTTTAAACAAAAATAATAAAGATCAAACCTTTGCTATTCGTCGTGTTGACTGTAAAAAATTGCTTGACTCTGAGATTTGATCTTCAGGAACAGCTGAAATCGGTCCAATGGACCTGCAAACAAGTCTGAAACACCGGGGGTGGCCCTGGCGAAAAACCCTCTGACGCCCAAGACAGAAACTCGAAGATGTGGTGGGTTTTGAGAGCGGAGTTTGTAATTACCTGGTTTCTGAGGAGGTATCGAGGTATATATAGTCGCTGAGGGGGCAAGTTTCAAGATATTCATCTATCTCTACTTTCCAGTGTTTTGATAGAGTCAGTTACCCCCTCCCTGTGAAGAGATCGATTCAAGACTCTTCTCTTGATGAAGAGAAGAGTTTTCAAACTCTCTATTGTGCATGGAGGGATATAATCGGTTACCCCTTAGGAATAAGGGGTTTAAACTGGATTCGATGAATCTGGACTCCTTTTTTTTAGGGTTGTTGTAGCAGTCCCTATTACATGCTGAATTGGGTCGATGAGCCTGAAAATGGCCTAGCTCATTGTTGGTGTATGCCCTAGAGGCCAGTTGTGTATTGACATTACTAGTTGACATTGTATCATGATATGTTTTTTTATATATGAGGCATTTCATTTATTGTGTTGTTTATTATAATTAAATGAACATAATAAAGTCCTTAAAGTAGTAGGTTCAATACCATGGGATATCAAATGCATGACTTGATTGTGAGATCCTATTAGTTGTAATCAGAACACTATTCTTAAATGTCCCTAGTCAAGTATTATTGTGAATTAGGACAACAATAATACACAGAGACTAGTATGTGCGTAGACTGATAACCATATCTCACGGGTCATGGATATGAGTTATCAAGTCTTCACATGGGTTAATATTAGAGTAATAATGTACTGGATTGACCCACCATGAGTATGCTGCATGGATCATTACGTGAGTGTCATAAGCGATTCTCAAAGTGACCATGGTATACGTAGTCCTTTAACTTGAAGTCACTACGGTTCCTTACATGAGAAGTTATATATTTTAATATCGTCAAACGTTGTATGTAATAAGGTGATTATAAAGTCGACCATTGGATATACTACAAATCATGCGGAAGGATGTAAGTGACTTAGACAAGGACTTGTCCCTCTTACATAACAGGAGCGATATCTATGAGCCCCTTGATTGAGTGAGACTACAAAATATATGGCTGTGCTCAAATGAGTCAATATGAGATATTGAACTCATTTGTTTTAGTAAGTCTACTCAGACATCAAGACTCCAAAGATTGAACTATATAAAAGTGACATGCTCTATACCTTGTGGTCAATTAGATATCTGGATAAAAGGAATATATTACATGGTAACATTGGTCACGGATAGGTTATGTCAAATCACTGGCATTCCCGTTACCTAAGTAACAGTGATGTATTGCTAGATACCGCTCACTGTTTGTAATACTAGAATATGATTTTAGTATTACTGTTAACATAATGGCCCACACACGAATCTGACCTAGGTTAAATTGTGAGCCCAACAACCTCATTACTTTTTTAGGGTTGATTTTCTGCATCTATATATATGATATGTATCTGTGGGAAAGAAATAGTTGAGACGAACCCTAGCCATCACAGAAATTGTGAGAGAGAGATCGTGAGTAACATTCCCTTCCTACAGTTAGCACCGCGGCGTGAAGGAAAACTTGATTTGATCCGTCCGTGTGGATACCGTAGAGGCACCGCAATATTGCAGTGTTGTGATCGACATACTGTGTTGACAACAAATCCATCTTTAAAGTATAACTTCTAAATACGATTTATGGTTTTTGCATGAATCCATGGCTCGATATTTTTTTTGTAATTTTTCCGCTATGTATTTAATCTGAGATTACCCTTGAAACCTAACACTCAACTCATCGAGCCTGTATCTGCTAAAATTACCGTTTTACTCTTGGGAGCATTAAGATTCGTGCCCGATTTGAACGGTCCCGATTTTGTTCTATTTTACCTATATCAATATGTATGAAAATGTGGGGATATTGAGGACGCCCGCTTTGTATTTTAGATGGTTCCTCAGTGGAATGTGTTTCTTTGGAGTTCTATGATTGCCTGATATGCATAGAGTTACCAGAACGAGGAGGCATTGGGGATATTTCGAAGAATGGTGAGATCTTCAGTTGTTCCAAATGAATATAGTTTTTCTAGTGCTCTGAAAGCTTGTGCGGACATGGGTGGCATTGAATTGGGCAAGCAAATTCATGGCCATGTTGTGACGATTGGTCTTGAGGCAGAGACTTTTATTGCTAATGCACTTATGGATGTGTATATTAAGTGTAGATATATTGACTCATCATGAATTATTCTCTCTTGTTTTTTTTTGGTTAAAACGATGCAGCTTGGAACACGATGATTGTTGGTTATGTAAACTTATGTTTCCCGGAAGATGCTTTGTGACTCTTTTGCCAAATGAGAGGTGATGAAGTAGAGCTATCGCAAGTTACCTACTCCAGTGCCCTTCGGGCTTGTGCAAGCATGGCGGCCATTGAACCTACTAGTCAAATTCACTCGTTGATATATAAAACCACATTCTATTCATAATAACGTCGTTGGAAATTCTCTAATCTATTCATATGCCAAGTGTGGGAGCATTCATGGATTGCCATGATGGTATATCCTGGAATGCTCTAATATCAGGTTGTGCTTTGCATGGTCTAGGTTCAGAAGCTCTAAGTTCTTTCAACAAAATGAAGGGAGCAACGGTTGAAGCTGATAGAGTGACTTTTGTGGGTGTACTTTCGGCTTGTAGCAATATGAGTTTAGTGGAGGAGGGACAATCTAACTTTAATTCCACTAGACATGCATGATTTTGGTATTGAACCATGTATGGAACATTATACTTGCATGGTTAGACTTGTAGGGAGTTCTGGGTCGGCTTGATAAGGCCCTGGAATTTATCTATCGGGAAAATCTCTGTAGAACCAACCTAGTAAATCTAATTTCTATAAGTTTTTGTCATTCTGGATTTTGATAGTTTCCTACTTAATTGTATATTGAATATTTACCAATTTAATATCATCTTAATTTATATTTACGGGTGAATTTGGAAGACTATTACTAATATTTCATATGTTACTAAAATGTCGGATCACTTTCTATATTTAGCCTCATTTACAGTGAAAATTATGTTCTTTCTAGGAATTCATTCCATCATAATGTTATTGTGCTTGATTTCCCTGCCATCATTATGTTGCCATATTGATGGAAAATAACAGAATTGCTTGCTTCAGTCATTCAAGATAACATATTGCAGAAGAATATATACATTAGCAAATATCCCTTCAGCCATTCTTTGACCCAGTTTTACTCGTCGAGGACGATAGTTAAAACTTGTATATAAAGTATTATAACTAACACGAGGTTCAATAGAATAGTGGTCATCGTTCATGGTTATATTTAGAATCAGCTTATATTATCAGCTAAATTACATATACTACTATCACAAACTTTTAACTATTAGATAATTATGATAAACTGGCAAACAATTTGATTTTTGAACTGCTTTATCAGTTCTTTTAAACCTTTCTCATCTTTATAAACAAGGATCGATCCTGACTTTATAGCCTTCAATTTTGGACATTGACAATATAGAGATACGAAGACACCTATGAGATTTTGCTATAATAGGTCAGTATGACTCTTTATTCATGAAATTTATATTTTTCTCAATTTAAGTAGATTACTCTTGTTGAAATATAGTAATTGTATATTCTGTTTCCTAATCTATAGGAGACAGATTCCCCAAATCTCTCCTCTCCCCAATCTTCTCTCAATCTCCTTTCTTCTTCTCCAAAAATGTAATTCATATATATAGATGTATACAGTAGAGAAATAAATGAACAAGAATAACAATTATTTTCCCCCAAAATCTATTTTCAACATGATATCAGAGCTTAAATTGTCCTAGGCTACCTGAAGAAGAAGATCCTGATCAGATCCTTGCTCCTCGTCGACCCGATTCTCGTCGATCCCAGAAACCTCGAACCCCGAGCTCCCATCGTCTTCCTCAACATCCGAAAACCGAAAACTCGAAGCCCATCATCTTCGTCGTCGTTGTCGTCGTCGACGACGAAGTCAGATCTTGCTCCAGATCTGAAATTGAGCCCATTTATTTTGTCAACAGATCCGAAGTCATCGTCGAAGTCATCATTCTTCGGTCACCATCGCCTGTCGAAGTCGTCGAAGTCGTCATTAAAGTCGGATCGTTGTCGAAGTTGTCCTTCTTCTACATCTTCCCCATCACCTCCGGCATCATCTCCGGTGCTCCTCGCCATCGACGCTCCTCCAGTCGCGACCCCCACCTCCGACGACCCTCTTCTGCCAACTCGTCGATAACAGCAGCCAGCGGAACCCAAAAACTCGACACTACTCCTCCTCTGTTCGCTCAACCACAGCGCCACCAGTGCCAACCCCTGTGCACCGCCGCCGTTTCGCCATCGACGCGCCGCCGCCCTCAGTCAGCGACGCCGCTGCCGTCGAGCCTACCGCTTGCCCCCTCTCTCTCTTCTACTATTGCTGCCTGTGCTTTGCTGCCACTGCACTCCTTGTTGTTGCAATTGATCCAATCAGATTTGTTGATCAGATCCAGATCCTATTTGCTATTGATCAAATCAGATTTGTTGATCAGATCCAGATCTTGTTTGCTATTGGGATCTTTTGATCTAATTTATTTAGATCTGATTTGCTGTTGTACTGTTTTGGTGTGGTGCTATGCTGCTTGCTGTGTTACAATTAGTACTGCTTGTTGTGTTGCTATTTGTTGTTCTTCACCATGGAGTCAAGGAAGTGTATTTATTGTGGCAAGATCGGCCACACGAAAGCTCGTTGTTTTAAGATTACCGGCTATCTGGATAATTGTGATTATAGCAGAGATACTCAGAAGAAGAACTGCAACCGATCCACTGGCACTGTGTCATCTACATTAGTTACAACTGCAGGTAATGATGGTAAGGTATTTAATATTTCTACCTCTGTTATGAATAATGCACGGATAATTGATTCGAGTGCTACCAACCATATGACTTTTGATTCTAGACAAGTTGAAAATTTTCAACCATCCACCAAATCAACTGTGTCCACTGCCAATGGTGATCCTGCCACTGTTACTGGCGAGGGTACCATACCTCTCACAAACAACTTAACTTTAGATACTGCCCTATTTGTGCCATCCTTGAATTTTAACCTATTATCTGTTGCTCAAATAACTATTACCTTACATTGTATTGTAGTCTTTTGACTTTCACATTGTGTGTTTAAGGATATTCGGACTAGCAAGATGATTGTTTATGGGATTAGGCACGGGAAGCTCTATTACCTGGATTTAGAATCTGAAAGTTCAAGCAAGTTGACATAGGCTCTAAGTATGGAAGAATCCGAAGATGAGAAGAAGAAATCAGATATTTGGCTATGGCATCGACGTCTAGGACATGCTTCTTTTGGTTATTTGAAAAAAATATTTCTAATTTTGATTTTGAAGTTGGATATTTCTGCCTTTCAGTGTGATGTGTGTGAACTCGCAAAAGGTCACCGTGTCTCTTTTCCTCCAAGTCTAAGTAGAAGCTCTCTTTCATTTATGATTATTCATTCTGATGTTTGGGGTCCATCCAAAACCACTACATTTGTAGGAGCCAAATGGTTTGTGATATTTATTGATGACTGTACTCGCATGACCTGGATTTGTTTGATGAAGTCGAAAAGTGAAGTTAGTGGCTTGTTTCAAAAATTTCACAAGCATGTGATGATTCAGTATAAATCACAGATTCAAGTTCTCAGGAGTGATAATGGCGGAGAGTACCTGAGTTCGAATCTGCAATAATATTTGGTGGAACACAGTATTTTTCACCAGACTACATGCTCATATACACCTCAATAGAATGGGGTTGCAGAAAGGAAAAATAGACACTTGCTTGAGGTGGTCCGTGCTGTTCTTATCCATGGAAATAAGACACTCATTTATTGGGGGGAAGCCCTTGCTTCTGCTGCATACTTAATCAACCGAGTTCCCTCTAGCATACTAAACTTCCTCACACCATTTCAAGCATTAATGCACCAAAAGTCGTCAACTTGCCACCTCGTGTATTTGTGTGTATTGCATTTGTTCATCTTCATCAACATGAACGAAATAAGTTAACTCCTCGAACTGTCCGCTGTGTTTTCATGGAATATGCGCATGATAAGAAATGGTATAGGTGCTATCACCCACCAACTCAAAGAATATTTGTGACTATGGATGTTGTGTTCCATGAAGATGAGATGTATTTTTCTTCTCCTACGACTGAACTTCATCAGGGAGAGTACCAAAGTGAAGTTCAGACTCTTGGGTATGATGAAGTAATTACCAGTCAAAACAAACAACTAGATAAAAATAATGGTGAACACTTAAATGAAGACCTAGCAAGGGAGGAAGACCCTCTTGAAGAAGTGCAACCAAGGGAAGAAGCCCCTCTTGAAGAAGACCCTCTTGAAAAATTGCAACCAGTACCAAATTTCAGTGAGAGTGAACCGTCAGAACCCCAAAACCAATCGTCATCGTTATTCGAAGCTCCTAGAAGAGAACTCCCGCACTGTACTAATAGAGGTATTCCAAAACCCACTTATGAACCTGATCCCACTAGTAACGTCAAATATCCCATGAATAATTACGTATCCACTCACCGCTTGTCGGAATCAAATAAATTATTTGTAAATCAATTATCTACTGTATCTATTCCTAACAGTGTGCAGGAATCCCTTACTGATCCAAGGTGGAAAGCAGCTATGGATGAGGAGATGAAATCCTTGAAAAAGAATAAGACTTGGGAGTTAGTCGAGCTGCCAGCAGGGAAGAAGCCAGTAGGATGCAGATGGATTTATACGGTGAAGTATAAGTCTGATGGTTCAATAGAGAGATACAAAGCAAGGCTGGTTGCCAAAGGATACACTCAAACGTATGGAATTGATTATGAAGATACATTCGCACCTGTGGCTAAATTCAATACTGTTCGAGTTCTATTATCACTTACTGCAAATCTTGACTGGCCGTTGGAGCAATTTGATATGAAGAATGCATTTTTGCATGGGAAATTGACAGAAGAGGTTTATATGGATCTTCTACCAGGGTCGAACAGACCAGTCCAACACAGCAATAAAGTATGTTATTTAAAGAAATCATTTTATGGACCCAAATATTTAAAAAAAACAACAAAAAAAATATGTAGACAAAAAATTTGCACATTGTCTAAAACAAAATATGCAATATATATATCATCGAATAACTGAGAAGAAGGAGCCAAAGAGGATTTGTTTTAAATGTGGGTTTCGGGTTTCGGATTGAGGGTAAGGGTTTCGGGTTTGAATTTGAATGTGGGTTACGGGTATGAGTTTCTATTGATTTAAATGTGGATCTGTTTTTAAATTACCCAAATTTAAAGCCTCAAATTCAATCAAGTTTAAACCCAAATAATTTAAACAAAATTCTAAAGACCCAAATATTTATTTTTGGGGGTCACTAATAACAATATTTATTTTACGCGCAAAATATGTGCTTATATTTACAAGAAGAGTATTGGGGCTCTTAAAATTACAAATTATCCGAGGGTTTGAGACGGCCGCCTCACCGGCCTCAAGAATGGGAGAAGAGGCAATATAAGTAGCTTGTTGGATTTCACGAATATTTTCCTAGCTCAAGAAGCCTTGCACAAAATGGGAGAAGAGGGGCAAATAAAATTATAATTCACACTATATTTAGTAGAAGAGTGTCATAATCACTACAAAATAAATAGGAATCGACGGCGTTTTTGTTTAATAATGGCCGGCGTTTTCAAAACGCCGGTCTTTAGTTGTTGGCGTTTACGGAAATGCCGCCGCAAGTGCCGTCCGTTCCGCCGCCGGGGATTCTATTAGTTTCCCCGGCGCAAATGAAACGCCGGGGAATTTTAGAATAATCCCCGGCGTGTGGTAAACGCCGGCCATTTTGGTTTGAATTTTTAAAATATATTACCGTTATTTACTATACCCCGGCATTGGTAAAACGCCGGGGATTGTATGAAACCTGCTGAATCAATATTCCCACTGAATAGCCTCCAGTACTCCAGACACAATTCATCTACTGTACTCAAAAGTTGTAACCTCCAGTACTCCAGACATAATAGTCAACATCTAGCTCAGAGCAATAACACAAAGTCATAATATATAGCATTAAATGAGGACTTCAAATAAATCTTTCAAGGGATTGACAACAACTCCATTGATAAATAAGCAGCTAAGAGACATCTCAGTTTACTGTTTTAGCATAAACGCAAAGCCAACAGATACAAAGGAACCAAAGTCATAATAGCATCAGTTTTTAGAAGAACTAACTACAACCAACAAGAAGTCGTTTTACAGTTTATTAGTTCAATTCCAAACACTTCTAAGTCTTTCGGCAGAGAGGATAGTAGAATAACTTTGATATCCACAGATGTTGTTATGTTGTTACTGCTAGAATCCATAATTAAGCACCGTCAGCCTTCGCGCCGTTTTCACAAACTCGCTGCACAATGGGAAAATAAATAAACTCAGTCCTAGTCAAAATGTATGAAGATAAATAGGCTGAAACAAGTTGAAAAAATGTATAAGTTGTACTGGAATAAGAACTTTTTAAAATGTGATAAGAACAGCCTATAAAAATTACACCATTCACCATTCACATGCACAACCTAGATAAAATTACACCATTACTAATGCTCATGCTTCACAAAATAACCAGTACTGATGCTCATGCTTCACATATAATCAAAAGAGAAGCGGTGGACCTGATGCACCTCCATCGGGCGATCTTTTTATGGCTGGCATCTACTATGAACCAATGGCAGTGGAATAATTTCTTTTCACTGTTCAGAACTTGCCACTGGTATCATGCAAGCCTGAATCTCATTCTACTTGTAGAGGAATTTCTCTACTAATGGAAATGGTACTACTTATTTCTGAGCTGAGCTTCAAGTTGTGAAACAGAGCAAGGGCTTTGATATGATACATCACAAAGTTGATTGACTGTTCTTCAAATTATGCGAAATTCAATCAATGCATGCAAGTAATTTTTACAACCGTTCTCGCCTCTTTACAAATTAAATGTTCATTTTGATTGGTTGAAGTCTGTTGACAATTGGAAAAGAGACGAGCAAGCTCTAATGCATACATTTTAAATAATATAATGTCTTATATTGATGTTTACTGTCATCAAATAAATGTTGCAAATAACATTAAATGTTCTTGCATCAGCCATTTTCAGTAGATATTTTTAAAAACAAAAAATGTTCCTAGATAAGCACAGCGAGCAAGATCATCCACGACAATTTCTTGAATTAACATAAAAATTGTAATGCCTACAAATTTCCAGACTTTCAATCCCTACATTTCTTGAATTAACATAAAATTGTAATGTGCCATTCGGTAAATTAGAACATGCACAACCTAGATAAAATTACACCATTCACATCACATGCGGTCAGAAGTATAATCATTTAATTTTCTTGAGAAAATAGCACTAATTCGAGCAAAAGAGGATTGAAGAACACAACTAAACGTCCAAATTCAATCCACTACATCATTTTTCCGTTTGACAAGAAACAATAAATCTTAACACAGTCCACAACTATGTTTCTGAACCTCTTAACACAATTCAATATCTAAAACAGGAGAACAAAAAGCAGTAAACAGACTGCACTGTTAGTATTCCAAACAGAAAGTTCAAATTGCATGCCTAAGAGACTTTTGTTTTGGTGAAAATGGAGATATTGACGATGACAGTTTACACATGGAGTAGTGGAACTGAAACATAGGATGGGAAACATACAGAAGAACATGAATGTGGTGGTCTGAGAACCCAGAGGTTTAACTGGGCATTGCAAATATGATATATAGTTCAACTAAATATGATATATAGTTCAACTTTTGTTGTAAATTTTGTTGAACTATATATCAGAGATCCATTGTCACCAGTTCAACTAAATATGATATATATCATATTTAGTTCAACTAAATATGATATATAGTTCAACAATTCTGCTAAAATGGATATATAGTTCAACTAAAATGGATATATAGTTCAACTAATATGATATATATCATATAGTTCAACTAAAATGGATCTCTGATATATAGTTCAACAATTCTGCTTTCTTCAAGTGTAAATAGTTCAACTAAATATGATATATAGTTCAAATAAATATGATATATAGTGTAACCAGTTCTGCTGTCTTCAAGTGTGAAATCAAAAACTCTCAAATTTGATATATAGTTCAACTAAATATGTATTTGGGGCTGAATGTACCTTTAATATCTTCTCATCAGGACATTGTACGTCCAGCGATGTCGTCGAAGGGATCACCAAGGTCGTCGGCTTCCTCTTCATTCGGATGACTGGAAGATGTCGGCTCTCTAACATCATGCTATATAAGAAATAAGTATGAAAGATGCCATGAGTCGGATTGGTACACACAATTAGTCAGATTCGTATAAAATGCTAATGCTAAGCAATTGGTAGACACAATTAGATAAGAACAATACTCTATATAATTTCTAACCTGTCTCGGTATGTTAGATGGGTTTGGAACATTTGTTCCCCTCACCATCTGTGCTAATTCCGCAACTGTTGCCTTAAGCTCTGCGACTGTTGCCTCTAGATTAGCTATCTTCTCATCTCTAGGATCCGGCTGTGATGATGAAGAAGCACGAATACGAGAGGGTGTTGGTCCTAACCCCTTCCCACGCACACGGCCAGGGCGCTCCGGACCAATGCTTTCGACCAACGCCTGGTGTTGAAGCTGCACTATATCGGCGGTGGGAGCGGATGACAGTTCGGCATACCTATTCCGAGCAGTCTCCTGTTTTAAAAAAAATATCCAAATTCATTGTTAAGGCATATTACACATCAAATAAGCAAATTTAAGATAGAAAAACTATTACCGATATCGTCGCAGCCTTTGAGGACGGAAATACGCCTTGTGAGTTCATGTGGGTTGCGTCGAAGAAATCTAAATCACCGTACTGATCCGCACCTCCTCGCTCCACATCCTACATATATTAAAATCAAAATCAATTGAACTCGTTTTGAAAAAACGAAAGTTTTTTGGTATTAAGAGTTACTCTACAAGTATTATAGTGAAGAACAAAACACTTAGATATACCATCATTGCGCGTCGCCGTGCAAAGCTTGTACCTCCTGCAGTGTGCAGTACGTCCTGTGCCTCCCTACTTGCACGACCTCTTTCAGCTCTCTTCTGCACAGACAATAAAATTTAATAAGCCATATATCATATCAAAATATATTGCATCATATACTACAATTTTTTAATTACCTTCCCTTCAGGTGTATTCCAAAAATGGCATAGAAATTCCCAATCAGCACGCACGACATTTTGTGGGACTGCTCTTGCGTTCTCAGCCATTGTTCGGTCCCCGTCATAGTATTTTGCCTTAAGCTCAACCTTATAGTCTCTCCATTTCTTAGACATTGATTTATTCAGCCAATTAGCATCAACAGTCGCCGGGAAATCAAATTTTTGCTGCAACAGTCATAAATCAATATCATATATTAAAGATAAGAAAGTACTTGATAATTTGATATATGATATTGATTTCTTCCTTGAGAAATCAAGTAACTAACAAAATTAACTAACAAAGAATGGTTATAAAGAAACTTCTCACTGATCAGTACAAGTGAGACCAAATTTAACCTGTAACTCAACTTTGACATTTTGTGCTGAATTGTAGTATTTGTAAAGCGACTGTGTTAACATCAACGGTGAAAGGTGTTAAAATAAAATGGTTGTCTTTAGCACTTTCTCCAATTGTTTCTTATACTTAGAAGTGTAATACCCTGTTTGTTTACACAAGTTCAAACAGGGAACTTGTACAAAGGAACTATTTATAAAGGAACAGGGCTATTTATACTGTACAAGTGCTAAACTCCAGGATGACATTTTGTAGGGTGGCCAATACATCAATATCACTATATCAGGTTTATGCTTATATGAATGATCAACTCTAAACTTCCAAATTTTAGATTAGCATTCATTGTATCATCATTTCCCTTTAATATGCCAACCAATGAATGAATTCTAAAGGGACTATATCCAAGCATATAAAATATCTGTAAAAAGGAGAAACATCATCTACTTCACCCTTCAATTCTCTCTGTCAAAATGCATTCTCATGTATCTATAACTATATCCAAGCATTAATGAGATTACCATTTGCCGCTGGATCTACACTAAAGAAGTATAATATTCAACTCAATATATATAACAACGAAAACAGGTTTGATATGTAAGGAAAGGATGCAAAGTGTTATATAAATATTTATGCACTTTTTCACAATAGTCATTCAGACCCCGAGCTTTATAAACTCAAAAAGACACAAGCAAAACATCAGCAGACAGTATGTATCATTCTCTACTTGCCAAGCTGAATATATTTTATCAACCAACACAGTAACACCTTGTTTCGATTTACATAGAAAAATAAGAAATATGCATAGAGTGGAGAGTTTTGTAAGGGAGAGTAGTTATGTGGAAAGGTGAATTGATATACAAACTATTTAAGAAATACCTATAACCAAACTATTTAAGAAATACTGTAAATATAAATGGTACCTTGATAACTTCCATAGCTCTAGTCCTTGTCGCTATGGGGATTTTTGTCCATCTATCGAATGATAGTGGAAGATACTCAGAATTCCGAACAATCACCCCAATGAATGATGCGAAACTCGCTGCATTTTCTCCTACGGGCTGATGATCCCCATTTATCTCCACTGCTTTTTTTTCACCCGCGGGTAGCTTCCATACGTCAACTAACTTTGTCGCTCCCCGGGTCTTTTTTTGTGGGGGTGGCTAGGTGCTCCCCTCACCTACCTCTACGTGGGTATCCTCCTCGTTTAGAGGCTCCTCAATCCTTCTTTTAAGCGCCGTATTCCGTCGCGGCATAATTCACACACCTGCTAATAAGAACTATGAAGCATACATTAAAAAATTAAGAACTTGGTATAAAGTTTATGTAAATATTAAACTTGACAGCAGCATCCAGTATAAGTTTATGTAAATAATGATATCAGACTCTATAGTGATATATATAAAACTGGATATCAGACTCTATAGTAAATATCAGAAGTTTATCAGAAGCATCCAATAAACTGGATATCACACAAACTTGACAGACTCTATATAAAACTGATATATAAAACTTGACAGACTCTATATAAAACTTGATATCAGACTCTATAGTGATATATATAAGACTGCAATCATACACAATCAAATATCAAAAGCTACAAAAAAACATCCACCATGTATCAGTTCTCCATCAATCTTATCCTGTAAAAGCTATCAAGAATTCTGTCATATACATGTATCTTTTGAGCCTACAAACTCCTAACCACAAGTGGTCTTCAATCCCTAACTCCTGACTACAAGTGTTCTTAAATTCTTGTCAAGAAAAAGAAACTTTGAGTCCTATAAATGAACTATCAGTGTCTTCAATTTAATGGTTTTTATGCTATAGTACAGAAGAAACTTCTCTCAAAATATTATAAGGTTGTAGTCACTCTGCCTTCTGAAGCCACCAAACTGTAACAGATAGAAAATGTTAGCAAGTATCTAATATAACAAAGATCAGCTCTAATAAAATGGTCTCGAAGACATGTCTGTGTGCTTGTAGACATAAAAAAGAGGTCACCAGAAGAAGCAAGTACTCTAAGAAACTGCAGTTCCTGTACCATTCCTTCCCCACATATCCCACCCCAAGAAACTGCAGTTCTAATATCTAGTAAACTGGATATAGTTTACTAGATATTGGTCCGAATGTGTTCTAAGTTCTAATTGATTGTGGTGCATTGGTGATGAAGATAACAAACTCTATAGTGATATAGATATTAACTTTATACAGATATAGATATAAGCAACATTAACTTTATACAGATATAGATATCAAACTCTATAGTGATATATATAAAACTGGATAAATGTAATAAAGCTATAACAAAACTTGTATATTTAATATTTCATGGGAGAATCTTAATACAAGTGTATAATGTTCAAATCCAGAAATGTCTAGCATAGCAAAAGGAACATATTCAATCAACTCTTTTCCATATCCAATACATCCCCTGGCTCTCCATCCGTGCGTAGCCAATTAGGTGTACTGTTGTCATCTGATATGTTTACATCAAACCTAGGAAATTCAGCAGCAACAAAAATGTTAGTGACATCTTCGTCCTCATCATCTGATGTCTCTCCCAACTGGTACACATCTCTTGGTTGCATAATAAGAGCCACGCAAGATTTAGGCGAAGCTGGATCTTCAACATAGAATACTTGGAGTACTTGAGATGGGAACACAAATGGTTCATGACTGATGTGTGTGCCAGTATGAATCAAATTTGAAAAGTTTACAATTGTGAAACCTAAAGTATCCTTGTTTTGGGGATAATTCTTATCCATATCAGCCCAGTCTGCGCGAAATAAGACAACTCGAAAATGACCGAAATAGTCTAACTCGATGATATCAGTGAGAACCCCATAATAGTCAACATCTTCATCAACTGGATTTGTGTCATTCTTAGAAGCATAACTTCTTGTCTTTGACGTCACTACAATTCCACTATTCTGGGACTTTAAATAACGTTCACGATCCTTAGTATGAAATCTGAATCCGTTATATATATATCCCTTAAATCTTCTAACCATCTTATGGGGACCTGCAGCAAGAATCTTGATTTCAGGTGATACCAAATCATCATGCAACTTCGGAACCTATAGGATGTGATGGTAAACCATATTAGTAAAATTAAGATTATTATAACAAAAAAGGAAAGTACTTGATAATTTGGAACACTCTTACATAGTCTTTAAGCCACATATGAAATCTTTCATTCATCATCTTATTTTGGTCACGTGGTCTTAATTTTCTTGTTCTAAAATTCCTTTTCATTTCACGGATAAATTCTCTGTAAATATTTAAAAGAATGAAATATAATTAGATGTACATTGTTCGAACCGAGTTTAATTAAATATAAACCAACCCAATTATGACTTACTCTCGGAATGGCTCAACTGTTGCATGATGATCTAGCACATATCGATGTGCTTGTTCCCATGTTAAGTTATCTAACTCAACCGCATCAACTTTACCAATGGTATTTCCAGCAGTTTGAAATAGATAATGTGCCTCACCAAGGTTTGACCCAACTGGATTTCTCCTTGGTCTAGTAAGACATGTCTCGACACCCTGAAGATATCGGGAACAAAAATTGGAGCACTCTTCCGAGAGATAACCTTCTGCAATTGAGCCTTCTGGATGAGATCTATTTTTAATATATCCCTTGAGTCGATAAAGATACCTATACATGTAAATGGTTAGATCAAAAAAAGGATGCACATTATCCAAATTTGAAGTATATAATTAACAAATATGAATAACTACCTCTCAATGGGATACATCCACCGATAATGTACCGGCCCACCAAGTCTTGCTTCGCCTGCTAGATGAATGACCAAGTGAATCATTATAGTGAAGAACGAAGGGGGAAATATTCTCTCCATTTGACAAAGTACCAAAGCAGCACGTTGCTCCAAGAGGTTAATGTCTTCAACACGTAGAACCCTTGAGCAAAGTCCTTTATAAATGCTACACAGATCCTTGATGACGGCAGTGACTTGGTCGCACATTGAGAACCTTAAAGCCACAGGAAGGAGATCCTGCATCAAGATGTGGTAGTCGTGTGACTTTAGACCCTGAAGCCTCTTCTCCTTATCATTGACGCACCTTGCTATGTTAGATGAATAGCCATCGGGAACTTTAAGCTCCTGTAGAACTTTGCAGAACGATTCCAACTCCTTTTTAGACATGCAGTACATTGCTGGAGGAAGGCGCACTCTGCCATTCGGTAAATATTCGGGGTGCAACTCGTGTCGTATGTCCAACTCAGCTAAATCAAGACGACACTTAAGATTGTCTTTTGTCTTCCGATCATCTCCCATGATAGTCCCTACACAATTTTCACCAATATTTTTTCCGATATGCATCACATCTAAATTATGGCGCAATAAATTGAATTCCCAGTACGGCAGTGTAAAGAAAATGCTCTTCTTCTTCCAGGACCCTAACTCAACAATGTCATCACAATCATCTTCATCGTTGTCGTCATCCCTTGCTCTTTTCTTGCCCCGTTTTATGGCTTCTACTTCCTTACCATAATTGAAATGGTGACCATGTAGCCGCCTTAACACATCGGACCCAGACGATATTTCAGGTGAATGTTCCCACTCCTCAACCCCATCAAAAGTCGTAGTTTCCGTCCTGAAATTGTGTGTGTCAGGCAACCATCTTCTATGACCCATGTAGCAGAACTTTTTCCCATTATATAGCCATCTTGAAGTAGTTTTATCAGCACAACAAGGACATGCATTACGCCCTTTGGTGCTATAACCGGATAAATTTGCATACGCAGGAAAATCATTGATTGTCCAAGTCAATGCAACTCGAAGACGGAATGATTTCTTCGTTGTTATATCATATGTTGGAACACCCTCCCACAACTGTTGCAGCTCATCTATTAAAGGCTGGAGATAGACATCTATATCATTTCCAGGGCTTTTCGGTCCAGGAACTATTGTGGACAAAATAAATGATGATGGCTTCATACACTTCCAAGGCGGTAGATTATACGGTATCAACACTACAGGCCATATGCTGTATGTACTACTCGTTTGCCGGAATGGGTTAAAACCATCACTGGCTAATCCAAGTCGCACGTTGCGAGTATCTTCAGCAAAATCAGGATATCTTTCATCAAAACTTTTCCATGCAGCAGAATCCGCCGGATGTCTGAGAATTCCATCATTCTTTCGCCCTTCAGCATGCCACCTCATATCAGAAGAAGTCTTAGATGACATAAACAACCTTTGTAGCCTAGGAATCAAAGGAAAGTAGCGCATCTGTTTTGCTGGCTTCTTTTTCCGCTTTGATTTAACTATACCACTTGCATCTTGTTCTTCATTCGGAACACCTTTCCATTTTGAAGTACCACAAATTTCACAGTTCTCCAGACTCTCCTTATCCCCTCTAAATAACATACAATCATATCGACATGCAACTATCTTCTCATACCCCAGATCAAAATATTTAAGGAATTGTTTTATTCCATGTGCTGAATTTGGGAGACAAATTTCAGGGAATGCTTCATTCAACAATTTAAGTAACATTGTAAAGGATTTGGCAGACCAACTATTCAAACATTTGATCTGAAATAACCTCACGATGAATGAGAACTTCGAAAATTTTGTGCAATCATGATACAAGGGTGTACTAGCATCCTCCAACAACTTACTGAATGCTTCAAATTCTTTGTTGCATTCAGAGTTTTGCCTACCCTCCTCCACTTCACCCTCGTCCCCATCAGTGTGCGAAGTTTCGGTCGGTTCATCATGGACTTGACTTGTTGAACTATTTGTGTGCATTGGATTGTTGTGAATCCCAAAAGCATCCCGCACTAGATTTTGCATCTCATCGGCAAGACTGTCGTCGTCATTCACTAAGGGTTCATTTTCCTCTTCCAACAATTCTTGCCCAACCGGAATCGATGTGTCACGCTCTCCATGGCAGAACCACATTGTGTACCCTTGCAGAAAACCATTAATCACCAAATGTGTTTGTACTTCGTAGCATGGAAGCAAATGACAGTTTACACATCGGCGACATGGACAAAGGATAAAGTTGGGATCACGAGAATGTTGCTTGGCAAAGATAATGAAATCTCTAACACCATCTCGATACTCTTTGCATAATCGTGACTTACTCATCCAACTTTTATCCATTTCAATAATATCACTCAATCTGAAAATTAAATTCAATTTTACTTGGTCAATATGAAGGTTTGGTATGCTTTTGAAAACAATCAAATTCATACTTCGCATTGTAGGTGTGATGGTGAACTAAGAGGGAAATAGAAACTGACATAGATGTAATACAAAACTTGATCTGAGTGTTCATCCTAAAACTTTGTTCTACATTAGTTTTTGTAGTCTTGCAATTAGTTCTCTTCTAGTCCAGGATGATTAGCAGTTCATGTGACTTGTGCCTGTATCATCTACTCAAGATCAGTGGGGTGATGTTACTTAAAGCCAAGAATATAATATAGCAATTTAACACTAATAATCCAATAATTCAAGTAATAATAAAGAAACACCAAAATGTGAAGCAATTGAAGTAAAATAGTCTCATAGTCAAAAGCAAACTATGAAACAAGAAAGGTTAAACAAGAAAGGTTAAACTATGAAACAAGAAAGGTTAAATATGGGTTGGTAGAAGGACAAATTACACTAAAGCCTTTTCCCATTATAGTAGTAGAGATATATAATACGAAAGGACCACACATTAGTAGTTGTGGGGTGCATGAAAATGAATCAAAAAGGACTAGCAACCTATAACCTATGTACATATAATTTTCATAAATGCATGTATGGGAAAAAGACAATACAAAAAAAGAAATTGGTCATATGAGATTAGGACAGGACTTCCAAATATAGACAAAAGAGTGGTGGGAAAAAATGTGTGTTCAATTGTAGTTAATGAGAGCTTGCAAGTTTATAAACAATAGGCATGCAAGTTGGCTGTACCCTAACTAGTCCAGTCATTCCTCTTAAATGCAATATCACATCTTTTAACTACTCAATATATCTATGTAGTACTATAACATTATCTCAATTATCACAATATATGTTGATATAGGTTTCGAAGCAAACTTTGAAATACAATGTAACCATGCCAAATTGGATTGAAAATTTCCCTACTAGTAGCAGTAAGGAAATCTAATAAGTATAACGAAAGCATTTTTTATCTTCTTTCTGTCTTTCTTGCTGCATGAGTACGTAACAACCACAATTAGTAATTTCAAATATTTATTGATGAATCACATATAATATACTTACCAGTTATAGACTGCACATCATAAATGTAATTTTTTTTATAAAAAAAAATCTAATACAGGGCTGAATGCACGGAGGAGATAATTAAGATGAAATACACAATACAAGACAAGTTGGTAAAGGTCTGTAAGGTTCACCATTACTCACTATATCCCTAACCCTCAACAACTGCTGTGCCGATTCTAGAAACTGAAATGACAGAATAATATGGGCTTCTCTCAGGGTCAGTAATACATAATAATATCTAGCTTACTTTTCACTTCATCTTTTATTAACAACATCAAAAGTTTATTTGCTATTAAATAAATAAGGCTATGAATTAGATAAGTTTTCTTGTATAACGTAATGGAGTATGAATTCTCTCCACATAGATATGAATGAAAATTAGATGTACTGTAGAAATACTCATGAATGCACAAAGAGCTACATCATGCTCAAAAACTGACCTTCAAACTTCCAAAGAATGCAGGTTAGTATCAGAAGTCTACACAACCAAAATTAATCCGACGTGGTATCTCTTACTCGGAGTGATGAATACCTGCACACATCTGTTAGATAACAAAAGGATTAATCACTGTCATGTTATTCAATAGCATAAAACAACAAAATTCAACGAATGGCTCAACAAAAATATACACCGTTAACCAACAAAATTCAAGATCCAAACCAACTCCCAAAATCCACACCATAGTGGCAGATTGCATAGTAACTAACTCACCATCTTCACCGATCCAACAGTAGCGGCGACGAGATCCAACGGCGGCAAGCGGCAGATTGAGAACGAAATCGAAATCGAAATCGAAGAACGAAGTGGAGATTGAGAACGAAATCGAAATCGAAATCGAAGAACGAAGTGGAGATTGTGAACGAAATCGAAATCGAAGTGGAGATTGAGAACAAAGTGGAGATTGAGAACGAAATCGAAATCGAAGAAGAAGGAAATAAGGGGCGAACGAAATCGAAGAAGAAGGAAATAAGGGGCGAACGAAATCGAAGAAGAAGGAAAAAAGATTTAGGGTTTTGGGAGAAAGGCGCGGGTGGAAAATTTTAGGGCGCGACAAATTTGGGGCGAACGAAAGAGAGAAGGAAGTGGGGAATATAGTGCGTGGGTAAGGGGGTTTTCCCCGGCGTTTTCCAGCGCCGGGGATACCTAGAATGGCCGGCGCATTAATAATAAGCGCCGGGTAATGTCCCGGCGAAAATCCAAAGTGCCGGAAATTTTACGCCATATATTCTTATTTATTTTGTAGTGAATTGGCCCTCATTCTGGTTATAATTTGAAGAACTGTTATTATTAGCTCTAACATATATCCACATATCATAAATTAACTTTCAACTATTGAATGAATATGACATACTGCGGATAGATATCTGAACTGCTCCTGATCATTTTTTCACCTTACACCTCTTTTGTAAAAAGGTTTGCTTACTAATATCGAAATTCGACGACACCTTTGAGATTTTGCTACAATGGACGTCGGTATAACTCCTTAATTATGAAATGGATCTTTTTGTCATATTGAAGTAGATTACTGTGATCATATTGAAAAGGTGTTCAATTTAGATTCACTTGCTTCACAATATTATCGTGAAGTTAGCAGATAGAATTGTGCAGTTGGAAATATTCAAACTTGATTGAAGTACAAGAAGTCTCATCACTTTCTACAACTGAGATTTTCTAGAAAACGGTAGAATGTTAATTGTGTAATTTAATACACAAGTTTCTAGAGTTCACTAGTGATGCAGTTTATTTTTGGGGTATGGTTGCAACAGGTGTGAGTTCTTGTAATTTGTATAGTGGAAGTTACGGTACTGGCCCTGGTCCGACCCTCGACTGAGGGATCGGCTCGGGAGTAGTAGGAGTGAGGTAGGGACCGGGTGCTCGGCTCGGATCCAGCACCTCGGTTCGGATCTGTGGGCTCGGCTCAGTCTTGGGTACCTGCACACTACCTAGAAACACCAGGAGAAGTGCCGGCAATAGACCCTCCGACGATCTAGTCAGTCACTGGAAAAATAATAGTAGCTAGGAATCATGGGGAGAAAGTTTGATTACATTTACAGTGAGGAGGGGGTCTGGTATTTATAGGCAGGGAAAACGGGTCTGAGACCCTGCTGGGCCGAGTCGAACTTGTTTGCTCGTGGGCCTGACGTGTCAGAAGCCCATATGGCTTTGGGTTGACCTGATGATCATAGAAGTGCGGGTATTGAGGAGATCTGATGGCCCAGGAGGGGACACGTCATCTACCCCATATCAGGAGCCCCCACTCCTGGAGGGCTGGGTAATCCAGCCGTGGAGGAGTGATTTGTCTCTGTAGGAAGAGCGGAGCGGTGTGTATGGCGGGAATGTGGTTTGTATCTTCCTGGAGAGCCCAATGGGGTAGGATGAAGGGGATCCCTGTAAAGATATGAGGGGCATCGGGAGCCTAGTACAGAGGGTTGTGAGCCGAGAGTCGAGCGACAAGCTCCTACACGCTCGGACTTCGGGGCTTGTTGCCAAGTCATCGAGCGCCGTGCCTTCATGAGCTCAGGTGCCGAGGCTTGCTGTCGGATGCTGGGTCCAGAGGCTTGTCTGTGGGAGTCAAACACGACTCAGAATTGCCGCCGACCCCCGATACCCAAAGCTTGTTGGAAAAGCTATGAGATGGCTCGAGGTCACTACCGAGCACCAAGCCCTCGTGAATGTTGGAAAAGCTATGGGGGCGTTGAGAGCCAAAAGTAGGGGGTCATGAGCCGAGCGCCGAGCGTCGAGGGCCGAACCTTCATGAGCTCGTCTGTGTGAGCCAAGCGTGGCTCAGAATTACCACCGAATGCCGAGCCTCAGAGCTTGTTGGAAAAGGTCTGGGGTGGCTCAAGGTCACTGCCGAGCGCCGAGCTGCCATGCTTGTTGGAAAAAGCCATGGGGTGTCTCGAGGTCACCGCCGAGCGCCGAGCCCCCATGCTTGTTGGAAAAGCTATGGGATGACTCGAGGTCACCACCGAGCGGTGAGCCCCCCCATACTTGTTGGGAAAGCCATGGGGTGGCTCGGAATTGCCACCGACCGCTGAGCCCCAGAGGTTGTTGGAAAAGTTATGGGGTGGTTCGAGGTCACTGTCGAGATCCGAGCTCCCATGCTTGTTGGAAAAGCCATGGGGTGGCTCGAGATCACTGACGAGCACCGAGCACCCCTGCTTGTTGGAAAAGCCATGGGTTGGCTCGTGGTCTCAACCGAGCTCCGAGCCCCAAAACTTGTTGGAAAAGCTTGGGTATGGCTCGAGGTCACAACCGAGCTCCGAGCCCCAAAGCTTGTTGGAAAAGCTTTGGTGTGTCTCGGATTCACTACCGAGCGACGAGCCTCCTCATTGCTTGTGAGAAGCTAGGGGATGGCTCGAGATTACAACAGAGCTCCGAGCCCCAAAACTTGTTTGAAAAGCTTTGGTATGGCTCGAGGTCACAACCGAGTTCCGAGCCCCAAAACTTGTTGGAAAAGCTTTGGTGTGACTCGGATTCATTACCGAGCGACGAGCATCCTCTTTGCCTGTGAGAAGCTATGGGATGGCTCGAGATTACAACCGAGCCCCGAGCCCCAAGACTTGTTGGAAAAGCTTTGGTATGGCTTGAGGCCACAACCGAGCTCCGAGCCCCAAAACTTGTTGGAAAAGCTTTGGTATGTCTCGAGGTTACAACCGAGCTCCGAGCCCCAAAACATGTTGGAAAATCTTGGGTATGTCTCAAGATCACAACCGAGCTCCGAGCCCAAAAACTTGTTAGAAAATCTTTGGTATGTCTCGAGGTCACAACCGAGCTCCGAGCCCCAAAACTTGTTGGAAAAGCTTGGGTATGGCTTAAGGTCACAACCGAGCTCCGAGCCCCAAAACTTGTTGGAAAATATTTGGTATGGCTTAAGGTCACAACCGAGCTCCGAGTCTCAAAGCTTGTTGGAAAATCTTTGGTGTGACTTGGATTCACTACCGAGCAACGAGCCTCCTCATTTCTTGTGAGAAGCTAGGGGATGGCTTGAGATTACAACCGAGCTCCGAGCCCCAAGACTTATTGAAAAAGCTTTGGTATGGCTCGAGTTCACAACCGAGCTCCGAGCCCCAAAACTTGTTGTAAAAGCTTTGGTGTGGCTCAGCTTAACTTGCTCCTCTGTCGTGGGAGGAAGGGGGAGTAGTGGTAAAGAAGAAAGTACAGTACTTGAGCTATTGCCACGGGACACCGAGTCACCGTATCTGCTGACAAGGCCGAGGTTAAAACCGAAATTTTACTTGTCATGCTGACGTCATGGGGGTGAAAATCGAGGCATTTGAGATCCTAGTGGCCGTTAGATCTTAATGATCAAGATTGGACTGTGAAGATCCTTTTGCAGAATTTGAGGAGTCTTTCCCATTCTATAAATCCCCCACCCCTCCCTTCATTTCTCCACTTCGCACTCTCTCTCTTCATAACGGGAATTTTCCTCTATTTGCCGTCGGCGACAACTATTACGGTGATCCTCCCATTTTCCGGTTAATCAGGTTAGTATTTTGTTTTCTTATATCGCGCTCTCAGTCCGGTTTTGAGGCGAGCACTTCAAGTCGTGGTGTGGTGGAGGTCGAGTCACAGTCGACGTCTTGGTCCCTGGATGACCCTACTTCGGAGGAGGAAGAACAGTCGGATTCTGTATCCGGGGGCACGAGCGATGTGATTTTTTGTGTGGCCCCTTTGCGAAGTCGTATGCCAGAAGGGGGGTCGTCGGGGGAGGAGACCAACGAGGGGTATGAGGAGCAGCTTTTCGAGGAAGAGGGCGATCAGGAAGGGGCGACCAGGAGGGGGTGAAGGAGGAGCAGAGGGAGTGGTAGCGGAGGTAGAAAAAAGTCTCCTCCCTCTGCCCCCATTGTCGACCCCGTCTCCGGAGAGGAAGCCTCACCCCGTAGGAGAAAAAGAAAGTGGATTGGGCCGGACATTCTGAGCACGCCGGATGAGTTCGGACCCGAGCCAGGAGAAGGGCTTGCGGCTCCTCACTTGTCCAACAGGAACCCAGGGTCGATCAGGATGTATCCTGACGACGTGGAGGGACTTGTCCAAATCATCGCGGCATTGCGTTATTTTAATCGGACCATGATAAAGATGGACAACATCCAGAGTGTGCTAAAGGCGGACTACCTTCCTATATTAAAGGAACTTATTTCATCCCTCGGGAGTTTGAGTTACTGATTTCGAGCCCTGGTCTTCGTCCAACTACCGAGTTGGAGAAGAGCATTTGTATGTTTCCCAAGGACGCTTTCGTCTCGGGAATGAGGTTTCCACTGCACCCATTTATCAAGAGGGTGCTGAGGTAGGGGGAGCTGAGTCTGATGCAGTATGGCCCCAACTCGTCGAAACATCTGGTCTGCTTCATTCTAAAGTGCCAGGAGAAGGGGGTCAAGCTGAAGCTTAAGTATTTCCGCACTGTCATGGGGGTGACCTCGCTTGGAGACATGGAAGGGATCTTTTATATGTCGCCACGTCCCCACAAGAGAGTGATGCACGGTCACCCGGACTCGATAAAAGCATGGAAGGAGAAGTACCTCGTTGTCCGAAGCGAGATGCCTTAGGAAATCCCCAAAGTCTAAATTTTTTTCAAGCCGAACCATAAACCCCTGAGGCAGAAGGACTTGATGAAAAAGGAGTGGGCTGAAGTGGATAACATTATCGAGGGGCACATCATCGGTTGGCCGCGCGTCACTGAGTTACATCTGGCCCGAGCCGGACTGAGTCCAGCCGACCCTTGTATGTTTTTGTTTCCACTTTGCTTAATTTTCTACCTTCGTGTTAACATTTTTCTTTTTTTTTCTTTAGTTATGGACGCGTCGAAACTTGATGAGAGGAATGCCCTTCTGGCTTTGGTCGCGAAGAGGAGAGCCGAGAAGGAGAAGGCTGCCTCGGCAGTGGGGTCCACAAAGGGGGTGGCCCAAGGATCTTCCGAGCCACCTTCGAAGAAGTCGAAGAAAAGCCACTCGTCTAGAGGGCCGAAGGAGTCAGAGCCGAACTCCAGTAGTAAGAAGGTGACGGAGATCTTGAAGGCAGGGACCCCAGAACTTCGCCCTGACGCCCAGGAGATGGTGGGCAAGAGGGGTCTAAGACCGTTTGCCCCTTATTGGGCGGTTAAGGAGGGCAACACTCTGATTGAGGGCCCGATCGCGGTGGAGGTGGCAGAAAAGCTCGTCACAGAGCGCGACCGGATAACTCTAGCGACAGAGACGTCCGAGGTGTCCTACATGAGGTGGGCTCAGGCGCAGGTCACGGTAAGTATTTGTTAGTTATCTGCTTTGTGCTTAGCATTTATAAGTTTTGCATCTAACTCAATTCTCCTCGGCTAGGTGCTACTGCATGGGGCACATCTAAAGAAGTTCTTGGAGAAGGAGGTCCAGCTCGAGAAGCGGAACGCTGAGCGGTTCCTCCGAGAGGGAAAGCGCCTGAAGGACGAGCTGATGGGGGCTCAGAGAGCGTAGGGGATCCTCCAAGTCGAGATGGCTTCTCTGCAGGACCATCATGCGCGCAAGCTGGCAGTGGTTCGAGCGAAGGCCAATGCGGAGTATGAGGAGCTGCATATGTCTTCTGCGGACGAGCTGATCCAAGCTCAAGATGAAACGTATGACCGAGCTAAGAATCACTTCCTACACCTCTATCTGGTGGCCAAGATCGACCACCTCCACTACGGGTGGGCGCCTCCCGTACTTCTATTGACCTCCGGTGGTGAGGGAGATGAGGCGCCGAAGGACCCTCATCTGGAGGAGGAGGCAGGGGGTGACCCGGATGCCGAAGAGGTGCCGATCCCCTCTAAAAAGTAGTGTAGGATTCTTACTTTTTGATTTGTATTTGCCTAGTGTGGACTGTCCATCGCTTTTTGTAACACAATTTTTGAATTTATAAAAACAAATTTTTGGCCGACCCTCAGTGACTTGTTGTTTTTAGCAAGCTTTTTTAGTGAATCGTTGTTTCTCCCCTGTTTTTGCTAGATGAATGAGACTGCCGGGGCCAACCTCAGTTCTGCCGAGTTTCGGCGATTTCAAAATAAGTTAGAGTCCAAGGAGAGTGTGCTGATTCGCTATCGTAAGCAGGCTCACGATCGGGAAGCCATGGTAGGCTATTTTATGAACAAGTCAAAAGAGCTCAGTTTGGAGGTTGCTCGTCTAAAGAAGGCCCTAGCCGACCGCAATTGGGGAAGTACCGAGACAAACTGGGCTCTATCTGATGCTTCCACCAGGCATCAGAACTTCGAATCGAGGTCGTTGTTGAGAAGGAACAGGAGATTCAGAGGTTGAAGGTGCTGCTAGGCGCTGGACGACCTCGGCTCGGCTGCCCAGAGCTAGGAGGCCCCTCTATTTTAGGCTCCTTGCCGAACCTATATCTGGAGATGGAGAGGCTCGCTGATCCGCAGAGCTCGGTCGTGGGGGCATCGACGATGGCTATGCCCAAGATGGGGGATGAGATTGCTAGGGGGAAGAGCTGTTCTGCAGGACTCGAGGCAGCTCTTGTGAGCCCAGAGGGTTTGGTTAGGGACCCTTAGGTAGGAGTAGAGGGAGAATGCTGTAACATTTTTTAATTTTACCGTAGCCTTTGAAGGCACTTTATGAATAAGATTTGATTTTTCTGATCCTTTTTTACTTGGGAAAATTAGGATATTGACTGTCCCTCGAACCGGGCTCCGAACCCCTTGCTTTGTAGGAAACGAGGGAGTGACTCGAGACCGGCATCGAATTCCGATTCGCCCTGGTTAGGGTCGCCACTCGGGGGGAGGATCCCTGCTTTGCTCGGGAGCCGAGCCGTTTCGTCTTCCAATGCCACTTAATGGGGGACGTTTCATCTTTCGTTGTTTGGACTTCCCAATGTCATAAATGCGCCTTTCTAGAGGTCTATATAACCCTTATCCCTTCACTAGTAGTTCATCAGAAATTTTCTTACTTCACCGTGAGTTCCCGTCGCTGGTGACTCTCTTTCCACCCTCTGACAATTTGGGGTAACGGCTATGAGTGATGTTTTATCCCTTGTTGTTAGCGGGTGAGAGGTGGGTCGGTCCCGGAGGTGTGGCTCGGGGTGCTTACCGAAGGTGAGCACCCCCAATGAAACTTTTGGTCGAAAGTCCCAGACCGGTGGCTCCCCTGCCACCCTCTGAAAATTGAGGGTAACGGCTATGAGTGTTGTTTTACCCCCTATTGTCAGCGAGTGAAAGGTGGGTCGATCCATGGTTCGGGGCTCGGGGTGCTTGCCGAAGGCGAGCACCCTAAATCTTACTAAAAACTTTTGGGTAGGGGGAGAGCTGAAATCTCGGCCGAAGGTTCAAGACTTGGTTGCTGACGGAAAACCCTTCGGGCGCTCGTAGGGTCGAGTCCCCTTTACATGGAGGAGTTGTTGGGTTGTGTCTCGGAGGCACTGCCGAGCGCGTAACCTAGTCAGCTTGAGAAAGCTAGGGCATGGCTCGAGGTCAGTGCCAAGGGTCGAGCCCCCTTATCTTGGAAGAGTTGTTGGGTTGTGACTCGGAAGCACTACCGAGCGCGAAGCCCTATTATCTTGGGAAAGCTAGGGCATGGCTCGAGTTCAGTACTGAGGGTCGAGCCCCCTTATCTTGGAAGAGTTGTCGGGTTGTGGCTAGGAGGCACTACCGAGCTCGAAGCCCTGTTAGCTTGAGAAAGCTAGGACATGGCTCGAGGTCAGTGCCGAGGATCGAACCCCCTTATCTTGGAAGAGTTTTCGGGTTGTGGCTCGGAGGCACTGCCGAGCGCGAAGCCCTGTTAGCTTGAGAAATCTAGGGAATGGCTCGAGGTCAGTACCGAGGGTTGACCCCCTTATCTTGGAAGAGTTGTCGGGTTGTAGCTCGGAGGCACTGCCGAGCGTGAAGCCCTGTTAGCTTGAGAAAGCTAGGGCGTGGCTCGAGGTCAGTGCCGAAGGTCGAGCCCCCTTACTTGTTTGTAGAAAAGGACAGGATGTAGCTCGAGGCCATCGCCGAGCGTCAAGATCGCAGGGCTTGAAAAATCCTTAGGACCTTTCTCAAGGTCGATGCGAGCCCCCATACTTGTTTTAAGAAAGCTGGCATGAGGCAAAATGACGAAAAAATTACATCATATTTACTCGCAACAAAACGGGGCACGTGGTGCCGATTATATCTTACTATTTACGAAGGGAAGTTACAAGTGCTATTGCTCCCCTTCGAGGAATTTGATGAGGTGTTTCGCATTCCAGGCTCTCTTCAGAGCCCTACCCTCGGGGTTGGTGAGTCAGTATGTGCCGGGGCGCACAACTTAGGAAACCTTGTACGGGCCCTCCCAGTTTGGTGCCAGCTTCCTTTTTGTCCCGGGTTGGATACTGCCAACTTTCTTAGCACGAGGTCTCCGAGTTTGATGTCGGTGGGATAGAACTTCTTGTTGTAGAACCTTTCGATCCTCTACTGATACATGCTCCGTCTAATGGAGGATTTCTCGCTGCCCTCGTCTATGAGATCCAGGTTGGCACGTAGTTGCGCTGAGTTGCTTTCTTCATCGAAGGCCATGATCTGGGGTGAAGGGAGCCCGACCTCGAGGGAGATCACCGCTTCTGTGCCGTAAGTTAGATTGAACGGTGATTCTTTCGTGGGGATCCTCTTCATCATTCGATGTGCCCAGAGCACGCTCGGCGGCTCGTTGACCCATAGTCCTTTGGAGGATTTATTAAGCCGTTTCTTGAGGCCGTCAAGGATTTGGCGGTTCACGTTCTCGGCCTGGCCGTTCGACTGCGGGTGGCATATCAAAGAGAAGCACTACTGGATGCCGAGATCTTCGCAGAACTTCCGAAAATTCTTGGCCGCAAACTGGGTTCCATTGTCCGTGATAAGTATGTGCAGAATTCCAAACCGGCAGATGATGTGTTTCCAAAAGAATTGGTGAGTTTGCTGTTCTGTGATCGTTGCCAGGGGCTCGGCTTCGATCCACTTGGTGAAGTAGTCGATGGCTACCACCAGGAACTTCCTTTGGCCCGTTGTTTTCGGAAAGGGGCCGACCAGGTCCATCCCCTACATGGCGAATGAGGTCGGACTGGCTAAAGAACGAAGGTTTGCTTGTGGAGCCCTTCTTACTGAGGAGAATCTTTGACAAGGACCGCACTTTTTGACTAGGGCCAAGGCATCTTGTAACATTGTGGGCTAGTAATATCCGTGTTTCAGGGCCTTTCTGGCGAGCGAACGGCTCCCCATGTGGCACCCACCAATTCCTTCGTGGAGATCCTTGAGAGCATACTTGGTCTCGTCGGGGGATAGGCAGCGGAGGTAGGGTCTTCCATCCGTCGTCGTGTACGAGCATTTGAAGAGGTTCTCGTCGATCACGATCAATCTCTCCGAGCAGACCCTGGTTCTTCTTGCTTCGGCTCGATCTTGGGGAGCTCGCCTTCTACCAGGAACTTTTGGATGGGAGTGGTCCAATTGTCCGGCTGAGCTTCGTTGTTTATACAGAGGGTTTCGGGGAGGTCGATACTCGGCTTGAGGAGGACTTCAATCAGCACCGTGCGGTCGAGGCCTTCAAAGGAAGAGGAAGCGAGTTTTGACAGGGCATCCACCTGGGCGTTCTGCTCTCTTCGGATCCTAGTAATGCGGAACAGTCGAAGGATGTTAAGATCCACCACTGCTAAGTACCAGACCATCCGATCATCACGAGCCTCGTACTCCCCGGTGATCTGATTGACCACAAGCTGACAGTCGCTATAGGCCCTGATCTGCCTTGCACCCGCCTAGTGCGCTAGGGTAAGCCCCACGATCATAGCCTTATACTCCGCATCGTTGTTAGAGGCCAAAAAGTTGAGGCAGAGAGAATAGTGGAGAAGGAAGTTTTCGGGACCTCGCAAGATGATGCCTACACCACTTCCTACTTCGCAAAAGGAGTCGTCGACGTAAACTTCCCACGTCGGATCGGCCTCCTGACCGTTGGGTTGCTCGGAGATGGTGCACTCCGTGATGAATTCGATGAGGGCCTGCCCCTTAATGGTTGTTCTTGGCTGGTAGCTGATATCGTATTGACTTAGCTCGATCGACCATTTGACCAATCAGCTGGAGCTCTCTGGCTTGTGGAGCACGCCCTTGAGGGGCTGGTCCATGAGGACTTGGATTGAGTGGGCCTAAAAATAAGGGCGGAGCTTTCGGGCGGCCATGACCAGAGCGTACGCTACTTTCTCCATCTTCGCATATCGGGTCTCGGCCGGGAGCAGGACTTTGCTCACATAGTATAATAGCTTCTGGACTCCGTCTTCTTCTCGGACGAGAACATCACTCAATGCGCTTTTCGAGGCTAAAAGGTAAAGTCAGAGGGGTTCGCTCGGCTCAGGTTTGCTCAGAAGTGGGAGGTTGGCAAGGTATTCCTTCAACTGGTCGAACGCCTCCTGCTGCTGGGCACCCCATTTGAAGCCTCCGGTTCCGCACAGAGCCTTGAAGAAGGGGAGGGACTTCTCTCTAGACTTCGAGAGGAAGCGGCCGATGGCCGCTAGTCACCCCGTGAGCCGCTGCACCTCCTTGATGTTTCTAGGAGGGGCCATGTCTATTATGGACTGGATCTTCTCGTGGTTTGCCTCGATGCCGTGCTGGCTGACGACGAACCCGAGAAATTTTCCTGTGGATACGCCGAATGCACATTTGGTGGGATTGAGCCTCATGTTGTGGGTCTGAAGGATGCCAAAGGCTTCTTCGAGGTCAGCGACGTGGTCCTGCCCCCGTTGGATTTTGACGAGCATGTCGTCGACGTATACCTCCATGTTACGAACGATCTGATCTTTGAAGACTTGGTTGACGAGCCTCTGATAGGTAGCTCCGACATTCTTGAGCTTGAAGGGCATAACCCGGTAGCAATAGAGACCCTGACCGGTAACGAAAGATGTCTTGGCGATATTCGGGGGGAACATCCGAATTTGATTGTAGCCTGAGAAGGCATCCATGAAGGTTAGGAGCTCGTGATCCGAAGTTGCGTCGATCAGAGCATCAATGCTAGGGAGGAGAAAAGGATCTTTGGGGCATGCCTTGTTCAGATATGTAAAGTCTATGCAGATCTTCCAGCTCTCGCTGGCCTTCTTTACCATCACGACATTCGCCAGCCACTCGGGGTAGCTGACCTCTTGAATAAACTGGGCAGACAACAGTTTGTCCACCTCCGCCTTGACGACTTGCTACCTCTCCAGGGAGAAATTATGCCTCTTCTGGATGATCGGTTTCGAACCCGGGATCACGCTCAACCTATGCATGATCAGGTCTTCGGAGATCCCGGGCATGTCGGATGGTTTCCAGGTGAAGAGGTTGATGTTGCGATGGATAGATTCGATTAGGTCCGACTTCAGGTTGGGGGCGAGGGAGCGTCTCACGCGGAACCGCTTCAACTTGTCTTCTGCCTCAAACGAGACTTCCTCCAATTCGTCCGCCGGTTCGGGCTCAGGTTGGCTTCTTTCAGGTTGAAGTTCGACGACATCGAGGAGAAAAACCCCGCCTCCGACCGCCGTCATATAGCATGATGGTGAGGCCTCTTGGTTCCCCCAAACGGTGCCGTTCCCCTGCTTGGTAGGAAACTTCAGCTTTAGGTGGTAGGCCGAGGGAACAGCCTAGAAGGAGCGGAGCCCGGGTTGGCCGAGGATATCATTGTACGCCGCTTTGAAGTTGACTACCATAAAGTCCATTGACTCTATCCATCTGAGGGGGATCGTGCCGGCAGTTACATCTAGGGTCACAATCCCCTCTATCTGTATTGGGGCACCGAAGAACCCGTGAAGGGTGTACCCGACCGATTTGAGCTTGTCCCAGGGGAGTTGGAGGTTCTCGAATGACTCCAAGAAGAGGATGTTCACCCAGCTTCCATTGTCCATGAGGATCTGGTGGACTTCGAAGTTCACCATGTCGAGGCTGATGACGAGTGCGTCACAGTGTGGGAACCGGACCCCCTCCATGTCTTCTCCAGAGAAGGAGACAAGAAGTTGCTGGATCTGGAGGGAAGGAAGGTCTCGAACGGCATTCACCTCTCAGATGAATGCCTTGCGGAAAGTATTGGCTTCCCTTCCCATAGGCCCCCCATGGATGCAGTGTAGGATGGTCTGGCCTCCGGTCTCCTCGGGCTCTGGGTCATACCCGGGACACCGTTTGGATGTGCGAGGAGGAGGCGAAGGCCTTCGGTTCCTCGTATCCCTTCGGTCCCTTGGGCTTTCCCGGGTGAATTCTCGGAGGTACCCCCAATAGATGAGGGCCTCGATTTCATCCTTGAGGGCCCGATAGTTGTCGGTTTCGTACCCGTTGTCCCGGCGGAAGCGACAGTGGAACTGTTAGTCTCGTTTCTTGTTACTGGTCGGTCGAGGGGGTAATTGAACGAGGTCCTTATCCTCGATCTCTAAGAGGATGGCCGACACGTTTTGTGTCAATGGCGTATACCTCTCGAAGCGAGGGATCGGAGAGACCCTCTTAATGCCGGTCCTGTCTTTCGGAACCTTCTTGGCGGGCTCAGCCTCATTTGCCCTTGCGCTTCCCCTTCCCAGTGACCTCTTTGGTGCCTTCTGGGTTTAGGGCCTCCTCCGCCCGAATGTACTTCTCGACCCGGTTGAGCAGGTCAGAGAAGTCTAGGGGGCTTCTTGGCCAAGGAAGCTTTCAGCTGGCCGTGCCGAACATTGTGTCGGAATGCCACCGAGGCGATCCCGACATCTAGGAAGGAGACAGACCTTGCCTCGGCGGTGAACCTCCGAACGAACTCACGGAGTGACTCTCCTTCCTTCTGTCAGAGGTCCATCAACGATGCACTCGTCTTCTCGGCCTTCCTGCTGGTCATGAAGTGGGCCAGAAAGTTGGCCTCCAGCTGGTCGAACAAGAAGATCGAACCGGGGACGAGCCTAGAGAACCATTCCCGGGCTGAGCTCCAAAGGGTGGCACGGAAGGCGCAGCACAGGAGGGGATCCGAAGCGCTGTGAATCATCATGAGGGTCTTGAACCCCTCTATGTGATCAGCAGGATCACCCTCGCCGTCATAGGCTTGAACTGGGGAGGCCAGAAATTCCTGGGAATCTCCACTTCCAAGATAGGAGTAGAGAAAGGTGGTTGGGTCGGACTATGGCCCTGAGCCGGCATCGGAACACCCTCTCCGAATTGGGCGAGGCAGTTCTCCATTTCCTGTAAGCATTGGAGGACAACATCTTCCTGCTCTGGTGGACGAGTCGAGCCGCGAGCGCGCTGCCTCCGGCACCCGACCACGAGTGAGAGTGGTGGAGTGTCTCAGTTCTGGGGCCCCCTAAAATGGCCTCCAGGACCTCATTCCGAAAGTTTTGGAACTCGTCTCGTCTGACTGGAGCTTGCCCGGCCGGGTCACGCTTGGGTGGTGGCCTCCGGGCCGTTCGACTGAGCTCTGGCTCCCGCTCTCGGGACGGCTTCCTGGGATGGTTCAGAACCGAGTTGGAAGCGGCCCCTCCCCTTGTTCGGCTGGCTTGCCAGTTCTCGATGACGCGATGTAAGTCAGTCGCAATCGAGCGAGAAGTGCTCGGTCCGACTCTGGGTTCGCCGTCGACCCTCGGATGGTTGGATCCACGAGCATCGGCATGGCTGTTCTGGGGAGGAGCATCTGCACGACGTCTAGAGGTGAAAGCTCGTCTGGTCTTGGGGGCCATGTAAGGGCTCGGATTCCGGGATGACGTCCCTGGCTGGGATCAGACTAAAGTCAGAACCGAAGGTTTCCCACAGACGGTGACAACCTGATGCGGTTTGTTTTTGAGGTGTGGTTGCAACAGGTGTGAGTTCTTGTAGTTTGTATAGTGGAAGTTGCGGTACTGGCCCTGGTCCGACCCTCGGCTGAGGGACCGGCTCGGGAGTAGCACGAGTGAGGTAGGGACCAGGTGCTCGGCTCGGATCCAGCAGCTCGACTCGGATCTGTGGGCTCGGCTCGGTCCTGGGTACCTGCACACTGCCTAGAAACATCGGGAGAAGTCCCGACGACAGACCCTCTGACGATCTAGTCAGTCACTGAAAAAGCAACAGTAGCTAGGGTTCAGGGAGAGAGTTTGATTAACTTTACAGTGAGGAGGGGGTCTGGTATTTATAGGCAGGGAAAACAGATCTGAGATCCTGCTGGGCCAGCTCGGACCCGTTTGCTCGTGGGCCTGACGTGGCAGAAGTCCATATGGCTCTGGGTTGACCCGATGATCATAGAAGTGCGGGTATTGAGGAGATCTGATGGTCCTAGAGGGGCCACATCATCTAACCCATATCAACTAGGCTTGTACACGAGGATTCCTAGATGTAAGAGTGAAAAAAGCAAGAATAGTAGAAAGTTGAGAAGAGACAGAAGTCCAAAAGAAGATAGAAAGTAGTATGTTGTTACACCACACACTGGCTCTGAGTCGTTGAAGTGCGTCTCTTGTAATAGAGTTCAGGTGTAGAAACACCAAACACCACAGTGAGTCAATGGTGGAATACTAAAGTGTGTACTTTTGAGTTATTTTGTAATATTTGAAGTGTTTTTGAGTGAATTCCTCTTGTAATTCTTTGTTTGTAAGTACATTATGTAATCTTTTTTGTTTACACCAACACTGTTGAGGTAATCAAAAAGTATTTATTAACCGTAAAGATTACTAAATGATGAAGGAATCAACATTCTGTACTAAAGCATTATCAAGAAGCTGATAGGAAGCAAAATCACAATCAAGAGTAAGAAAGAGCTAAAGAAAATGAAAACTGGAGATCAAATATAAAAGAAGGAATCTGCAAAATCTATACTATCTATAGTATTATATAATGTGATCAGGCGTGTTTCAAGGGTCACTTCCTACCGCTTTCATTACTCTTTTATCTCTTTATTAATAATCTAGGTCTATCCGCATGTTCTTTTATCTTTCTGATGATGGTGCACAGTGAACATCATATAACGTTATCTACTTCATAGTGACGATCAATTTTCTATATATTCTTGGAAATGGGTGAAAGGATGAACACGTCCAGAGCATGCGCAAATAAACTGTAGTTTGTATGGTGAAAGAATGGAAGTTGAGTAGTAACACAATTCTATCTGTTGTTCCTGTTAAGTTTTCCATGCACATACCTCTAAGCACACAAAAGAGGTATTCTGTTGTCCATTATTATATGATGATTTCTTAATTTACCACATATAGAGAGAGAGACTATAAATGACATCTTTTATGTCAATGATTTCATCTTCTTCGATTGAATGATATCTCTTATATTAATGACACCAAAGAGACTAGTAATTTACACTTGCGATGCACGTCTTAATAAATTTATATTTTTAATAGTAAAAATTTCATCGTATTCTAGCCTCGAACTTGCGACATCCTTTATATTAGTTATGCACAGATTTATTTATCTACAAATGACAATCTCAATTCTCTCATTATAATATTAGAGATATTAATAAATGGAATTAGGATATAGATGGAATATAATGAAATTGAGCCACTTTGACTATCTATCATGTCTCCAACCTCTTTCAAAATGCTAGACTTATTCTAGTATTTCCCTTCGCTCATTAATGTATCCTATAATCCTATTTAATGATTGAGTTACACACTAATCTACAAGCAGCAGAGCTGTATATTATCTTCTAATCTGTTCCAAGAGGTGAGAAGATGCCTCTATTTATAGGGCCAGGGTGAAGAATGTAACAGTAGACATCTCATTGATCAAGCTCACCGTCTCCTTTCATACCAAAAGAGTTGACATCTCTTTGGGCAAAAGAAAGAATCCGATCAGGGAGAATTCAATTTCACCGGTCCATGTCGGAGACAGCGGGGCAGTCGTTACACCATTCGTGCAGGTCGCTACTTATGCGACAAGGAATTTCGCTACCTTAGGATAGTTAGAGTTACTGCCGTCGTACTAACTGTAACGGGTAAACAAAAGCTTGAATGCACACACTGCACGGGGTGAGTTCACGTCGGTCTGGCATTCGTGTCCACAGGACGTGCGAGCGCACACAAATTGCATGTAAACCCTGTCTGAAATTTGCACCCCCACCACCTGCGCGAGAGAGAGAGAGCCTCTTGGTTTGCTATCTTACAATGCCAAGAAAGAGGTTATTGTTGAAGAATCTACCACAACTCGTAGTGCTAATAGCAAAAACACACCACAAGTAATAGAAACTCCCAAAACTTAGATGAACCAAAAACAAGCCACCACAATATATGCAAGATCTCACAAGAACATAATCAATATGCAGAGATAACCAATACTTTTTTATTTCCCAAGAAATATAAAGATTACACTCTCATCTTTGAAACGCTCGGCACAATCCCCTCTTGAAGTTGAACAATGATAACGGCTCACATCTTGATTACACAAATTTATGGATCAGATCCACACAAACCCTAAAGTCTACAGCCATATATATAACCCCCAAGTAAACCCTAAAATATAAACACAAATCCAGCTATTGGGCCTTAAACTCGTAAGCCTAAGAACAATCAGCGCCGAAGTCGGTCGACTGCACCCCCAAGGTCGGTCGACCGCAACGTGTAAGTCCAGATCCGAGACCTGATCGGTCAACTGCACGGTCGACCGTCCACTCCTCTGTTGGACCTATCCACTCGAAGAACTCTCAGTAGACTAGGTCGGTCGACCCCCCCCCCCCCCCCCCCCCCCCCCCCCCCCCCAAAGTCAGTAGACCGCAACACTCAAGACTACACTTCTTCTACTTGTTGTTGTCTTCTCTTGCTGTCTTTGTCTCCTCTTTTTCTCCAACTTCAAATACTCAGTGCCTACGTGTATTTGAGGCCACAATTCCTAACAGTTATTATATATCATTTTCTAATTCCTTTTATTTTTTCCGATGTGGGACTAAAATCTCTCAACTCATTTTTCAGAAATCAATTGCCTCACTTTGGGAGACAATTTCTCTTTCACCCGATAACCATTTTGAGCAAATAAATATATAATTTTGATATACTCACGAAGATGAACACAAATCCATCAAGATCTCTCACTAATTCATAGATGATCTTACTCAAAAAATTGCTCAAAACTGATTCATAAATGGTGTATAAAATACCCATTTTCTAACACAAATAACTTGCATCTTGATCTTCCGTTAACATTTGCACATTTTCATCATCAGTGCAATTGTCTCTCATACATTTTGTGGATGTTTTTATGTGCACTTGTATGTAAGCATGTGAATGTTTATATCATTAGTGAGACCGAGTGGGCTATTTTGGTTGCTAGAGAAAGCTGTTATATATTTTGCACTTCATAAACTGCTTACTCTGTACTGTAATGATAAACTGCTTACTCTGTACTGTAATGATATTGAGAGCGGGAGCTTAATTAAAGTCCGACCTTTTTTTTTTTTTTATAAGTTCAGAGTGTTGTATCCAGGTGAAGAAAACGAGAGAGGAAGGCTCTTTATGAGAAGGATTTTTACTTGTAAAATGAGGTATGTTGCATGCGTGTGTATGTATGCACACAAGGATACGAATGTCAGGATAATTTCATATAGTTAGTGAAGAAATGATTTCACATATTATAAAATTCTTCTTTTTTAAAAGCACAATTGAATTGAATTGGATTGCTTTTTTTATTTTTTTCGGTAACGGTGGGTTGAATGCCCCTCGCGTTTCATTAGAAATAATTTAACAAAATATGTACAACAAAAAATAAGGATTATAAAGTTCAGGAGTCCCAACAAGCTGGGCCCTGGAATTCATACTCTTCAACCAACAAACAAATAATACAACAAAACCTAAGTCTATTGGTCGTCTGACATCGCCAGAACAAATTTCTTGTGTCATTTTGAGCTCATTCTGTCAAATTCCCTCGTTGTACACCGTTTTTCATCTCTTTCACTCGCAACCATACCACCGTCGCCCACAAAAATAACCTGTACGTCAGCTCCAAGCACCATACGAGAGACATTGCAGACACCCACCAATCTGACATACCTCTATCCTGATTGAGACATCGTTCTCATCCCTTAGCTTGACCGCCGCTGACTATCACCGTCACCTCGCAATGGAGGCTGTCGTCGCCCCCGAACGGTACTATTTAGGGTTAGGGGGGAATCACCACTTGTTAAATATAAAAGGCGACGGCTCCAGCATTATTATTCTTGTTCTCATCCCTTTGGTTGCTATTGTTATACAAGAAATTGGATCAAAAGGTCTTGATAATGGTAAAAATCGCAGCAGATCAAAGCCGTACGATTCCAGCACAGATCTCAAAGCATCCACAGGAATATTAGCCATCACAGGCCTCCACTCTAAGATATGAGCTTCTCCCAAGCCCATAAAAAGTGACAGACTAAGCCCACTATGAGAGACACCCAGCCCATGCAGGCTAGGAGTCAAATCTCTTATCCCCTAATAAGGATATCTTATCTATTGAGGGGGAGAGACATGAAAGAAATAAGGTAGTTAAATCGATCCAACGGACACAAATCAATCTTTTCAAATGTCTCTCAGACTTATAAATACTCCCCCCCCCCCCCCTCCCTCTTCAGTCAGAAGGTAATCAACAATTTGCCAGTTTTCACTCTCTTACTCTCTTTCTTTCTGGTTCTGACTTGAGCATCGGAGGGTCTGTCGTCAGGGCCATTCCCCGGTGTTTCAGGCTTTTTGCAGGCCTATCGGCCGCATCAGCAACCGTCGGATTCAGATCACGGTGGTCAATCAACGATCCATATTCATTCTCAGGAGCTCTAACCGTATTTAACGACTAGGGTCACAGGTTTGACTTTTAGTAGTTTCCTTCAATTATTAACTCACTATCTGTTTGCTCTCACACCAAAATACGAAGCAACAGATTGGCACCGTCTGTGAAAATACTACACAAGCCGAGCTTGTCTCCATGCCACCAAGACTAGGAGGTAAAGGGGCGGCTTCCAGCCGTCACACTATATATCTTCGTCAACCAGCTCCTCCAATGGATGGTCAGATTCCTCCTCAGCAGTCATCCTGGCAGCCTAATCACGCTCCTTCCAACGGAGAGGCACCGAGGGCTCCCAGCATGAGCAACATCCTCGGTATGATCGCATCTCTGTCCATAATGCTTCAACTGTTTCAATGGCCTCACAAGACCCATGGGGGTCTAGAAATTTCTGCCAGATCATCAATAACAAGCAATCAGAAGCTGGCCTGTGAATGAGGCTGAACGAGAGGTGCGCTCGATCTAAGGCCTCCCATTCGGGACATCAAGAAAACCAGAGAACTCATCCTTCTAGAAAAAGATCAAGGCAATCCTCCTCTCATAGGGGGTGTCCATCAATAGGAAACCCGACGCATGAGAGTCAAAGGCTTCTTATGCAGAACAGAGGGCAAAACACCCCAGTCACAAGGGCTGAATTGGATAAATTCAAACTTGATATCCTCCATGCTCTCCAAGGGAGTCAAGGTCTGGGCCTCCCCCTAAACGAAGGATCCTCTGACTCAACCGGATCTCAAAAGAAGGACGATCAAGTCCTTCGTCGAATCCAAGAAGTAGTGAAACGTCTAGAACAAATGGAGAATGAGAGAAACTGGTCCTGTAGGGCCTACCGCCCTAGTCAACCTCCCTTCAGCAAAACCATCCTCGATGCACCCGTTCCAAGGGACTTCAAGGATCCTCAATTCGAATCCTGCAATGGAGAATCAGATCCGGCAGAGCATATCGAGAGCTTCAAAACACTCATGATGGTTAATAACGTCACTGATGTGCTCATGTGTCGAACATTTTCCGCAACACTGAAAGGATCAGCAAGGGAATGGTATTCACGTCTGACCCCTGAATCCATATTTTTCTTCGATCGGCTCAAAGAACTCTTCATTGCACACTTCGTTAATAGCCGGAGAGCTAAAAATACCAGTGTCTCCCTGCTAGAACTGAAGCAAAAAGATGGAGAACTGCTGAAAGAATTTGTCAGATGCTTTACAACTGAAGCAAGGTCGATTTTCTCCTTGAACACTTCAGTAGCGCCTGCAACTTTCCGCCACAACGTCACTAATAAAGATCTGAAAGGTTCTCTCGCAAAAAAGCTACCCTAAAGTTTTACTGAGCTCCTGGAAAGGAGTGATAAGTATATCAGGGTCAAGGAAGCTCTCTATCCTCAAGGCAAGAATGATTCATCTTTCGGGAACAAACGGAAGAATACAAGCGAGGAAGAACTCAGGAAGTTACAAAAAAATGGTGCAAGTCAACACCATCCAACTCTAGCGCCACGCTTCAACAAGTTCACTCATCTCGATGCAAGCGTATCAGTCATTCTCATGAAACTTGAGAAGGACGGAATAATACCCCCCCCCCCCCCACGATGTCAACGTCTAGCAGGAGAAGAGACAAAAATAAGTGGTGCGCCATAGAGATCATGGACACATTACTGACAACTGTCGGGCACTTAAAGAAGAACTGGAAGCCTTGATTCACAGGGGCTATCTCTCCAACTTTATTCAGAAAGACAACGATGCCGAAAACCCTCCATCCCGGGGGGCTAATAAGCGTCAGGAGAGGCCATACGAGCTGCAAGACTCTCAACACATGGTCGTCCTCCACTCCATTCATGGAGGTCCGGTGGGGGGAGATTCCAACTCCTCCCCCAAATCTTTTGTAACCCCTGTTTTACAATTTTTGTATTTTTGGATGTATTTTTATTTTTGAGTATTTGATTCATATTGTATCTTTTTTGAACCTTATTTTGGATCTTCATTTTCAATATATCCATTTATTTGAATTATCGTCGTTTTATTTGATCTTCTTGATTCAATTGTCCCATATTATTTCATCTCTGTTTGATCGGGCCATTACTTTAATCCCACTTATTTTAATTGTTCATGTCCTATTTTTTTTATTATTCTTTTTGATACTATCTCAATTATTGGATCTTTAATACCCTAATCTTATACCCAATTAAAACCTATTGATAATCCTACCCAAATTCCCTATTAAATCCTTTTAAACCAATAACCCTATCTGCAACCCGTTAACCCCAAAACCCTAACCATCTTATATATAAACCCCCCCTCCCCATACCGTGCTACCCTAGTATCCCCTAAACCCTAACCGCCTTATATCCCATCCCCTACCTTCTGTTAACCCATACTTTCCCGCTCTTCGCCCGTCAGCCCCGGTACCCCCCTCCCCCTGTCTGCTGCACCGCACACTTATGCCCCTCCGACTGCACCGCCCTCACGACCCCTTTTGCCGTTGCTCCAGCCTGACCACCCCCCTCACGACCCCCAATCGCTCCTCTCCTCGACAGTAGAAACTCGCAGCAGTCTCGAGCTCCCTGTCGCGATGCTAGTGCCACCAAATCCCAACGCTCCGCCCTGCCCTCTTCTTGTCGCGACACCAGCACAGTGCGCCTCCTGACTGCCCTGTGCCCCTTCGACAACTGATAGCAGCATCGACATCGTGTGCTCCCCGCTGCCGTCATCTCACCGCTTGCCGTCGTCGTTCCCTCGTGCACGCCGGTTTCTTTCTCTTTCTTGTATGCGAGTGCTATTTTGTTTGAATGGTGGTCGTGGTTCGTGGGTTCGTTCGTTCGTTGTGTTCGTGCCCGGAAATCCGTTTTTTTTATTCTTGTTCTTGCTTTGTTCTCGTCGTCGGCTATAAGACAAGTAACTTGTATTAATTTCTGTTGCAAATACAAGTACTAAATACCGTCTATAGTATAGTTGTGTTCTAGAGATAATTCTTGTGCAAAAACCCTGTTATATCTTGTCTCTTTGTGTTGATCCGTTCGTAGTCGTCTCTAGTTACACACACGACATGAAATATAAATTAGATCTAATTAATCTCTGTTGCAAATATGTATGTTGGTTGTGAACCATAATATGATGTGTGAACCTTGTATGCTTGACGTGTTACTAGTATCTTGTTGTTGATCTGTTGGATACCCTATACCATGTTGCTCGGACATCTAGTATATCCTATTTCACGCTTTTTATGAGTTGGATGTGTTTCATATGATCTAGTTGATTTTATACAGGAAGAATAATTCTGTCCTTGTTGTTACCCCGTTTTTGTGCAGTATTTTAGACCCTATTAAGGTCAGTATATGAAAATTATTTGTGAATATGAATTATAGAGAATTCTGTCTACTTTCTAGAACTTCTGATAGATCTCAGTTTCGATTTGTGAATTTCAAGTTATTGTTGTTTTACTACAAAGGTGTAGAAAATTCCAAATTCAGCTTTCGTATGAATTCTGCAGATTGATTTATTTTTATACTGATGTTAAAGATAATAGTTTGATCCAATATTTTTCTGAGTACAATTAGACCTGATTGGGATTAACTCCTAATTTTTGTGAATTTAATTGATGACTTTTATGAACTATTCTATACTTGTAAATAACTACTATACTTGCAGAATTTTTATGTTGTTCAGTAAAGAACCTAAATTTCAACCTGATTCTATTTGTTGTTTATAAAAACTTTGTGAATATGAATTGTAGCCTACTGTATTTATTTTATCACCCTTTTGACGGATCTGGATTTCGACTTATATTTATATTTTGTAATCTATTGCTATTTTAGTACTGGTGTGTTTATGATTTCAGATTTATAAAATTACTGTATCTTGTTGTTTTCTGATTTTACTTGACTATTCTATCTATATTTGAAAATTATGAAACTTTATTTTCTGTTACTAAACATACTAGGGAATACCCCAGATTTTTCTTGGATTTAATTAGTAAGTTTTCATGCCGTTTTCCTGTCTATGAATACAAACTTCAGATTTCTGGCTGAACACGTTTTCTGGATACAAATCTGTTTTGAGTCTTATTTTTGTTAAATACCATATGACTTATATATATTTGCTAGATTCGGCTGAGAGTCTATTTTCCAGATTTTCTGACGGATCCAGATTTGCACATTTGTAGCAACGGAAATTTCAGATTTAGTGCAGTACTGTCTTGCTGTCTTGAACTAGAATTTTTATTGTTCTATCATTTTATGTGTTGTCTATGACCTGTACATGTTTATCTTTCGACCTGAACCTGTTACTTGTTCATGCCGTGTTATTCTTGCCCTATTTGTGATACATACATGCATGTTTGATAATAATAACAAATAACCAAACCGGGGTTAAGGGAAAGATCTAGTAGTGAAAAATATAGAAATGTGTACTTAGAAGGGGGCCCGTGTTTCCCAGCTGTTATGTGTTTCATGACTACATGATACAAGATCCTATTTACCTGATTACCCGACTGCACGCTTCCCTATAGGAAGGTGTACTCGGAAGATGACCAGTAGGTTCTACCTATACCTATTTACCTGATTACATGACTGCACACTTCCCTATAGGAAGGTGTACTCAGAAGAAAGCTAGTAGGTTCTACCGGTAACTGTACCTATTTTCCTGATCCCTGAGTACACGGCCCTATAGAATCCACTATGAAACCTAAACGTAACTTGTTTGAATGTAGCAACCATGTGGTAAAAGTTTGGGACACATGAAGTGCTACCTAGTTAAAATTAAATACAAGACTTGACTTAATATGAAACTTGTTACATGCTGACCTGTATATGCTACCTGTATACCTGTTTACCTGTATACATGATTACCCTTTTACCTGCTTGCATGACACTTGATACATGTTAACTGTACCCTGTTAGTATATCATATTACTTGATTTTATTTCTTGATTCATGTTAATTATCCTGCTTTGTTGACATGCCTATTTCATGCTACGTTTGTTTTCGCTGTTACTCTATATCTGTTTATTTTATTCCTGTACTTGTTGCTTGCACTACAAGCGGCCCGTAACTTGCATTGATGGGCATTTTGTTTTCTTTTTTCTCTTCCTGCAAATTATTAAATTGCAGATTATGGTGACCAGTTGCCCGATGGAGTAGGTGATCTGAGATTTTAGATGCTCGAGTTTTTGCTATTATTATTTCTTGTTCTTTATTTTGAATAAATGTATCTGCTACTTGGATTATTTTTATTGGGCAGTATGACCCAGAATTATTGACTTGTTTCTAGATCTGATTTATTTGAGATTATTACATTTTGTTTCAAGTAAATTCCTGTTGGTATATTGATTCATTTATGCATGCGTGGTTGAATTCTCTTGCTTCTTACTCTGATTATTCCTGTGAAATGTTGTAAAGATCCTGACAGCTTATGGATGATGAAAATCATTTGCTAGACTTAGTCAAGTATCCGTATTTCGTATTCTCTTTTTGGGAAGCGGGGCGTGACAGCTTTCATCAGGGAAGTCAACTCCATATATAACATTCTAGCTGCCAAACGCACCGGGGTCCCGGTATCCTTCTCCGACAAGGACTTAGAAGTCGTCCGAACACCTCCTTGCGACGCATTGGTCATAAATCTTTGAAAACTAAATCATGAGGTACGTCGCATCCTGGTGGACAATGGCAGCTCAGTAAACATCATCTTCATGGCCACATTCGAAGCTCTCAAGCTCTCTCGAGACCGACTTAAGCCAGCCGGTTACACACTCCATGGATTCTCTGGTGTCCCCGTTCAAGTAGAAGGAGTCTTGACACTGGATGTGACAGCAGGGAAAGCCCCTGCTATTCGAATGGATGCACTAGACTTTATGATAGTTGATGTCAAAACCGCATACAACGGTATATTCGGCCGTCCCGACCTAGCGGTCTTTAATTCAGTTGTCTCCGCATTTCATATGAAAATGAAGTTCCCAACAACAGCTGGTGTAGACCAAGCTATAGGAAGCCTACAGGCAGCACGAGCATGCTACACTGCTACAATGGGGGGCTCGTTCCTTCCCCTCGATGACATAAAGCTACTGCCAGAAAGTAATCACAATAATTCAAAAACTGTAAACGAGCTTGAAGTCACTGCCATGAACAACTCTACCAAGAACTTCCAAACCTGCTAAATCATCTCTCACCAGGTCCAAACTAGTTCTCATCATAACACAGTAATAAACCTGATTCATTCACCCGAAGCCACTCCGCTCATTCAACTGAGACAAACAGTCATGCCTAAACACATTGGTGCATCAGAATATTTCTCTTTCTCTATGCAAAATAATGGGGGGCTCCCTCTGAAGCAGGCAAGTCTAGGCAAGGTCTACCAAGTTGTCCGCCTAACGGCTCATCAACTTGAAGACCCGGGGGGCAAGAAGATATCAGCAGAACTTGGAAGGTGGAACACCTTGCGAAGGTGGACGAAGGCATCTCAAACGTCATCTCTTAATAGTAGTAGAATTTTTTCTCAATTTGTAATAAAAATCAGCCACTAGAGCAGCCGCTTAGTCCTATTTTCCAGCAAATTTTTCCCAATTTGTAATAACAGCCAGTCACTAGAGCAGCCGATTGGTTTTATTTTCCAATAAAATGTACTACGAATTTTTGCAAAATTCTTGTACAACTCTACGGACGCATACAATGAGTTGAGTGCCAAATTTGTACACAAAAATGACACCAAAAACTCGTTAAAAGTTTCCTACGAGACGGGTTCAAAGTCCATACCCATGGTTCGAAGTTACTTTGGCGATGTGCAATGAAGCAAGTTCAGAGTGCGCTTCACCATTCGATCTGCTCCTACAACCTGTTAATTCATTAAAGCAAACAACGAGCTAAACGCCCAACTTACACTTAGAGCGGCGCTAAACACTCGTTATAAGATTTCTACAACACAAGTTCGGAATCCAGATCCACAACTCGGGGTTACTCTCGCAACATGCAATCCTGCACATTCTAAGCACAACTCACCGATCGATCTGTTCCTGAAACTATTTAAAGTTCCTTGGAGACTTATACAAAGACTTGAGTGCCAAACTTATACACATAAGCGGCACCAAATACTCGTTACAAGTCTTCTTGTAAGACGGATTTGGAGTCCATACCCATGGCTCGAAGAGACTCTAACACTTTCCAATAAAGCAAGTTCACAGTGCACTTCGCCATTCGATCTGCTCCTGCAATCCATTAGCTCCTCGACGACCGGTTCGGAGTCCATACCCATGGCTCGACAGAGACTCGCGCAATTTGCAAAGAAGCAAGTTCAGAGTGTGCTTCCCTATTCGATCTGCTCCTGCAACCTATTAATACTCAAACTAATAAGTTCGGAATCCATACCCATGGCTCAGAGTTACTCTCGCAACCTACAATCACACTTGTTCAGACTTCAACTCGCCATTCGATCTGTTCTTGCAACTAGTTAAATTTTCCCAATGAAAGATTAATAGGTCCAAAATCGTGGATCGCAGTTACTCAAGCAACACTTAGAGTTCAACTCTCCACTCGATGTGACTCTCACAATTTGTTAGAGGAAACATACAACAAGTTTGGAAAATAACTCTCCTTCAGAGTTGTCCCTACAACTAGCTGAGTTCAAGACGGAGCAATGCCAAACCCCGTCATACACCGTCGACAGTTCGTTAGCTATACGCAACAGACTTGAGGCCCTATTATTTAGCTACAAAGAACCTAGTCGATGTCAACTCAACCATGACAGCAAGGATCAAGCATATGAAAGGAATTCTTCAAATCACAGAACTATCGCAAACTTATATGTTCAGATTCAGTAGCACTACAGACATCTACAAATACAAAAAGGCTAGTCCAGAGTCTAACTCTCCCCAAGAGAAGCTCATATGACTAGCCAACCCCCAAGACGATGAATCACAGGACAATACACCGGCACGTAGAAGAATCCCTATTTCACAAACTACAAGTCTCATTACAACAGCAGAATTACAATAAGTTTACATTTCACGTCTAGGAATCACTACCAAAAGTCTTGCGAACACTGTACGACAAACTTTCATGTAAGCTATTCTTCCAGCTACACACTGGAGAGATGCTCTACCTAAGAGAAACAAACCTCTTCACCGACCTCCTACCAGCTAATAGCTCTATAGGACCGCCTCAACTCTTGATGATGAAATTCAATACAAGTCTCCCTTAGGCAGGCAAGCTCCAGGTTTGTCCGACCACCTTCACTTGAGCAAGCACCAACTCCCTCTCGCTTAAAGCGTCGTGCGAACGGGAGAGTCTGTGTATCACGAAGGAGAGCAAGCTCTATGTCCCAAGGACCTCATTCGATGTACGCAACTATTTTTCAGCAAAGAGAATGATGGAATCACCTCGACGGTGAACAAACACATGGGAATTCACTTCAGTAAAAGAAAATTCAGAATACCAACAACTCATTCGCTCTAAAAATGAGTTCAGCTCTACGCAAGCCACTTGAGTTCCTTCGGCCAACTACTTGTCAACATCGAACAACGAGTTCAACGCCTTTGTCGTCGCTCAAGCCCCACTAAATAACTTGTTGATCCCAAACAACGAGTTCAACACTCTGCTCTCTGAATGAGCTCTATCTACAACTCGTTGACTCCAAACAACGAGTTCAACGTACTGCTCTCCGCATGAGCTCTGCCTACAACTCGTTGGTCCTAAATAATGAGTTCAATGCTCTGCTCTTGGCATGAGCTCCGTCAATAGCTCGTTGGTCCCAAACAATGAGTTTGACACCTTGGTCTATGCTCAGGCTTCATCAATAGCTTGTTAGCTCCAAACAATGAATTCATTGATTTACTCTCCGCATGAGCTACGTCTACAAGTCGTTGGCCCCAAACAACGAGTTCAATGCCAGGCTCTCCGCACGAGCTTCGCCAATAACTCGTTGGCTCCAAATAACAAGTTCAATGCCTTAGTCTTCTCTCAGGCTGCATCTACAACTTGTTGACTCTAAATAACGAGTTCAACGTATTGGTCTTCTCTTAAGCTTCACTCAACAATCCGTTGGCACCAAACAACGGGTTCAATGTTCTACTCTCCGCATGAGCTCCTTCTACAACTCGTTGGTCCCAAACCACAAGTTCAATGCTCTGCTCTCTGCATGAGCCCCGTCTATAACTCGTTGGTCCCAAACAACGAGTTAAATGATCTGCTCTCCACATGAGCTCCGTTAATAGCTCATTGGTCCTAAACAACGAGTTCAATGCCTTGCTCTTCGCTTGAGCACCATCAACGACTCGTTGAATCCAAAAAATAAGTTCAACACCTTGGTCTTCGCTCAAGCCCCACTAAATAACTTGTTGGATCCAAACAACAAGTTCAACGCTTTGCTCTTTGCTCAGCCTCCATCAACAACTCGTTGGTCCCAAACAACAAGTTCAATATTCTCCTCATCGCTTGAGCTCCATCAATAACGTGTTAGTTCCAAACAACAAGTTTAACGCTCTGCTCCCCGCACGAGCTCCGTCAATAGATTGTTCGTTCCAAACAATGAGCTCAACGCTCTGCTCTCCGCATGAGTTTTGTCAACAACTCGTTGACTCCAAACAACGAGTTCAATGCCACGGTCTTCGCCCAAGCACTGTCAAAAACTCGTCAACTCCAAACAAAGGGTTCAATGTTCTGCTAATCGCTTGAGCTCCATCAATCACTTGTCGGCTCCAAACAACAAGTTCAAATGACCAGCTCCATTAAGAGTTGTCTCTCTAAGCTCACCGGGATCAAATGGCAGTTTCTAAACCAACTCGATCAAGGAGTGACCTCTATAAACTCGCTAGGGCCAAACAACAAGTTCTAGCTCAAGTTCATCTCATAGCTCTTCCTACAAACTCGCCGGGATCAAATGGTAGTTTCTACATCAACTCTATCTCAGAGCTATCGCTAAACTCACCGGGATCAAACGGCAGTTTCAACACTCAACTCCATCACAGGGTTCTCTCCAAGCTCGCTGGGATCAAACGGCGAGCTCTACACCAACTCTATCATAGAGTTCTCTCTAAACTTGTTGGGAACAAACAACAAGTTCAATGCACAACTCCATTACTGAATTACCTCTCCAAGCTTGTTGGGTCAAACAGTATGTTTAAACACCCAATTCTGGGCACAAACAACAAGTCCAAATATCTAAATCCGTCGCAGAGTTCTCTACTCGCTTGCTCGGCGCAAACAGCAAGTCCAAACATCTAACTCCATTGCAGATTTCTCTACTCGCTTGCTGGGTGCAAATAGCAAGTTCAACATCTCACTCTATCTTAGAGTTGTCTCAAAACTCGCTGGGGTCAAACGGTTGTTTCTACATCAACTCTATCTCAAAGTTGTCTCTAATCTTGCCGGGGTCAAATGGCAGTTTATGGACCAATCAAGTCAAAGAGTTGTCTCTACAAATTTTTTGGGATCAAACAGCAAGCTCCAACTCAGCTCCACCACGAGTTGCCTCTACAAACTCTCTGGGATCAAACGGTAGTTTCTACATTAACTCTATCTCAGAGTTGTCTCCAAACTTGTCGGGATCAAACAGCAGTTTCTACGTCCAATTCCATCTCAGAAAAGTCTCTATAGTTTCGCTGGGCACAAACGACAGGATCGACACAAACTTCGTCATAGAACGTTCTCCACAAACTTGCTGGGATCAAACAATAAGTCTGCAACAGCTCTTACAGGGCAACTATATGTGTACAATATCTACCTATCAAGGGTGATGGAGTAAAAACCTGGGTGTACGCATATAACCAATTATATATATATATATATATATATATATATATATATATATATATATATATATATATATATAATTAAATGCAAACCCAGACCCAAAAAACTCCAAAAAATCCCCCAAAAGCAAGCTTAGGGGTTGAAGAGAAGAAGATATGAATTCAGGTCGGTTCGGATCCACAATCAAACCCGCAAATCAACTGAAGGGGTATTAACGGTTCGGATCCAAACCCGTCAGTCGAAACCGAAAACCCATCTCCACTTCTCCTCTTCCTCTCTTTTTCTCCTTCTTCGAAAGTGAGCACCAAAAAACCAACAACAGGGGCTCGTCGACGAAGCCTGTCCTCCTCACTCCAACTCCGATTCCAAGCTCCACCATTCCAAGGCAACGAGCTCCCACTTTGTCGAAGACTTCGTCGAAAACAGAGCTCGACCCAAGTCCTCGAAGTTCTCGAAAAAAGTTTAAGTCTTTAAGCTCGACGAAGATGACCACCCCCATAACTCAGCATCGGAATCACCCATAGCTCGACGAACTCGCTAGTAGCTCGATGGAGGATCACCACAAAGCTCGGCGAAGGAATTGCTCATAGCTCGACCAACGAGCTACCCATGGCTCAACGAACTCGCCAGTAGCTCGTCCAACGAGCTACCCATGGCTCGACGAACTCGCCAGTAGCTCGACGGAGGATCACCACAGCCCGACGTGGCTCCAAATCGCCGCAGCTCGACGCTCTCACAAGTCGATGAAGAACAAAGCTCGACCAAAGGAGTAGTTCGACGCTCCTGTCGCTCGATGAACCGTTTGATAGCTCAACGGAAGGTAAAACTCACCAATCATGGCTCGAGCAAAGCTCATCGAATTCGAAGAACCCAAGCTCGACGAAACTCGAGCTTCATAGCTCAAAAAAGTCTCAAATGCTCTGTGGTTCGACCAACAGGAGGTATCTTGACACTCCGATAGGTCGACGAGGGCGTGGTAGCTCGGCAAAGTCCCCAAAAATCGAAGACATTGGCCGTAGCTCGACGAATCCGTTGGGCAAGCTGAAGGGAGGTGAAGACGACTGACGACCATTGGATCTCCTCGAAGCGAACCCTGATCTTTGATCGACGCTCAGGATTGCTCTACTCAATTTCCGAACTTTGATTTCGCTTATCAGCATTTGGATCTTCCTCAGCAGACGAGATCTCTGTGATCAACGACGCAGATCACTCCAAGAAGCGAGCCGAGCTTTGATTATTCACAAAAAACATTGAAAATTATTTTTAAATCATTTAAAAATTCAAAAATTGAAAAAAAAAATAATTCAGAAAATTATTTTTAAAAAATACTGAAAATAATTAAAATTAAATTTGTTAATTATAAATTCAAAAAAGTGATTTTAAAATGGGGAAGAAAATTCGGAAAAATCCGAAGAACTATGGAAAAATCCAGGAAAATATTCACTGCCTTCAGAAGCCACACATCAGTTCCAGGTATCTCCGAACACTCTGATTGCTAAGATTAAATGCTAGATTTTAAAAATAAGACGTATTACTTCCCAAAAGCCAAGAAAATTGCCTTCCGGGAGTGGGGGCTTATGATGATGGTAAAAATCACAGCAGATCAGATTCGTACGATTCCAACACAGATCTCAAAGCATCCACAGGCAGATTAGCCATCACAGACCTCTTTTACAGGTCTGGGCCCACTCCAAGACATGGGCTTCTCCCAAGCCCATAAAAAGTGACACAGACTAGGCACATTAGCAGAGACACCCAGCTCATACAGCCTAGGAGTCAAATCTCTTATCTCCTAACGAGGATATCTTATCTCTTTTGGGGAAGAGACACGAAAGAGATATGGTAGTTAAATCGATCCAACGGACACAAATCAATCTCTTGAAATGACTCTCAGGCCTATAAATACCCCCCCCCCCCCCTTCCCCCTTCAGTCAGAAGGTAATCAACAATTCACCAGTTTTCACTCTCTTTCTGGTTCTGACTTGAGCGTCGGAGGGTCTGTCGCTGGGGCCACTCCCCGATGTTTCAGGCTTTTTGCAAGTCCATCGGCCGCATCAGCCACCGTCGGATTCAGATCACGGTAGTTAATCAACGATCCAGATTCATTCTCAGGAGCTCTAACCGTCTTTAACGGACAGGATCACAGGTTTGACTTTTAGTAGTTTCCTTCAATTATTAACTCATTATGTGTTTGCTCCCACACCGAAATAAGCAGCAACAGGTCTCTTGTTTGCAAATGGAGACTCCTTGATTTGGTTTGGGAGGCACAAGTAAATGCCGGCGGCAAAATTTTCCGATAACTAATTTATTTAAGATAACTAGTTATAGAATCAAACAAGAACCATGTTTGAAGTTCTTTTATCGGTTAAAAGTGGTTATATAATAACTGCTAACAGAATTGCAGTACGTAGTTCTCGAAATACTAGTACATATTTGTAAACTTTATTAAGGTTGAATAACATGAGCGTCATTTTCTGAAGATTGAGGATTAGTTGGTACCTTGTGCTAAAACTGTTTCAGTATTTGTGATTTGTAGGATTACACTGACAGATATTAGATTGGATACAAGGAGCAATGTTACAATGTAATATATGATGTTTGAAACAGGATTGCTTTATTCCATCTTTTAACTCAAAAAAAATTAAAAAATATATGATGTTTGAAGTTCTTTAACATAACAGGTTGTCATACTACACATTTTCCTCAAAATTAAAGTAATTTATAGATTCACTACGAGAACTTTGAAGGATGGTATGTAATTTGAAGTGGTGAGAGGGGACCCTTTAAAAGTCCTTTAAATTCACAGTAATCTCAAAAAAAGAAAGGACTTGTCTGTATGTAATAAAACAAGTATTGCTTGTTAAATTTCAAATATTTCAATGTGTGTGTAAAAGATTGTAGTCATATATATATATATATATTAGCTATCTGCATGCGTGTGATGCACGCTCTAATATTTTTTTTTTCAAATCAAACATCAGAAATTACAAAACAACACAGCATTAATTTTATAAAAAAAATTACAAAAACAAAAAATCAAACACTTACTGGGCATCTTGTTTAGACTCAAACGACTCACAGCTGTACTTCACCATCCATCAAGCCTATGTTCTTCCTACAAATAAATAAATTAACCCAATTAGAAACAAAATCCAATAATTTTTCCTATAAAAAAACCCATGAATTTCCCCAATAATTTCACCTATATATAATCCGGATGGATATATAGGCAGCATCAGACATTTGAAAAGCCATGAGTTAAACAAATTACGCGAGTTTGATTTGAGTGAGAGAGATTGAATTAAATGTGAAGCAAAGATTATGTTTGTGCCCTCTGATTGTTTAGGGATCAGGGGCAAAAATTGACAGAATTAACCCTATATTTTTTTTAGCTTTTTATGTTTATGGGGGCATGATAGTAAAAAGACGCCAAAATGGGGCTTTGCTTAAGAATAGTATAGATTTTAGACAACAAAACCCTAATTAAGAATTTTATATCACAGCCTTGGCCTTCACAACAGATTATATCACAGCCATGGCCTTCCAGATCTTTGATCTAAAATGTAAAAGAAGACAATTTGTCATCATTAGATAAAGCAAAGGCTTTTTTTCACCCAAAAAACACAGCAAAGAGGAACCAAATTAAGTAGTCCTTTTACAGTTGTAAACTTATAAAAGTAGAGATCTTTTACTCTAGTAGAAACCCGAAAAATCTTATTTATCAGTGTTAAATCCTCGCGTATCCTGCTCATGTGATTCAACGACAAAAAAAGTAACTTGTATATATAGTGCAGCTATTGTTTTGCAAAAGCAGCAACACATTCTCCATTATCTTACAGGGCTATAATGTTGTATGTGGTTTTTCGTTTTAGGATAAACAAATAACAACATAGGTGTATATACACAAATCTCAAAAGATTCTTTTTTTAATAATCATCTTTATTATTATCACTCAAGAGTTGCCAACTCAATGGACATTGGTTGTTTAGCTTAAACGTGTATCAAACATGTTTATTATCTTCATTTACCAGTCTCTTATTCAATAAAATCACCTGCAGTGGCATGTGCTAATAATCTAGTGTTTTGTTTTCCTAACCTACATTTCCCAATTCCCGCACCACCCTTAACTCTCAACCACTCCTCTCACTGGGGCACAGCTGCTGTAAGCCTTCTTCACTCCTCGCCGTGGGCCCGTGTTAGCCTCTTTCTCATCTCTCCCTCTTCTTATACTTCTTTTCTCCTATTATCTCAAGCCATCTCCTCAGCCAAGTGTTTCCCTGATAAATCTGTTACCTCAGGGCACATCATAATATGGAGTTGTTTATTTGTTTGTTTTTCTTCTTTTCAAAATCTGGAGAGTACGAATTTGTTTTGAAAATGAAGATCTCAACTTGTTAATATTAAGCATAGTTATGCCACACTTCAAAGTATCAATTATCAATTATCAGCACTCTCATTGAAACAATTCCCTAAAACAATTATAAATGGGCCCACCACCATTTATCAATAATCAATCCAAACCCTAAAACAATTCCCAACAAAAAAAAAACAAAAAAAAATCCAAACCCTCACTTGAATTTCTTCGATCGCCGTTCTAAGCTCGGCGGAATCCTTGACCGCCTTCAAATGATTGACCATCCTCCACACCACCGCCAACCTATCCACAATCCTCTCCGACGGCTCCACCCCCTTCTCCAACTCTTCCAATTCCCTCTCCTAAAAAAACAAAACCCCAAATCAAAATCCAAAACCCCCAAAACCCAAACCCTAACTCTTACCAATCTCTTCAAGAGCTCGGCCACCCCCGACCGCACGTGTGCCACCTCCACCGTATCGAAGGGCGGGAACTCGAAGTCCTGAAGCAGCGGATTCGTCTCGATCGTCGCAGTGGCCATGGGAGGGGAGCAGAAGGTTCGAGAGAGAAGGAAAGATGTGATCTTTTTTTTTGGATGGTGGGGTGGGGGAGGCAGAAGGAGAGGGAGGAGGATTAGAGGGGACGGGGAAGGGATTTTGAGAGAGAGGTAGAGGAATCGACGGGAGAGGGGAGGGGGGGTTTCTGAGAGAGAGTTTGATTTGGGTGAGAATTACGGTTGTAACCTTCTTTTGTGTATGGTTCGGGGGTAAAATTTGACAGATTTAATCCTAAAATAGGGCTTTGCTTAATAATATTATAGATAAAGAGGGCATATTTAACCCTACATTATTTTTTAGGTGTGTTATGTATATGAGGGCATGATAGTAAAAAGCCGCTAAAATAGGGCTTTGCTTAATAATAGTATTTATATATATATATATATATATATATATATATATATATATATATATATATATATATATATATATATATATATATATATATATTGTGGTGGGGTAAAAATGGCTTGGGGCCCAACCGGGGTCCAGTACAACTCTCACTCAGAAATGATGGAAATAGCGGTCTAGTTCGGCACCGAGCCACTGCAGGGTCGGCACCGAACCTCCAGTTCACCCCCACAGATCTGGACTCCTCGTATCCGATAAGCAGCGATGGCCCTCGGCCTCCGAACCGCGATAGCCCTCCAGGCCGTCCTTCCATCCTGGGGTAGAAGGAAGATGACTTGGCGCACCCTACGCCACCAGATTCTCCCAGAAGCACAGAGGCCCCATGATCTGCCATGTCAGCTCCAAATACCACCAAGGGCTTTCTCGCGTCAGCCCTATACCACTCCTGGTACTGCCACGACAGCCCTAAACCCCCTGGGCCTTCTGCCACGTCAGGCCCATGGGCTTTCGGGTTCAAACCCGGCCCCCAAGCGGGTCCAAACCCGGTTGGAATTCTCTATAAATACTAGACCCTCACCCACCTTTTCAGGTAACCAATCTTTTGCCACTTAAATTCACCTAGTTATTGCTACTCTCTCACAGAGACTGACTAGATCGTCGGAGGGTCCACCACCGGGATAAACCCCGGTGTTTCAGGATCGTCTGCAGGTACACAAGACCTCGGATCCGAACCTTCTGATCCGAGCCGAGGCATCCACTGCACTCCGCGCCCATCGCAGGTGCCGCCAGGTCACTCCGAGGGTCGTCTGACAAGCAGCTTTCTCCTTCAATACAAATTGAGTCCGAACTCACACCTGGTGCATCCACACGTCTCCCAGAAATAAACCGCATCAGGTTGGCGCCATCTGTGGGAACACTGCTTCAGAGGCCGACCCAAGCACGACCATCAAGGCACCCCGACAGCCGAACTCTCATGGCCTCAAAGGGCAAGGGGGCTGCTTCCTCCGTCAACTGACGGGACTCGCCCCCACCAATTGTTAACGCCGGTCCACATACTTCAAAACACAGGGTTCCCCATCAGGGATCCCAAAGGAGCATCGCCCGCCAAGCCCAGCCCGACCTCCGGGGAGTAATCGTCAACCGACAGGTTAGCCGCAGCAGGGGAAGGGCCGCTTCCAACCCGGCCCCGAACCATCCGAGACCGCCACCCGAGGTACGGAGGTCAGCACTCAGCCGCATCGGAAGGCAGCCTTCAGACCGACCAAACAGGGTCGAGGGAGCCCCCGTCACTCACAAGGAGTTCCAAGACTTCCGGAGAGAAATTCTCGGGGCCCTCCGACGGGCCCCCAGGGAGGAAACCCTCCACTCCCAAACCGGGTCGGAGGCCGAGGCCAGCATGTCGCGCACGTCAACTATCCAGCCAGAAGACGACGGCGTACTCCTAAAGCGCCTCCAAGAAATGGAGGACCGCCTCGATCATATAGGAGACGGCGACCGACGAGTGGCTCAGGGGTACAGACCCGTCCGTCCTCCCTTCTTCGCCCCCATCCTCCAAGCGGAAATACCCAGGAATTTCCGACCACCTCAATTCGAGACCTACGACGGCGAGGGAGATCCCGCTGATCACATGGAGGGTTTCAAAACCCTCATGATGATTCACAGCGCCTCGGATCCCCTGCTATGCCGGGCCTTCCCCGCCACACTTCGGGGTCCAGCTCGTGAATGGTACTCGAAACTCGCCCCCGGCTCCATTCACTCCTTCGACCAACTAGAAGGCAATTTCCTTGCCCACTTCGTCACCAGCCGGAAGGCGGAAAGGACCAGCGCCTCTGTACTTGGGCTCAGGCAGATAGAGGGAGAGTCCCTCAGAGTGTTCGTCCGGAGGTTTACCTCGGAGGCAAGGTCGGTCTCCTCTCTTGATCCTGGCGTCGCCTCTGCAGCCTTTCGGCACAACGTCCGTCATGGGCAGCTGAAAGCTTCTCTGGCGAAGAGACCCCCCGTCGACTTTCCCGACCTCCTCAATAGGGTCGAGAAATACATTAGGGCAGAAGAGGCCCTTAGCCCCGAAGATGCCCGGGAGGCCAACTCGAGGGGAAAACGGAAGGCAGAAGAAGTCGAACCATCAAAGAAGGCTCCGAGGGACGCGGGGGCCATAAAGAAGATCCCGCCGGTCCCCCGCTTCGAGAGGTACACTCCCTTGACACATAACGTATCCGCCATCCTCTTAGAAATTGAAGACAAAGGCATTGTTCGACTACCTCCCCGACCTAACAACAGCAAGAACCGAGATCAGCGCTTCTACTGCCGCTTCCACAGGGACCATGGGCACGACACCGATCAATGCCGGGCCCTGAAAGACGAGATTGAAGAACTCATCTCCAGGGGGTACCTCCGAGAATTCACCCGAGAAGTCCCACGGGATCGGGGAGATACTAGGGGCCGGAGGCTCTCGCCTCCGAACCCTACTCCGAACCGCATCCAGGGTCGGGATCCCGAGTCTGAGGGAGCCGCAGATACGCCATTCATCTTGCACTGTGTCCACGGAGGGCCAATGGGAGGGGAATCAAATACTTCCCGAAAAGCCTTCATCCGAGAGGTGAATGCTGTCCAAGGCAACCCCTCTCCCAAGCTACAGCCAGTGCCAGTCTCATTCTCAGGAGAGGACCTCGAAGGCGTTCGCCTGCCCCACTGCGACGCCCTCGTCATTAGCCTCCACATGGCTAATTGTGAAGTTCGCCGAATCCTCGTCGACAACGGCAGCTCGGTTAATATTCTTTTCCTCGAAGCCTTCGAGAATCTCAAGTTACCTAGAGGCAAACTCAAGCCGGCCGGATATACCTTGCATGGGTTCTCCGGCGTCCTTGTCGTGATAGAAGGGATTGTCACCCTCGACGTTACCGCAGGATCGGCTCCCGTCAAGAGAACCGAGTCTATGGACTTCATGGTGGTCAACGTCAAGGCGGCTTACAACGCCATATTCGGCCGACCCGGGTTATGCTCCCTCCAAGCAGTGCCTTCGGCCTACCATCTGAAGCTTAAATTTCCCACCCCGCAAGGAGTCGGCATCGTCCGAGGCAGCCAAGAAGCAGCGCGATCGTGCTACATGACCACCGTCGGGGGAGGTGTGTTCCCCCTCGACGCCGTCGAATTCGAACCAGAGAGGGACGGCCCTACCCCCGGACCTACCGTCGAGCCGGAGGGATTCCCCTTTGACACCGAGCACCTAGTGACTTCCCGTGAGGGACGAGCATAAGTTCTAACTTAGCTAGAAGTAAACCTTTTGTGAAGCTTTCGTATGTAAAGGGCCGTTTTAGCGGCCCCCCCCTATCTTATACTAAGGAAATCTCTTTGTATCATACTCCAAACGTCTCGGCAGATCCGACCCAACACCAGAGTAGGGGATCGACACCCAAGGCTTCACCACGCCCCACACCGATCCCTCACGGAACGATGAGGCCGAACCACATTCCCTTTATCATTTCGTATACTATCAACCGGAGCAAAGAGTGAAATGAATTCCTTATTTATATTCCTTTATTGGGTTAGGAGGAAACAAATAAAGACCGTTACAGAAATGCTACTCTCATCTCAAACAATAGGAAGCCGCCCTCTCAAGGCCCCTCTGGTCCGACTAACGGCGGGATCACTCCAATCGAACAACTGGGAACTCTCTCCTTGTCATAATGGTCCTTCGGTTCGGCCACTGTCGATACACCGACCACGAAACTCTGGGCATCGGCGGGCCGCATACGTTCCCTTAGCGACACCACAGAGGGTACCCCCCCGCTCGCTGACCACCCGAGGAAGGTCTCGAGACGCCCAGCATCGACCGGTAGCGGTGTATCTCCACCTCCTTCTCCACTAGCACATCGCGAAGTAGCTTCTCAGAGGAGGGCCTCTGCACCGAGGAACTCAACATAGCATATCCGAGTCCGACGCCCACGAGTTCCCGATCCACCATCACCCTCCTCAGACGGCTTGCCTCTTCACCAAGGACTTCAGACATGTTCCTATAATAATTAAAGGCCGCATCGGCGGTACGGGCCCTCTCGCGGTACCGAGCCAAAGTGGCCTCCAATGCCTCAACCTTGCTCCGGAGCCACGCCACGTCGGAACGACGGGGGTCCACCTCGGGAAGGGAAGCCCCAACCTACAAAGAGAGCCAACTCAACGCACATAAGCAAGGAGGCTCGGAAATATCCGAGGTCAAAACGCTTGGCTAGTCAAAAATACTTTTTTATAAATTGTACTGCTTCTTACAAAAAAGGCGGTGGCCAGTCCGCGGAAGGCAAATACAATCAAAGGGGGGAGAAAAGAAAGATAAAACTATACAACTTAATTTCCCACCTCGGCATCAATCGGGTTCGCAGGAGGGTCGACGGCCGGGTTACCAACGGGCCCTTCTTCGGCAGGAGTCTTCGGTGTCCCCTCGATCTCCATATCATACTCAAAGTTGGACAGGTCGACGGTCGGGTAGAAGTGCCTCACATGACTGAGAGCCTTCGCGTAGCACTCGTCCTGGGCCTTGATCACCATCCGCTGACCCGCATCCGTCAGATCTTCCCTCTCCTTGGCAAACGCAGCCGTCAACTCCTCCTTCTCCTTGGCGAACTTCTTCTTCAAAGAGACCACCCTCTTCCCCCACTCGGCGTCCTTGGCCTCGAGCTCAAGCTTCATCTGCTGCTCCCTCTTATGCGAACCCTCGAGCTCGATCCGCATCTCCTTCATCTCCCGCTCGCTCCTGTCCGCCCGAGCCCGCTCTTGTGACAGGGACGCTTCGTAGAGGTTCTTTACATTAGCTCCCTGCATACAAGCCTGCGACCGACAAGCATAGATAAGAGGAAAACTCCTGAAGCAAGATTAACAAGAGGGATGAGGTCGGCAAGCTTACCAGCACGGTGGCCTGCGCCAGGCGCGTAAATGCCACCTCTACGGGCTTGCTCTCCATCACTTGGCGATCGCGAGGCATCGCCAACTTCTCCACCACCTCAACGGCCTGGGCTTCTTCAGTCAGACAGTCGCCCATCCGAACCGACCAGTCCGGCGCCCACCGTTGCCGCAACATCTCCACCACCGGGTCCTCCTCCTCAGCCTCCACCAAGGGACCTTTCCCCTTGTCGAGATTGGATGCCCTCGCTGGGCCCTTACCCTCGAAGGGGCCGCCCCCTTGCTCGTCTCCGAGCGAGTCCTCTTAGCCCTCGGCTCGAGCGGGGCCTCCGAGATAACAAGAGACGGCTCCCTCGGCCTCTTCGCCGCCTCCCCCTTCTTCTTCTCGGCATTCTCCTTCTTCATGGCTAGCCTCCTTGCTTTGATCGATGCTTCATCCATATCTATAGAAAAAACCATTAAGAGCAATGAGCAAGAAAGTACGAAGGGATCGAGAGAAAAGAAACAACTACATACGCAAAATGGCTGGGCTCAGTCCAACGCTCGCCAGGCGGGCCTCCGTCACCTTCGTCCAATCGATACTAGGGGACAAACGGAGGCGCTCGACAAACCCCCACTCCTCGGCCATCAGATCCCCCGGCCTCGGCACAGGATAGCTCGGCTTGGAATAGTTCCATCGAGTCGGAATGTCCCAGGGCTCGTCACTCCGGATCACCAGATACTTTTTCTTCCAATCCTTGATGGAGTCCGGGTGGCTGTGAACGACCTTCCTCTTACTCCGAGGGGGAGATATAGTAAACACCCTCAGCCACCGAGCTGATCATCAACATCGCTCGGAACACGTTCAACCGCAGGGGCACCTGTTGTTCCTCGCACATCAGTACAAAACAAATTATCTGCTTCCAAGAGTTCGGCCCATACTGCATCGGAGCCAAGGAGGCCCAGTTCAGCACTTCCCGAACAAACGGATGGACTGGCAGCCTCAGTCCAGAGATGAAGGCGTCCACTGGGAAGACGCAATACCAAGCGGATAGGGGATCAGTTGGGCGCAGAGTAGAGCTCGGCAGCATCAATTCGTAGCCAGGACCTATGTGGTACGCCAGCTGCAAAACCTCCAAATCCCCACCCTCCAAGACGGTCAGAATCGCGTCCATCAACACCCTCTTCCGACTCAGCGAAGAGGCCTGCACGCCGAAGAGCTCCTTGTCGGATAGATCGTCAGGATACTGACGGAAAGGCTTCGGCTGCACGGGCGAACCTGTCCACAAGTTGCGATAAACGGGCGCCTGGCTCGAACCACCAGTCCTCGGTCCTGCCTTCCTCGGAGCCTTCTTCCTCTTCTTGGTTCGCTCCGGCGAGGGAGAGAATAAGGGCCCCAGACCAGTCGGCATGGAACTCGGACCCGCACCCTGAACTGTAGATCTCCTTACGGTGCCGCCTCGCCTCCCTCCTCCTCGGAAGTCAACTCCAAAACACGGAAGCCGTCCGAGCCATCATTCGCTTCCTCCGACTCGCTACTCTCCACCACGAAGGAACGTCGGGAGCGTAACGGCCTCGCACCATGTACCTCCTCCTCCTCACCTACTGGTTCCTCCCACGAAACCGAATCGGAAGACTCATCAACGTGTACCGACTCCTCCTCGAGTACGGGCTCCTCCCATGACGTCGATTCGGAGATAGGTTTCACTTCCCCCCTAGACGTCGACGCTGACGAGCCAGACTGAGCCCTATCCATCTGTGCCTAAACTAAACAGACTTACCAACTCACCTGGGGTCACTTCGGAAGGGCGAGCCTAGTACAGCAAACTGCAAAGACGAGCACTGAGGTGTTGGGAAATTTTTGAAAAAGAAAGCAGCAAGAAAGGAGTGGGCTGAAGAGGGAGAAGGGGGAATATTTATAGAAGATGAAAGCGACTCCTCGATTTCCGCAAGTACTGTTCACCTATTTGACATGCAACTGCTGCCTGGGAAGACGCGCCACGTCCTCGAAACGTGCGCTGCTGACGTCATCCAATGCCAGGCTGGCAGCCAGACGCGGGGGTCAGTTCGGAGGGAGTATTCGGTGGAGGGAACATTTTACTTAAGATTTAAGGCGCCGTCCTTAGACAGACGCCCCGGGCTCCAGGGCTCGGTCGGTTCCCCTTTCACCCGTGAGCAGCTCGGGGCTTACAACCTCGACAGCCGAAACCCCGGACTGTTCAAGGGTGAGACAGAAACTGCCATCACCTGGAGCCCTATTGGAAGACAGAGTGGCCAACCTCCAATCGGAGACGACCCACCTATCCGAGGCTCTTCAGCAAAAAGTCCGGGATATGGTTGATGCCCCTCCCGCCTGGATCTCTCTCGGGCCAAACAACCATATCGGGGTCGTCTGACCCGAAAAAGGATCCAGATGGCAGAGGCATCACCAATCCGAGGCTCCCCATCTACCGGTCCGAATTTCGGTCGTTACCCCTCTCGCCCTGATCCCCCCCGGATCTGGCTGCCGTATCAGAGCCATCAGATCCAAGAGAAGATCCGGGCGGCAGAGAAACCACCTCTCCGACGCGACCGGGGGTAAAATTTTGTGAGAGACAGGCGTCCGTCGGAGCAGACACCTCTGATGGCCAATAGACCACCCTTGCTGTGATCTAACCCACTGCGGAGGGAGGGGTACTTATAGCCTCCCCCATAGGCCGGCCTTTATGACATGGGGAAAACCAAACGACGGAAGACCATGCGCCATGCATTTATTAGGCGGCGCCATTAAGGCCCCTGGGAAATTGGAACATCACACAGATCCCGGGGCGCCCCCAATGCTCCGCAAAGACAGAGGGCTACCCTGCTCAACATTCCCAAGGCTCAATGGTCCACCCACGGCCTTGCCGGCCCGTAACCCCTTGCCAGCTCGAGGCCAAGTCTAACACCAGGATAGTCTTCTCAGGAAGGCTCCACGGCTCGCCATCGCCCTTGCCGACCCGTAATCCCTCGCCAAGCTCGAGGTCAGGTCTGGCACCAGGGTAGTCTTCTCAGGAAGGCTCAACGGCCCGCCATCCCCCTTGTTGGCCCTTAAGTCCCTCGCCAGCTCGAGGTCGGGTCCAGCACCAGGGTAGTCTTCTCAGGAATGCTCCACGGCTCGCCATCGCCCTTGCCGACTCGTAATCCCTCGCCAAGCTCGAGGTTAGGTCTGGCACTAGGGTAGTCTTCTCAGGAAGGCTCAACGGCTCGCCATCCCCCTTGTTGGCCCATAAGTCCCTCGCCAGCTCGAGGTCGGGTCCAGCACCAGGGTAGTCTTCTCAGGAAGGCTCCACGGCTCGCCATCGCCCTTGCCGACTCGTAATCCCTCGCCAAGCTCGAGGTTAGGTCTGGCACCAGGGTAGTCTTCTCAGGAAGGCTCAACGGCTCGCCATCCCTCTTGTTGGCCCATAAGTCCCTCGCCAGCTCGAGGTCGGGTCCAGCACCAGGGTAGTCTTCTCAGGAAGGCTCCACGGCTCGCCATCGCCCTTGCCGACTCGTAATCCCTCGCCAAGCTCGAGGTCAGGTCTGGCACCAGGGTAGTCTTCTCAGGAAGGCTCAACGGCTCGCCATCACCCTTGTTAGCCCATAAATCCCTCGCCAGCTCGAGGCCGGGTCTAACACCAGGATTAATCTTCTCAGGAAGGCTCCACGGCTCGCCATCGCCCTTGTTAACTCGTAATCCCTCGACAGCTCGAGGTCAGGTCTAGCACCAGGGTAGTCTTCTCAGGAAGGCTCAACGGCTCGCCATCACCCTTGCCGACCCGTAATCCCTCGCCAGCTCGAGGTTAGGTCTGGCACCAAGGTAATCTTCTCAGGAAGTCCCAGACAGTCCGCCATCACCCTTGCCGACCCGTAGACTCTCGCCGGCTCGATGATCGCTCTAGACAATCAGGACGCCCCCCTCAGGTAGGCCCAGGGGTTTGCCATCCCATTTTTACATCCGTAAACACTCCTCCACGGCTAGCTCCCGTACCCCCGCAGGAGTGGGGGGCTTGTGTGGTGGGGTAAAAATGGCTTGGGGCCCAACCGGGGTCCAGTACAACTCTCACTCAGAAATGATGGAAATAGCGGTCTAGTTCGGCACCGAGCCACTGCAGGGTCGGCACCGAACCTCCAGTTCACCCCCACAGATCTGGACTCCTCGTATCCGATAAGCAGCGATGGCCCTCGGCCTCCGAACCGTGACAGCCCTCTAGGCCGTCCTTCCATCCTGGGGTAGAAGGAAGATGACTTGGCGCACCCTACGCCACCAGATTCTCCCAGAAGCACAGAGGCTCCATGATCTGCCATGTCAGCTCCAAATACCACCAAGGGCTTTCTCGCGTCAGCCCTATACCACTCCTGGTACTGCCACGACAGCCCTAAACCCCCTGGGCCTTCTGCCACGTCAGGCCCATGGGCTTTTGGGTTCAAACCCGGCCCCCAAGAGGGTCCAAACCCGGCCCCCAAGAGGGTCCAAATCCGGTTGGAATTCTCTATAAATACTAGACCCTCACCCACCTTTTCAGGTAACCAATCTTTTGTCACTTAAATTCACCTAGTTATTGCTACTCTCTCACAGAGACTGACTAGATCGTCGGAGGGTCCGCCACCGGGATAAACCCCGGTATTTCAGGACCGTCTGCAGGTACACAAGACCTCGGATCCGAACCCTCTGATCCGAGCCGAGGCATCCATTGCACTCCGCGCCCATCGCAGGTGCCGCCAGGTCACTCCGAGGGTCGTCTGATAAGCAGCTTTCTCTTTCAATACAAATTGAGTCCGAACTCACACCTGGTGCATCCACACGTCTCCCAGAAATAAACCGCATCATATATATATATATATATATATATATATATATATATATATATATATATATATATATATATATATATAGAATATCCACTTCCTCCACAATCGCGTACGGAATCGATCTCGGGCTCCACTTCTCAAAAAACTCCAGCCATGAGTAAACCCTACGGACCTCAGAGTGCTTCGGTTGGATCCACTTCACGAACTCGAACTACGCATCGATCCGCCGCTGCTCTAGGGGACAAAGAAGGTGTAGGCGAAGTTATGGAAGTTCTCGAGCTCGTAGCCGGTCATGCTCTTGAACGAGTTGGTGTGGGTGCAGATGAGCTGGAGGTCGGTGCCGTCTGAGTTGTGGACTTCGTGCCACCCTTTGGAGAGGAAGAAGAGGGCCTTCTTAGCCATCACCGACGTGGAAGAGTGGGAGTCCTTGCCGAGGTTGATCATCGATTATAGTGCAAAATTTGAGGGAATTTAGGGTTAGGGTTTGTTCAATTTTGTTGGTTGTGTGGAGCTTGGACGATGGAGAGGGAGAGAACAGGGGGGAGATCATCGGCTTCTTCTAGGAATTGGGGATTAGGGTAGGGATTGAGGTTGCGGGAGGGAAGGAAGGGATTTTTATCTGGATCTAATAGCCCAATGAGGATCCGACCCGGATTTGGGGATATGTATCCATAACCACTCATCAATTAGATCAACATTCTGAATAGACGGCTGAGATTTACTCTGGACAGATTCACTTTCCTTATTCTTGCTTTTATAATATATATATATATATATATATAGTTGCTAACTAATTTGGTGAGCACTCCGTGAGCACTCACGAAATAGAGCACATATGACAAATTCGAACAGCTCATATTATTCTATATGCCTAAAATAGCCTAACAATAAAAAATCAATTAATTTGAAATTTATTTGTGTATGATTTACATTATCACAAAATTGTATAGCTGAAAATTCTAACACCATGATGGATGGGCGATTGAACTTCAAATTACTTGATTTTTTATTATTAGGCTATCTTAGGCATATAGAATAATATGAGCGTTTCGAATTTTTTATAGGATCTTTATTTTATGAGTGCTCACAAAAAATAGTCAGTAACCATATATTCATATTCTCTCAGTAGTAGGCTAGTAGCAGGCTAAGTTTGCTACTCCAGATTTTGTTGTATTGGGCCGAATTTGGTCTTTATATGATTAGGCAAAAGCCCAAGAGACAGATTAAACCTAAAACAGGTTCCTGGATGAGTATAATATATGTGATTTTTAAAAAAAAAAATTATTATTATTAGCAAAAGAAGATTGTAATGTGATTTTTGTATAGGAATTAAGTTTGTTGGGCCTAAAAAATTTCAAACACCCAAAGCTATATTTTTCTCTTCAAAATGTAAGTTTAGTCCATTTTGCTAATCCTTAAAGATTTAAATTTCAAACACCCAAAGGTATATTTTTCTCTTCAAAATGTAAGTTTAGTCCATTTTGCTAATCCTTAAAGATTTAAATTTCAAACACCCAAAGGTATATTTTTCTCTTCAAAATGTAAGTTTAGTCCATTTTGCTAATCCTTCAAGATTTGGCTTGTGAAAGTTCATGTTTTGCCTATTCTATCTTTACTAGTACTAGTAGTAAAGATATATAGTGTTAGAGCTAGTACTGGTACTAACACACGTGCGATGCACGTTTTAATCAATATACAGTTTGTAAAGTAATATAATATAGCACGTATTAATAAATACATATTTTTTAAAGTAATATAAAAAATATAATAAGAGAGTTTGAGTTATACGTGCAATGCACGGAAATTGGTAAATGTTAACATTTTTTTTTCCCATCCACGACATTAATATCCACGACAAACATTGTTAAATGTTTTATGCAGTTCTATGCATGGAACCATTAGCAAAAATGAAGAACATAAATTAATGACTTGTTTGTTTTGTTTGTATATAGAACATATATCGTAGCAAGTATCTCTACTGTATCTAATATTGTACTGCTTTCTAACATATATTTATACCTATTTTCAGCGCTTTCGTCCATTTTTTACACACTTTCTCTTTTCCAGCACTTTTAACTTTAAAAAAGCGGTTACTCACCGCTTAGTGCTTAAACGTTGTTTATGCAATATTTTTTTAGTGCTTTTTGAAACCTTGCTTGTACCATATTAACCAATCTCTCTCTCTCTCTGCACTAAGCTTTTGAGAGTGAGTATCTTTTTGAGAGTGCAAGTATCCCTAAGGTCTCCAACTATACTGTAATGCATATATGGTGGGATATGAGATCGATGGCCTTTTTATTTTAGTCATTTTGTGTAGTCTTTAGCATGGCTCCCAACTGTTGGTCGGTTAGAGCATCCACTGTCTTCTAAAAACTCAAAATGGAAATCGATTTAAAAAATATGCTCACAATCGTTTGCTAAAAACTCATATACTAGCATAGGAGTGAACAGTGCGTCGCTAAACTTAGCAGCCGCTTTAGCGAAATGCTAAATATAGAAGACGGACGGACGAAGTTCATCCGTTTGAGAAATTTAATCGAACGGACGGACCAAGTAGCTCCGTCTGTTATTAAAAATTGAAAGAAAAAAAAACAAATGAGAAACGAATAAAGGTGTTCCGTCTCTCTTTATTTTTTTACTGTTTACAAGGTTTACTATTCAAACTTGAGCTACATAATTGTTGTTTTACTGTTTACAAGATTTTTCGTATTTTATATCGTTTCGAAGATGTGCCGTAGTCACGTGCCCACGGGCAAATCCAGTATATACATACATGTCATCATTACTAGTTTCATACAAGAAAAAGCATTAATAAAGTAAACCAACTTTCTCTTGGGATGCTTCATTCCATTTGCATTGGTCTGCCTACTCCCAATCCAATGTGTTTTCTTTCTAAATAAAATAAAATACAATATTTACCCTGATCACTGAATTTTTGTAACTTTGTATATTTATATATGTAGGATTTAGGAATGAGCAATGCACTTTATTCTTATTGTGCTATCTGATTTAATGTATATATATGGGGGCTTATTCATCTATATATACTAATGCTGTATCACAAATTTAAGAGAAAAAACATTAGCAATTACTTTTCCAAACTACATTTAGTACACTACATATCTAATGTGATTTTTGTGTGATTTTTTTTTTTAAAGTCCTGTGCAGCACACAGAAGATTTGCGCTACACCAGTAGATAACGTACCAAATGTGGTGGTCGGACATAGGTACTGATATGGCTAAAAATGAGATTAAATCGGGACCGTTCGAATCGGGCACGAATCTTAAAGCTGAGAGGTAAAACGGTAATTTCACCTACAAACGGGTCTGAAATGGGGACCGAGTCTTTCTTCAAAACCCAATAATCCATAAATGGATCTGTCTTACTAGGTACGGGTCCCCACCCGTTACAAACCAGTTCAGAAGGATAAAGAAGAATTCAGATTCATAATTATTCCTAAGAAGTTATCTTAATCGCTTCTATCCATTCACACCGAGAAGTAGAGATATGTTCTTGTCTCGAAACGGATCCCTAAGGCGACTATAAATATTCCTCTCCCCCCACTGTTACCAGGTAATCAATCTTTTTCCAGTTAAAGCACTTTCGTAATCATTCAGATTACTGACAAGAGCGTCGGAGGGTGCGTCGCCGAGATCCACCCTGCTGTCTTGCACTTTTTGCAGGTTCGCGGCGGCGGCAAGAAACCAGTCAACACATTGGTGAAGGTCAACAGGTCAACAGGTTTGTTTTATTGTTTTCTTCAAGAATCCACAAATTCATCTATTTGCTCCCATACCAAAATCAGCAGCAACAGATTGGCGCCGTCTGTGGGAAACAAAAAAGCAACTCGACCTAACTTCATCAGCGAGACTACTTTCAAGCCATGCATCCAAAACAGAAGGGAAAGGCAGTGGCCTCCAGCCGAAGAACCACTTCTCTTCCTCCTTCCCCTCCTCCAGCTCAAGGTGCTCCTCCTTAACAGGCCCCTCCAGGGTCTGTGGGGGCTGCCCAGGGGGGCTCCCGTCGAATTCATCCGAAGCAACATTCTCCTCATGACCATGTCGCGGGTCCCAATCCTTCAGATGAATCTATGGCGTCTCAAAACCCTCCCGAGCGGGATTTTCGTCAAGTGATTGCCGACCGCCAAAAGGGGGTCGACCTCCGAACTCACCTGAATGGATGACGAGCCCTTGGAGGAGTCCATCAACCTGAGCACCCAGGGACCTCAAGAGTCCGGACCTCCCACCGACCGAGGACCAGAAGATCCCCTCTCCCGAGGAGGCGAAGAGAGTCCCCTCAGCGTCATCGGCAGAGAACTCATTCTCCAGTAAGCTGAGCCACACATAGGGATCGCCAAGCTAGAGAGGCACCGGTCACAAGGACAGAGCTTCAAGACTTCTAAACGGCAGTCTTACGGGCCCTCAATATCGCCCTAAAGAACGACCAGAGGCCACCTACTCATGAGCCAGCTAGGAGCCACCGCCTTTACAATCCCTGTCCTCCTCCATTTCCAAGCTACCATCGCCGCAGCCCCAGTCCACCCTCGTACGAAGATGAGTCCCGGGGCTTGGCAAGATATGATCAAAAAAAGACTCAGTCTACCGCCGTATCCACGAGATGGAGAGGCTCCTCGGCTGAATTGACAGGAAAGAAGAGAAATGGGTGATAAACCTCCGCCCGAGCAGACTTCCATTCTCCCGCACCATCATGGAGGCCCCCTTCCCAGAGAACTTCAAGCCGCCTCACTTCGATGCGTATACCGGGGAGTCGGACTCTGCGGATCACATAAAAAGTTTCAAAACTTTCATGATGATCCACCGTGCTTCAGACGCACTCCTCAGCAAGATATTTCTTGCCACGCTGAAAGGGCCTGCGAGAGAATGGTACTCTCGACTCGCCTCGGCCTCCATCTTCTCATTCGATCAGTTCGAATGGCTCTTCCTTACTGATTTCATGAGTAGCCGCCGTGCCGCGAAAACAAGTGTATCTCTGGTGACCCTCAACCGAGAAAAGATTGAATGCCTAAGGGATTACGTTTGACGCTTCACTGCCGAAGCCCGGTCTATTCCCTCCCTCAACTAATCAGTAGCCTCTGCCGCATTCGAGCGCAACGTCACTAACGCTCGCCTCAAGGCGTCCCTTGCCAAGAAGCCTCCTCGGGACTTCTCAGAACTCCTACTTAGGGTGGAGAAGTACATACGAGTGGAACAGGCTCTTAACCCCCCTACTCTTGAAGAATCATCTTCCGGGAACAAATGGAAGAATACGAGCGAAGAGGGATCCCAAAAATCCCAGAAGGACGGCAATGGCCAGCGCCGCTCGACTCTTCGTTTTGAAAAGTTCATCCCCTCATTGCTGATATATCAGAAGTTCTTATGGAGGTGGATAAGGAAGGGTTACTCCGCGCTCCCCCTAAAATGAATACCCATGGCAAGAAGATGAATAAGGATAAGTGGTGCCGCTTTCACAGGGACCACGGCCACGACACGGATGATTGTCGGGATCTCAAGAAGGAGATCGAATAACTCATACAGTGGGGACACCTGACCAAGTTCGTCCAAAAAGATGGGGCCGAGCTTCCCCCCTGAGGAAACTACAAACGAACAGAGAGGCCCGCCGAGCTTCAAGATTCAGAACCTGGGGCCGTCTTCCACCTCATCCAAGGAGGTCCAATGGAGGGAGAACCTAGCTCCTCCCAAGAGGTCTTCACCTTATCGTAGAAGTAGGATCTTGATTTTCAATAAGGCCGATGCTTGTAACCCGACCAATAGCATGTAATAATGGCTCGCCCTATTGAAGCGGCCACTTACTTTATCTCAATAAAATTTTACTTTTTATCATTGAAAATTATTGCTCTTGCTTCATCTCTATCTCTCCGAGTTACATCTACGACTCGTTAAATAGTGAGTTCAGAATCCAGCTTCTCCTACATGGCTGCTCCCACAACTTACTAAGCTCAAAAAAGAGTTTGGAGTCCAACGCTTGGTTCGACGTTGCTTTAGCCGCTTGCAAAAAAGTAAGGGCGGGGCAGCTCATCATTCGGAATTGCTCCTATACCTCGTTAACCCCCTCTAACAACGAGTTCGGAGTACAATACTTGGCTCGATTCCGCTTTAAATTACTTGCTCATAAGCGGGTAAGAAGTGGTTCCCCATTCGGAACTGCTCCCACAACCGTTGAATCTCTCTTAAACGAGTTCGGAGTCCAACACTTGGCTCGATTCCGCTTCAAATTACTCGCTCATAAGCGGCTAAGAAGTGGTTCGCCATTCAGAACTGCTCCCACAACCGTTAAATCTCTCTTAAACGACGAGTTCGGAGTCCAACACTTGGCTCGATTCTGCTTCAAATTACTCGCTCATAAGCAGGTAAGAAGTAGTTTGCCATCCGGAACTGCTCCCACAACCGTTGAATCTTTCTTAAACGACGAGTTCGGAGCTCACAACTCTCTCCTAGAGTTGCTCCTCAAACTTGTCTCCCAAATGGCTCTCTCCTAGAGCCAAGCTCTTCTCTCCGCTCGCCCCAAAGCGGACCTCTTCCCAACGAGTTCGGAGCACAACTCTCTCCTAGAGTTGCTCCTCAAACTTGTCTCCCAAATAGCTCTCTCCTATAGCCAAGCACTTCGCTCCGCTCGCCCCCAAACTGAACCTCTTCCTAACGAATTCGGAGCACAACTCTCTCATAGAGTTGCTCCTCAAACTTGTCTCCCAAATGGCTTTCTCCTAAAGCCAAGCTCTTCGCTTCGCTCACTTCCAAAGCGGACCTCTTCTCAACGAGTTCGGAGCTCAAAACTCTCCCCTAGAGTTGCTCCTCAAATTTGTCTCCCAAATGGCTCTCTCCTAGAGCCAAGCTCTTCGCTCCGCTCACCTCCAAAGCGGACCTCTTCTCAATGAGTTCGGAGCTCACAACTCTCTCCTAGAGTTGCTCCTCAAACTTATCTCCCAAATGGCTCTCTCCTAGAGCCATGCTCTTCGCTCCACTCACCTCCAAGGCGGACCTCTTCTCAACGAGTTCGGAGCTCACAACTCTCTCCTAAAGTTGCTCCTTAAACTTGTCTCCCAAATGGCTCTCTTCTAGAGCCAAGCTCTTCGCTCCGCTCGCCTCCAAAGCAGACCTCTTCTCAACGGGTTCGAAGCAAAACTCTCCCCTAGAGTTGCTCCTCAAACTTGTCTCCCAAATGGCTCTCTCCTAAAGCCAAGCTCTTCGCTCCGCTCGCCTCCCAAGCGGAACTCTTCTCAACGGGTTCGAAGCAAAACTCTCCCCTAGAGTCGCTCCTCAAACTCGTCTCCCAAGATGGCTCTCTCCTAGAGCCAAACTCTTAGCTCCGCTCGCCTCCAAAGCGGACCTCTTCTCAACGAGTTCGGAGCACAACTCTCTCCTAGAGTTGCTCCTCAAACTCGTCTCCCAAATGTGTAACACCCCGAATTTCAAATAAGGACAAATTCGAGATTCCACAGGATCTTTACTTCACTTCGTACAAATTTACAAGGAAATTTAAAACTTTTCATTCACAATACATCAGAGTTCCTTTACACAGCGGAAGAATAAAAGATTACAACCATGAAATACAACTTGTATAACTTTAACATCATTTGCAACATCTTTAACTTCTAAACAGCAACAGCATATCCACTTTATAACTCCATGAATAGTTCATTACCTGCATGTCAATCTGTGGGCATGTCAGTCACTTAGAACTGACGAAATATTATACACGGCTATCCTCTCTATGCCGGAAATAGTATAACGATCTCATACTTTAACAAATCACAAAAAGATTGAATGAACAAGTAAAGTGTCAAGGGTGATTATTCTAAATATAAGTGTATGTCATGCCTTAATGCCTGATGCACACAATTCTACACTAGGATGACACTAATGCACACTTGTTCAGATTCTATGCATCCCATACTACATAGGTCTGAGGGCAAGTGCCTACGTTCTTCACAATACAGGGCTCGATCCCTCGCCATGAAAACTACCCGGTAGCAAAATAAAGTTCAGACTATTCCACGAATTTGAATCCCAACCTTGGAGTCCACCGCCGGCTGTTATAACAGATTCCACATCGTGCGAATCGTCCCGTATGTGACCCTCTAGCCCAGTATATATATATATATATACATTGGAGACGGTAAACACAAAAATCCATCCGTCCGACTACTCAAGATCCCGGAGTCCACCGCTGACCCGTCCTCATAGTCCCGGATTAAAATATAATAATCCGTCTCCCACGGGGCAACCTCAGTCCACCAACTGGGTCTATAGTCTTGGAGTCCACCGCCGACTATATAGAGCACCCCACTTACGTTTCCCTAAGTTTACTACATCTTCACTTATGTGCCTAAATTTTTTTAAGTTTAAGACATGAATAATTTTCACTCATAGAATTAGTTTTACCTCCTACCGAACTTAATCAACAAATACAAGATGGCTCCTTAGCCATATCTCCAAACCATTCCTCAAATCCTTTCTTTTAATAATGCCGGTACCGAGGTCTTACTAACTCTACATCATAAACTTTCATGTACAAGAAACATGGGTACATATACCCTTTAATAATCATGTCTTCATGTCTCTAACTTATCCATAATTTGTTCTATGTCTCATTCTAGCACTGTTCATGATTCCGTAATAATAATAATTCTTTTTCATGAAACCATTTCATTCAACATCGATCTCACAAAAATTTATCATTTTCACAAACATGATTTTATCACTTGCAACCTCACTTGCAAATTTAAATTCATATAATAATCAAGTATTCAACACAAATGAATAATCCCATCAAAGACAATTATAATCAAGCACTTATAGATTTACAAGAACAGAAAGCCTAACATCTCACAACCTTACTACTAAGGAAGCACTAGACATAATCATTACACAATTAAATTTGACAAGTAAGACGCTGGATACTACAAATCATCAAATATTAGTTACTCAGAAAAATCAATATTGAAAATAATAAAGACAGCACTGACGAAAGAATGAGTCTCGAAAAGACAGAGAGAGTGAGTAGGGCAAAAGAAAGAAAATAGCAGCAACTGTTGGAGTGTTGAAAATAAATTGTTTCCCACTCTTATGCTGCAACCCCAGTCTATAGTCTTATAACCAAAATCATCAGGTAAATATGAAGGGCAGAATTGTTAAAAACTGGTCTTCACATATACACCATGTACTTGTTATTCCTTTTCAAATTTTCTAAATTTCCTTTCACCTACTAGTTTCTCGTTACTTATAATGACAAAAAAGATATTTTCTAAGTTGCTTGATTCAACAGAGCATCCACAGTCGTTTGCTATAATTCCCATATTCTCATAATTTGAGAAAAATATGAGAATTGAGCCTCTGCAATCGTTTGCTATTTTCTCAAAAAATAGCAAACGATGCACAGTGGCTTTTCATAAATGAGAAGTGGAGAAGCGAATATAGAAAAATAGAGGACGAAACATGATGTGTCGTTCCAAAGATAAAATAATTTTTTATTATAATCGGACGGGACTAGTTGTCTCGTCCCGTAATTTTTTTTTTTAAATGGGTCGGACGATACAAGATGTATCGTCCTTCCCGATGTGTAAAAAAAATTTGGCATTAACCTCCAACGGGACATCATGTCCCGTTTGAATCCCTAAAATGAAGCCATCCTATATGGCATGCACAGTGACTTTAATCCCTAAAATGAAGCCATCCTATATGGACGGGACATCATGTCCCGTTCTAACTTTTTTTTTTTTTTTAATAATTATTGGCGGACGAGACACCTTGTCTCGGCCCGCTTAAAAAAAAAAGAACCGACGCTACATGATGTCTCGTCGCAGGCAGTTTTCGAAATTTTTTTAAAGCGACGATACAAGGTGTTTCGTCTTACCATTTTTTTTTAAGTGACGATACATCTTGTATCGTCCCACACAAAAATAAGAAAATTTTGAGAAATTACCATTGCAGACGATGCAATCTGTTCTATTTCTATTCTTTTCATTTTGCCAAAATATAGAAATTGCCATTGTGGATGCTCTAATGGCTTCTAATAAATACTCATTTCCCCATTATGGACCTAGCTTTCCTACGTTCTAGTCCTTTGATACCTGTCATGATAAATAAAAGTAACTTGTAAATTTCTTCATTAACTAATGGCTTCTAATATACAATTAGAAGTAGAATCATAGGCTTTGCACAACGCATATCCTAATGAAGAGTACATCATAATATAGAAATCTTTATACCTGGAATTTGGACATATGTCAAACAACTTCAAAGCCTAAAACTTAGATAATGTGTCAAATAGACCAAACTGTATCTTCATCACACAAGATATTATTTGTGATAGAATATAGCTCTAACAATCTATAACAACAACAATAACACCTCAATAAAAAATCTTTAGGTTAGGCACTCTCCAATTATAGTTTTAAATATCGGCCGATACCGATCCGGATCACCCGCAAACATAATGTTAATCCATTTGTCAACATAGCATGATTCACTATTAGTCTCCCCACATCATAGCATAGCTATTCTATTTTATCAAAAACTACTCATTCACTTTTATTAGCATGTACATTCTAAAAATTAGAAAGTAGGAGAACGCCCACCTTGATTGAAAGTTTGAACAATTGAAAGGAAGAACACCACTTCTAGCTTCAAGGGCTCTTAGCTCTTCTCCTCCTAACAATGGCCTCCAAGCACAAAACTCTCTTCTCTCTTCCTTTTTCTTTTTCTTTCTTTCTTTCTTATTCTTATTTATTTTTTGGTGTGGACAAAAGAGAAGAGGATGGGGCTATTTATAGGATTTTGCTAGGGTTCTAATTGCATAATTTTACACCTAATAAATTGCTAAATTTAATTTACGAACTCTTCATATACATAACTCCCTTAACTCCCAAAAACTCCTCACTTTTCATCTCCCCCACCTCTTCAAAAACCAACTCCCATAACTCCTTACCTTCCTCATCAAAACCGGCCCCAAGTGTTCAAACAGCACAGGTGTGCTGTTTTTATTTGCACATGGGCCTCTTCTCTTCTACCAAAATTACACCTTATCTATTTAATTCCTTATACATTATTTAAACTATGTCATTATGTATGTTTTCCAAACCAGAACATAACAGCCCATGTTTTCTATACCAACCGTGGGCCCCCTAACAACATATCACATTTTCATCAAATATTACCAAATGCCAAAGCCATTTTGAATTATTTCAATAGCCAACTATACTTCCTATATATATATATATATATATATATATATATATATATATATATATATATATATATATATTACACGCATATATTTACTTTTGAAATCATACGGGGGTTACACACACCAAAATTTATTTTGAAAGCAAATATACTTAAATACGTTTACCGAAAACACGTGCATCGCGCGTAAAATATCAAAATGCGAAAATCGACTTTATTGATGAAAAATTATTAAATATAATCGAAAACAATATAAGCAAAATTATATTTACTAATTTATATATATTTCATGATGAAATCACAACACGTAGAAAGCACGTGCATTATACGTGCAGAAAATCGAAAAATGCATTTTAATCAAAATAGGGGGAAAAATAAATTTCAGTTTTATAAAATAGATTTAAATACATAAAAATAAATAATTTAAACCTATAAAAAACATTGTACGTAGTGGTGGAAACATGTGCATCAAAAACACGTAAAAAGCACGTAGATTATGGAGATTGAAATATTATATTTTAGTTGACTGAAATCAATACGGAAAATGTATAAATAGTACGAATCCAAAATATGTAGTAAAACATATTACAAAATATACGTGCGTAACACCCAGGGGCAAAATTGTAATTTCTAATTTTGAGGGGTGTTACAAAATGACTCTCCTAGAGCCAAGCTCTTCGCTCCGCTCACCTCCAAAGCGGACCTCTTCTAAGCGAGTTCGGAGCTCAAAACTCTCTCCTAGAGTTGCTCCTCAAACTCGTCTCACGAATTGCTCTCTCCTAGAGCCTTGTGATGTTCTTCACTCCGTTCGCCTCACGAGTGCCCTTCCTCTTAATGGGCTCCGAGCTAGAACTCTCCCCAGGAGTTGCTCCTTGCACTCACCCCCAAAAATGGATCTTCCCATGGCTCTTACGAGGATCTTCCTAGCTCATCTTCTTCGCTCCTTGGAGTGGAGCTCCTCTTCGAAGATTTTGAAGACCAAAACACTCCACAACTTGAAGACAAGAATGTTGCGGGGCTATTTTGACCATAAAGAAGGGTGATTCTTCAGCCAACTCCTAAAGAGAAGTTGTGGATCTTCGAGTTAGCTTCGAAACGAGGGGTCACACGTCCCGATCGGACGTCCGTAGCACCAGAAAAGTGGATCGCAACACAACTACGCCGAGCTACCGAGGTGCCCCTTCGGGGAAAGATGCCCTCGAACCACAGTGTCGAGCTACCGAGCTACAACACCGAGCTACCGGGGCACCGACCTCCGTATTGGGAAAAAATACCCCCGAGCTCCTTAGACCGTCAGATCGTCCAGATGTTCGCACTAATGGCTGATGGATGACTCAGATTTCGCCACGTCTCCACAAAACGACAAGATCACGTTTTCTCGTGATCTGGGCCTCTTGCCTTGTGATTCGCACCATGATCGTGATCAACCGTCCAGATGGAGCCACGTAGCTCGGATCTGAAATCTGAGCTACCGAGCTACCGAACTACAAAATGGCCAAAAATGTACCTCAAAATCCGTGCTCAGATTTGTCGAACAAGCAAGCAGCCCAAAAAAAAGGATTTGAGGGTTAACGGGTCTGTACGGGTCTGAAGCCGTTTGGGCCCAAACCCAAAGCACCACCCTCCCACGTCACCTTCTTCTTCTCCGAGTTCCCGCCAAAAACAATCAGAACAAAAAAAAAGACCCCAGCTTCTTCTTCAAACGACCGAGCTCCAATGACCTCTCCTCTCCAAAGCTCGAGCACCCTAAGCTCGTCATCTTCACCCTCCATCTCCCTCTTCCTCAACAGTGCTCGTTAAACCCAACCGCAGTCGAGCTCTCCTCACCCGACGACCACCTTCGAGCTCCACTCCACTCGTCGAGCTCCTTCATCGAAGCTCCGACCACCTCCACCGTCTTTGAGCTCCAGGCTCCATTTCGAGCTCCCCCTTCAAGCTCGCCTCCCCCCTTCGTCGAAGATCCTCGCCATGCCGAGCTCCACCTCCGACGAGCTCCACCTTCCTCTCCCCCTACACCGAACTCCAACGACGAGCTTGCCTCCGCTGCGAGCTCCAACGAGGAGCTCCGTCACAACTCCAACCCCCCTCGTCGAAGTCTTCTTCCTCGAGCTCTGTTTCCATTTTAGCGCTCCAATGGCGAACCACAGTCGAGCTCCAATGGCGAACGCCCCGTTTGCCTCTCATCCTCGTTCGTCGAGCTCTGTCAAGACCCTCATCGACTCCGAAGCACGACCTCAACTCACTTGCGAAAGTCTGAGCTTCGACTCCGACGCGCCGAGCTCCTTCCTCGACGAACCCACTGGAGAGCTCCACTCCCTCATCGTCGAGTATCGACCTCCTGTACGAGCTCCTCGACCGAGCTCTACTCTCCAGCAACGTTCGAAGAGATGCGAAGGAGACGAAGTCGAAAGAAAGGAGCGAAGGCAGGAAAAAGAAAAAGGAACAGAGAAAGAAGAGAGAACAGAGCGGGGAAGAAAAAGAAAAAGAAAAAAAAAGCCACGTGGCGTCACCTCCATTGTTCGGCCAGATCCGAGGATGGGTGCCGAGTTACCGGGGCACCGACCTCCACATGTGGAGAAAAATGCTGTCGAGCTACACAAGTCGTTCGATCATCCCAAAATTTGCGCCACGACACGATCAACGCTCAGAAACGCGCCACGTGTCCAGAAAATGATCCGCTTTGTGATGCGTGCTATCTGATCATGATCGACGTCCAAAAACGTGCCACGTGTCCAAATAATATTTAATTAATTATTTATTTATTTAAAAAAATCTTAAAAATTAATTAAAAAATTCTAAAAAAATTATTAATTCGGAAAATTATTTTAAAATTCTGAAAATAATAATTATTAAATTAGAATAATTAATTAAAATTTTTGATGATTAATTATTTAATTCGGAAAATGAATAAAAAATTCAAAAAAATGAGGAAAATTTCCGAAAATTCTGGAAAAATCACAGAAAATCCAGAAAATTCTAAAGATATTTTTGGGCATTTTACAAGCTCAGAATAACACCGTTACACCTCGATTAAGATCCGAACTCCCTTAAAAACTCCGATAAAATCTCGTACGCCATTAGACCAACAAAACTACTCCTTAAAGACTATAAAACTCAGTCTCCAAGAGTGGGGGGCTCGTGATGTGGCTAAAAATGGGATTAAATCGGGACCATTCGAATCGGGCACGAATCTTAAAGCTCATGGGTAAAACGGTAATTTTACCTACAAACAGGTCTGAAATGGGGACTGAATTTTTCTTCAAAGCCCAATAACCCTTAAACGGATCTTTCTTACTGGGTACGATTTCAAACCCGTTACAAACCAGTTCAGAAGGATAAAGAAGAATTCAGATTCATAATTATCCCTAAGAAGTTATCTTAACCGCTTCTATCCATTCACGCCGGGAAGTAGAGAAGACTATAAAACTCAGTCTCCAAGAGTGGGGGGCTCGTGATGTGGCTAAAAATGGGATTAAATCGGGACCGTTCGAATCGGGCACGAATCTTAAAGCTCAGGGGTAAAACGGTAATTTCACCTACAAACGGGTCTAAAATGGGTACTGGATCTTTCTTCAAAACCCAATAACCCATAAATGGATCTGTCTTAATGGGTACGGTTCCAAACCCGTTACAAACCAGTTCAGAAGGATAAAGAAAAATTCAGATTCAAAATTATCCCTAAGAAGTTATCTTAACCGCTTCTATCCATTCACACCGGGAAGTAGAGATATGTTCTTATCTCGAAACAGATCCCTAAGGCGATTATAAATACCCCTCTTCCCCCACTGTTACCAGATAATCAATCTTTTTTCAGTTAAAGCTCTTTCTTAATCATTCAGATTACTGACAAGAGCGTCGGAGGGTGCGTCACCGGGATCCACCCCGGTGTCTCGCACTTTTTGCAGGTTCGCGACGGCGGCGACAAGAAACCAGTCAACACATTGGTGAAGGTCAACAGGTCAACAGGTTTACTTTATTGTTTTCTCCAAAAATTCACAAATTCATCTGTTTGCTCCCACACCAAAATCAGCAGCAACAGGTACCGACAGGGGCGTAGCTACGCTGTCCCGAAGGATGCAGCTGCCCCCCGGAAATTTGCAAAAAATTATATATATATATATATATATATATATATATATATATATATATATATATATATATTATTAAGGGCCTATTTGTAAAGTTTGAAAGAATTTTTTTCAAAAAGTTTTCCAACCCACCCCAGCCCACACAGCCCATTATCACTTCTCTAGTTCTCTTTCTCTTTTTTTTTTTTTTTTAGTAGTAAGCATCACATTCTTTAAATGGAAATCTTGACTACGCTACTGGGTACCGACTGCAATCTTATTGTTAACTTATTTACACAATCATTTAAATGACTTATGAATGCAATATTTGGTTTATATTTGAAATATGGCAGGAAAGAGGGGTATACCTACAAAATTGAAGCTAAGCGTTTTTTTTAAGAGTAATGCTTTAGCCACTACCAATTTCACTACCATTTCCTTCACTACCTTAGGTGGCATACTCCTATTGGAGAGTTCTCCCACCTACTCTATCATCCCCTACCTATTGGAGTGTGCCACCTAAGGTAGTGAAGAAAAATGTAGTGAAATTGGTAGTGGCTCTAGCATTACTCTTTTTTTAATTTACAAAAGGTTATGAACTTGGGGTTGTGGGAGGTATTATTATCCCTTTTTTTATTATCTAGCTTCATGTGTGTGTGTATGTGAGTTGAAAATTGGACTTACACACAACTTGATGAACAAATATATTCAAATTCATATTTCAGACACACATGCATGCGTCCCTCTGCATGCCGCTTCCTTCTAAATATTCCCTTTGCTCTTTCTTCCCTTTTCATCAAAAAAAGACTCATCATGCCCTAAACCTATTACATTATTTACTTTGCATCCTATGTTGCCTTTCCACCTTCTCATGTGCATACATGCACATTAATTTGTGCATAAGAGTTAGGAAAAGGCCAAAAGGGTACTGCTTATCATTGATGACAAATAGACCTCCTTATAATAGGTTATGGTTTAATTAAGGTATTATCATCATGTCGTAAAAGATTATTATCCTCATGTACTAATAACTAAAATTGGTCTAAACTAGGGTTTGCATGAAAAGGGAATGCATGCCCATGATGTTCACTAATTACCCAATTAATCTCTTCTTTTGATGAAAAAACCTGGATTAGGACTACATGCCAACATTCAAGTAGTCCTTTGAGAAATCATGATTAAGAGCATAAGTATTTGGTATTGGTTTGAGTGAAACAGGTATAAGTCAGTTGTTATGGTTATATATATGTTTACAAATTCCAAGAGAAGCATTGTTGCTCAAAGTCTGAAAAAGGTCTCTGACTTGGGGAGGTGATTATACAATTTGCATGTAGCTAAGCTAACATCATTAGCCCATTCAGTTAATTACAATTTGATATTCAAGTAGGTTAGCTAGCATAAATGTTTAATTTGAGGGTAAATTGCTTTTGTGACCATTTCTTGAAATCCATTTCTTTTCTATCCAAGTTAGCAAGTATTGCAATTGACCTTTGTTTTCTAATACCATTTGGTTTTATACTAATTGTTTCACTACCCATAATATGAATAAATTTATTCATTTTGTAAATTTCCCCCATGTTTACTATTCTTTTTCGCATCTTCCCAGTTTTTCCCCCAAAAAGTACTTTTGGATACTGACATGCGCATCAGAAGATCGTTGCCAAGTAAGATTTTACATCTCACTTGTTTCTTGTTTAAGTCGACTTCTAAACCATCCACAAGACACAAGGTATGCATTTGTTGTTGGATATATATGTATATTCTCAATATAATTGAATATTATTGTGTATAATATTCTATAGGAGCAATACGTGCTTTCATATTAATTGTTGGACCGGGTTGACTGGCATGAAACCCAGCATTTTAAACCAAATTTTTTAACAAAAAAAATACTGATCTAGAGGTATTGTCCTGTGATATTCCAATTACTGATAAGCAGAATATAATATCTTAAACGATTATGAGATATAAACCGTAATCCTAATTACTCATCCTGATCTAAGATTTGTTTCTATGTAATAGTCAAGTAGGGTCATTTTTATCAAATTTGAGAAACTTTCTTCTTGTTATGGTTAATTGTTAAATAGTTTTGGTTATCAACTCTTTTACGTTTCTACTTTAGTTAATAGCTATTAGTCGAGTACAGCTGGAAACCCCACAATTCTCACTTAATTATCAGAGAAAAGTTTTTTTTTTCCCCTTTTGCATTAAAAACCATGAGCATGCAACCTATTATCACATATTCAAAGCGACTTCCTTCCTCCACAATATGGAATGTTGGCAATCTCAGCTCGAGATCAAGGAACCAGAGATGAAGTGAAATCGATCCATGCCTTCACTTTCTGTACCATGCAGGTTTAAGCTTTTAAGTCTAAGCGTTTAAGAGCAATCTATTTTATTTATCAGCCTAGCTACACGAAAAAGATAAGTAAAAAAAGATTTAATATTTTGTGTACAATTATTTTGGATTTGTTTAGCTGCTGCTGCTCACTAAAAAGTAGGGTTAATAAAATTAGGGTTTGACAAGAAAAAAATAATATATATAAAAAGGTGGAAAAAGGCTGAGTGGGGCCCATGGGATTCCACGCTCTCTGCATGGATTTGTGGGGGAGAACACCCACGTGTGGGACCCATGTCCACCCACAATCCAATTCTGACAGCGCGTGCGAACCCGGGCTTCATGGGAGGAATCCTCTGGGTCCCACCACCCACCCAACAAAACTATACGTATTTACTACTACAAATTAATTACTGTAAACTTCCATGTTTAACCTTTTTTTTTTTTTTTTTGTATTGCTTTATTTACAGTACCATGATAATAATTTACTAACAATTATGTAACTTCCTGTTCAGTCGTAAATGTTTACCAGGGTTTTCGTTAGATAATAAAATACTCGTTCGTCTTCTGTTGATCAGTTTAATACGGATGCTTCTGGTTGTAATTTGTAAGATCATCCACACTAGTTGAAGATATAATATACATGTATGCATATTTAGAAATAATAATTCGATTTTTTGCTGCAGTGGGAAAAAAATAGCAAATTTGTAGATGGACGAAATATGATGTTTCGTCCGCCAATTTTTCTGTAGATTTTTTTTGGATTTTTTCAAAAATTTTGGAGGGATTTTTTATTTTAAAAAAAATCAACGCCAACATGAGACGAAACATGATGTTTCGTCCCTACGGTGGATAGGTTTTGTTTTAATTAAGTTTTTAATTATATTTTTAATTAACTAAACTTAATTAATTAACTAATTATTTAACTAAAAGTTTAATTAAAATACTAACTAATTTAGGAGCTTAAGATCTAAGTTTTTTTTAAATTCAAAATCTCATCGGACGAAACATCATGTTTTGTCCGATCTCAAAACGTAAAATAAAATATTATGGACGAAAAATTATGTTTCTTCCGATTATTTTTAAAAATAATTAAATAATGTAGACGAAACATGATAGGCATATTATTTTATGCATATCATGCATAATATGCATAATAAAAAATAATTAAATGATGTTTCGTCACGCATAATATGTATATTGCTATATCTCAAGCTATATTGGTCTTTTTATTGTACCGAAAAATGTGTAAAATGGCTAAATAGCTAATGAGTGCAGCAACTTTTGAGAAAAAATAAGCATAAAATGCATTTATAGCTAACGACTGTTGATGCTCTAAATGATATTTTCACGTTTCTTATGAAGTTGAGTCATGAGTGAATATGAAAGTATATTTACTTGAAGACTTTCTGTTGATCAATGAACAGGGCCAGCCCTAATTATCCGGGGACCTAAGGCGAAAACTTCTAATGGCTTAAATAATTATTTTTTGAAACCCCTAATAAAAATATAATTTTTCTTATGCATAAAATACGTATTTATATTAATTTATAAGGTGAATACAAAATAGGGATACCCCTAAAATTGTAAAAAAATCGATCGGGGCCTGAGGCGGCCGCCTCAACCCTCACATGGGGGGGGGGGGGGGGGGGTTCAATGAGCTAGTGATAAGAGCATCCACAATCGTTGATGGTAAAAATATGCATTAATGGATAAATGAAAATAGCAATGTCGCGTTTTGCTGCAATCGTAGAATGCTATTTTTACCTTTTTAAAATAAAATAATAAGCGACGGTGCTTCATGTTCCGTCGGAGAAAAAAATATATAAAAAAAGGTGCGACGGCACTTCAAGTGCCATCCGAGGGAAAAAATCGTCCTCGAAGTGCAATAAAAAATTACAAAAAAATTACAGAAATTACGAAAAAATTACAAAAACAACACAGTGGGGGTGGGACGGCACTTCAACTGCCGTCCGAGAGAAGTGGGGCTTTTTTGAATTTTTTTATTACGAAATTAATTTTTTTTAGAGGGACGGTGCCGTCCGACCATTAAAAAATATTTTTTTTTGTGCGACGGCACTTGAAGTGCCGTCCGACAATTAAAAAATATTTTTTTTGGTGCAACGGCACTTCATGCTCCGTCTCTCATATATGTATATTTCTCATTTCAATTTTCATTTATAGCAATCTCTTGTAGCGATTTATGCATAATATGCATATTTGGCCAACGACTGTACCACTCTTTTTAACCAAATATGTATATTATGCATATTTAGCAAACGACTAGAGATGCTCTAAGTTATGCCATACTAAACAAACTGTTTAGATGATTAAGTGTTAGTTTATGAAATTTGGTGAAAGGGCTATTATTGTATTTATATGGGCTAAAACTGAATGTTTATGGTGATGCTGATATGCAACATGGCCCAAAACATAAACATTAACAAAGCTCACAATGATACTGTAGCTGGCGAAAAATATTATATAATTTTTATAAAAAAAAAGTTAGCAAGAATATTATGTCAAATAATCATCTTTGTTATTCCAATGTGTGTATTATAACCTTTTTAATGATTTATACCAACTGCACTAAAATCACTACCACCCATTATCTTATCATAATTCCATGACAACAATTGGTTGCAATTTAAATAAAAAACATGTGACAAGCATATAATATTAGGTTTTCCTAAAATAGTAGGCTATATATACATGAAGTTCGTTTGTTCAAGAAGTTGTTTTGTTTCATAAAATAAACTTAAAATTATTAGGAATTTACTTGGAAAGAACCGAAGAGAGAAATAATGTAAAATCAGGGTCAAATTAATTATGAGAATTTTTAAAAAAATTCCTTAGAGAATCTGTAGTCATTGGCCAATTCGCAAAAAAATAGAAAAAATAGAAAAAAATTCGCTCTCCTCATCTGCCAAATACACAAAATTTGGGTGCCGCATGAACTGTCACTGGTCAAATATAACAGACAGTTTGGCAATTGTCAAATTATAGCTGACGAAAGATAATCTTTTGTCTCAAACGTCGGACGGTAAACAATACATAGTCCCTTCAATTCAGCATACGACGAAGTCATCGGACGAAGGATAATATTCCGTCCCATTGATTTTTATTTTTTTTTTAAAAGTGACGGACAGTGCATTATGTACCGTCCAACACATTTTTTCGCTAGACAAATAGCCAGGGACGGGACTTCATCCCTCGTCCCAGGCAGTTGAGTGTTTTTTGTTTTTTTTTAAACTTTTTTTTTATCCTTTTGTGCCTCATTTTATTTTTTTTTCTTCCTCACTCCAATGCATATATATATGTGCCTCATTTCATTTTTTTTTCTTCCTCACTCCAATGCATATATATATATATATATATATATATATATATATATATATATATATATATATATATATATATATATATTGATTTAAATTTTTGAAGTAAAAGATAATTTTTTGTCTGATCCAAATTTTGATTTTTGACAATTACAGTGCAAATTTATTTTTTTCATTTGTATTTGTTAAATATCCAAAATATGAGTCGAAGACTGATGATCTTAGAGCATCTGTAGTCGTGGGCTAAAATCCCAAAATTTGGAAAAATTTAGAAAAGGAGATCGTCGTCCAAATACCCAAATTTTGGATATACGAGAATAGTACATTGCCAAATCTAGCAGACGATTTGGCAAAATGCAAAATATAGCATTCGGGAAATTTTCTTTCGTCCCTTAAAAATGACGAAGGATAATTTCCCGTCGCTTTAAAAAAAAATTTCCCAGGCAATTAACGAAGTCCCGTCTGTTATTAAAAAAATTAAAAAACAAAAAAAGGTGTCGGACGGTCCTGTCCCATCTTGAATAAGACAAAAAGTCACCATCAGATAATAAGACAAAAAGGTAATTAACGGTGTATAATGTACCGTCCCTGCCTTTTTTTTTTTTTGTCTTCTAGTGACCAGAATTTTTTTTTTTTTTTTCTTTCTGAAAACAGTATCAGACGAAATATAATCGTTCGTCTGGCCATATTTTAACTTTCAACAACTGCAGCGCGCATCCTTATTTTCTATTTCCAAAAGCCAAATACCCAAAATTTAGCATACAACGACCTCTTATCAAGGTATACAATTTAATGATGGACAAGTACTCTCTCCACATGACAAATCAAACTATATATAACATCTCGTCTTCGGAGATTGACTGCTTCGAAACAAAAGACTCAAATCCTAGCTTACGCTATTACCTGCATGCCATCAATTAGCACTATATACTCTACCTATGTCTTGTCATCTCTCTCTCAGATAACCATCATTGTGATGAGAAGTGGTGGATGAAAGGCAAGTATAGGGACCAATTACATTACATTTGGCATGACTATCATGAGAGATATACCCCCCACTTGTCCACCACAAAAAACTGTCATAAAATTGGGAAGTTGAAAAGAAAGAGAAAAGATAGTTGCCACTATAAATAGTTTGTGTTTGAAGGTTAATTACTCCATGCGTGTAAGTAATTTCACAATGAGTACTATTAGGTGTAGGATGGGTCCACAAGATCTTCCATATATATATATATATACTGCAACTGATTTCAAACATCTTATCATGTCTTTTATTGTTGTTTCAAGTGGTGTAGAAAAATGGGAGGGTGTGCTATCATGTGGGAGAGACCACAAGACGACAAAGGTAATGTGTGGAGAAAGGAAGATAGGTTAGCGCGCGCGCTCTCTCTCTCCCCCTCTCCCTGTAGATGGCATTTGTGTATGTTAGGATCGAGAGAAAAACAACAGAGATAAATTTGAGAAGAAAACAACACAAATATTATTTCTCAATCTCAAAAGATTTACAAAAAAACTCTCAATACTTTATAAGCTCTCTGTGGCTATCAATCTCTATTTTTCTCTTCAGTTGAGTGTATCTCCAAATGAAGAAAATAGTGAGTATTTATAGGAGGGGAAGAGACACCATGAAAAGACACCATGCTTCGGAAGAGACACCACGCTTCGGAAAAGACACCATGCTTCGGAAGAGACACCACTCTTCGGAAAAGACACCATGCTTCGGAAGAGACACCACGCTTCGGAAAAGACACCATGCTTCGGAAGAGACACCACTCTTCGGAAAAGACACCATGCTTCGGAAGAGACACCACTTTTGTGGCGGGACCTACAATTCTCCCCCTCACGCCACAACTGCACCAATCGTCATCTCTCATCCATTCCAGTTATGTCTCTGCATAACTCTAGTTTCTCCCGAGACACAATCTTTGTCAACATGTCTGCTGGATTCTCCTTCGTGTGGATCTTCATTAGTTTCAACAATTGTTGATCCACCACCTCGCGTATCCAGTGATAGCGAATATCAATATGTTTTGTTCGGGAATGGTACATTGAATTCTTGCTCAAATCCAGAGCACTCTGACTGTCACAATGTACCTTGTAGTCATTCTGCTTGATCCCGAGTTCTTGTAGAAATCGCTTTAACCACAACATCTCCTTGCCAGCTTCAGCGGCAGCAATGTACTCTGCTTCTGTCGTAGATAGTGCAACGCACTTCTGCAACCTTGACTGCCATGACACAGCCCCCCCTGCAAAAGTGTAGATAAAACCAGAAGTCGATTTTCTACCATCAAGATCTCCGGCCATATCTGCATCTGTATAGCCTTCCAAAACCGGATCAGCTCCCCCGTAACACAAACATATCTTTGAGGTACCCTTAAGATACCTGAGAATCCACTTAACAGCCTCCCAATGCTCATTTCCTGGATTGGAGAGAAATCTGCTTGCCACACCCACTGCATGTGCAATATCCGGCCTCGTACACACCATTGCATACATCAGACTTCCAACCGCTGAAGAATAAGGCACAACTTCCATTTCCTCGATCTCTTTCCTGGATGAGGGACACGAACTCTTGCTCAACTTGAAATGATTAGCCAGTGGGATGCTAACTGGCTTGGCACCCTCCATGTTGAATCGCTTGATCACCCGTTCAACATATTTCTCTTGAGATAACCACAATCTTCGGGCTTTTCTGTCTCGAGAGATGTTCATACCTAAAATCTGCTGAGCTGGCCCAAGGTCCTTCATATCAAAGACCTTAGAGAGTTCTATCTTCAGCTGTCTGATCTTCACTGCATCTTGTCCGACGATCAACATGTCATCGACATATAGTAACAGTGCAATGAAATTTCCATCAGGGGACCTTTGAATGTAGACGCATTGATCTGCAGCAGTCCTCTTATAGCCTTGACTCACCATGAATGAATCAAACTTCTTGTACCATTGTCTTGGTGCTTGCTTGAGGCCATACAAACTCTTCTTCAGCTTACATACGAGATTCTCTTTCCCTGGAACCTCGTATCCCTCTGGCTGCTCCATGTAAATTTCTTCGTGCAGATCACCGTGAAGAAATGCAGTCTTCACATCCATTTGTTCAAGCTCCAAGTCTAGGCTAGCTGCTAATCCGAGCATGACTCGGATTGAAGTCATCTTTACAACTGGACAAAAAATCTCACCAAAATCGATGCCTTTCTTCTGAAGGAATCCTTTGACCACTAGCCGAGCTTTGTGCTTCACCACCTTTCCGCTGCCATCTTTCTTGAGCTTGAATACCCACTTGTTCTTTAGTGCCTTCTTCCCTCCTGGAAGCTTAACCAAATCGTAGGTTTGGTTCTTCTCTAAAGAGTCCATCTCATCCTGCATAGCGTGCAGCCAGTTGTCTTTGTCTGGATGAGACAATGCTTCCTGGAAATTCTCTGGCTCCCCTTCATCAGTAAGAAGAATGTACTCTGATTCTGAATATTTAGTAGACGGAACATGGCCTCTTTCAGATCTACGTAGCTGAGGCTCACTCGTCTCAGGCGGTGTATCATTATCTTGTACTGGTTCTGCAGCTGTGAAAGGTTGCGGCTCCCCAGGCTCATCAATCCCTTCTTCCTCCTCCTCTGGTTCTGCTTCTAGTTCTTGATCATCATCCGCGGCAGCTTGTACTGGTACTGTATCTGGAACAAAGTCCTGAGTACTGACAGGTCTTTCAGCAATTGTAGGCTTTTCAGTGTCCCCATATGTCTGATTTTCATGGAACACCACGTCTCTACTTCTGATGGGCTTCTTCGTCTTTGGATCCCATAGCCTGTATCCAAACTCCTCGTCTCCATAGCCTATGAAAATGCATGGAGTGGTTCTCGCATCGAGCTTCTGCCTGAGCTCCTTTGAGACGTGTGCATAAGCCAGACATCCAAATGTCCTCAGGTGAGAGTAGGAGGGGTTTTTGCCGGTCCATTTCTTCTCCGGGATGTTGAAATTCAGCGGGACTGATGGAGATCGATTGATCAAGTAGCAGGCGGTGCGAACAGCTTCTCCCCAAAATGGCTTTGGCAGCTTTGCTGTGCTGAGCATACTTCTGACTCTTTCCATGATTGTTCGGTTCATTCTTTCTGCTACCCCATTGTGTTGCGGGGTACGTAGAACCGTCTTCTCGTGCCGAATGCCCTGACTCTTGCAATAGGCATCAAAACTCCTGGATGTATACTCGCCTCCGTTATCTGAGCGGAGGCACTTCAGCTTCTTCCCCGTTTCACGCTCTACCATGGCATGAAATGTTTTGAAGCTTTCCAAGACCTGATCTTTTGTCTTCAGAAAATACACCCACACCTTCCGAGAAGCATCATCAATAAATGTCAGAAAGTATTTGTTGCCGCCTAGCGACTCCACCTCCATAGGACCGCAAACATCAGAATGTACCAGACTGAGCAACTCTGATCTCCTTGTCGAAGAGGAACTAAAAGAGACTCTTCGCTGCTTGCCAAATAAACAGCTGCTGCAAGGTTGAAGCTCTGCATTCTTGGTAATGGAAATAAGATTTTCCTTCATCAAGGTTGATAAACCTTTCTCACTCATGTGACCGAGTCTCTGGTGCCACAGTTTCTGCGAAGCTTCATGTTCAACAATATTGAGACTCCCCACATTGATCTTCACATGAGTCTTGTACAAAGTGCTGCAGAGATGTCCACGAGCGATCACCATTACACCTTTCAGCATCCTCCACGAGCCATTGCAAAAACGGTTATCATAGCCCTTTTCATCTAGGGCTCTCACCGAAAGAAGATTTTGTCGAAGTTCAGGTACATGGCGAACATCCTGCAGTGTGATTGTGCACCCGGCATCAGTCTGCATCCGAACGTCACCAATTCCGACAATCTTAGCAAAGCTAGAATTGCCCATCCTCACCGAGCCAAAGTCTCCAGCTTTGTACGTCGTGAAGATGTCCTTTCGAGGAGTGGCATGGCAAGATGCTGCAGTATCTACCACCCATTCTACGCCCTGATTCGACACATGGAGGCATGTCTCATCCTCATGAGAGCAAAGAGCCACATCTTCTAGTACTGTGACTTGTGCATCTCCTTCCTTCTTTGGTTGTGACCTTCCCTGACCGCCTTGCTTTTGTAACTTCCAGCAATTTCTTTTCATGTGGCCTGGTTTGCCACAGTGATGGCAGTTGTATGCAGGCCTCCTCTCATCACTTGATTTGCCTCTCGATCTGCCTCTGCTTTGGCTCCTGCCCCTCCACCTGCCACGATCTTCCTCTCGCTGTCTCCCACGGACTTCTGTGACGCAGGCTTGTGCTTCTGTGCCAACGTCCTTTCTCCGAGCTTCCTCATTGAATAGGGCATCCTTAACCATAGACATGGTAAGATTGCCAGTCGAAGCCGAGTTGCTGAGGGAGACCACCAATGTCTCCCAACTATCTGGAAGAGAGCTGAGAAGTAGAAGTGCCTGTAACTCATCTTCAAGTGGTAACTCCACTGAAGATAGCTGATTCACCAGGCTCTGAAACTCGCTGGTGTGTTCTGCTACAGAAGTTCCTCCCTGTAGCTTCAGGTTCACCAACCGTCTCATCAGCAGGGCCTTATTTCGAGCTGTCTTGGCCTGGTACATATCCGCCAGCTTCTTCCAAAGGGCAAAAGCATCCGTCTCCTGGGCAACATGATGGAAGACACTGTGATCGATCCACTGTCGAATCTGACCGATCGTTTTCCTGTTCATCTTCTTCCAGTCCGCCTCATTGGTAGCTTCAGGTCTTTCTCCCTTCTCCTCAATAGGATCAAAGAGATCTTTACAACTTAGGAGATCTTCCATCCGAGGCCTCCAAAGTGTATAGTTGGTGGCAGTAAGCTTGATCATGGCTCCAAATGATGATGATGATATTGATTCCTCCATCGACATCTTGTTCTGCAGAAGGCTTTTGGCACTCAACAACTCAACCTCGCTCTGATACCACTTGTTAGAATCGAGAGAAAAACAACAGAGATAAATTTGAGAAGAAAACAACACAAATATTATTTCTCAATCTCAAAAGATTTACAAAAAAACTCTCAATACTTTATAAGCTCTCTGTGGCTATCAATCTCTATTTTTCTCTTCAGTTGAGTGTATCTCCAAATGAAGAAAATAGTGAGTATTTATAGGAGGGGAAGAGACACCATGAAAAGACACCATGCTTCGGAAGAGACACCACGCTTCGGAAAAGACACCATGCTTCGGAAGAGACACCACTCTTCGGAAAAGACACCATGCTTCGGAAGAGACACCACGCTTCGGAAAAGACACCATGCTTCGGAAGAGACACCACTCTTCGGAAAAGACACCATGCTTCGGAAGAGACACCACTTTTGTGGCGGGACCTACAGTGTATACAGGATGGAAGGGAGTGATCAAGGATTAAGAGATGGGTGATTTAACATGGAGAAGTACCTAGCAAAAAGGGGCTAGGGTAGTGAAGAAGAATTACATTTGACATGACTACATATATACATCAAAAGTTTGGTGTAGCTGGAAATGATCATTACATTAAGGGTAATGCTATACCTATAACCTTTACAACCTTACAACTTTATGTGGTACAATCTCATTGGAGATGTGTACAACTCATTACAACCTACTCTACAATACATTCCAATGAGATTGTGCCACCTAAGGTTGTAAAAGAAAATGTTGTAAGAAAGTTTGTAGGTGTAGCATTACCCTTACATTATAGGGTTTTTAACGTGTATGCCCCTAACAAATATGCTAATATCATATATGTCCTTTAAAAATGTGTATTTTCATATATACCCCTAACAATATGAGCTTATTTCTTATTTACCCCTAAAAGTTGCCTCAAACTACATGTATTTGAAACTTATAAGATTAGTAGCGAATTTGGCTAGAAAGCATGATAAAGAAGATGAAATAATAAAGATGTACTGTACATTTGTCAATTTATTAAGAAAATTGAAGAAAAATTGAGAAAGATTGATGTGTTTCAATTGGTTTTATAGACGATTCAGTTTATAAAAAGTAAGAAGAATAAGCTTAACTAGTAGAAGAAGGGTATTTTAGTTATTTCACATAAAATCTATTAAATATAGCTGTATATTTCATCAATTTTTATGTTTTTAAAGTAGTTTTAATTTTAGGGATAACTAAGATGTTAGATACACATTGTTAGGGGTAAATGTGAAAATACACATTTGTGGGGGGTATATGTGATATTAACATATTTGTTAGGGACATACATGTTAAAAACCCTACATTATATCATTTAGTTAGAGCATCCACAGTGGTGTTTCTCATTTTGCCAAAAATGGCTGCAACAGTAATAGCAAATAGAATCGATCGCTGCAGTGGTTGTTTGCTATATTGTTCGCATTTTGCCAAAAATTGAGTGGGACGGTATATGATATACCGTCTCACAAAAAAGAAAACCTCTCAGACAAGAGATCTCTTGTCTGATTCAGACAAGTAATCATCTCTTGTCTGAGGAGTTTTTTAAAATAAAAAAAACCTCTCAGACAAGAGATCATCTCTTGACTGATTCAGACAAGAAATGATCTCTTGTTTGAGGAGTTTTCTATAATTTGAGAATTGGTATTTGGTTTCTCATATATGAGAAACCGATATAGAAAATTTGCTATAAAATGGGAAAATAAAAAACCATTGCAGCGCTCGTTTGCTATAAAATGGCAATTTGTTATTTATAAAAAACGACTGTGGATGCTCTTAGATGATATAATGTATTCATTTCCTTAACAGATTTTTTAATTTTATTTTTTTATGGTGGGGGGAGGGGGTGAATTAATGTTAGAATTTTTAGAGAGTGTTTGAAGGAACAAGGAACCAAAAAAAATGGTGTAGAATGAAAGGTGTAGATTGAAAGTTTGAAGGAACCAATAAAAAGGTAAATTCTCTTTAATTTTTGTTTGCGTGTTATATTGCAAAGTGATAGAATCTTATAACAACTGTATTTGTATACAACTCTGTTTATTCTTTAACAGATACAATTAATATAATTTGTAAAAGTCATTGGCACTATATATTTTAACAATATTAATATTAATATTAATATTACTTTATTAAAAGTTAATATTTCCTTCTTTCCCAATAAACGTCTTTTTTGCTTGACTTTCCTAATAAACTTCATTTGCATACATGAACCAAAAATCCAAAATTTCCGGTCTTAGAGCATCCACACTCGTCAATTTGTAAGTTATGCATATATGAATAAATATATATAGCATTTGGCTATTGTGTTGCAGTCGTCGAATGCTATCTTTTGCCAATTTAATTTAAAATAATAAAAATTTCATATCAAATGGAGCTCGAAGTTGCGTCGGAGAAAAAAAATTAATTTTTAATTGATACATTGCGTCGGAGGAGCAAAAAGAAAGAAAAAAGAAAATGAAGGGACGCAACATCAAGTTGCGTCCGAGAAATGAGGAAGTGGAGGGACGCAACATGAAGTTGCGTCCAAGGGGGGTTGTTATTTTTCCGGGGTTTTTTTATTTATAAAAAAATAATTTTTTTAGGCGCGATGGAACTCGAAGTTGCGTTCGACGATTTAAAAATAATATTTTTTTTGAGTGACGGAACATGAAGTTGCGTCGTGAATAATATGCATATTCTCATATCTTCTCTCATTTAAAGCAATCTAATGTAGCAAAATATGCATAATATGCATATTTAGCAGATGACTATAGCGTTTTTTTTGACAAAATATGCATAATATGCATATTTAGCGGACGACTACAGATGCTCTTAAGAAAGTTTTCATTTTACCTACCTACATATATATATATATATATATATATATATATATATATATATATATATATATATGGAAATGCTCAGTTGAAGCTGCAAATATTGTGAAAACCCGTGAAAACAACCTCGGCCGTTGTTGGAAACAACAGCCTAAGTTATAATGCATTGTAACGGCCTAGGTGGTTTTCCACGTTTTTACAGACATTTGCGTTTTCAATAGAGCATTTCTCATATATATATATATACATATATATAAGAATATGATCACGTGAGAACTCCTTCGGTGAGAACCAAGTGCGAACTTTTTTTTAAGATATAAATTGAAAAATCTGAACCGTTCATTTTGATCTATACATATAAATTAGTCTACGGATGAGAAATCAAGTCATTTGAGATTTATTTGTCTATACATTTAAGTGTTACAAATTGTATGGCTGAAAATAGTAATTTTTTATAGTGACCTGATGGATGGACAAATGAACTTCAAATAACTTAATTTTGCATATTTTGACTAATTTTGTCATTCTAAATAATGTGAACGGTTCAGATCATTCATGTGATGCTTATATAAAAAGTTCACACAAAGCTTATCGTGAGAACTAGTTCTCACATGATCACTCCTATGTATATATATATATATATATATATATATATATATATATATATATATATATATATATAGGCTTCTTCGGTTGCAAACGTGTCTGTGTACACAGACCCATGCGAACTTTAATCTGGGCCGTTGGATCTTTGATCCAACGGCCCATATATTTTTTAATAATATTTTGCCTTAACCCTCCGTTTCCGACGACGGGTTAAGGCAAAATTTTATAAAAAAATATTGCTTTAATCCGCCGTTGACAAGGACAAGTTAAGGTAAAGATATAATCTCATAACTATATACAGTTCGTCTTTCTCGTCGATCTCCCCCTTCCCCTCCCCCTCCCCCTTTTCTCTTTTTTTTGTCTGAAACGAAACCCAAGAACCCTAAAAAAATTCCAAACTCCTCCGTGAGCTCCTACTCCTCTGTTTGCTCCTCCTCCTCCTCTTCCACTCTCACACAATCTCTCTCTCCAAATATCTACATCGAAAGCAAATCAAATCCCTAGTTCGGCCAGAAATCGACCTATTCGCAACATTCGTAGTTATTTTGTAAGGTATTGACTAATTATTTGCCTTATTAGAGTTGATTATGTTGATTTGTAAATATTTACATAGTAAATTATTTAGAAAGCTCAAAAAAATTATTTACCCAAAATTATTTAGAAATGTACAAATGTTTGGCTTATTAATTTAGTTTTATTTGTGTTGATTTTTAACATTCAATTTATACGGAAATAATGAGTTAGAAATTTTTAGTGCGGTTAGAGTAGAAAACCTTGCAAACGGCCTCCAAAAAATACGAAACTTTGCGAGTAGGTTGATCTTACGCAGCACAAGCCACCCCAACTTATAGAAGTGGGTTTCGACTCACGGTTCGAGATATACAGCCATATAACTTTATTTGGTTAAAAAAACCTAATAAAGCGGTATACGAACGTATCTCGTAAACCGTGAGTCGAAACTCACTTGTACAAGTTTGGGTGTTGTGCTATATGAATTCGACCAAGTTTCAAAGTTTTATAAATTTTGGATGCCGTTTGTACAGTTTTGTCACGTTCCTCGCATTATAAGTTAGTGACTTAGAATATTTTCAGTGCGGTTAGAGTTAAAAACCTTGCAAACGGCCTCCAAAAAATATAAAACTTTGCGAGTAGGTTGATCTCACGCAGCAGAAGCCACCCCAACTTGTAAAAGTGGGTTTCGATTCACGGTTCGAGATATACGGCCGTATAACTTTATTTGGTTTAAAAAAACCTAATAAAGCAGTATACGGACGTATCTCGCAAACCGTGAGTCGAAACTCACTTCTATAAGTTTGGGTGGCTTGCGCTACGTGAATTCGACCAAGTTGAAAAGTTTTATAAATTATGGATGTCGTTTGTGCGGTTTTGTCACGTTCTTCGCATTAGAAGTTAATGACTTAGAATTTTTTTAATGCGGTTAGATTTGAAAACCTTGTAAACGACCTCCAAAATGTACCAAACTTTGCGAGTAGGTTGATCTCATGCAGTAGAAGCCACCCCAACTTTTAGAAGTGGGTTTCAATTCACGGTTCGAGATATACGGTAGTGTATCGCTTTTGGTTAAAAAAAAAACTAATAAAGTGGTATACGGACGTATCTCCCAAACCGTGAGTCAAAACTCACTTCAACAAGTTTTGGTGGCTTGCGCTACGTAAATTCGACCAAGTTGAAAAGTTTTATAAATTTTGAATGCTGTTTGTGTGGTTTTGTCACGTTCCTCACATTAGAAGTTAATGACTTAGAATTTTTTTAATGCGGTTAGATTTGAAAACCTTGCAAACGGCCTCCAAAAAATACGAAACTTTGCGAGTAGGTTAATCTCATGCAGCAGAAGCCACTCCAACTTGTAGAAGTGGGTTTCGATTCACGGTTCGAGATATACGGCCGTATATCGCTTTTAGTTAAAAAAAACCTAATAAAGCGGTATACGGACGTATCTCGTAATTCGTGAGTCGAAACTCACTTCTACAAGTTTGTGTGACTTGTACTACATGAATTCAACCAAGTTAGAAAGTTTTATAAATTTTGGATGTCATTTGTGTGGTTTTCTCACGTTCCTCGCATTAGAAGTTAATAACCTAGAGGTTTTTTAGTGCGATTAGAGTAGAAAACCTTACAAACGGCCTCCAAAAAATACGAAACTTTTGCGAGTAGGATGGTGTCATGCAGCACAAGCCATCTCAACTTGTACAAGTGGGTTTTGATTCACGGTTTGAGATATACGGCAGTATATCGCTTTTGGTTTTAAAAAAACCTAATAAAGCGGTATACGGCCATATCTCGCAAACCGTGAGTCGGAACTTACTTCTACAAGTTTGGGTGGCTTGTGCTACGTGAATTTTACCAAGTTTCAAAGTTTTATAAATTTTGGATTTTGTTTGGGTGGTTTTCCAAAGTTCCTCGCATTACAAGTTAATCACTTATAAAGCATTTAGTGCGGTTAGATTAGAAAACCCTTCAAACCACTTCAAATAAAATACGAAATTTTGTGAGTAGGATGGTCTCACGTAGCACAAGCAACCCGAACTTGTAGAAGTGAGTTTTCATTCACGGTTCGAGTGATACGGACGTGTATAGGTTTATTTGGGTTTTTTTACAACCAAAAGCGGTACACGCCCGTATCTCTCCAACCGAGAGTTGAAACTCACTTCCACAAGTTGGGGGTGACTTGTGCTACGTGAATCCGACCAAGTTGACTGTTACTGCTTTTTTTGTTGTCATTTGTGCATTTTTTTTCACAATCTCGGTATGTTTATTGATGATAAATAAATGGATGTAACGCATACCAACTATATTTAAATTTTTTTGTACATAGATAAATAGTTAGAAAAAGGCAACCGAGAAGCCCGTCTGGTACCACTAGTGATGCACCAACTACGGAGGTAAGGATAATTATTATTATTGGTTTTAAATACAAATATGTAACATTATCTCAATAATAACATTTGTTATCCTTATTCGTATAGGTTGGTAGCCGTCAATCTACATATGCTGAGGCAGGTCCGTCGTCCTTGGTTCCCTTTACACCCCCTGGACCCGTGGACACAAACTTACTCACGTTGCAACCCAAACACCAATCCGAAGCTGTATGGAATGGGTCCGATAAGAAATGTAACTTCCGGAAGCACGCAGTTCTTCCTTTCGACCCCCGTATCACGCCGTACTTAGTTGAGGCCGGTTTCTACAGAGCTTAATTCATGGGGGGAGTGAAGCTAGGTTGGCCGCTACTTACAGCTCTTGTCGAGCGATGGAGGTCGGAGACCCATACATTCCACCTACCAGTGGGTGAGATGACTGTGACCCTCCAAGATGTAGCAATGATAACTGGGCAACCAATAGACTGAGTCGCCGTGACGGGAAACATGGACTTCGATCGAGTTGAAGTTGTTCGTGATTTGCTCGGTATCGACCTCCCGTTGATAGTTCTCCAAAGAAGAGAGTCCTTTGAAAAAGAAATCCTCGAAAATGTTCCTACATATCATGATCAAGATTTATTATATGAACAAATAGAAGCTGCGAAAGATAAAGCGGAAGCTGAAGTTTTGGATGAAACTTTCGATGGTAAATCACTGTACATTAGTTGGTTGAAATTTCAGTTCGAGAAGGATTATTTGACCCCCGATTCGGATGAGGAAACTTTAACCTACTATGCTCGTGCATACATTTTTAGTATGATCGGGGAGTGATCTTCCCGAACTCATCCAGATCGACCGTGTCGCTAATGTACCTACGGTCGTTGGAAAATTTTCGTTATGTGGGCCGTTTCAGTTGGGGGAGTGCGGCATTGGCGCTACTGTATAGGAATTTGTGCATATGTTCTTTAGGTGCCGTATAAATGGGTGGCCCGATGGTACTACCACAAATCTGGAATTGGAAACACATCCACATCGGACGTCCCCGTATTATTGAACCAACACCGGATTGGTTGGCCGACCTGGGGGTGCCGGAGTTGTTACCTCCTCTAGGAGTATATTGGGCGGGACGGCACACGTGGGTCGATAACCTACGCCAATCTTTAACTTACTATAGATATGAGTTAGATAACCTGCGAAACGAGTTCGTCAATTGGGAACCGTACTCGACCGCCAGGTTGCAAAGGGCTCCACCGGTTTGTTTAGACAGTGCACTTTGGTTGACGGCTGCACCACTTGTGAATTTTGGCATTGTCGAGTTTCAGTATCCGGATAGAATGATGTGGCAATTTGGATATCAACAAAAGATTTTCGATGTCCGGTGCTATAATAAAAAGTTGTACGAGGTGAGGAGAATGGGACGAGTGCCCAACTTTGATTGGGCTGATTACCATCGTTACCATGTGGCTAACTGGAACACCATGCGGCATCAAATGACACCGAATATGATTTTCTTCGCGATACCGTATGATGGCTCCCTCCAAAAGGCATACATGATGTGGTACAAGCGGGTAATACGGTTGTATGTTTCTCCAAAGGCCACTGTACCAGCCAGTGTGCAGATTCCGATTCCCCCAATCCAGCCAGACCACCTCCTGCATATTCTTCCTCCCAGCCGATGTACCAACCAAAGGCTAAGACATATCAAAAAATGGTTAGTCAAATTTCATATAGTTAGTATGCATGTATTGTTATTTGAGGTGGGTGATATATTAAGTATGCATGTTGTTTAAATTGAAATTTTCAACCTAATGTAGATTGAAAACATATGGGAGAACGTTCGGACAGCTACTCGCGTCTTGAAGAGTAAGGTACCCGAGAGCTTTAAGGAGATAATGCGGGAGAAGCTAAAGCCGTGCCGTAGTACTCTTGAGGACACGGGTGAAGGTCCGCAACTTGAGGCGTATTTGAAAGTCAACGTACCAGCAACGGGTTCTAGGCGAAAGAGCATGACAAGGCAGAGAATTCACATCGCCGAGCCACAACAAGTGCAACAACAGCAAAATTCTGAAGAAGTTGAAATGGAGCAGTGGTCGGATGACCCTGAATCCCCAGGGACACAAGGCAGGCGAAAAAATCCTCAAAGGAAGCGGAACCCGCCCGAGAAATTCACACCAAGTGGTGGCAAGCCGCGTGGCCGTAAACGGTAATATCTAATAGTTGGTACGTTATTAGTAGTTTAGCATTTGGTTGCTGTTCCAATAACTAATGCATAGTTTGTTTCTATGTTGATAAATTATTGTAGGTAAATACCAGGCATGCGTGGAAGCCAACGTGAAGATTGCCTTGATAAATTTTTTTATAATTTGGATATGTGTCGAGTTGTATAATTTTTGTGAAATTTTTTTAAAACTGTATTGATTTGAATTAATTGTGTATATTGGTTGACATTGTCAATTTGTATACTTTAAAATTGTTGTTAAGTTATCTGTTGTATTATATACATTGATATGATGTGAATTTGTGAACAAATTTGGTGAAGTTGTATTTGTATCAACCAAAGCACATAGAGCCAAACACAGACGAAAGTTCTATACAAATCTCTCTACTTAACCCGTTATTGACGATGACGGGTTAAATGAGTTTAACCCGTCATTGGTGATGACGGGTTAAATAGAGAGATATTGGCAGTCCTTTATCCCCTACAGACCAAGTCTTAATAAAGTACTGCCAATATCGTTCTACTTAAGACATTATTGTGAATAACGGGTTAAGATCACTTAACCCGTTATTCACAACAATGGGTTAAGTATAGAGATATTGGCAGTACTTTATCCCCCTACATATCAGGTTATCATAATGGACTGCCAATATCTCTCCACTTAACCCATTATTAGGGATAAGGGGTTAAGATCGCTTAACCCGTTATCTTCAACAACAGGTTAAGTAGAGAGATATTGGCCCTACATACCAAGTTTTCATAATATACTACCAATATCTATCTACTTAATCCGTTATTGACGATAACGGGTTAAGTGATCTTAACCCGTTTTTCCCAATCACGGGTTAAGTAGAAAGATATTTTTATGCTTTCAACAACTTTCTCTTCACTCTTTACGAACATTATCTCCTGAACTCTGTAAAGTGACATTCATATGCTTGTAAATTGTTTATATTTTTTATTAATTTTCATTTATTGTTACGTAACTAACCAATATAAAATCGTTAACATTAAATGTGGTCAAAAAGTTCTAAAAATAAAATTTGACCACTTGCCTAGGGTTACGGTTAGGGTAAGCTAGGGTTAAGGGTTAGTGTAGGGTTATGTATTGGGGTTAGGGTAAGGGTTACTATTTGTAGTAAGTGGTTGTTTTTTGTTTTGATTAATTAGGTTAATATTTGTAGCTCTCCGATCTAAAACACATTGAATTTTTTTCATTATTGGGTTCTACATGTGGGGTTCTACATGTGGTGTTCCACATGTGGGGAGTATAATCTGATGTGATTTTCACAATTTTGTTCAAATCTCCCCATTATTGGGTTCTACATGTGGCATTGTATATGTGGTGCCCACTTTGTAGAGTGAAATGTAATAGTAGGCAAGCTATGGACATGTATTTTTTCCTCACAATTGGATCTGATGACTCTCCAATCTAAAATGCATTGAATCTTTTTCAATATTGGGTTCTACATGTGGGGTTCTACATGTGGTGCCCAATATGTAGAGTGAAATGTAATAGTAGATAAATTATGAACAAGTTTTTTTGCCCAACGTTTGACCTGATGACTCTCTGATTTAAAGCGCACTGAATCTTTTCCATAATTGGGTTGTACATGTGGAGTTCTACATGTGGTGCCCACTTTGTAGAGTGAAATGTAATAGTATCCAAGTTATGTACTTTAGGTTTTTCCAATTTTGGCACTGCATGTGGGGATATACATGTAGTGCAAGTTATCAAAGAGCATTATTACAAGGATCATGTGAATGAGATTGGATTGGAGTTTTATCAACTCACGGATTCCATAACTTTCCTACTTTTACATATCACTGTGGCTGTGTGGGCAGCTCATCTAGATCCCCACAAGTGGAATCCAACATAGCATCCTCGGTCCTTACTCTTTTTCTCTTCATAGTTCCCCCTTCAGTCATATAGATTTTGCTAAGTCTATGTCGAGGAATTAAGTGTTCATTTTTGTTTAAGATAACTTTGCCTACTATTATTGGAGACTCGACAAAGTGGGCACCACATGTAGATCTCCACATGTAGAACAAGTCCATAACGGGCCTATTATTACATTTCACTATACAACATAGGTACCACATGTACAACAAGGCCATAACTTGCCTACCATTATTGGAGACTTCCTCCCCATTTATGTAGTACAAGTCCTTAACCTACTTTTACAATTGAAGAACAGAATTGGCAAAGAAGCGAGGACTGAGAGGAAGTGGAAGAAAGAGTTTTAAGATATAACCCTAACCCTAACAATAACCCTAACACAATTTGTTTGTATTGTATATTATTATTTGTTTTATGAACTTCTGCAAATATCTCTTGACCGAACCCGTTTTTAGAGATGACGGATTAAGTACACTTAACCCCACGTATTAACATTTTTTTTGTAATAAAAAATAAAAAAAGGAAAATTGTTTGTAATCTTATAAAAATACATTATCAAATTTACATAAATAGAGTTACGACTTGGGTGAGAGTAGGGTTACAGTAAAGTTACGACTAGTGTTAGAATATATCTCTCTACATTAGGGTTAGAGATTAGTTCGTAGGGTTATTTCCAATTTTTAATAAACTTTTTCATATTTTCAACTATATTATTTAATTTCATAATGTTTAAAATTACCCTAACCCTACTGTAACCCTACTTTAACTCTCCAACCCTACTGTAACCCTACTGTAACCCTACTGTAACCATAAGAACTGCTCTAACCCACTCTAACCTTATCTCTAACCTACTCTAACCTTATCTCTAAACCTACTATAACCTTACCATGAACATATCCTGACCCTACTCTAACTTTATCTCTAAACCTACTCTAACCTTATCTCTAACCTTTTCTAAACCTACAAACTTGTCCTAACCCTACTCTAACCTTGTTCGAACCCTATCTCTAAACCTTACTCTAACCTTATCTCTAAACCTATGCAACAACAGAGGAATATACAGAAGTGCTTCGATGTCCACAGACCAAGTATTCAAAATGTTCGTCGAAAATATCTCTACCTAACCCGTTATTGGTGATGACGGGTTAAGTACCGTCATCACCAATAACGGGTTACGTAGAGATATTTTGGCAGAACTTTATCTCTACTTAACCCATTATTGGTGATGACGGATTAAGTGTAATTAACCCATCATCACCAATGACGGGTTATGTAGAGATATATTTGCAGAACGTCATCTAGTACAGATCCACGAACCACTTAACCAGTCTATGGCTATTGCTTCTTTGTTGCCTTGCGCTTGTTTTCAAGCCAATCTTCATTTCCTTCTTATTATCATGCCTTCTTCATTCAATGTTTTTGAGAAGTGTATCATTTGCTTCTTGTTTTCTTCCCATTTTCATTCAACACTTTTAGATATGGGGAACAATGCATTCTTATTTTCTTGTTGCTTCTTTTCTTGCCTTCTTCATTTTCTTCTTGTTTTCTTTCCTTCTTCATTCAAGCCTTTCCATAAATGCATGAATGCACTCTTGTTTTCTTGTTGCATCCTTTCTTGACTTCTTCATTTCCCTATTGTTTTTTTTCCCTTCTTCATTCAACATTTTCAAAACTTAATCAATGCATTCTTGTTTTGTTGCTCTTGTTTGTTTGCCTTCTTTATTTCCCTATAACTTTCAATCATTGCCTTCTTCTTCAACTTCATCAAATACAGCAAATGAAGTAAAGTAAGGAAAAAAAAGAGATGGAGGAGGCTCCTGCAAGAGGGAGGAAAAAAAGAAAAGAAAGGAAAAGAAAGTAGCATGCATTCAAGGAGACTCTCCTTCATCATTCTTCATAACATTGTTTATAGAATATGAAGGGGAAAAATGTTTCAGAAAAAAGCTGAAGATGCAGAAGTAGAGAGACAGTTGCATGTCTACGTTAGCGTACAAGTGCATGCTGGGTTTCCCTCAATGGGTAGGGAGGACTCCTGACTTTGCCTTTTTTTTTCTTCATTCCCCTAACTCTTCTTTTTGGGCTTTTTAATGAATGCAGAAGTAGCAATTCTCCTCCCTTCATACAAATTCATTCCCTATTGTTATACAGAGTACAATAATTCTCTGGTTTCGTAGGACGGAGTAGTGGTGGGTGTCACAATGTATTCATAGTACTTTTCAACTTCTTGGCATGCATACCTCACAATCATGCAATATTTAGTACGAATATGAGGAGCGTGTGTCAAGAAATTGTCAAGTAGTTTGAATATACGGTTTCACCCATTACTACTCTATCCCATGGATCGGAGAATTGCTGCCTCTGTGTAATAGTAGTGAACTAAATTGTATGCAGGGGAGATATGTAACACCCCGCAAAATTGGAAATTTACAATTTTGCCCCTGGGTGTTACGCACGTATATTTTTGTAATGTGTTTCACTACATATTTTAGATTCTTACTATTTAAACATTTTTCGTATTGATTTCAGTTAACTAAAATATAATATTTCAATCCCTGGGATTTACGTGCTTTTTACGTGTTTTGATGCACGTGTTTCCACCACTACGTACAATGTTTTCTATAGGTTTAAATTATTTATTTTTATAAATTTAAATCTATTTTATAAAACTGAAATTTATTTTTCCCCTATTTCGATTAAAATGTATTTTTTGATTTTCTGCACGTATAATGCACGTGCTTTCTACGTGTTGTGATTTCATCATGAAATATATGTAAATTAGTAAATGTAATTTTGCTTATATTGTTTTCGATTATATTTTCATCAATAAAGTCGATTTTCGCATTTTCATGTTTTCACGTGCGATGCACGTGTTTGTTTTCGGCGAACACGTTTGAGCGTATCCTTTCTCGAAATGAATTTTATAAAATGTATGCGCATTTATTTTTGCATTATAAATTTTAGTTAAACTAATTTTTACTTTAAAATATAGTATATGATGTATAGTATATATAGTATATAGTCTTTAAAATTATGTTCAGGTTGTGATATGGATTAAATGAAAATGAGTTGGTTGGGGGGGCCCACGTTAGAAGATTTGGACTGTTTTTGTAATAGGATGGAATGGAAATAGGTTGGATAGATGAGTTGGAATAAATGGACCCATGGGTATGTGCTAATATATATATGATAGGTGAAATGAATTAGGAGTGGAGGCCCACTTGAATAAACACAAGCACACAAGTGTGCTGTGTAGTGGCCGGTTGGGACATGGGAGGAAAGAGAGAATTAGTGGGGGAATGAGAAAAGTTGTAGGTTATGGGAGTTGGGTTTTTGAAGAGGTGGGAAGATAAAAAGATGGGAGTTTTAGGAGTTAAAAATATGAAGAGTTAGCAAATTAATTTTAGTAATTTATTAGGTTGTGTAATTATGCAAATTGAACCCTAGCATTGTCCTATAAATAGCAACTCATTTCTCATTCTTTTTCACACCAATAAAATAAATAAGAATAAGAGAAAGAGAGAAAAGAAAAGAGAAGAATAAAAGAAAAGATAATTAGAGTAGTGTTCTCTTGCTTGGAGCTTTTGCTAGGAGGAGAAGAGGACTAGGAGGTGCTTGTGAAGCTAGGAGCAAGAAGGAACCATTCCCTTGTAGTTTTCAACCTTCAATAAGGTGGGTGTTCTCATGCTTTTTATTTTTATGTGTTCTAGTAAAAATAAATGAGTATATGATGTTGATATGATGAAGTAGAGTAGATTTATGCATTGGTTGTCATGAAACTGCTAAGTTAAGGAATAAATCCACTTAATGTTAGTAAGTGATTTTATGTCTTCTTGATTATAGAAACTTGCATGCTTGATGAATAATAGAATTTTGATGTCTTAATTAAAAGATAAATTCATGTTTCTTTTTATTTATAATAAGTTGGATGTTGAGATGAAATATATAAATAAAGTTTCATGCTAATATAATATACTATGAAGGAGAATATTCTTGTTATGATTAAGTAAATAATAGAAATTTTTGACTAAAAAGTTAATACCATGATCATGTTAGAATGCTTGTAAACTTTATGTATGCTAAATGTATATTTTGTATGGAAATTTTGATGTAATAAAGTAGAACAATTTATACTATTGGGTGAGGTGAAAATAGTAGTGAATCATGTAAATTAAATTACAACTTGTTAATTGGTAAATGAGAAAGGAAAAGATTGATTATTTTTGCCATGTGTGAATAAAGAAATGGTGATCGAGATTAGCTGACATCAAATTTATCTCTGCATTCATGCAATTTCTACCAATTTACACCTGAAATGTATCGATCTACATTCATTATTTGAGATTGGAGGTCCGTTGAAACTAGACCTGCAATTTTGATAGTGAGTAGGTCAATTTGGTAAATAGTTTCGAAAGTGGGTCAGTTTGGTAAAAACTTTCAAAGGTGTTTCATTTTGGGAAAATTCTAGGGTTCATAAAACATGATGAAGAAATTATTAAAAATAGTTTTTTTTGAGATTTTCATGCACAATTAAGAAAATAGAAGGGAAACTGAAAAAGAAATTTGTGTTGTGATTAGAATCTATTTAGTAAAGAGTATGACACTTATTTTTTTTAAAAAAAAGAAAAATATTGTGTTGTGGATCAAATTCTTTTGAAAGGATTACACTCTTATTTTGTGTAGAAATGATAGAATGACAGAAACTAAAACAAAAGTATTTCGAAGTAGAGTTATGACACCAAAGTCCACTTGGACTCTTGGCTTGCGGTGTGTGCGGTAGGCACTGCCTGTTGGGTCACGGGATTGAATCCCTTGCTGCCCATTTATATCTTTTGATGTTTTTAAGTATTTTGATGAGATTTTTAATGCAAATAAAATTGGAAAAAAATTCTAGAACTCTTATAAAATGAAATAGAATATAGTGAAAATAGTTGTAGAATTTTCCAAGTATATTTAAGAAGTAAAAGAGATATTTGAAGATAAAATGAAATTTTGCTCTTAAGTTAATTATTTTAAGAATATTATTTTTTTAAAGGCTTTGATGTGAAAATTAGTTTCTCTTGTTGAGATTATGCAATTATGTTGAATGTGAAATTCTAGATTTCTATGTGTACTCAAATTATTAATGTGTTTAAATTAGATGAATACATGAATAGAATTCTTGTTGGAAAGAATTGAGAATAAATGAATCATGAATAGAACATTGATTAAGTTGTGAGTTATTTTCTCTTGAAGAGATTGTAGTTGATTAATTGGAGAGACTTCACGAGTTTAAAATTTGCTAATGAAATTGCTATTGTTGTTGATTCATGAATGAACTATAAGAGAATTACGATTGATGCTAAATGAGACAGAGAACAAATTATGGACATGAATATAATAGGTTAAGACATGATTATTAAGGGGTATGTGTACCCATGTTTCTTGGACATGAAAGATTTATGATTTAGAATTAGTAAAACCTCGGTAACCGGTAATTTTGAAAGAAAGATTTTTGAGACTTGATTTAGAGATAATGCCGTCGGGCGATCTCGCATTTTGTGAATAAATCCGGTATGAGGTAAAACTGATTCTAGGGTGATAACATATTCATGTCTTGAACAAAAAAATAATTAGGCACTTAGGTGAAGATGTAATAGACTTGTGCAAACGTAAATGGGTGCTTCTATATAGTCGGCGGTGGATCTCCGTGGCTATAGACCCAGTTGGTGGACTGTGGTTGCTCCGTAGGAGATGGACTGTATTTTTATCCGGAACTTAGGGTAGTCGGCGGATGTTTACCATACTCCAAAAAATATGTATATACCGGGGCTAGAGGGGCATTTACGGGATTATTCTCACGATATAATAGTCAGGGAGGCTGGGATCTGTTATTATAGCCAGGGAGGCTAGCCAGGGAGGCTGAGATCCGTATTTGTGAAATAACTCTAAAACTTATTTTATTACTGGGTAGTCTCATGGCGAGGGATCGAACCCTTCAATATGGAGTACGTAGGCACTTGCCCTCAGACCTATGTAGTATGTGATATATAGAATCTGAACAAGTGTGCATTAGTGTCATCCTAGTGTAGAATTGTGTGCATTAGGCATTAAGGCATAACATACACTTATATTTAGAATAATCACCCTCGACACTGTATTTATTCATTCGATTTTTCTGTGATTTGTTAATGTATGAGATCGTTATACTATTTCCGGCATAGAGAGGATAACCGAGTATGACATTTTGTCAGTTGTAAGTAACTGACGTGCCCACAGATTAACATGCAGGTAAAGGACCATTCATGGAGCTATAAAATGGATATGTTGATGCTGTTTTATTTTTATAGATGTTGCAAATGTTTTATTGTAAATTTTATTCTTCCGCTGTGTAAAACCAAGTTGTAATTGAACTCTGATGTACTATTGAAAAAGTTTTAAATTCCTTGTAAAATTGTACGAAGTGAAGTAAAGATCCTGTGAAATCTCGAATTTATCCTTATTTAAAATTCGGGGCGTTACAGATGGTATCAGAGCATGCTTCACAAGTAGTACAAGTTTATAAGGGACGATAAAAAGGGACGATAAATTTGGGAACAAGCTAAAGGAGTCCTTCTGTCAACCGGGTGTAAACAGCCCTAAGCGACACGGTATTTAAGCGTCTTCGGACCACCGCTAGCTGGGAACCGACTCCTACAGCTAACCCAAGTAAATCAGAACTTGATAGACTAAAGATTTGTTTAGGAAGAGTAGTAAGATCATTAACTATAGTCTAGAACCCGTGACACCTTATTGAGTAGTTACAATATTATTCCTGCAGACACTAGAGTGTGGGTTTCAGTCTATAGAGATTTAAATGTAAGTGATTTACATTTGTGTTGCTCTATGCACTGATGTTTTTCTCTCTCTTTTGGATGGCTGAAGCCGTCATGATGTTCTCCTTGTATACATTAATATAAGGGTGTATGCGAGCACATTTTCCCCTGGGTATCAGAGTGGCGCAGTGGAAGCGTGGTTGGCTTGGACCGTCATTCATGATACCTTACACACTTCCCTCTCAAATTATTTTTGTAAATTTTTATCATGGTACTTTCTCCGTAGTCAATATTTTTCAAATAAATATTTTATGATTTGAATATTTATTATTTATCTATCTTCCTTAGTCTTGATATTTTAAACTTATTTTTCAAACTTAAAATTTCGTCTTTCATGTATTTACGTCACTTTATGTTTACCCGTTATATCTACTCTTACTTTACGTATTTTGTCAAGTTGCTGTTTATTAAATTAATATTGCAACCACTATTCTCTTCATTTATTATTTTGGATTTTCTTATGAAAATTTCTATGTGCACTCATTTTAGTTGATTTGATTTCTGTGATACTATATTATCTTATCCTACATGTTCTTAACAAGATTGAAATTTTCTACCTATGTAAATATGACCTACCGTTTTTTTATTGTCTACATTCGGTACTATTATTATTGCATATTTGTTTTGATATACTCATTTTTTCTATTAATCGCTACTCATTACTTTTAAAGTTTTACACTTCTTTAATATAATGCATATACTCACTATTTATACATTATCTTTTCTCAAATTTTAACTGTCTTTACACTCTTAGTTATTACATATATTTTCCCAATGATTTCTATATATATCATATATTTCAATATTCTTATTATACATATCATTTTACCCTCATCTAATTACTACATTAATATTTTTGCATATACTTGTTTATGTCTATTGTCCTAATTTTCTATACTATATAATTATTGTTTTCAATTGTGTTTCCATCTCGTGTATGTGCTTTACACTATTTTGTCTTAATGTTATAAAATATTTTCATCACTACAAAATTTTGTATATTCACAAAGTATTTCAACGTATGCTTTCTATTTTTACAAATTGTGTGTATAATTATTATAGTTCCCTTACAAACTATTTTATTAATTGATATACAAAGTCATTTTATGTTTTCAACAAAGTCTTATTCCCAATTTATTTTTTCAAAATCTTATTCAATGGTCATGTTTTAAATTGCAAATCTTGCGAATTTTCTACCGTTTATTACATTGATAAATTTTTCTAAATTACCTATTGACCATGTTTTCTTCGCCACATTGTTTTCCGAACTATTTCGAAGGTAACGACTTAATTGACTTTTCCCTTTTATCCAATAGCTTACCTAATATTATTTTTGTACAAAAGTTTCTCTCAAACTATTCTGTCTACTGTCACATTTCATTTTTTATGCCATTTTCCTATTTTTCTTGTTCTGTCTTGTAACATTTGAATAGTCATAATTTTCCTATATATAGTTGTCTTGTTTTCCTCGTTACATATTTTAAACTTGCAGTTTCCTAAAATACAAGAATAATATTTTCTTTGGCGTGTACAAAATACAATCTTTACCTTAGCGAGTTCCGGGGACGGAACTACTCTAAGGGGGGGAGAGTGTAACACCCCACAAAATTAGAAATTTACAATTTTGCCCCTGGGTGTTACGCACGTATATTTTTGTAATGTGTTTCACTACATATTTTGGATTCGTACTATTTATACATTTTCCGTATTGATTTCAGTCAACTAAAATATAATATTTCAATCCCTGGGATTTACGTGCTTTTTACGTGTTTTGATGCACGTGTTTCCACCACTACGTACAATATTTTCTATAGGTTTAAATTATTTATTTTTATGTATTTAAATCTATTTTATAAAACTGAAATTTATTTCCCCCCTATTTCGATTAAAATGCATTTTTTGATTTTCTGCGCGTATAATGCACGTGCTTTCTACGTGTTGTGATTTCATCATGAAATATATGTAAATTAGTAAATGTAATTTTGCTTATATTGTTTTCGATTATATTTTCATCAATAAAGTCGATTTTCGCATTTTCATGTTTTCACGTGCGACGCACGTGTTTATTTTCGGCGAACGCGTTTGAGCGTATCCTTTCTCGAAATGAATTTTATAAAATGTATGCGCATTTATTTTTGCATTATAAATTTTAGTTAAACTAATTTTTACTTTAAAATATAGTATATGATGTATAGTATATATAGTATATAGTCTTTAAAATTATGTTCAGGTTGTGATATGGATTAAATGAAAATGAGTTGGTTGGGGGGGCCCACGTTAGAAGATTTGGACTGTTTTTGTAATAGAATGGAATGGAAATAGGTTGGATAGATGAGTTGGAATAAATGGGCCCATGGGTATGTGCTAATATATATATGATAGGTGAAATGAATTAGGGGTGGAGGCCCACTTGAATAAACACAAGCACACAAGTGTGCTGTGTAGTGGCCGGTTGGGGCATGGGAGGAAAGAGAGAATTAGTGGGGGAATGAGAAAAGTTGTAGGTTATGGGAGTTGGGTTTTTGAAGAGGTGGGAAGATAAAAAGATGGGAGTTTTAGGAGTTAAAAATATGAAGAGTTAGCAAATTAATTTTAGTAATTTATTAGGTTGTGTAATTATGCAAATTGAACCCTAGCATTGTCTTATAAATAGCAACTCATTTCTCATTCTTTTTCACACCAATAAAATAAATAAGAATAAGAGAAAGAGAGAAAAGAAAAGAGAAGAATAAAAGAAAAGATAATTAGAGTAGTGTTCTCTTGCTTGGAGCTTTTGCTAGGAGGAGAAGAGGACTAGGAGGCGCTTGTGAAGCTAGGAGCAAGAAGGAACCATTCCCTTGTAGTTTTCAACCTTCAATAAGGTGGGTGTTCTCATGCTTTTTATTTTTATGTGTTCCAGTAAAAATAAATGAGTATATGATGTTGATATGATGAAGTAGAGTAGATTTATGCATTGGTTGTCATGAAACTGCTAAGTTAAGGAATAAATCCACTTAATGTTAGTAAGTGATTTTATGTCTTCTTAATTGTAGAAACTTGCATGCTTGATGAATAATAGAATTTTGATGTCATAATTAAAAGATAAATTCATGTTTCTTTTTATTTATAATTCGTTGGATGTTGAGATGAAATATATAGATAAAGTTTCATGCTAATATAATATACTATGAAGGAGAATATTCTTGTTATGATTAAGTAAATAATAGAAATTTTTGACTAAAAAGTTAATACCATGATCATGTTAGAATGCTTGTAAACTTTATGTATGCTAAATGTATATTTTGTATGGAAATTTTGATGTAATAAAGTAGAACAATTTATACTATTGGGTGAGGTGAAAATAGTAGTGAATCATGTAAATTAAATTACAACTTGTTAATTGGTAAATGAGAAAGGAAAAGATTGATTATTTTTGCCATGTGTGAATAAAGAAATGGTGATCGAGATTGGTTGGCATCAAATTTATCTCTGCATTCATGCAATTTCTATCAATTTACACCTGAAATGTATCGATCTACATTCATTATTTGAGATTGGAGGTCCGTTGAAACTAGACCTGCAATTTTGATAGTGAGTAGGTCAATTTGGTAAATAGTTTTGAAAGTGGGTCAGTTTGGTAAAAACTTTCAAAAGTGTTTCATTTTTGGAAAATTCTAGGGTTCATAAAACATGATGAAGAAATTATTAAAAATAGTTTTTTTTGAGATTTTCATGTACAATTAAGAAAATAGAAGGGAAACTGAAAAAGAAATTTGGGTTGTGATTAGAATCTATTTAGTAAAGAGTATGACACTTATTTTTTTAAAAAAAAAAGAAAAATATTGTGTTGTGAATCAAATTCTTTTGAAAGGATTACACTCTTATTTTGTGTAGAAATGATGGAATGACAGAAACTAAAACAAAAGTATTTCGAAGTAGAGTTATGACACCAAAGTCCACTTGGACTCTTGGCTTGCGGTGTGTGCGGTAGGCACTGCCTGTTGGGTCACGGGATCGAATCCCTTGCTGCCCATTTTTATATCTTTTGATGTTTTTAAGTATTTTGATGAGATTTTTAATGCAAATAAAATTGGAAAAAAATTCTAGAACTCTAATAAAATGAAATAGAATATAGTGAAAATAGTTGTAGAATTTTCCAAGTATATTTAAGAAGTAAAAGAGATATTTGAAGATAAAATGAAATTTTGCTCTTAAGTTAATTATTTTAAGAATATGATTTTTTTAAAGGCTTTGATGTGAAAATTAGTTTCTCTTGTTGAGATTATGCAATTATGTTGAATGTGAAATTCTAGATTTCTATGTGTACTCAAATTGTTAATGTGTTTAAATTAGATGAATACATGAATAGAATTCTTGTTGGAAAGAATTGAGAATAAATGAATCATGAATAGAACATTGATTAAGTTGTGAGTTATTTTCTCTTGAAGAGATTGTAGTTGATTAATTGGAGAGACTTCACGAGTTTAAAATTTGCTAATGAAATTGCTATTGTTGTTGATTCATGAATGAACTATAAGAGAATTACGATTGATGCTAAATGAGACAGAGAACAAATTATGGACATGAATATAATAGGTTAAGACATGATTATTAAGGGGTATGTGTACCCATGTTTCTTGGACATGAAAGATTTATGATTTAGAATTAGTAAGACCTCGGTTACCGGTAATTTTGAAAGAAAGATTTTTGAGACTTGATTTAGAGATAATGCCGTCGGGCGATCTCGCATTTTGTGAATAAATCCGGTATGAGGTAAAACTGATTCTAGGGTGATAACATATTCATGTCTTGAACAAAAAAATAATTAGGCACTTAGGTGAAGATGTAATAGACTTGTGCAAACGTAAATGGGTGCTTCTATATAGTCGGCGGTGGATATCCGTGGCTATAGACCCAGTTGGTGGACTGTGGTTGCTCCGTAGGAGATGGACTGTATTTTTATCCGGGACTTAGGGTAGTCGGCGGATGTTTACCATACTCTAAAGAATATGTATATACCGGGGCTAGAGGGGCATTTACGGGATTATTCTCACGATATAATAGCCAGGGAGGCTGGGATCTGTTATTATAGCCAAGGAGGCTAGCCAGAGGCTGAGATCCGTATTTGTGAAATAACTCTAAAACTTATTTATTACTGGGTAGTCTCATGGCGAGGGATCGAACCCTTCAATATAAAGTACGTAGGCACTTGCCCTCAGACCTATGTAGTATGGGATTTATAGAATCTAAACAAGTGTGCATTAGTGTCATCCTAGTGTAGAATTGTGTGCATTAGGCATTAAGGCATAACATACACTTATATTTAGAATAATCACCCTCGACACTGTATTTATTCATTCAATTTTTCTGTGATTTGTTAATGTATGAGATCGTTATACTATTCCCGGCATAGAGAGGATAGCCGAGTATGACATTTCGTCAGTTGTAAGTAACTGACGTGCCCACAGATTAACATGCAGGTAAAGGACCATTCATGGAGCTATAAAGTGGATATGCTGATGTTGTTTTATTTTTAAAGATGTTGCAAATGTTTTATTGTAACTTTTATTCTTCCGCTGTGTAAAACCAAGTTGTAATTGAACTCTGATGTACTATTGAAAAAGTTTTAAATTCCTTGTAAAATTGTACGAAGTGAAGTAAAGATCCTGTGAAATATCAAATTTATCCTTATTTAAAATTCGGGGCGTTACAAGATAACTGCTACTTATGCATTCAAAAAAAGACAGTGTCAGCAGTCCTTCCTACCCATTGAGAAGAAACCCAGCATGTACTTGTATACTGAATTAATTGCAAATTTTGGTGAAAGTGTCAAAGAATGACTTTGTAATATCAATTAGCTTTAGTTTTGTATGCATTCAATGTATGTTCAATTTACATGTATTTTCCAGTTTATAATGTATGATGTACAAAGCTGTTATAAGATATAACCCGTATCCCAATACGACTTCGAACTTTATCTTGAAACTTTGAAGAGTTGTAACACAAAGGAGAAGACACTGCAAATATCATTCAACTCTAACGGGATAAGTATCCCAAGATTGATGTGAATTGCTGAATGAGCAACTTATCATCTGTAGAAGTTGTTGTGAATGAACAAATTATATGAATTTGTATATGTATCAACAAAAGCACACAGAGCCTACACAGACGAAAGTTCTGTAAAAATTTCTCTACCTAACCCGTTATTTACGATGACGGGTAGGTGATCCTAACCCGTCATCACCAATAACGGGTTAGGTGATCCTAACCCGTCATCACCAATAACGGGTTAAGTAGATTGATATTGGCAGGATTTCATCCCCTACAGATCAAGTATTGATAAAGTACTGCAAATTTCTCTCTATTTAACCCGTTATTGAGGATAACGGGTTAAGATCACTTAACCCGTTATCATGAACAACGGGTTAAGTAAGGAGATATTGGCCGGACTTCATTCCTATATAGACCAAGTTTTCATAAAGTACTGCCAATATCTATCTAGTTAACCCGTTATTAACGATAACAAGTTAAGTGATCTTAACCCGTTTTCCCCAATAGTGGGTAAAGTAGAGAGAAATTGGCAGCACTTTATGAACACTTGGTCTGTAGGTGTTGTGCTAATCTAGATACCTAAATAAATAGATAAATCTAGACACAAATTATAAAACCTCGCAAGTGCACGAATCGTTTATAGAATCGTAGTAATAGCAAGGGTCGATCCCACAGAGATTGTAGACTCCAACTTACTAATCAATAAAACTAATAATAAAAATGAATAAGAGTTTTTATAATATTCTAAAAGAACTAAAAGATTAAAACTAAGATGAGAGGTGTTGAATCACAAATATCTCTTGAATAGTTGGGTTGTTGATCTCCACCAATAGTTAGTAATGCTAAGTTGCCTTCTGAATTTACTTCTAATTACTCATGTTTGTTCACTTCAAGGGCATGGTATCTACTCCTCAAAGTATTGTTTCCCTAAGCCAAGAATTAGGCATGATATCTACTCTAATTCGTTTCTTCCCCTAAGTATTTTAGCATGGTATCTACTAAGTTATACTTAACAAAAGCATAAGCACAATGGAAACGAACAAACACTTAAAGTTCTAGAAATTGGTATCAGATCTAGATCCTTTAAGTTGATTGAACCAAGAATCCTAAAGATTCCCTTGTTACAAATTACGAGCACGAGATACGGATCGTCTCAATATGCTCATATAACAGATTCAGATTTCTAACTCACAGACTTGATAATATCAGATTCTGTATGGCAGTCGACTGGCTCTCACCTTCAGTCGACTATACTTATAACTCCTGAACAAGTTTGACTGTTATCAATCTATATCAATTCACTTAGATTCAATCAATAAGTAAAATAAGAAGGATTCAAAAGAACATAGCACTACATAACTACGGCTTCGATCTACCCAACTATGAAATTAGTTCCACATAATTACACTTTTATTGCTTAATAAATTCAAATACATGTTCAACATCACAGAATAAGGAGAGAAGAAATAAACTAATGGATTCCGGCAATTGAGTCAACTGGCTGTCACACAGTCGACTGCCTTCGAGTACTGGTTCTCCTCTTCCCTTTCTTCGATGATGATGGAGTGAAGCACTGGTTGATGACTTGATCGTTGGGAATTCTGAGATTAAGTTGCGTCCAAGAGATAGATGCCTCCCGTTACAGATGATCTTTTTCTGATATTTATAGAGTACCGCTGAGAATTAGGGTTTCCCCTTTTTAAGGGAAGAATCTTCTTGATTTGATGATTTATGTCTTTCTCTTTTCTTCTTTCCTTCCTTATCTGTTCACCACGTGCTTTTGCCAATTTCCAGTCTCTAGATTTGATTCGTTGCATAAGATCTGGATTTAAATAGATTTGAAATTAGATTTGGGTGAATCTTCGAATATCTTATCTGTTTACTCCGCCGCAGACCAGTCGACTTATCTTCTAACCAGTCGACTGAGTCGAGACTCCTGAAGATTTCATAATTGTTCAGACCAGTCGACTGTCATTTGGGAGTAAGTCGACTGTGTCGAGAGTTGTGGAAAATCAGCTTCTCTTGTCCAGTCGCCTGTGTTGGGGAACCAGTCGACTGATCCTCTGCAGTTTGCTGTGTATTATCCTTGAAGTCCTAAATCTGCTTCGTTTTTCTGTTATAAGCTGTTTCCTATGGAAAAGAGAAAATAGGAGTTAAATACCACATATAGCGCTTTTAAATGTCTAATTATAACAAGACTATTGCTCTAGAAAGTGAATAATATTGTGTTCATCAAATACCCCCAAACTTAGATTTTGCTTGTCCTCAAGCAAACTAAAATTATAAATAGGGAGAATAATAATCACAATGGACTCAACCACCGAGATTTCTTATTATGTGGACATCAGCATAGAAAGGTATAAACAATTTCAGACAAAGTAAAATTAAACATACCCACTTTCTCTAGTGCAATTGTTCAGTCATAATCCCCAAACTTAATCATATTTGTCATGCGATTAATGTAGTTATAGTATGCAACTACTCAGTCTGTGATTATCCCTTTTCTCTACTACAAACCGAGTAGCAAACTAGAGTTTTTTTTTTTTTTTTTTTTTTATTTTTTTTTATTTTTTAGTAGTCTCTTCTCTAAAGATGTCACTTGCCTTTTGACGCGAATGCGAAACATTTGTGATGGATCCACCTTAGTAGTCTCTTCTCTAAAGATGTCACTTGCCTTTTGACGCGAATGCGAAATATTTGTGATGGATCCACCCGGTTACTCAGCAGGTCACAAACTCTAAAGTGCTTTGCATACTCATATTTCAAGTTGCCGTTTGACGTAAAGGTAAACATTGGTGATGAATACCCCTAGTTACTAAGCACTCAAAACATTGGAGTAGATTGACTTTATTCAATTTTTTTTATTTTTATTTCTCTATTACTCTATTTACTTAAACTCTGTTTAGGACTAGATTTAAAGGGAATAATTACCAGAAAAAGCATCACATGTGTTTATTATGTATAATTACATGACTCATACAATTTTGTAGGGAATTTATGAAACTCAACAATCCTAAAGTAAATAAGTATCCTTCTTCTTACTTTATAAGAAATTGTTTATCCTAAAGAAAAAAAAAATTCAAAAAGATGATAAATATAACTAACCCTAATACCCCCAAACTTAGATGGAACATTGTCCTCAATGTTCGAATATAAAAATAGGCATGTGTCACCATCTAGTAAGGAGATACTGAAAATAAAAAGAACTAAAAGAAAAATAATGAATACTGAAAGCAAATAAAGGAAAGTGTAAATACTCCTCTGAAAAATTGGGTTGCCTCCCAATAAGCGCTGTGTTTTCTGTCTTCAGCTAGACATGATGAGTCATGCTATGTATTGAATGGTTTGAAGATTCACATCTTCCTCTTGCGGTTCTAGCCTCATCTCTATGTATGGCTTCGCCCTATGCCCGTTCACCTTGAATGTTTGATTTTTTTCTTCGCTGTGAACTTCCAATGCTCCATGTGGAAAGACTTTTGTGACAATATATGGTCCATACCATCGTGACTTGAGCTTGCCTGGAAAGAGTCTTAATCTTGAGTTGTAGATCAATACCTTTTGTCCTTCATAAAACTCCTTCCTTGCTAGCTGTTTGTCATGGTACAACTTGGTTCTTTCCTTGTACAATTTTGCATTTTCATATGCATCGTGCCTCAATTCTTCAAGCTCATTTAGTTGCAATCGCCTTTTGTCACCTGCCTGTTTCATATCAAAATTGAACTTTTTGATAGCCCAATAAGCTTTGTGTTCCAATTCTACCGGCAGATGACATGCTTTTCCAAACAGCAAGCGGTATGGTGACATGCCAATGGGTGTTTTGTATGCAGTTCTATAGGCCCATAATGCATCGTTCAAGCGCAACGACCAATCCTTCCTCCTTGTGTTGACTGTCTTCTCCAAAATGCTTTTGATTTCTCTGTTGCTAATCTCCACTTGCCCACTAGTTTGAGGATGATATAGGGTGCCCACTCTATGTGTTATACCATATTTCTTCATCAAAGAAGCAAATAGAAAGTTATTGAAGTGGCTACCTCCATCACTTATTATTGCTCGAGGTGTACCAAACCTAGTGAAAATGTTTTCCTGCAAAAACTTGACAACGACTTTGTGATCATTAGTTCTTGAGGGGACAGCCTCGACCCATTTCGACACATAATCCACACCAACAAGTATATATAAATAACCAAATGAGTTAGGAAATGGACCCATGAAGTCGATTCCCCAAACATCAAAAAGCTCGATTACTTGTATGTTGTGCAGTGGCATTTGATTTCTAGAAGAGATGTTCCCTGTCCTTTGGCATTTGTCGCAAGTCCTGCAAAAAGAAAAAGCATCTTTGAATACATTAGGCCAATAAAAACCAGATTGCAATACCTTTAGTGCTGTTCTTTTTGGTCCAAAATGTCCTCCACAGGCATATTGGTGGCAGTGTTGTAGAATACTCATTTGTTCTTCGTCTGCCACACATCTTCGTATAATTTGATCAGGGCAGAATTTGAATAGATAAGGGTCATCCCAATAAAAGTGTTTGCACAGAGCCACCAATCGTTTTCTTTCTTGATGTGTCATACCTGGAGGGAAAACATGAGCAGTTAGGAAATTAACAATATCAGCAAACCAGGGAAGCTGGTCAGAGAGACAAGTCGACTGGTTTAAGGACCAGTCGACTGTCCCGAGAGATTGCACATTGGTTTCAAATAGTTGTTCATCTGGGAAATTTTCATTCAGCGGGGGCACATTTCTCTCTTCCTCGTGCAGTAATCTGGACATGTGATCGGCCACAACATTGTCGCTTCCTTTCTTGTCTTTAATTTCAAGATCGAATTCTTGAAGCAACAGCACCCATCTGATTAATCTAGGCTTAGCATCCTTTTTAGCAAACAAATATCTCAAGGCAGCATGGTCAGTAAAAACAATAACTTTAGCACCAATTAAATATGATCTAAACTTCTCTACAGCAAAAATAACAGCTAACATTTCTTTTTCAGTAGTGGAATAATTTAGCTGTGCATCGTTTAAAGTTCGAGAAGCATAGTAAATAACATGAGGTTTCTTATTGATTCGTTGACCTAAAACAGCCCCTAAAGCATAATCACTTGCATCACACATAAGCTCAAAAGGATGGCTCCAATCTGGTGCCATGACTATAGGTGCAGAAATGAGAAGATTTTTCAATGTATTAAAAGCATTTGTACATTCTTCTGTCCATACAAACTCAACATCCTTAGCCAACAAGTCACAAAGGGGTTTGGAGATTTTTGAAAAATCTTTTATGAATCTTCTATAAAATCCTGCATGTCCTAGAAAACTCCTAACACCCTTAACTGTAGTGGGAGGGGGTAGTTTTGGTATTATATCAATTTTTGCCTTGTCTACCTCTATTCCCCTTTTGGACACCACATGTCCCAACACAATACCTTGTTGTACCATGAAATGGCACTTTTCCCAATTCAGCACTAAATTGCATTCTTCACATCTTTTAAGCACAAGCTGCAAATGGTTAAGGCATTCATCAAAACAAGATCCAAAAACACTAAAGTCATCCATAAATACCTCGATGAACCTTTCCACCATGTCTGAAAATATGCTCATCATGCATCGTTGAAATGTTGCTGGTGCGTTGCACAATCCAAACGGCATCCTCCTGTAAGCAAAAGTACCAAAAGGGCATGTAAAAGTGGTCTTTTCTTGATCTTCTGGAGCAATAGCAATTTGATTATAGCCACTATAACCATCTAAAAAACAATAATGACTATATCCTGCTAATCTTTCTAACATTTGATCAATAAAGGGAAGAGGGAAGTGATCTGTCCTGGTTTCATTATTCAATTTCCTGTAATCAATGCAAACCCTCCATCCTGTGGTCACTCTAGTAGGAATAAGCTCATTTTCTTCATTTGTCACCACTGTGACTCCACTTTTCTTAGGCACTACATGTATAGGACTTACCCATTTGCTATCTGAGATAGGGTAGATGATGCCAACATCTAGTAGCTTCAGAATCTCTGCTCTTACCACTTCCTTCATGTTGGGGTTGAGCCTTCTCTGTGCCTCTCTGCTAGGTTTTGCATTGTTCTCAAGGAGTATTCTATGCATGCACTTGGATGGACTTATTCCCTTGATGTCTGCAATGGTCCATCCTATTGCACTCTTGTGTTCTCGTAATACCTTCAGCAACTTATATTCTTCCTGTGTACTCAAGTTCGCAGCAATTATTACTGGTAGCGTCTGGTTCTCGCCTAAAAATGCATGCTTCAAATGTCGGGCAACTGCTTAAGTTCTATGTCTGAAAGTTTCTGTACAGTCGACTGGTCCATGTCAGCAGTCGACTTGTTCTGGGTGTCTTGATTCGGTCGACTGATTAGAATACCAGTCGACTTACTCCTGTCATCAGTCTCTTGATCTGTAGAAGAATAATTTTTATCAGACACCAATTTTTCAAATAAAGGTGCATGCTTACCTGAATATGACCGTGGAGTTTCAAGGTGATGTACTGTCTCTGCAATCCTCCAGTCATCGTATTCCTGTTCAACATGAGATAAAGTTAGAGATTGAGTGATTGTGGCTTGAAGTGGTTCAACGCTATGTACCTGAAATGTTTGATCAACAATCTCCTGCACCACATCAATATTATAGCATTCATGATCATCTTGTGGTAATTTTAGTGTATCAAACATTTTAAATTCCACTTTTTCTCCGTTTATCTTCATACTTATAATGCCCTTTTTAACACAAATTTTTATATCAGCTGTACTCATAAAGGGCCTACCTAATATGATCGGTAGAGATGATGACAGTGCAGATTCCTCCATATCTAACACAACAAAATCAGCAGGCAAAATAAAATCATTTACCTGAACTAGGACGTCTTCTAATATACCTCTAGGTCTTTTGATGCTGCGATCAGCCAATTGCAAAGTGATGGATGTTGGCTTGAGTTCCCCCAATCCAAGCTTTTCGTAAACAGAATAAGGAAGAAGGTTGATGCTTGCCCCCAAGTCTAGCAGTGCCTTTTCAAAGAAGTGCTCACCAACCTTGCAAAGAATGGTAAAACTACCTGGATCTTTCAGTTTAGGTGGTAGTTTTCTTAATAATACAGTGCTCACTTCTTCTGTCAAAGCCACATCCTCCTTAACCTGAAATGTTCTTTTGTGAGTACAACAGTCTTTCAAAAATTTAGCATAAGAAGGAATTTGTTTAATAGCATCAAGTAGGGGAATATTAATTTCTACCTTTTTGAGAGTTTCAAAGACGTCAAATAAATGTTGTTCTTTCTTTTTATTGACTAACCTTTGAGGGAATGGTGGTGGAACTGTCCCTACTTTTTCACTTACCTTACTTGAACCCAAAGCTTTTGATGGTTGTGTATCAGGTTTGTCTGTATGTGTTCCAACCATGTTGTCAATTATCTTACCATTTCTTAGGGTTGTAACTGCTTGGAGCTGTTCTTGACCTCCAGTGTTTGGTATGGTTTGTGAAGGGAGTTCTCCTGCCTTTCGTTCGCTTAACTCTTTTGCAATCTGACCAATTTGTGTTTCTAACTTCTGAATTGCTTGTCCTTGTTGGTTGCTTGTTTGATGTTGTTGTTGGAGCAATTGAAGAACGGTGGACTCAAAATCCAACTTCTTCTGTTCTGGGGCTGGTCGATCAAACCCACTTCCCATCTGAGGGTTTCGTGCATGTCCTTGTGTGAATTGATTCCCTTGATTATTTTGATTATTGCTCCATGAGAAGTTTGGATGATTCCTCCATCCTGGGTTATATGTGTTCGAGTATGGATTGTTCTTTGGTGGAAACACTCCTCGATCCACATAATTCGCATGCTCCTGATCTGTGAAAGTAGACATGGGACATGTATCAGTTGTGTGATCTAAATGAGAACAAATTGCACACATTTCATTTGTTTGATTTTTAACTCCACCCATCGTTGATATTGCATTAACAAGCATATCAATTTTCTTATTCATGTTTGCCATTTCTAATTGAATGTTATTACTATTAGAGATTTCGTAAACTCCCTGTTTTTTCGTAGGTCCCCTTCTTGTTGAGAATTGTTGGGAGTTCTCGCTGAGTTCTTCAAAAAGTTCAATGGCTTCTTCTCCACTTTTCCTCATCAAAATTCCATTGCAAGCTGCATCAACAATTGCTTTGTTAGTGTCATTTAAACCTTCATAAAAAGCTTGTACCTGATCATCCTTAGGCAGATTGTGAGTAGGACACTTGAGAAGCTTGCTCTTGAAATCCTTCCATGCTTCGAAGAATAGATCTCCATCTTTTTGTTGGAAGAGTTGAATCTCCCTTTTCAGCTGTTTGGTTTTCTGGGCTGGAAAGAACTCTTTCAAAAATTTCGTTGCCAATTGCTCCTATGAATTAATTGATCCTGGTTCCAAAGAATTATACCACAACTTAGCATTAAGTTTTAAAGAAAAAGGAAACAAGATTAACCTGATTTGTTCAGCGGTAAGCCCTTGGACGCTTTGTGTCCTGCAAAGATCAAAAAAGTCCTGCAAGTGAAGATGAGGCTCTTCATCTGGTTTGCCACTAAAGTGGGGAACCATACTAAGTAAATGAGGAGATAGGTGCATGTTCCCTGTAGCATTAGGTTGAAAAGCAATGCAGGAAGGTTGCTCAATATTCTTAGGAGTGAATTTGTCCTGCATTGGCACTCGATTTTGTATTTCTTCAGCCATTCTTTCCTGTGAAATTTGTCTCTGTGCAGTCGACTGGGTCCGTACAGCAGTCGACTGGCTGGCTGTGAGAAGCTTACCTAGCCTGTGCAAAGTTCGTTCTGTTTCTGCGTCAATAGGTAGTAGCTCTGGACGAAGTGATCGTCTACCGTGCATTCACCGAAGTCCTGTAACCTAAAAGAAAAATTATTAATAAAAGAAAAGAAAAACTAATAAAAATTCTACAGACTTGTAAGTTAAAATACTAAACAATCCCCGGCAACGGCGCCAAAAACTTGTTGTGCTAATCTAGATACCTAAATAAATAGATAAATCTAGACACAAATTATAAAACCTCGCAAGTGCACGAATCGTTTATAGAATCGTAGTAATAGCAAGGGTCGATCCCACAGAGATTGTAGACTCCAACTTACTAATCAATAAAACTAATAATAAAAATGAATAAGAGTTTTTATAATATTCTAAAAGAACTAAAAGATTAAAACTAAGATGAGAGGTGTTGAATCACAAATATCTCTTGAATAGTTGGGTTGTTGATCTCCACCAATAGTTAGTAATGCTAAGTTGCCTTCTGAATTTACTTCTAATTACTCATGTTTGTTCACTTCAAGGGCATGGTATCTACTCCTCAAAGTATTGTTTCCCTAAGCCAAGAATTAGGCATGGTATCTACTCTAATTCGTTTCTTCCCCTAAGTATTTTAGCATGGTATCTACTAAGTTATACTTAACAAAAGCATAAGCACAATGGAAACGAACAAACACTTAAAGTTCTAGAAATTGGTATCAGATCTAGATCCTTTAAGTTGATTGAACCAAGAATCCTAAAGATTCCCTTGTTACAAATTACGAGCACGAGATACGGATCGTTTCAATATGCTCATATAACAGATTCAGATTTCTAACTCACAGACTTGATAATATCAGATTCTGTATGGCAGTCGACTGGCTCTCACCTTCAGTCGACTGTACTTATAACTCCTGAACAAGTTTGACTGTTATCAATCTATATCAATTCACTTAGATTCAATCAATAAGTAAAATAGAAGGATTCAAAAGAACATAGCACTACATAACTACGGCTTCGATCTACCCAACTATGAAATTAGTTCCACATAATTACACTTTTATTGCTTAATAAATTCAAATACATGTTCAACATCACAGAATAAGGAGAGAAGAAATAAACTAATGGATTCCGGCAATAGAGTCAACTGGCTGTCACACAGTCGACTGCCTTCGAGTACTGGCTCTCCTCTTCCCTTTCTTCGATGATGATGGAGTGAAGCACTGGTTGATGACTTGATCGTTGGGAATTCTGAGATTAAGTTGCGTCCAAGAGATAGATGCCTCCCGTTACAGATGATCTTTTTCTGATATTTATAGAGTACCGCTGAGAATTAGGGTTTCCCCTTTTTAAGGGAAGAATCTTCTTGATTTGATGATTTATGTCTTTCTCTTTTCTTCTTTCCTTCCTTATCTGTTCACCACGTGCTTTTGCCAATTTCCAGTCTCTAGATTTGATTCGTTGCATAAGATCTGGATTTAAATAGATTTGAAATTAGATTTGGGTGAATCTTCGAATATCTTATCTGTTTACTCCGCCGCAGACCAGTTGACTTATCTTCTAACCAGTCGACTGAGTCGAGACTCCTGAAGATTTCATAATTGTTCAGACCAGTCGACTGTCATTTGGGAGTAAGTCGACTGTGTCGAGAGTTGTGGAAAATCAGCTTCTCTTGTCCAGTCACCTGTGTTGGGGAACCAGTCGACTGATCCTCTGCAGTTTGCTGTGTATTATCCTTGAAGTCCTAAATCTGCTTCGTTTTTCTGTTATAAGCTGTTTCCTATGGAAAAGAGAAAATAGGAGTTAAATACCACATATAGCGCTTTTAAATGTCTAATTATAACAAGACTATTGCTCTAGAAAGTGAATAATATTGTGTTCATCAGTAGGGGATGAAGTCCTGCCAAGAAGTCCTGCCAATATCAATCTACTTAACCCGTTATCCACAATAATGGTTTTAGTTATTTTAAACCGTTATCCTAAATAACGTGCTAGGTTTATCCAATATTGGTAGTATTTTATCTTCAAAATGTAAGTTTGCATCAAGTTTTCACAATTTTCCACAAATAAAAACATCCACAACAACATCCACAGATGTATGGTTCACAAACACAGAAATTGCTCACATACACAAATTGCACTAAAATTAAATACAACACCAGTAATATATTTATAAATAAAAAAATGTTGACTTCGGCATATATATTCAATGACTCACAACATCAAGACCCACAACAATATATGTAGTTCACAAATACACAAAATGCACGCATATACAAATTGCACTCTGATTAAATACACCAGTAATCTAATTGTACAAGAAAGAAAAATTCAATTGACCAAATATATACAATCAAAAGTATGGAACTTTTCAATAATTGATTCCTTCCATGAGCACGATTTTGCTTCATTCCGGACCTACACCACAAAAAAAAAATTTGGTTAATAATAAGGTCAAAAATATTAATTTTCTTCACATTGAAAGAGAAAAGTAAGCAATTAGTCGGTGTTTATCTTAAAAGTTTGATATGACATACACAACACGAATAACCCCTTAGCACGAACCTTCACCTTCATCATCGTCACTCTCTCCAGCATTTGAAGTTTCTTCATACCCTACCAATCTACTAAATAAGGGAGAAGAATGAGTTAGAATCAACTACAACAAGTTTAGATTCATTGAGTCCAATTAACAAATACCTAGTTTTCGATATCTTACCATATTTTTCGGGCAATTTTGTGAATCGTGACATACGACACGAAGACATGTCCTACAAAGTCTTGGTCTCTTTGTTTTTTGGAATTCTCTGATAGACTTCAACCTCTTCCCTTTAGGCCTCCCCTTTGTAGTGCATTGCACGGGGTCCCCCATCGGTGCATGTGCATGTGCATGTCCACCACTCTCCGATTGTGCGCTACCTTCGTGTGGTGTGCTATTCCCAGATTGAATGTGATAAAGGCCTTCGATTCCCTTGAGCATGTGGTCGATCATGTACTTGTACCCTCGCTCTAAAGAACAACCAAGATCGATCAAATGTCTTGAGTGCATAGTCAGTTCACAATAACGAGAGGCAAAATTGTCGCTCATACTATTGGGAACAGATGCACTGTTTCTTGTCAGTTGATCCCTGGTCTATCGCCTATAAATATATTGCTCGGGTAGTGCGGTGTGATCTGTAAACCGAATAACTGCCAATAGATATTTGCAGGGAATGCCTACGAAGTCAAACATGGCACAAGGGCATTTAGCCATTTGAAGGATTTTACAAAAAGAAATCACCCTCCCCGGTTTTGAATTTCCACAAATAGTTACAGAAAAAGCTGCATTATCCGGTGTATCCATACTCGCAATTAAATTCACATTAAGTAATAAGCTTTTTACGACTTCTTTTTGGAATTTGTAGAAAATCTTTAGAGTATATGTTCCTGCCATTTTTGACTCCAACGCTCATTCAGTCTTCAATTTTGGCCTCTCTTTACGATTACGATGAGTTTCTTTAAGTTCAGCGTGTCTTTGTTTTACTAAGACTCAGTTAAAGATAACGGCAAATTTATGTAATGAGTACTTATTATGAGTATGCTGTTTCAAGGATGCATGTAGCGATTTGTTACACTGGGTACTCAACATGCCGCCCCAAAATGAGTATCTTGCATACACGGGAGCCCATTTCTCATGAATCTCAAATTTATCGTTCAACCATTTGTTATTCTCAAGTTTGTACTGGAAAATCAAAATTTTCCACTTCTATTCAAATTCAGTTTTATATTACGCCGTATAAATGATAGTCTTCAAAGCATCCCTAAACTCGTCAATGTTATTCGGCATACGCACTTCATGCGGTAACTTATCCAAAATATGCCAAATGCAATATCTATGTGACGTGATTAAGAAAACTTTATAAACTGCAGCAGTTATTCCACGATTCTCATCTATCACATTGTTCATCAGATCGTGAGTCATTGCTCCTTGCCACTTTTTAAAGAACCACCCAAATGAGAATGCCTTCTCATTTGGGACGAATCCACAACCTAGGAATATTGATTACCAATGATGGTTGAATCCAACAAATTGTAATACCCCATATTTGCAGCGAACAGTCGACTGGTCGATTGTTCAGTCGACTGGTAACACTGTTTACACGGAATTTGAGAAGGATATGAGAAATTTAGTCCCACATGGGAGGTGCACAAAAACTAATTTGAGTATAAATATAATTATCCAATGATCAAGAGTCACCTAATTGGTTAACCACCTTTTGAGAGGCAGCCTGTGGTGGGCAGTTGTACTGCATAGTATCTAATTTGTCTTCTAAAAATATTAAAATTGTCTGAGTATTGGGGCGGGGCGTTACAAATGGTATCAGAGCCGACTTTCGACACCGGGTGTATCTGCACAATTCGTGGGGTACACGGCAGGGAGGTAATTCTCCGGATAGGCAGGGAGATGATTCTCCGGATAGGCAGGGTGTTAGAAAGGCAGATTCTACACTAGATGTGTGCCCTGTACTCTGCGAGGACGCTGATTTTTAAAGGTGGGGTGTATGTAATACCCCAGATTTGCAGCGAACAGTCGACTTGTCGATTGTTCAGTCGACTGGTAACACTGTTTACACGGGATTTGAGAAGGATTTGAGAAATTTAGTCCCACATGGGAGGTGCACAAAAACTAATTTGAGTATAAATATAATTAGCCAATGATCAAGAGTCACCTAATTGGTTAACCACCTTTTGAGAGGCAGCCTGTGGTGGGCAGTTGTACTACATAGTATCTAATTTGTCTTCTAAAAATATTAAAATTGTCTGAGTATTGGGATGGGGCGTTACACAAATGGTACAAACAACATCCCGTATCGGTTTGTGTTGTAGGTAGCATCAAAGCAAACAACATCCCCAAATACTTCATAATTCTTTCTAGCGATACTATCCACCCAGACACAATGGGACAATCACCCTTCGAGATCACATTGGTAATCATAATAGAATAAAGGATCGATCCTTTTTGGATTCAAAGAACTCAAGTAGCACTTGTCCGTCGTGTCCTTTTAAACCTTCTATCTCATCTCTCCTAAGATTTCTGACATCGATTTCAGTGAAACCAATTTTCTCATTACCTCCACTTGCACCTTCGAAGAATAGTATTTGTTTGCATACAGGGACATTAGCTTCGGTAAGTTGACCAATTACTTTTTTATCTGTATTCGTCAATTCACGGTTTCGAGGTAGCAAGTGATGTCTAACGGGTGAAGTAAATTCGTGATTGTGTGGTTCATTAAATGAATAAATAATCCACGAATTACTTTATGGGTTTAGTTTGACACAAACGAAAACTTTGCAACCCGTTCTAGAAGTTGTTCCTCGTCTAACTTCATTCTGATTATTTGGTGACTTTCCGGCTTTATTACATATATATGATTTATCCACTACATCATTTTCCTTATATTTATTTCCACCCTTACGCATAGAGAATTCCGCACATTTACAGTACGATGAATAAAATTTTTTCGCTTCCTCTACAGTGGAAAATTTCATACCAATCTTCGGTTTTCGGTACTCGTCAACATAAGGAAGAAACTCGCCAATTTGTTGTGCACGAACAAATTTCTCTCCGGCAACAGAACTTCCTTCAAAACTGTCCATACCTAAAAAAACAAAAAGGTGAACAATTAGGGCTACTAAATCCGTTACGGAATCAGATGAAAATTTTCTAACTTTGTTTACATATTATTAGAGAAACGTGAAATAACCGCACAAACGGCATTCACAATTTATAAAACTTTGTAACTTACTTTAATTCACGTAGCGCAAACCACCCCAACTTGTACAAGTGAGTTTCGACTAACGGTTCGAGAGATACGGCCGTGTATCACTTTATTTGATTTTTTTTCAACCGAAAGCGATACACGAACGTATCTCTCTAACCGTGAGTCGAAACTGACATCTACAAGTTCGGGTTGCTTGTGCTATGTGAGACCATCCTACTCACAAATTTTCGTATTTTTTGGATGTCGTTTATAGGATTTTCTAATCTAACCGCACTTAAAAAATTCTAAGTCACTAACTTCTAATGCGAGGAACGTGATAAAACCGCAAACGGCATCCAAAATTTATAAAACTTTGCACCTTGCTTGAATTCACGTAGTGCAAGCCACGCCAACTTGTACAAGTGAGTTTCGACTAACGGTTCGAGAGATACGGCCGTGTATCACTTTATTTGGGTTTTTTTTAAACCGAAAGCGATACACGGCCGTATCTCTCTAACCATGATTCGAAACTGACTTCTATAAGTTCAGACTTCTTGTGCTACGTGAGACCATCCTACTCGCAAAGTTTCATATTTTTTGGATGTCGTTTACAGGATTTTCTAATCTAACCGCACTTAAAAAATTCTAAGTCATTAACTTCTAATACGAGGAACGTGACAAAACCGCACAAACGGCATCCAAAATTTATAAAACTTTGTATCTAGCTTGAATTCACGTAGTGCAAGCCACCCTAACTTGTACAAGTGAGTTTTGACTAACGGTTCGAGAGATACGGCCGTGTATTACTTTATTTGGGTTTTTTTTCAACCGAAAGCGATACACGGCCGTATCTCTCTAACCATGAGTCGAAACTAATTTCTACAAGTTCGGGTTACTTGTGCTACGAGAGACTATCCTACTCGCAAAGTTTCATATTTTTTGGATGTCGTTTGCAGGATTTTCTAATCTAACTGCACTTAAAAAATTCTAAGTCATTAACTTCTAATACGAGGAACGTGACAAAACCGCACAAACGGTATCCAAAATTTATAAAACTTTGCACCTTTCTTGAATTCATGTAGCGCAAGCCATCCCAATTTTTACAAGTGAGTTTCGACTAACGGTTCAAGAGATACGGCCGTCTATCACTTTATTTGGGTTTTTTTCAACCTAAAGCGATACACAGTCGTATCTCTCTAACCGCAAGTCAAAACTAATTTCTACAAGTTCGGGTTACTTGTGCTACGTGAGACCATCATACTCGCAAAGTTTCGTATTTTTTGGATGTCGTTTGCAGGGTTTTCTAATCTAACCGCACTAACATTGTTCTAAGTAATTTAATATGTTCGACACGATTATAAATACAACTCAATCTATAATATCGTCAACTGATCAACAACTATTGTACCATGTAAATTCATCAAAATACTACTTACAAATTTTTAAATCTACAAATTTTTTAGGCAATTTTAATATACGGTAAAATCGTGGAAAGCAACAAAAATATTTTAAAAATCAACAGAATTATAATTACTAAGGCAGAGATTTAATCATTACCTTACAATATAAATCTGAATTTCACCAATGTAGGTCAAGCTGCGAACTAGGGTTTCGTTTTTGGGATGAAAGAGTTGGGTTAGGAAATTTGGAGTGGAGATTGGGAGAGAGAGATTATATGGGGATTGAAAAGGACGAGGAGCAGACTGAGGTGTAGATGCGAGCGGAGGAGGAGAACTACGGTTTGAGGAACAACGGAAGGAAGAGAGAGAGAGGGAGAGAGAATCGCCTGAATGATAGAGGAGAGAAGTGATAGAGGAGTTGCCGGAGTGAAAAGATCACGATTTCGGAGATATTGGGTTTGGGTTCATCCAAGAACGAAAGTTCAGCTTTGGAAAAAAGTCGACGAGGAAGACGAACTGTATACAGTTATGAGATTATATCTCTGCCTTAACTGGTCCTTGTCAACGACGGGTTAAAGCAATATTTTTTTAAAAAAATTTACCGTAATGACGGGTTAAGACAAAATATTATAAAAAAATATATGGACCGTTGGATCAAAGATCCAACGACCCAAATTAAAGTTCACACGGGTTTGTGCACACAGACCTGTTTGCAACCGAAGAAGCCTCATATGACCTGTTTGCAGCCGAAGAAGCCTCATATATATATATATATATATATGGAAAGCTATATATATATAAGGAAAGCTTATATATAGGGAAAGCTTCGGTTGTGCACTACCTCTAGTTTACACGGCGTGTGCAGTAGGCCTTCGGGCATTCATATCGAAGATCCGAACCATTCACATTGATCTACACATCTAAATTAGTCTAAATATGTAAAATCAAATCATTTAAAATTTATTTGCCCATCCACTGAAGTGTTACAAAATTGTATGGCTGAAAATTATTGTTTTTCATAGTCACGTGATGGATGGGAAAATGAATTTCAAATGATTTGATTGAAAATCATTGTATTTCATAGTCACATGATGGATGGGCAAATGAATTTCAAATGATTTGATTTTACATATTTAGATTAATTTAGATGTGTAGGTCAATGTGAATGGTTCAGATCTTCGATATGAACGCCCGAAGGCCTAGTGCACACGCACACTAGAGGAGTGCTCAACCGAAGCTTTTCATATATATATATATATATATATATATATATATAGAGAGAGAGAGAGAGAGAGAGAGAGAGAGAGAGAGAGAGAGAGAGAGAGAGAGAAATCTTCGGTTGCACACTACTTTGGTGAGCACTCCGTGAGCACTCACGAACTAGAGACCCTATGAAAAATCCGAACCGCTCATATCGTTCTATATGCCTTAGATAGCCTAACAATAAAAAATCAAGTAATTTGAAGTTCATTTGCCCATAATTTACATCATCACAAAATTGTATGGCTGAAAATTCTAACAGCTTGATGGATGGGCAAATGAACTTCAAATTACTTGATTTTTTATTGTTAGGCTATCTAAGGCATAAAGAACAATATGAGCGGTTCAGATTTTTCATAGGGTCTCTAGTTCGTGAGTGCTCACGGAGTGCTCACCAAAAGTAGTGTGCAACCGAAGGGGACTCTCTATATATATATATATATATATATATATATATATATATATATATATATATATATATATATATTAAAACACAAATTAAGAAAGCTATCAAGTGGCTCTCCTTCAATCCCCCAAAAAATTAAGGCACAGATCTAACCTCACAAAATATATTTTTTCCCCCAAAAGTTTCCCCCCCAAAACTCAAATTCAAATCCCTCACCCAAAACAACTCCTATATTTATTTATTTTTTTTCCCTCTCTCTCTCCCTCCCTCTTCTATTCAAAAAATTAAGAAAATGAAAATTCTAAAATTTTTTTAAAAATTAAAAAAACTAAAAAAATTAAAAATTTAAAAACTTTAAAAATAATTCAAAAGAAATCAAAAAAATCATATAATATGTTTTTTGCTGGACCCCCAAATGTTTCTCATATAATATGTTTGCTACTTCAATTAATTTGCTGGACCTCCAAAACTATTTTATATGATCAAATAAGGTGCACCGTTCCGAAGACGTGTCGTAGGCACGTGTCAACGGGCAAACCTAGTATTTATAATAAAACACAAAGAAATGTATCAAGTGCCTCTCATTCAATAGAGTTGAAATCAATGGTCCAGATCTAACCTCACAAAACATATTTTTCCGCCAAAAAATTTTCCCTAAAACTCAAATTCAAATCCCACCAAAATAACTCCTTTATTTATTTATTTATTTTTCTCTCTTTATCTCTCTCTCTCTCTCTCATTTTTTCTCTATTTACTCAGAAATTTATATTTTCAGATTTCAGATTTCAGATTTGTAAATTTTTAGATTTTTTATGCATATTTTTTTATTGCTTATGTTACATTGAAAATAGCAAATATCTCATCAGCAGTTAAATTTCATCAATTTTCATACTCAAAGTTCTAAGAAGTTGAATTTTACACACCATTTATAATTATTTTTCAATATATACTAATGGAAACATGACTTTTATTTACAACTAATTATTGTATTACTATTCAAACTTGAGCTACATAATTGTTGTTTTACTGTTTACAAAACTTTCATATGATGTATTGTTCCGAAGACGTGCTGTAGGCACGTGCCCACAGGCAAATCTAGGATATATATATAAGAGCATCTATAGTCGTTGCTCTCATTTTTTGGGTATTTGACAAATGGAAATAGAAAATAAGACTGCGCGCTGTAGTGGTCGAAAGTTAAAATTTGACCAGACGGTGTATAATCTTTCGTCTCAAAAAAAAAAAAAAAAAAAAAAAAAAAAAAAAAAAAAAAAAAAAAAAAAACCCTCCAAAAGTGAGGTCCCTACACTTTTGTCTTTAGCCAAATGTGTAGGACGGTGTATAATCACCTGTCCGACACTTTTTTTTTTTTTAAATCGATTGCGACGGAAGATAATCTACCGTTCGATACAAAAAAAAAATAAAGCGACGGAAGTTAATATTTCGTCCGATCGAAAAATTTTAAACGACGATGGATATTCTATCGTCCGGCTATATTTTGAGAATTGTCATTTCGATTGCCAGATTAACCGGATATTATAGCAGCCAAACCTATTTTTTTAATATTTGGCCAACGACTACCGAAATATTTTTTTTTCAGATTTTGAAAATTTTGAAATTTTTGAAAAGTTTGAAAAATATGGCAAACGACTACAGATGCTCTAAGCGTACATAAATATTCAAATTCAGTTGTAGCAGCTGTGCTTGCGTGTACAACAGTTAACCAGTCCAGACATTATTGTTTGTCTGGAAGCATATCTTTTGGTGCTCATGAGCAATGATGAAACCCTAGAGTTCTAGGTTTATTCAACGTACAGAGAGAGAGTCTCTCTTTTCCAATGCGGTAAGGACATGATGCATTTGCTCTCTTCAAATGCATGGAAATTCTCAAATGACCTCTCTTTGTGAATGTGAAGGGGCCTAGTACATCATCTCATGGGAACAAAAACAATCATGTCATGTCCCATCAATTTCCCCATAAATTATCACTTTTTAAACCCAAATAAGAGAAGAGATAAAAGAGGATAGGATAGATCCAAGAAATCAATCCAAGGATCAAAGGGTATATGATCATTGTAACTTTGTGAGGGCGTTTGGTTAGGGTTTTACCAAAAGTGATGAAGAGGCAGGGAGTCTCTTTTATCTTTGTTTCCTTTTAAATTTCTATCTCTTTTGATTGTTGTTGTATATGGTGTTGACTCTGGGCCATCCATACAAAAAGAAGCTCCAACTGATAAAGTCCCATCAGCCTTTGGCATAAGGTCATTTTGCAGTCCTCAGTTTTGGAAGAATGGGATTGGGAGAGTTGGGGGGTGGGGATGTGAAATGGGTCGGTCCGGCCGACCCAGCCCAGAACTCTGCCTAGCCCGACCCGGACCAAGCCTTATGGGCCTTCTTAAGAGCCGGGCCGGGCCAAAGCCCATTTGTTAAAGCCCATTTGTTTGTAAATTTATAAAGCGTATATATGGCCTTTAGAGCATCTGTAGTCGTTGAATGTAAAATATGGATAATATGGATAAATGAAAATAAGAATCGCAGTTTTGCTACACTCGTTTATGTTGGCAGTTTCCTTCACAAAACCAAGATTCCCTTCTCCTTTTTTAGTCTCACATCGGTGGGAAGGTATGCCATATGAATGGATATAATACAAACCATTCTTTACCCCATTGTAGTCTTGTGTGGTGTGGAGATAACCCGTGGGCCACACGCGCGCGCCGCCGCCGCCGCCCGGCCCGGTTCGGCTCGGCTCGGCTCGCGTAGTGGGCACGGGTGTGCGCGCCCGCATCTGCGGACACGAATGCCGATCCGAAATTGCTCTTCGGGTTCGGGTTGAGATCCAAAACTTCTTTTTGCTATTTATTTTTTCCTTTTGACTAATTCTTCCTAAACGTTGGATTAATTTTTTCAGATCCGAAAAACTGGTCTTTTTTTCTCCCAACGTTCACACGTTCTTGTATCTATAAATTCCAAACTCCCATTCTTCTCCAACTACTGAAAATATCAGATCAGATCCACACAAAAGAATTGTCCTTCTTCGCTGCTTTCGCAATCCGCAGACACAGCAAACCCTTCATTCGCTGCTTCCGCTCCCTTTCTTTTTCACCTTCGTTCTGGGCAAGGCTAAGTTCGGGTCAATCTCTCGACGTTGTGTGCGACAGCAAGACGCCGGTGATACCGGGGGTTTTACCACTAGGAGCATCTGCAACGAGTTTGCACATAAGACCGCGGATCAACTCTTAGGGCAGTGCGTATCGCGCGACTTCCCCATAGGCCGGTAACTCCGTTTTAAATTTATTTTCATTCTTATATACAGTTGCAAAAGAAATCAAGGATTATAGGCAATTTTGATAACAGTTTAAAGCTATATTTTAGCTATCTATATTAAAATAATAAGCGACGGTACATGAAGTGCCGTCTGGGAAAAAAATTAAAAAAATAATAAATTTTGTGGGACGGCACTTGAAGTGCTGTCGGAGCGCGAAAATAAAAAATAATTTATTTTATTGGAGGGACGGCATATGAAGTGCCGTCGGAGGGGGGAAAAAAAAGGACCGAAAAGCACATGAAGTTCTGTCCAACACTCTTCAAAAAAAATTTTGTCATTTTTTTACTTTTTTGGAAATTACAAGAACATTTCGGTAATTACAAAAAAATTACAAAAATTGCAAAAACATTTCAAAAATTGAAAAAAAATTTAAAAATTGCAAAAACATTTTAGAAAATTGCAAAAAAAATTAAAAAATACAAAACCCTCTCGATGGCACTTCAAGTGCCATCCGAGGATTTGGGAGTGGGCTGAGATTTTTTTAATTGAAAAAAAAAATTAAAAAATGAAAGGACGGCACATGAAGTGCCGTCCGAGGGATTTGGGGAATTTTTTAATTGAAAAAAATTATAAAAAATCAAGCGATGGCGCTCAAATATGGATAAAAGCTATATCCATTCTCAAATATAGCAATCGACTGTAGCAAATTATCGATAATATGGATATTTGGCAAACGAGTGCAGCAGTTTTTTTAGCCAAATATCCATATTATCGATATATAGCAAACGACTACAGATGCTCTTAGTCTAGGCGTTTAACTGGCCGATAAGTCTACAAGTCTAGACCTAAGCCTAAGTAAAAGTTATATGATGTCTTTTTTTAATTAATTAAACTAGTATCATGCACGTGCGATGCACGTGGAGAGGAATGAAAAGGACCAAAAAAAAACTATAATGCACGTGCGATGCACGTGGAGGGAAATGAAAAGGGGAAAAAAAATACCAACACGTGCGATGCACGTGGAGGGGAATGAAAAGGACAAAAAAAAAACCATAATGCACGTGCGATGCACGTGGAGGGGAATGAAAAGGAAAAAAAAACCAAGTATTATACACGTGCATTGCACGTGAAAAAATGGGGAGGGGAATGAAAAGGATAAAAAAAACCAACACGTGCGCTGCACGTGTTGACAAAATGACAAACGATGACAAATGACATTAAACCCTTCTCCCATTATAATAGTAGAGATAACTAGTCATTTTATATCTACTTTTATTAAAGAATTTGGAAAAATTAGTTATTTTAGTAGTTCATTTGTACAATTTGTATGAGATTTTTTGAGTAGATGAGAAAAGAGAAGCTGAAGTGTGTGGAAAAACAAAAGATATGAAGGAGTATTTATAATTTTTTTTAATATATAGATTATGTTTAAAAATTAAAATGTAATTTGTTGTAATTAATTGAAAATACCAAGAAAACGCTCAAAACTCTTTGGAAGATTGTACTTTTGCATTTTGGTTAATTTTTCAAAGAGATTATTGAACTTGATGTTATTAGAGCATTTGTAGTCGTTCTAAGCTAATTTTTGGGTATTTGGCTTTTTGGAAATAGAAAATATGGCTGCGCGCTACAGTCGTTGAAAGCTAAAATATGGCCGTACGATCTATTATCTCTCGTCTCAAACTTTAAAAAAAAAAAATTAAAAAAAAATTTCTGGGCACTAAAAGACAAAAAAAAAAAAAAAAGAAAGAAAAATGGTGGAACAGTGGATTATACACCGGCCCACCAATTTTGTCTTATTCAAAATTGTTGGGACGGTGTATAATACATCGTCCGACACAGTTGTTGTTTTTTTTTTTAAAAAAGAACGGGACATTATTCATCGTCTGGTAAAAAAAAATCTGACGCGACGGGATATTATCCTTCGTCTCTTTTCTTGGACGAAAGATAATTTCCCGATTGCTATATTTTGGCTTTTGCCAAATCGTCTGCTATATTTGGCAAGGCACTATTCATCGTACACCCAAATTTTGGGTATTTGGACGATGACTGCAGCGATCTTATTCCTAATTTTTCCAAATTTTGGGTATTTAGCCCACGACTACAGATGCTCTTAGGAGAGGAAATGCCTTTGGTAAGTTTGAATTTAGCCTTCTCAAGAATACAACCTAGTATCTTCCTGATATTTTTGAAGCATCTCTCACGAGAAAATGCCCGAACTTTATGGCCGGACTAAATCCCAGAACTTGGGCCGGCTAAACCCTGGTTTTTGGGCCAAATCGGGCTTTAAAACGAAGATCCAAAAACAACCCTTACCTACTAAGGGTCGGGCTGATCCGGGCCATTGACGGGCCGAGCCGTGCTTTTAGAGGCCCCGATCAACATGTTTATAAATTATGGGTGGCATTCGGGCCGGGCCAGATCGGAACCGCTTGGGCTTTGCTCGGTCCCGGGCCAACCCGGGTCGGGCTCAATGATTTCGTGGGCCAGGCTAAGTTGGAAGAATCTAGGCCCGGACCTGGACCCCGGCCCCAAGGGTAGGGGCCGGGCCAGGCCGGTTCGTGGGCCTGCACGGTTTTTGAGTATAATATTTTTTATTTAAAGGAAGATGAAAAATAAAGTATTAAATTGTAATTTCATAACAATTGCAAATGAATAATAAATAAAAGAAAGTAAAACAAAATTAAATTGATTTAATAAATTAAAAATTGTTAAATAAAATGAAGTTCATGAATACAATTTCATACGAATTAGATCAAATTACAAAACAAGGGAATTATTTGAATTTAGAGATCGATATGACCTATATTTAGATTGAAGAGAAGGCATTGGATGATTGTCGTGCACTTCTACTTAACCTCAATATAGAATCTCACCCCCCTAAATTTTTTCAGTTATTTACAATATATTATACAAATTACATTCTACTGGTTCTTTACTCGTCGCTACTTGTTGATCCATTTTGTAATTCTTGTAAATCTTGAGTCTTCTCTTCCACTTTCATCCAATCTTCAGAGTATACCAACATCTCCAAATTCTTTGCCGTCAAGCGATTCCTGTTCGGGCTCATAATCCTGTCACCAAGAGAAAAAACACTTTTCGACGCAACGGTTGACACCAGTACAGTTAGCAAATCTTTAGCCATACGAGAAAAAATACTAAAAATATGTTCAATAGTTTTCCAAAAAAGAAAACACATCTACTACATCTTCAACGGGAGGTTGTGCATTATACCAATTCAACTCATTTGGTGAATTGGTTATTGGTTTTTTTTTATTTTAAGAAATTTAAAACACTACTAATAGAAAGACTTTTTCTCTTTGATAACATTGAAGAAGAAGAAGAACTAACATTTTGTGTTTGTGCAGTGTTAGATGAATAAATTTTATCGTAACTATCATATAAACTATTCAAAATATTTTCAAATTTTGTAATGAAAACAACATGGTGAAAATCTTCTATTTCTTCGTGTGGAGCATAAGTAAAAAAAATCTCAATTAAATTTTTTGTGTCATATAACTTAATCATGTGATTCATTACACTAGCAACACAATATAACATAGAAAGCGGATGAAAATATTTTAAAATTTTAATATAAGCGGCATAAACCATTTCTCCAATGAAAGAGTCATTTACCAAATCTTTAATTATTGTCATCATAGTGACAATTACAAGTAAAATAGCACTAGATGTAGATATATATGTTTTTGAAAATTATAAAGTAGCATCATTAAAATGTTCTAAAAATTTGTACAAACTATCGGCAAAAAATCAAAAATCATCATGTAACATACAATCTTGCATACTCATTGCAATACAAAATTCTCTAAAATTAAAACGATAGTGAAGAACAACACTTAATAAATTAAAAGTAGAATTCCAACGATGTCTTACATCTTTAGGAAAACGTTTAAATGCAATTCCCCTAAGTTGACTCCAATCATGAAAAGCTTGATATATTGGACCACTCAACGTAATAAAATGAACACAATTTCTCATTGCCTCAATTTGATCGTATCCATATTTAAGTGCATCTTGTACACAAAGATTTAAAATATGACAAACACACCTAACATGAAAAATTTCCGGTTAAAAAGGATTAAGTGTAATTAGCAAACTAACAATTGCCTTAGTATTATTAGAGGCATTATCAAAAACCAATAGCAAAATATTTATCAAAAATACCAAAATTGTTACATGCTTCAATGATGTGTGTGGCAATTATTTCCAATGGCGGAGCCAGATAAATCAAAATGGGGTCCCATTTTTTTTCCGGCATCAACATAATTGTTGCTTAAAATCTCTCTTTTTTTGTTTTGGAAAATTAAAGTATTTGGATCAAAATAAAATTATAATCAAAGTAAATATTCAAATTTATATTCTTAATATCATGTATTTTTTAGCACTTGTACAGTTGTACTCTAAATTTCGTTGGAGTAGTACTAATCAATAATCATACTACACTATTTATATTGTTATAATACTAGAGGCTAAGAGATACGACTCAAATGAATAAATATACTTGTAACTTGTGTATACACTAGCTTCTTATTCAAAATTTTATCCGATGATCTTACAGATCAAATAATAAGTATCAATGTTAATTTTTAGCCCAAAGCACATACCACTATTTTGAGCCTTTAATAATAGGTGGATTAGACTTAGGGGTCCCAACTTTTTTTTTAACTGGGGGGCTAAATAAAAATTCTGGTTTATATTAGAGGGTTTTACAAAAATTTTGAGGTCCCAAATGTCCCCCCTAATCACTTACTCCCTCTGCCCCTGATTATTTCACCCTTATGTGAGTAGCTAACAAATCTGCATGAAATTATTCTCTTTTGAAGTAGTCAATCGGAATCTATCCAATGACATGTTACACACATCGTTGGAACGCCGTTCACTTCTACCCACCCATCCGATGTCAAAGAAACTCTAGTGTTTAGTGACGTAAGTGTCGCCACTAAAAAATCATTAGCCTCATTGTAAACTAATTTACAATCACCCTTTACTACATTCCTAGGATTTTTTTTATAATGGGGGTTTAATGCGGTTTATGCAAAGGAATCTACATTCATACTTTCACCAAATGAATAAGATAATTCATTTCTAATTATTAACTTGGTCATTTCTCTACAAATGATATCGTAATCGTAGCTATGACTATCTATTTGGCCGGTCCTAGGGTGCATTTTTTGTGTGTGAGGTTTTCTTTAGAAAATTTGGGTTGACATGTACTTAAGCGTCATTAAAGTGTACCCGTTCCTGATCCTAGTTTAAACTTATAGGGTATTTGACACTTCTTACAAATTTTTTATCCTAGATTTTTATTATTTTTTGAAAGGACATAGTCAAAATAGTTATGTACTTCGGATTTTTTCCCTCTTGTTTTACGGGATTGATAGGAAAATTGTTCCGATGGCTGTGGTTCTATTTCTTCTACTTCTACTTGATCCGTGTGTGTTTCATAAATATCGTGAATATTATCATAATTGTAAACTGTTTCTTCACTATCTACATATGAAAGAGGAATGGAAGGAATGCAGCGACTACTAGTGGACTCTTGGCTACTATGTCTACCACGTGATCGGTTATATGCCTTCTAAACTAGTGTATGTTATAAAAAATTGAGTGTATGTTTTAAAAATTAATTGTTGTGTATGTTTTAAAATTTTAATTCTACAAAACCAGTAAATATAGATAAACTAGTGTATGTTATAAAAAATTATTCTACAAAGCAAATAAAACAACAACTATAAAATTATTATTCTAGTGTATGTTTACCAATTTACCAAAAAAATCTAAAAACAAAAAGAAGAACAAGAACAAGAAAACCCAATCTAATTATGAGAAATAAATGATAAAAAAATGATAATTCTAAAAATTATATAAATACGAAAATACCGTATGGGTGTAGAATGTAGGTTGAAGAATGAAGGTAGAGAGAATTGAGAGCTTGTAGTGTTGTTGTTGATTGTTGTTGGATGTTGTTGATGTTGAATCTTGAAAGAGAGTAGTTGAGTGTTGTTGATGTTGAATCTTGAAGGAGAGTAGTTGGATATTGTTGATGTTGAATCTTGAAGGAGAGTAGTTGGATATTGTTGATGTTGAATCTTGAAAGAGAGTAGTTGAGTGTTGTTGATGTTGAATCTTGAAGGAGAGTAGTTAAATATTGTTGATGTAGTTGATGTTGAATCTTAAAAGGAAGTAGTTGAATGTTGTTGATTGTTGTTGATTTGTTGAGAAAGTTAAGAGATAGTAGAGAGAGTTGAGTGAATTTGTGATGAGAATTGAATGAAATGAGGTTGTATATATGAAAATTGTAGTTTTGCAATTTCCCAAAATACCCCCAAAAACTAGCTAGTAAAAGTTCGTTAGGGGGTATTTTGGTAATTTTACATACCCTTTTATTAAAAAAATATGGAGAAATAAAGGAGTAAAAAACGGTAACAGCCAATGGTCGGCTCGCTGACCAGCCCGGCCCGGTTCAATCCGGGCTCGGGCTCGGGCTAGTGCGAGCCGGGCTGTTACCGGTTTTTTTTCGCAAAATTTTCAGCGGGCCAGGCCAGCTCGGACCGAATGCCACCATAGATGGGCTTGAGCTTTTGTTGTTTTTTTTTTACATCCTTAGTTGAGGGTTTCCATGGAGCACTTCAATGCCATTTATTATGGTCATTTATTCTCTAAGAGCACCCACAGTCGTTTGCTTTGCCATTTTTTGCATTATAGGGGTACTGTAGCTGACACAGTCGTTGGATATTTTGCCATTTTTAGCCATTTGGCTACAGTAGAAATGTAAAAATAGCATTCGAAATTGCAAAATGCATATTTTGCTTGACGAAACATCATGTGTCGTCTCAATTATTTAATTATATTTTTAAATAATCGGACGAAACATGATGTTTCGTCCGAAGTAAAAAAAAATAAAAAATAAAGAAAAAACCCAGAAATATGCCTATAATGGCTAGACGGGCCATTAGGTCCATTTCCGTTTTTGTGTGTGTGCAAATTACCATCATTGGTTACTGGGTGCAATTATTTAACATGTTTCTGCAAATTTATAAATTATTTTTGCAATTATGTAAATGTTTTTGCAAAAAAACCTCCTTAAATCCTGGACGAAATTATTTTTGCAATTTTTTTCACTTTGGACGAAACATCATGTTTCTTCCCGTATATTTAATTAATATTTTCTAAGTTTCTGCCTATATAAATTATTTTTTAATCACAGACGAAACATTTGTTTTTTTTTAACGAAATTATGCATTTTTTACTTTTTTCACGACTGTAGTGTTTCGTCAAAATGGATCGGTAAAATATGCATTTTGCCATTTTTTTTTACCTCAAACAACTGTGGATGCTCTAAGGAATCTCAGTTCTCCAAATTAGAAGAAAACCAGCAAATAATTTGTATGCATGAACTCTCTTACATCACAAGAGATTTTATGTTTAATTTTTCGGCCAATTTTGAGGCACGAAATTGACTTAGTAACGTGGTCCTTTATCAATGTATCATTTATTAAGTTATGCAGATGCATGTCAGGAATAACCAGTTATGTAATACCCTGATTTTTCAATTAATGAGAAATTATTTATTTTGCACGTGTTGTGCACGTGCAATATTTTTGTTGGATTATTTTATCATGATGTGTATGTTTAAATATAATTTTCTCAAATTATTTTAGTACAAAAAGCCTTCTTTAAAAGCCTTATTTGATTTAACTAAAAAGCCTTTTCTTAAAAAGCCCAAAAGCATTTTATTTTATTTATTTTTATAAATTATTTTGGCCCAAAAAGAAAGCCCATGAATTAATTAATTTTAATTAAACTTGTCATGTAGAAGACTTTTTTTAAACAAAATTATTTTTTATACAATTTTAGAATGTACAAATTTGGCCTAGTTGCATGCACGTGCACTACACGTACACGTGCAATGCACACTTTATTTTTGAGGCCGGGTAGCATTCTTTTGGAGGGAATTTTGATTTTGGGTGTGGAGAACATGGTGGTAGTTTCAAGGAAGTGGGTAGTTCTTGTAACTTCTACTTTGATCTAAACCCTTCATCCAACAACCACCAAGACAATCTTGGCCCTCCATTCCCCTCATTTTTTAGTATAAATACCCCCCCTTCTCATGGCTAACTTTTCATATGCAAAGTGTATTTCTAAGTTATAGTATTATTATTGTGGGAGTTATAAAAGATAAGAGATTGTGTGGGTTGTGTTGCTTGGAGTGGCCGGCATCATCAAAGAAGCATTCGGTTTGGACTTGAGGAAGCATTCGGCATAGACTTGGAGGCTTGGAGCTTGAGCGCTTTTGGCTAGGAGGTGGTGCTTTCATCTACAAGGATTCGATTGCTTTTGTTTGTGTTTCTCTCCAATTGAGGTGGGTAAAACATTTTATATTTCTAAAGTAGATCCATGCTAATTTTACACCATTAAAGATGCATGAAAAATATTATGAAGAGCCCACTTAAATTGAGTAGTTAGCATGTGAATTGATTGAAATGTATTGATTAACTTATATGGCTCTAGTGTTAAGATTAAATTGTGTGTAGATTACCCCATGTTTATTATTGTGAAGTTGTGATAGTGATTAAATTAAATTAAGAGTGTTGTTATTATGATTAGAGACATAATGTACACTTGTTAATTGTGATAGATGGACTTTCATGTTGATATGAATGTGGACTATGGAAATCATATGTGATGGTTGAATTAAGAACTAATATCAGTAAATTTTCTCCATGAAATTATTTAATAAAAAGACTAGTAGATTGATTATATGGCAATGTCGAAAAATACAAGAATGTATTTTAATAAATAATTTTTGGGGTTTTGTATGTGAAATTACATTTCATAAGTACCAAAAAATTATATTATTTTACTGGTATGAATTTATATGATTGAGAATCTAATCTGGAAGTTTTAAGAAAATTTTATCAAAGCAATAAGCAACTATGGCTATTTGAATGTCGAGTTATTATCAAAACAGTACGAATATACCATATAAGGAATTTTATTTGGGTTAGTGACAACCCGAGCCAGTGGCTCAGGTGGTTTGGACCCCGGTTGGCTTCTCTGTGTCGCACGGTTCGAATCCCAGGCCGAACACTTCTTTTGTTAATTTACCCTAAAAACAGTAAGCAGCGAACCTAAGGTTCATATAAACCCCAGTCACCCTATAGACGTGTTCAGCGATCGGCCTAGTGGTCGGGCTCTGTGCTGTCTTGGTGTGGCGCCTGGTTCGATTCTTGCCTTCGGCATATTGGAAAAAATATTTTTTTGGGTGTTTTTTGAAGTCCAAAAATTACGAAATAAATATGGTAATTCTCATAAAAATACAAGGAATTTTCTAAGAGTGATTTGGGTATTTTTAGAATGAAATACAATATGGTTTGTGAATAAAAAGGCATAAATGGAGCTTTGGTTATGAGATATACACTTGTGGATTTTATAACTTATAAAGATAGGCTATTATAAAGTAATTGGCATAAGTGCTTGTGGCGTGACATGATTTTATTTATTTTCATTATAAGTATTGTGCAAGATATGAAATATGAAGGTTGAAATGTGATTTTATGAAGTTGTATAAATTCATGTATAGTTATGAAATTAAAACCATGATTTTATGAAAGAGGAAAAGAAATTGTTGGCTATAAGTATGAATTGTTTTCGTTATGAACTCGTGAATTAAAAGTATCATCGTGGACTTGTGAATAAAGTGTAATCATGAATTGAAAAAGAATGAGTATAAAAACTCGACATGGAAATTGTCAGGAGTTAAAGATTGTGAAATAAAATTTGAAATAGAGTAGCTAAGTCTCCCCGGCATTGAGAAAAATGAATTGAATTGAAATTAGACCAAGGTTGGTCATGTTGAAAACATATGAATAAGTCCGGTTGATGGAGAAGCTAACTCTAGTGATTATTTTGTTCATGATTTTTAAATAAAAACTAAGGACTAGTACATAGTGGAGACGTGATGAAAGTAGAAGAAAAACACGAGTATGGGGGCCATCGGATAGCGGTGTGAGAGCGATTCACAGGTTGCCTGCTTGATGCGTCAAGACAGTGCGTGGGCGCTACTCCGGAATTATCGTCCCGGTGGCGACGCTCGTGGGATGTTCGAGTGGCTATGGGTGGTGCCATTGTTCCATGACGGAGGCTGAATTGTCCATAGGTTGCCTGCTCGATGCGTCGTGACAGTGCGTGGGATTCCCCTCCAGGCTGCCTGGACATGGACTCATAGATCATAGGACATCTAAGACACTACCGTAGTTACAGTAGTAGTTTAAGACATAACGGGGGATCGAACCCTATCAAGATGAAGAACGAATAAGGGCTTGCCCTCGGACCTATGTAGTATGGGATGCATAGAATCCGAACAAGTGCGCATTAGTGTCATGTAACATTAATAAATGCATTAAGGATTAAGTGCACAATCACAACACGACATCAATAGGGTAGTCCCTTTAGTTTGAAATGTGACAAGTTTGTGTTTGCTAAATATGAAATGTTAAGTTATACTATTTCCGGCAAAGCGAGGACGGCCGTGTATAATGTTCGTCGGTTGAATAAACTGACGTACCCACAGTCTTATATGCAGGTAAATATCATGTTAAAGATTAAAGAGGATGGATGCTTAAAAGATTGTATCATGCTGTTGTACTTTATTTCAAATGTTGTAAAATTTACTTCCGCTGTGCAAAAGAAAGATGTAATTATGATGTAAACTCTGATGTATGATGAAAAGTTTTAATTTCCCTGTAAAATTGTACTAAAGAAAGTGAAAAGATCCTGTAGAACATCTCGAATTCAGTGTATTTGGGATTCAGGGCGTTACAAGTTAGAGCATCCACAGTGGTTTGCTATAATTCTCAGTTTGCCATTTTTTGAGAAAGCAAGGACTGCAATGGTTTCTCATATTGCCATTTTTTAGCAAACGATCTATATTCGTTTCTCATATTTGAGAAAAAGAATAGCGATTCTCAAATTATAGAGGACGGGATATCATATCCCGTCTGCTTTTGATTAAATTTTTATTAAAAAAACACCTCTCAAACGGGAGATCATATCTCGTCTCAATCAGACGGGATATGATATCCCGTTTGAGGGAAATTTTTTATTTATTTTTTTAATTTTTTTTTTAAATGAACGGAGGTGATTGGCCGGAAAAAACAAGAAAAAAAAAAAGAAAAAATGGTCAGACGGGGAATGATTCCCTGTCCAACCAAAAATTAGGTTTAGTCAAAAAGTAGGTTTAGTCAGTAGGTATTAGTAGTTAATTAAGGTTGTAAGTAAGTTTAGTTATTATTATATTAATTTATTTATTTAATTAATTTAGTTTAATAGTTAATAAGTAATTAACTTTTTAAATTTAATTTCAAAACGACAGACGGTATATCATATACCGTCTCTCAATTTTTTGGCAAAAATATAGCAAACGACCACTGCAGCGATTGCTTCTATTTGCTATTACTGTAGCAGCCATTTTTTGGCAAATGAGAAACACCACTGTGGATGCTCTTAAAAAATCCTATATTGCTATATTGTATCTCTTAGAGCATCCACACTCTATTTGCCAATTTTTCATTTTTTCAGAAACAAGACGCTGCAGTCATTTGCTATTATGTCATATTTTGACAAAATCGTTACAGTCGCTTCTCATTTTTGAAAAATGAAATTACAATACTCAAATTATAAGAAACGATACAAGTTGTCTCGTCCCATTTTTTTTTTTTAAATCACGTCGGACGATACAACATATAAAAAATAAGAAACACCATTGTAGATGCTCTTACATAAGTTTTTCTTCATATTGAAATGAACCAGATAAGATAAAGTTATTCTTATATGTTCACTACTAATCTACATATGCAATGCACGTATTTTTCCCCCTTAACCTCTTATTTTTACAAATTAATCATAATAAGTATAATTTAAATTTTACAAAAATTAGAATATTTAATATACACTTGTGATACACAATTTTTTTTTTAAATTGAGAGATTTAATTTATACGAACGATGCATATAAATTAAATCGTCTATAAAATATACAACCTCAATTCTTTCATTAATAGTGTTCCACATACTCTATAATAACCCACACTAATAGTATATCACATGAAGTAGTAAAAATAAAACTAATAGGTTTGATAGTAGGTATAGCATTATCTATAATTATAATATTAGGGATTTGAAGATATGATCACTAAACTCTTTCATAGAGAACAGTAGAATTTTATTTAATAGCCTAAAATATATACTTCTTTTTTGTTAACGAGAATAGAGTCGTAAGACTCCAGACCTAATATTATTAAAAAAATAACGAGTACCACAATGAAACAACAATTTAACACGTAGTAAAATTGAAGAAAAGGAAATTAAGGAATAAAATATATAATTCAACTATCACATTTTTCCCTTCAACCAATGAAGGTCAATAAGGTCAATAGGTTGTACTGAATATCATGTAGGAGTAATATATATTCACAAAGAACAAGAGGTCATCTATGATGACATTCTAAGGAATATACTCCTTTTTTGGCTCTGAAAAGAACAGTCTCATGTTCTTTACATAACAGCCCAATTAATGAATGCATAGATTGTGGGTAAAAGAAATGGTCCTCTAACTTTAAATGTATCAACCTCTCTCTCCTCTACTTCTAGAAATTGCATGCTTTAAATAGCTATAAAAAAGGAGGACACAATCTTAAGCTACTGTTGCTTTTGGGCTTTGCTTTTGCCCTATACGGTCATTCTCTGTGTGTATATGTATCTTGGTCCCCCACTTGATACTAATAACTAGAGGTTTTTAACTGAGTTATTTTTTTTAAACTTAAAAATTGATCACCATATTTTATTAATAAAATATAACAACACAAGGTTTTAATATATATGTATATAGAGAGAGCAAGAGTTCATAAGGTTTTAATATATATGTATATAGAGAGAGAGCAAGAGTTGCCTTCCGTTGTGCACTAAATCACCGTGTGCACTTGTGTACATTCAGCTTTTTCGTCTTCGTATTGACGATTCAAATTATTCACATTGATCTACACAACTAAATTAATCTAATTATATAAAATCAAATTATTTGAAATTTATTTGTCCATCCATTGAAGTGTTACCAAATTGTATGGCTGAAAATTGTTGTTTTTATCGTCACATGATGGATGGGCAAATGAACCATCATGTGACTATATAAAAAAAACAATTTCTAGCCATACAATTTTATAACACTTCAATGGATGGGTAAATGAATTTCAATTGATTTGATTTTACATAATTAGACTAATTTAGATATGTAAATCAATGTGAACGATTCAGATCGTCAATAAGAAGGCGGGAATGCTATATATATATATATATATATATGAAACTCTAGTTGTGCACTTTTTTTTGCGCGAACCCCCGTGTGCACTCTCCCAATGCTGCCTGATCTTGATCTTGATCATGATCAAGATCGGCCCAAGATTGGGTGGCTATCATTTCTCCCGCTCTCTCACTTAATCTGATGGGGGGTAAATTAGTCTTTTCACTCATTTCCATCTCCTTCTTTTTCTATTTTTTCTCGCTTTATCCCGCTCTCGTAACCAGACCAATCCTCTCCCCAAATTGACAGAAACCCTAGCTATAAATTCGATGAGATCTTTCCCAAATCGAAAACCCAAATCTTAAATATCTATCAGTTCTCTTCCTTTCCTCCCCCGACGCTCCTCCCCCGACATCCTAAATCTCTCTCATTTATCCCACTCTCGAAATCCCCCCTCCCTGTCACGCCCCGCTTTCCAAAAAGGAGATACGGAATACAGATACATAATTAAGTCCAGCGAATGGCTTTCACCATTCATAAGCTCTCAGGATCTTTACAACAAGCACAAGTATAAACAGGAGATATGTCAACCACTCATACATAACTGAATCAATATAGTCAACAAGACTACTTGAAACAAGAAGCAAGAATACTGAATTTGAAATAATCATATCTGGAACAAAACGCAAGTCTGGGACAAAAAGCCCAATACAAATAATCCAAGTAATAAATTACAATTATTCAAGTTAAGCAACAAGAATAGATAAAAGTAGCAAGAACTCTAGATGACTAGAATCTTTGATCACCTACTTCATTGGACAGCTGATCGCCATAATCAGCAATTTAACAAATTACAAAAAAAAAAGAAGAAACAAAATGCTCGTCAATGCAAGTTATGGGCCGCTTGTAGTGCAGGCGACAAGTACAGGGAAGATAAACAAGTATAGAGTAACAGTAGAAGAAAATATAGCATGGAAAGGATGTAACGATAAAATAGAGGAACTAACTCTAATCGAGAACAAAAACAACTAGCATGGAAAGATGAACGGAAGTAAGTGGTGTGTAACAAGTGTCAACTATCATGTAAACGAGTAACAAGTAACAAGTATCAAGTAACCAAGTATCATGTACATGTAGCAAGTAGCAAGTGTCAAGTGATCATGTTAAAGTCTTGTATCTAATCCTATCTAGGTAGCACTTTATGCGTCTCAAATTTTTACCATATGGTTGCGACATTCAAACAATTTACGTTTTAGATTTCATAGTGGATCATAGAGGACAGTATACTCAGGGACAAGCTCCAAGTATCAAGTATCAAGCTCCAAGTAACAAGTATCATGTGTCAAGTGTGCAAGTGTCAAGTAATCACATGTCAAGCTCCAAGTATCAAGTATCAAGTAATCACGTAGGATCAGTAGATCCCCTTTCAAGTATACTTTTCTATATTTTCTACTATTAGATCTTTCTCTTTAACCTCGACTTAGTTTTCTTGTTATTATTATTCAAGTAAGCATGGACGTGCACAAACAAGTCAAGAAGCATGGTGAGACAACAAGAGACAAGTATAATTTGAATAAAGGACACGAACGGATGATGAATGATTCAAAATAAACTAAGACAACAAAAATTCTAGTTCTGGATAGCAAGACAGCACTGCACCAAATCTAGGATTCTCGTTGCCAAGGACACGCAAATCGGGATCCGCCAGAAAATCTAGAAAGTAGACTCCCGGTCAAACCCAGAAAATATATGTAAGTTATATAATAATCACAGAAACATGGCTCAAAACAGAATTATATACAGAAAATATGTTCAGCCAGAAATCAGAAGATTGTATTCATAAACAGGAAAATGGGATAAAAACTTACTGATTAAATCCAACAAAAATCGAGGGTATTCCCTAGTATGTCTAGTATCAGAAAATATAATTTCATATTATTCCAACATAGATAGTATATTCAAATAAAATCAGGAAACAGCAAGATACAGCAAATTTGTAAATCTGAAACTCTGAACACAGCAGTACTAAAACAGCAATAAATTACAAAGTATGATTCAAAATCCAGATCCGTCAAAACGGTGATAAAATAGATACAGTAGGCTACGTTTCATGTTTACAATGTTTTTACAAATGCAAGTAGAATCAGGTTGAAATTAAGGTTCTTTACTGAACAGTATGAAAATTCTGCAAGTATAGTAGTTGTTTGCAACTATAGAATAGTTTATAAAAGTCATCAATTAAATCCACAAAAATTAAGGGTTAATGCCAATCAAGTCTAGTTATAATCAATAAAATATTTGATCAAAATATTATCTTTAACATCAGAATAAAAATAAATAATCCTACAAAATTCATATAAAACAAAATTTGGAATTTTCTACACATTTGTTGTAAAACAGCAATAACTTGTAACTCACAAATCGAAACTGAGATCTGTCAGAAATTCTGAAAAATGGACAACGAGATATATGATTTATATTCACAAATTAGTTTGATTTACTGACCTTAACAGGGTTTAAAATACTGAACAAAAACGGGGAAGCAACAAAAACAGAAATCTTCTTATGCGTTTAAATCAAATAATTCATATGCAATAAAACCAAATTATAATCAAAACACAAAGCATGGTATAATAGATGTCCAAAACAATATGGTATGGGTGTTTTACAAGTCTACCACAAGATATACTACAACTAACCCATAAGCATGCAAGGTTTATACAACATGTCATGGATTACGAACATCATACATACATATATCAAGAATCTACATTATTCTAAGTTATTTTATGTCGTGTGCGTAACGAAAGACGACTACGGATGTATCAACAAGTAGAGACAAGATCTAACAGGGGTTTTCACGAGAATTGACTCTAGAAAAAAAACTACACTACAGACGGTATTTAGTATTTTTATATGCAACAAAAGGAATACAATTTACTTGCCTTTAAATTGACAACAAAAAACGAAGCAAAGAACGAGAATAACGGGAACGGATTTTCGGGCATGAACTCAAGCAAACGAATTACGAACCAATCACGAACACAATGCACGGATCTCGATGATCAAGAAGTGATGTTGATGATGAAGATCAAGCGATCCAACGGTCGAGATCTCACTCGGCCAAAATGATCAAACCGCAGCATACACACAAGGAGGGGCAGTCGGGTTGAACGTGTGCACTGCGAGGATGACGACGGCGGCCAGGGGGTCGGCACAACGCACTAGACGGTGGGAGGACAGACCGGGGGTTGTCACTGGCTACAGGTGATGCTGGCTCTAGCTGGCGTGCGGCACTCAGGAGGAGGGCGGCACAGGGAGCACGCGCTTTCGACTGTGTCGTTGTGACTGCTGCCGCTGCTGCAGTCTGTCGATGTAGTCGATAGAGGGAGGCGAGCACGGGGATGATGGGCTGAAGGGCGCTGGTGGCTGTGTCGGGGTTCGGCAGGGGCATAGGGGAGCACGGGGACGACGACGCTGTTGTCGACGTCGGAAGAGAAGAAGAGAGGTGACAGGGGGTGTTCGGGAGAGGGTTTATGAGGTCAGGGGTATGGGTATAGGCGGCTAGGGTTTCTTGGGATATAACAGGGTAAATATATAATAGGTATATATATATACATAGATATTAGGGTTTAGGTGGGGTGACAGGTAGGGTATAAAAAGGCATTGGGTTGAAGGGTTTTACCGGATCCAATAGGCTATAGGGTAGAAGGGTTAAGATGTATATATATAGGGGATTAGTGGGTTATGGGTTTATGGGTTATTGGTCTTAACCCAATAAGAATTAGAATAGGGTTTTAGGGTTTAAAAATCCAATAGAAAAAAAAATAAAATAACCAATAAAATATGATTTATAATAAAATGTAAGTTGTATTATCATTTAAATTTATTTTGAAATGACTACAAATGCAATTAACACATATAAATGAGTTTTTAATAAATAGTAAAAATTAATAATAATAATAATAATAATAATAATAATAATAATAATAATAATAATAATAATAATAATAATAATAATAATAATAATAATAATAATAATAATAATAATAATAATAACAATAACAATAACAATAATAATAATAATAATAATAATAATAATAATAATAATAATAATAATAATAATAACAGAAATAATAACAATTATCATAAACACAATAATAATAATAACAGTAATAATAATAGTACTAATAATAATAGTGACAACAACAATTATAATAATAATAATAACAATAATACTAATGAAAACAGTAATAATAAGAAAATGATAAACATAATAATAGTAATAATAATAACAATAATAGTACAAATATAAATATCAAGATAGGATTTGAGTTTAACGAAATCATTAAAATCTAAGTAGCAATAATATAATTGGTTTGGGCTAAAATATAAATAGTCGATCAATTAGGAATATAAAATAAAATTAAAATATACTGTTATTCGAAATAGATATAATTTTTGAATAATAAAATGAAATAGAACATTTCTTAGAAAGCAGAATAATATTTTGTTAAAATTCAACCAACTGAAAATATAATTGTTGAAAAAAGAATTTAAAGTGAGAAGAAAGTTATAAAATTTTTAAATACAGTAAATACACAGAAAAATACATATATACGGGAACAGGGTTTACACTCCCCCTCCAAATCTGAAACCCTAGCTCGCTAAAACCTGAGCTCCCGACGACCACATCCCTCGACGTCCCCTCTCTCTCTTCTCTCGAATCCGAAACTCGAGCCATCTGTTGAAGAATCTATCACAACTCGTAGTGCTAATAGCGGAAGTACACCACAAGCAATAGAAACTGCCATGACTTTGATGAACCAAGAACATGACACCACGATATATGCAATATCTCACAAGAATACAATCAATATGCAGAGATAACTAGTACTTCTTATTCCCTAAGATATACAAAGATTACAAAATAGATTACAATTCTCAATCTCTCTCCCTCCCCTTTAAAACACTCTGCACAATCACCTCTTGAAGTTGAACAATGATAAAGGCTCACCTCTTGATTCATCAGTGATACAAACCATAGACTCCACAGCCATATGTATAGACCCCAAGTAAACTCTAAAAGATAAACAAAAATCCATCTTATTGGGCCTGAAACTCGTCAGCCCAAATAACACAGCACCGATGTCGGTCGACCGCACCCCCAGGTCATCGAACGCAACGTGTAAAGCCAACTCCTGAACTCTAGACCGGTCGAACGCACAGTCGACTGTCCCGCTCTCTGTTGAACCCTGTACCCTTTAAGAACATCCTACAGTCAAGGTCGGTCGACCGCACACCCAGTCGGTCAACCGCAACTCTCCAGACTACACATCTTCTACTTGATGCAGTTGTCACTTACTGTCTTTGTCTTCTTATCTTCTTCTCCAACTTCAAGTACTCAGTGCCCACGTGTATTTGGTGCCATAATCCTAATAATCTCCCACTTGGAACAAATACATAATGCTTCAAAGTTATTGTAACCTTTTCTTCGCATTATCTCTGCCAATCTCCCACTTTCATGGAAGACCCAAGTACTCTCCACTCTCATGAAGAGCACATCCGTCACTCCACCACGTGAAGTGCACCAATCACCCCTCATCGCCTCGTGAAGGATGTGCTCCACCAATCGCACAGAGCACGAAAACCTGAGAAACAACCTCCCGTGTCGGATTTCGTATTACAGGACTCCCAAACTCGCAGAATCTTTATCAACACCGGACATTGTTCAAATCCTCTCAATGCACCATCTGCACCATAAGCCTCCGTAGACGACACCTCCACAATATCCACAGACTGTTCAACCCCTATAGTCCAATTTTGGTTACCCTCATCGACATCACCTCACATATCGATACCAGTGCTCTCTGCCTCACAATAGCAACTTGAAGCTTCGATGGCCATATCGCAAAGTACCCTTACCGCAACAATGTTTTGCCCTCTAGGATCACTTCCATGACTAGTAGCACCTACTAAGTTGGTAACTTCCAATCCATAAGTGAAAGAACTCGGTTGCATACCACACAACTTACTACTCGATTCCGGCTGAGAGTGAGCTACATAAGAAATGCTCATCATATCTCTAAGCAAATACAGTGTTCCCTCACGCTTCCCTTTTGTAATCACCCTTGAACCTGCAGCTATACACCAATTCCCAATACCAACTATAGTAGACAACTTCTCCTTTTCTAGCATTTCAATCGAGATAAAAATTTTCTTCAAGTCTAGAACATGCCTTGTCTCCTACAAGAAATACACTGATCATCATTGGTTGATCTTGATCTTCAAGTCTAGATCCCAAAAATGGCATAGTTTGCCAAGATCTTTCATATGAAACTACTGGTGAAGGTATCTCTGGGTGGATGCAATGCCTGCAGAATCATTCCCAGTAATAATCATATCATCAACATGTAATAGTAGAACTGTCATCCCCTACGGTGTTAACTGCATAAATATAAAGTGGTCCTGTGAAGTTTGATTGAAACCAGCCTATGTGATGATACAGTGAAAACACTCAAATTAGGCTCGAAGGGCCTGTTTCAGACCATATATAGCTCGACATAGACGAAATACATGATGAAGAGGTGTGGTACGACCAAGAGGATGATGCATATAAACAACCTCAGATAAGGTACCATGAAGAAAGACATTCTTCACATCCATCTAGTATAACGGTAACTGTCGGATGATGGCAATAGCAAGGATAGGCGAGCTATAGTTATCTGTACAACTGGAGAAAAAGTCTCATCATAATCAATTTCATGCTTCTGAGTAAATCCTCGGAGAACTAGATGAGCCTTATACCGCTCAATGGAGCTATCAGGTCAATATTTGACCTTGAAGATCCAATGAAAGCTAATAGGCTAAACGCCCATTAGCAGTGGAACATCATCCCATGTGTCAGTTTGATCAAATGCACTGAACTCCTTTGCAATAGCTTCCCGTCACTCTGGATATTGAATTGCTTCCTGATAGATTTTTGGCTCACGTGTGGGAGTGAATAGCAGTGAGATATGCATAGAACTGTGGTGTGTAGGAAGCTAGGGTGACAAAGCCAGACTAGTCAGAAGGAACAGTGGCATTAGGTGTATAACGTGCCGGTGGGATGCCTGAAGTGGAACGTGTAACAAACGAACCGGTGGTGGATTGGTAGGGTGTGGGGGTGAAGTCGGTGGGGTGTGTGCATGTAGCGGTAGGGATGCTGGTGGTGTGGGTGTATGATGGTGTGGTGATGCAGGTGGTATGGGAGGTATCTCTGTAAGAGGAACAATAGGTATAACGTCTGTATGAGATGAGAGAGGAGCCAAAGGAGTGTGATCGAAGAGAATGTGTGAAGATGTGTCTGGAGAGGTAGACCGAACAACTGGAGAATTTAGAAAGCTAGTATCCTCAGGAGAGGACAAGTAGTAAGGAGAGTCTTCCACAAAGGAGACATATCATGAAATACGGACACGACACGCAGAAAGATTAAAATATCAATATCCTTTGCGCTATAAACTGATAGGTAGGTGAATGCACTTAGCAGCACAGACGGTTAGCGTTGTCTGCTTAGTGGGTTGGAGAATGATGTAACAGGTGCACCAAAAAATATGGAGCGTACTGTAGTCCGGTGGTGAGTGATGAAGAGTCTCATAAAGTGTCGTGCCATATAGGGTAGACAAGAGAGTATGTTAATGAGGCGAACAGAAGTCATGAAAGTTTCAACTCAGAAAGGACGAGGAACAGAAGAGGAAAGTAAAAGAGTGCAAGCCGTCTCAAGAATATGACGTTGCTTGCGTTCAGCTACACCATTCTGCTCACATGTGTGAGTACATGATTTCTGAAAAAGTATGCCGTCAGACTAAATGATCGATCTCAGAATTGTGGAAGTGTACTCACAAACACCATCTGAGCGAATTTTTTTGATTCACACACCAAACTGAGTGTGAATCATGGTCGCAAAGAATTTGTGAACGCTAGAAATTTATGATTGTTGGCTTATAAGAAAAATTCATGTATATCGAGTGCAGTCATCTATGAAGATAACATAATAAAGATAGCCTTTGCTAGAAGGTACATGGGAGGATCTCTGTATGTTAGAATGAACAAGTTGAAAATAATGAGCGCTTTGAGAAATGCTTTTTTTATTAAAAGGGAGTGCTTAATGTTTTGCCAACTGACAACCATGATAAACAGACAAACGTGTAAAAGAAAGATGGTCAAGGGCACCACTACGGGCTATAATCTTAAGATGATACTCATTAACATGACCTAAACATCTGTGCCATAGACAAGCATCAAAGGACACAAAACCTATAAAACTAGGATGAGATCTATGTGCACGTAGAAAATCTAGATGATATAGGCTACCCTGTCGTCTAGCACGCCCAATCTCGTGTCCAGGGTGTGAATCCTGTTGATTTTTAGTTTGGTTTGTACAAAACGTGTCCATAAATACTAATAAGTGTAAATTAAGTTGTTCAAAATTTCAGGTTAAAATAATATCAATAAGAGATTCAAAAGAGATTCAAGAATACGCAAAGAAGGAAAGCAATAAAGAAAGATTGCAAGATCAAGCAAAAGAAGAAGTTATTCAAAAAGAGCACATGTTGATTAGTGCCCAAGAAAGTATCAAGACCAGTTGTTTCTATTCCTTATTTGTGAGATTTTATCTGTATTTGGTTGATTGATGATTGATTAGTATATGGTAAGAATATAAAGTGGATTCGTTATGAATAACACGATAACGGTCGACCGCACCTCATGTCGGTCGACCGCATCGCAGTCGACTGCACCTCACAGCAACATAATGAAGCAGTCGACCATTCATCTCTCAAATTTTCGTCAGAAAGATGAATGGTCGACTGCACCTAAGTTGCGGTCGACCGTACTTTTTGCGTTGTTCACTCTTTTGGAATGTATCGTTTCTAATTTTGATAGATACACTTTTCTGTCTATATAATTGGATGAACCCACTGAGTATTCCTTACCTATTACTTCTGAGAAAAATCTTCTAAACTAATCTTTCAATAATCATTCCGAGTGTGTGTGATAACCATTTGTATTCTTCAGTCAGGATTATTAAGGAACTTGAGTTTTTTTTTTCTTTTCTTCCACTTCGATGAGATTGACGGGACTTGTGTTAAAATTTCTGTAGGTGTAATAGGTCTCTCGGTCTGAATCCGAGAAATACTGTATAAGGATTTGAGTATAGTGGAACGCTTGTGGTGGAGAATGGACATAGAACTGGGAGTCGAACCACGTTATATCGTTGTGTCACTTGTGCTATCTGTGTTTGATTTTCTTATCTCTTATTATTTACTTTGCTATTCATTTTATTTTTTTTAATTCCGCACAATTACTCTATTCACCTCCCTTAGGGTGATTTACAGTGGTATCAGAGCGAAGTGCTTATCAAAAGCTTAAAAACTTAAGCAAAATGTCCAATGGCCGAAATCCCTCCTCCCAAAAACTTGTACTCATCGGAGCCATTTATCTCCAATGGGACAAGTCTAACACGCTGACCATATTTTGATGGAAAACGCTATGATGTTTGGAAAGTTCGTATGTCTTATTTCTTACAGATGCTTGGAAAAGAAGTATGGAACATGTGCATTAAAAAAACTAAGATTCCTGTCAGCGATGGAAAGAGGGCCTTTAGAAAAGCTAAACTAGCATTGAAAACTGTAAATTTCATGGCTATGACAGAACTCTATGCAGGGTTGAACAATGATGAATTAATGCGATGCGGGCAAAATTGTAAGACAGCATACGAAATTTGGAACAACATGTTGTAATGACATGAGCGAATCTCTTCTGAGGTAAAAGCTAAAGTAAATTTATATTTTTATAAGTTTGATATTTTTCGTATGTTGCCAGGAGAAAACGTAAATCAAATGCTTGCTCGTTTCGATATCATTGCACACGAGTTTGAGAGCTTAGGAAAGGGGTTGGATGATGACCGAAAGGTCGGAAAACTCATAAGCTGTCACACGCCTGAGTGGGATGTAAAAGCTGCTGCAATGAGGGAAACCCTTGAGGAAAAGGGATCGATTACTATACATTCCAAGGAAAGCTGAAGACATACGAGATGGAGAAGATAGAAACTAAAAGATATAGACAGAACATCGGGATTGAACAAAAAATCGAAGAGAGGACCATTTCCCTAAAAGCAGAGAAATCACGTCCATCAAAATTAGAATCAGACCATAAAGAATCAGACAAAGATTTCATACGTCTCACTAAACAATTCTTAAGCATCTCAAACGCAAAAAGTACAGCAGGTCACAAGGAGAAAGAGAAAGACAAAAATGATGTGTGCTACAAATGCAATAAGGCAGGACATATACGCCCAAACTGTCCCTTATCGAAAGGTAGGAACAAAGATTATCATCACTCCAATTCAGGATTGAGAAAGAAGGCGTTGAAGGCAACGCGGCTAGACTCAGATTCAAGTGAAGATGAGAAATATCACAACAATGTCGGCTTCATGGCTCTTGGGAATGGTGAGGTGCAATCACCATCTCAAGAAGAGGTAATCGAAGAACCCACTTATGATGAGTTAGTAGATATGTGTAATGGATTAAAAGATTATGCTAAAAAATTGAGTCATCAACTAAGACAATATAAACAAATTCCAAATGAATCTCGTCACTCTTGCATCGCTAAAAATCAAAAACTGAAAAATAAAAATTCCTTGATCATGGAAAAATTCGAGTCTTATACAAAAGATCATAATGTATTTCTAGAGGAAAATGAATTTTTAAAACAATAAATTCAAGAATCCTTAGCAACACCTGATGTACACTTGAGAGAAATTCATGAGAAATCTGTTTATATTGCTAAGCTCATTGATGATTTAAAAGAATGTAAAAGAAAATTTGATGAGCTAGTGGAAGGTTGTAACAAAGCTCTTGAGTAAAATAGAATAATTGATGCTACCCTAGACACTCTTCGTTGGAACATTAAAGACGATGAGATGACTAGAAAAAGACTTTGTAAAAGAGTAATTGAGCTTGAGAAAATTGTTGAAAAATATGAAGGGCTCAGTTACCTTATTACAAAGAATTCATGATCTTATCATGATAATCGAGGGCTTGGTTACAATGAGCCAATACAACATCAAAAATCTAAGCAATCTTATCATACACATATGCATAGCCACCAAAATAGTTACAAACCAACACACAATTATGCATATGTGCATGATCCAAAGCATAATTGCTTCTGTTGTTGTAGATTAGGACATATTTCTTATAATTGTGCTTTAAAAAGGAATACTAACTTTGTTTGGATAAAGAAGAATACAAGTGCAGGAACAATACCTACTTAGATTGATACTAATCTTAATGTAGGTACATCAATGCACTTCACCTAAAGGTCGGTAGCACCTTGATAGTGGATGCCAAATTGCGATCCTCCAATGACTAACCAATCAATTACACCGCTTGCTAAGCTAGTTGTAAGAATTTTGTCGTATAGCATTATCCCTAAAACGGGGAGTTACGATCAATTTTCCCACGAGTTGCAACAAGCTATCTATGCGATTTTTGACAATATCCAAATAATTTGGAGTCGAGTCATTTTCAATCGTCTCCATAAGGCTCATACTTCTTTTCTTCCTTTTGGTGCAATACTTACTAATGTTTTCAACTTCTATGAAGTTGATCTTACTTCTGAGTCTAGTGTTGTCACTCATTATGAGTCTTTTGATCGTGCGAGTTTAGCTCGTATGAAGATTCTTCACTCTCCTCCTCGAAGAAATGTCCCTCCTATTCGTTTAGCCACTTCAGGTCGTAGGTCTTCTACCTCTAGTTCATCTCGTCCTAGAGCTGTCTTTTCCGATCCTAGGAGTCTTTATCATTCTGTCAACTATCTCATGGATCGTCAGGATACCCTTGAGGCCAGTCTTGCTTACCTAACCCACTTGTTCACCCAACAATTTCCACCTCCCGTCTCTCAAGGTGCTGATGACGAAGACGAAGACTGAATTGTTGTATTTTCTAATTTATTCTTGTAATTTTTTGTTATATTTTATGTATTTCACTTTTATGCTGTATTTGAAACCATGCACTTCAATTTCATATATATAAATTTGTTATGGTTTTGCCATATGTTTGTTCTTTTTGTTTCCATTATGTTATTGTTTCTTTCCTCCTTCTATTTTTTGTTGATGACAAAGGGGGAGAAAAGGTTGTGTAAGGCGCAAGGCTATGTACATTTTTTGGTTTTGTGGTTTTGGTGCATATTTTTTAAGATGTGCATGTGCATGTTTTTGTTGCATATTTTTAACTTGTGTGCATGGTGTACATTAGTTAGGGGGAGCCTTTTATCACATGTTGTAATTATTATTATTGTAAGCCATTGTGTTGTCATCATCAAAAAGGAGGAGAATGTTGATTCTTGGTTTTGATTACTACAACACAATGCAAAGTTTTGCTATCACTTATATATTGCAGAGTGTATCAAAGACAATACCATGGTGCAATACACAAAGGAAAAGTTGATCCAATGAAGCTTTCAAGAGAATTGATCAATCCACAAATAACTCAGTTCAAGCCACATTTGATCAAGCAAGCTTCAAGACATAAAGACAATGACTCAAGCTCAAGTCAAAGACTCAAGTTCAAGACAAGACTAGTGCTTCAAAATGTTTTGTGTTAAAGTGTCTTATAACAATTGTAATTTTTATTTTTTGAGTCTTAGAAATGTTGTAATAGCCTTGTCACAAACACTCTCACACATATCTTTTGATATCTGAGTGTTTTTAACAAAAGTTAAAAGGTCGAAATAAGCTTAAATAAGATCAGCTGTTGAGTACCAGTCGACCACTCTTCGGAACCAGTCGATTGTCTTAGTACAAAACTGTCTAAACTCATACAAGCCCTGACCAGTTGACTTATTATGGCAACCCAGTCGAGTGTTCAAGCCGTTTCGACAGTTTTTTGTTTTTAAAACTTTTTTGTCTAATTCAAAATCTTTATTTTCGTTGGTTGATAGTTGGTGCAACTGTTTCTCAACGTCCAGTGATTCTAACTCTATAAATAGAGTGTATAAATCACTTGGTAAAGATTACTCATCTTCAAGAAGCTTTCAAGTCTTCATTTTTTCAAAAAGAGAACAAAAGTTTCAAAGCATAAAAATTCTCTAAGTCTTGGTTCTCTGAAAATCAGTCTAGTATAACATCGAATTTGTTTTAGAATGATTTCAGATGTTGACCTATTAGCCTCTATACAAAATCACAAATCACAAACAAGGCTATAAGTTGTAACTCTTTTGATGTTGTTTTTCACTCTCGGGTTGTGAGAGTGGTCCTCTCGGTTGGAGAGTAGGGCTCATGGTTGTAGAGTCAGATTTTCACTCTAGGTTGTTGTTATCGCTGAATCTGGTGTGGGGGTAAACAGATAGAATTTATGGGTTCGTGGAAAAACCTGAATAGCGAATCCAAGCCTATTCGTCGGAATTGGGCTGCTGACTCCTGCGGCTCACCTGCAAGGAAGTGCGATATACCGGGGTTGATCCCGGCGATGCACCCTCCGACGCTCTTGTCAGTAACCAGTGATATGATTAAGAAAGAGCTTTAATTGGAAAAAGTGTGATTACCCTGTAACAGTGGTAGGTCAGAGGTATTTATAGTCGCCAGGGGAATTTGATTAGGGGCCTAATTTCCTGTGATTCTGTTAGGAGTAAAATCCTCACGATCAGTTTAGGAAACTGATCCCTAATTCCCGTGAGAGGATAACTGCGGATCAGGACCGTTGATTTAGTCAAATCAGAGACCCTAATTTCCTCCTGCTGATTTGGGTTTGTCTCGGGTCGGGATCCGTACCCAGTTGGAGTGGATCTGTTCGCGGGTTATTGGATCTGTGAAGGGGAGATCCAGTGCCCGTCTCAGACCCGGTTGTAATTAAAATTACCGTTTTACCCCTGGGCTTCAAGATTCGTGCCCGATTTGGATGGTTCTGATTTAACCCCATTTTTAGCCATATCACGAGCCCCCCACTCCTAAAGACTGAGCGTGATCAGCCTTTGAGGAGTAGTTTAACTGTTTCAGTGGCTGGTAGAGTTGTATCGGAGTCCGAATGGGAGGTTTTGAATCTCGAAGGGGGTAGTGAGGTGATTTTTGAAGCTGTAGGCTGTCTTTTAAGCTTTGTTGAGCATCTGACGGTCTTTATCTATTTTTTCGGATTATTTATTTAATTTTGCGATGTGTTAACCAGTCGTTCGGGGGCCTTAACAATACATTCTAGGCAATAATTGTTCGTTCGGGGGCTCAAAAATATTCCCCCGAATTTATAATTATTTTCTAGGACTTCTAGTTAATTTTCCCGAATTTTTAGTAATTATTTCGCAATTTTTATATAAATAAAACAATAAAAATAAATAAAAACTGATTTTTAATACCGATTTATGGCGTGGCGCAATCTGGGCCCTTGATCAGCGGCGAGCGCGATTTTCTGGGTGATCAGACGATCAGAACTCCTCGGCAGATAGTTTCTTCACATACGAGGGTCGGTTCCTCGTCCTCTCGGCTCGGCAGGTCGGCGCCAAGCTCGGAATCAGCCGAACTACGTGGCGTGATCCTGAGCGTCCATCTCAGCGCGGATCCCCAAAAAACACTATCTTGTCATTTAGTGGACGTGGCAAGATCTGAGCCATCCATCATGACGAGCGCATTTTTTGACCAGATCCAACGGCTGAGGATGGTCGGCAGATATTTTCTCCATATACGAGGGTCGGTTCTTCGTCCCCTCGGCTCGGCAGGTCAGCGCCAAGCTCAGAATCAGCCGAACTACGTGGCGTGATCCTGAGCGTCCATCTCAGCGTGGATCCCCAAAAAACACTATCTTGTCGTTTAGTGGACGTGGCAAGATCTGAGCCGTCCATCATGATGAGCGCGTTTTTTGACCAGATCCAACGGCTGAGGATGGTCAGCAGATACTTTCTCCATATACGAGGGTCGGTTCCTCGTCCCCTCGGCTCGGCAGGTCGGCGCCAAGCTCGGAATCAGCCGAACTACGTGGCGTGATCCTGAGCGTCCATCTCAGCGTGAATCCCCAAAAACACTATCTTGTCGTTTAGTGGACGTGGCAAGATCTGAGCCGTCCATCATGGTGAGCGCGTTTTTTTTACCAGATCCAACGGCTGAGGATGGTCGGCAGATATTTTCTCCATATACGAGGGTCAGTTCCTCGTGCCCTTGGCTCGGAGGCTCGATGTCGATAGCCGAGGCATGGAGTTGGCCGCTTTGAAGTATCCTGGATTCGAAGCGTCGTCGTCCTCCGGCTCGGCAGCTCGGCTGCTTAGCCAGGCTGTTCGGTAGCTGGGCTAGGCGAACCGGTGACGCGCAGCTCGGACGATATACGTGGTCTGATCTGGAACGTCCATTGTTGCGTGAATCACGAGAACTAGGTTCAGATCACGAGAAAACTATATTTTGTCGTTTTGTGAGCGTGGCGCAATCTGAACCGTTCATCGTGTCTTGACACGAATTTTGGAGGGATCCGACGGTGATTCAGCCTCGGAAGGATTTTTCTCCATATACGAGGGTCGGTTGCTCGTCCCCTCGGTTCGGAGGCTCGGTGTATTTAGCCGAGGTATGGAGTTTGATGTTTTGAAGAGACTCAGTAGCTCGGCTGCTCAGCCAAGCTGTTCGATAGCTCGGCAAGGCACACCGGTGGCCGAGTCGTGGACTTAGTGATTTGAGGATTCTCTGTTGTGAAACTGAAACGTCGTAACGCTCCACTTAGGCGCTTTGGCTTCTTAGTGGGCTTTTTAGATTCCCAAGGAGGCCCACTATCATACTGGGGTTATAAGCTCACTCCCCCACCCCTAAGTTCATTTCACCTTTTTACTCCAAACTTTTACTTTCACTCTCTGCGCTCTCTGCTAGCGGCGATTTTCGCTCCAAGTTGGTTGCATTAGCTGTCGCGTGGGCCAGGCGATTTCCGGTGATCTTATTCCGACCGTAAACGTCACTTCAAGGTCAGTCTATTTGCCTTAGCTTTTTTATAGAGATGTCAAGGGTGAACTCGGGGAGTGAGGCCTCGTCCTCGGGCGGTAGTGGTGCCGAGGAGAGGAGACAGGCGGAGATCCGAAGGAAGGGGAAGCAAGTGGCCGAGCCATCTGGGGCCGAGGCGAGGAAGGAGAAGAAGAAGAGGAGGGTAGTGGCCCAATCTCCCGTGGTCGAGGTAATTGTGGAGAATCCGAAGCGGGCCCCTGAGATGGGCCGGTACCCCTGTGTACTGTTCGAACACGCTGGGGTCAGGCAGTACAAGAGGGAATTCTTGAAGAAGGCAGTCATCGGTCAGTCGGAAGTATACGAGGAGAATAACCCGGTTCTGACTACCGAGGCGGATGAGATTGGATCGGTGCTATCCGAGAGGGACCTCCTTCGGATCAGAAAGGGGTTCGCCATCCCTCCGGAGTACAAGCTAATTCTCCCCGGTGCGGGGATGCGGGCGAACTCCAAGTTGTCATCGTCAGATATGTGCATGTTCGACTACGACTCTCTGAACGCCGGACTGCATTTTCCGCTTCATCCCTTCATTCGCCAGGTCCTCGGATGGTACTGCCTCGCGCCGACCCAATTTATGCCGAACACATGGCGTCATGTGAACGCCTTCCTCCTCCAGTGCCGCAACGCCGAAGTCGAGCCGGATCTGACGATCTTCCGAAGCATGTATCGGATAAACCGGATGCACAAGACCGAGCATCGGTACTACCTGGTGCCGAGGAAGGGTGTTCGGATCATTGAAAACCTGGACTCGATCAAAGGCTGGAAGGAAAAGTTCTTCATACTGAGGGGGGCACCCATACTGCAAATTCTGAGCCGGTGGAAGCCAGAGGTGCCCAAGTTTGCGAGAGCCGACTCAGAACTGACTGCGGCCAAAGAGGAGATGGCGAGGAAGATCATAGTCCTCCCGATGTTGAGTTGGAGGGAGATGACCGAGGAGGTGCTGTTCGGGTTAGGCCTTAGCCCAATCGACCCGAGTACGCTCCTGACATCTCGCTTATATATTTTTTTTTAAAAGTTTATAGCTCGCCTTACTGACTCAATTTGTTTGTTGTTTGGCACAGAAGCGCCGAAGATGGACTTCAATGCCATGATGATCGATCGGGGCAAGGTGGCTGATGGTAGGAAGAGGAAGAGGCCGAGCACGGCCGCCTCGTCAGGTCGGCAGCTCAAAGTTGCTTCGACTACCACTCCGCCTCCCCCGGTCACTGAGGTCCCCTTGTCGACGGTGGTCGTTGTCGAAGAGCCTTCGGCTCCCGTTGCTTCTGCCCCGGTCGGTGGGGCCTTCGACGTCTCGGCGGTGTTGTCGCTTAAGGCTCCGCTGTTGACTGCTGAGGCCGAGGTGATCCTGACCGAGCAGCACAAGCAGCTGTTCGTTCCGAACTGGCGAGTGAAGAATCATGATGGGTTCCTCGGCAACTCGCAGATGTCGATGCAGGCCGTCAAATATTTGGCGACCCCGAAGGATCGAGCCGCGCTGCAGGCGGGGACGGTCGGCGACGACACTTATGAGGTCGCCCGGTCGCTTGTATCGGTAAGTCTCGTACTTTTTTCTTTGAATTTCTTTAAGTCTGCCGTTCGGTTCTTATTCTGTTCTCACCGTCGTCTTGTTTTGGCAGGCCACTTGTCACTTCAACCATCTCCTCGAAGCGTTCACGGAGCAGGAGAAAGAGTTGAAGGCCGCCAGTGATAAAGATAGGGCGGAAAAGGTGAAAGCGGTTCGGCAGCTCAAAGCAGAGCAGAGGCGAGCCGAGGGCTTGGAGGTCTAGGTTGCCGATCTTGTGGCCGACCTGGAGCGATTCAAGGGGCGGCTCGCTGAGGAGTCTGCCAAAGCTGCCAAGGCTGCCGAGGATCTGGCGGCATCGGCAAAGGCTCTGGCTGAAGTGAAGGCGGAGAAAGATGCCTTGGCAACGAAAATCAAGGCCGAGGTCGAGGCCGAGGCGAAGAAGCACATGGCCACGAACATGGAGAGGTCCTACCAGAGGGCGCTCAACCATGTTCAGGACCGCGTCCCCAGCTTCGAGCGGGTCGGTTACAGACTTTGGCCCGGATCCCCATCTGACGGTGAGGAGGAGGGAGGCGAGGGCGACGAGGTAGAGGGCGACGACGAAGAGGAGGTGGTCGCCGACCTTTTGGTGACGAACCCCCAGGCCGAGGCGAGGAACGAGGGGCCATCTGGCGAGGCGCCTGTGGTCGAACCGGCGACGCAGGTGGACCCCTGATCTTCTCGTCATTTTGTTGTAGTCTTCGTTTTCTTTTTCCCAAAATGTAATGCCTTTTTGCGGACTGGCCACCGCTTCTTTTTATGAATGAAAATTTTACTTTGAAAATTTTACTTCAAATTTGTCCAAGTGTTTGGGTCGGTGTGTAGTTTTCCAATTGCGGTGTTCTTGTATTTCAGATCCTCGAACTCGCCCCAAATACTGTGGCAGCTCCGCGTCCCGCCTAGCTATTTAAGCAATCTCGCTCGGCTCGGCTCGTTGGTGAAATCGAGCTCACCAAGAGGTTGATGTTCAACGTGCAGAAGAAGAACAGCGAGCTTCTGGCCGAGGTGCATCATCTGCGGCTAGTCGAGGAAGAACTGTTGGTGAAGGAGGCAGAGCTAGCTTCGGTGGTGGCCGAGCGAGATGAGCTCGAGAGTAAGGTCGAACAGTTGCAAAGGGTCACGGTTGACAAGAGCATCGAGGTGGCTAACCTGCGTCGTATTATATCCGACAGCGCTGAGTGCCCCGGTTCAGCAAAGCTCCCTCAGTTCAAGATAATGGTGAAGGAAGACACTCTGAAGGATAGGATCGTCGAGCTCGAGGAGAAGGTGGCTCGACTGAAGCCTCAGCCTGTGAGAGCTAATGTCCGCAGCACTTCTTGCACTTGCGAGGAGAGAGAACGGGGGATCACATTCTACGAGCTAGCGACTCGTGGTCAAGTTATTGGTCGGACAGCGGCCGACGCACAAAGCGGAGTAGCTATTAGCTCGAGCGGAGCTTCGGTTGGAGCAACCGTTAGGGTTAGTGGCGAGGCGGCGTCCCAATTCGTCGGCCTAGAGACAAGCTCGGGGGTGAAAAGGCGGAAACCATGGTTGTCTCTGAATCGGAACGTCCCTGTTCCGAGGAGGCATTGAACGAATGGCGTTGAGCCTTTTACTTTATTTTAGCTGCTTTCCCGTTGTAATGGTTTGCCATGTAAATTTACCAAGTGTCTTAATAAAATCAAAGTTGCTTTGTTCATAGTCGTGCCGTGGTCGCCTTATTCTTGACGCCGAACCATAAGGACCCTTAGTTCTTTTTTGTAGGTTTTAGCCGCAGAACTTTAGCTTTTCGCTCGGAGTATTCCGAGGTGACTGTGCCCTTCCGAGGTGCGACTGCTCGGACATCAGATTCCGGCCACGTGGCAACATCTAGACGGTCGATCATGATCGTGTTCGTATCACGAGGTGGGAGGCACGAGTTCCAAGAAAACACTATCTTGTCGTTTTGTGGACACGTGGCATGATCAGATTCGTTCATCACGTTCTAGCACGCATTTTGAGATGATCCAACGACGAAATTGGCTCGGCAGAATTTTTCTCCATATACGAGGGAGGGTTCTTCGTCCGCTCGGCTCGGGGTTTTGGGTGAGCGCAGTTGGACCGAACGATGGAATCCGAACCACCGTTAGAGTTTCTCGATAGTAGCGGGAGCAGTTCCGAACGGCGACCTACTTCTAGCTCGCATATGAGTGAACTTGCGAAGTAGGGTCGAGCCGAATGTTGGACTCCGAACCATCGGTAGGTTTGTTCAACGGTTGTGGGAGCAGTTCCGAACGGCGACCTACTTCTAGCTCGCCTAAGGGCGAACCGGCGAAGTAGAGTCGAGCCGAGTGTTGGACTCCGAACCATCGGTAGGTTTGTTCAACAGTTGTGGGAGCAGTTCCGAACGGCGACCTACTTCTGGCTCGCCTAAGGGCGAACCGGCGAAGTAGAGTCGAGTCAAGTGTTGGACTCCGAACCATCGGTAGGTTTGTTCAACGGATGTGGGAGCAGTTCCGAACGGCGACCTACTTCTGGCTCGCCTAAGGGCGAACCGGCGAAGTAGAGTCGAGCCGAGTGTTGGACTCCGAACCATCGGTAGGTTTGTTCAACGGTTGTGGGAGCAGTTCCGAACGGCGACCTACTTCTGGCTCGCCTAAGGGCGAACCGGCGAAGTAGAGTCAAGCCGAGTGTTGGACTCCGAACCATCAGTAGATTTGTTCAACAGTTGTGGGAGCAGTTCCGAACGGCGATCTACTTCTGGCTCGCCTAAGGGCGAACCGGCGAAGTAGAGTCGAACCGAGTGTTGGACTTCGAACCATCGAGCCGAGTGTTGGATTCCGAATGGCGACCCACTCTTAGCCCTCTTAGAAGCGAGCTTGCGGAGTAGAATCGAGCCAGGTATTGGACTCCGAACCATTGATTGAATAAAGAAAAGGGCGGAGAGATACAAGCAATTTTATAAGTACTAAAAAGCATTCTTTATTGATAAGTGACGGCGAGCCGTTTTTACATATAACAACTTAAGAGAGGAATTACAAGTTAGAGAAGAGGAACGGTTCGACACCCTGTGATACTCAGAGAGGCGCTGGGGCGCTTTCTTGGTATTTTAAAAGGTGGTCGGCATTCCAGGTCCTCGGAATCTCCCTGCCTTCAAGGTATTCTAGACGATAAGCTCCGGGCCAAACTATCCTTGCGATCTTGTAAGGTCCATTCCAATTCGGAGCTAGTTTTCTCTTCTGATTGGGGAAGGAGATGACTAGTTTTCTGAGGACCAAGTTGCCCTCCTTGAGATCGGTGGGTCGGACTCTCTTGTTGTACGCCAACTCGATCCTCCTCCGGTAGTTCTGTTGGCGGATTGATGCTCTTTCCCTCAGTTCGTCCAACAAGTCTAAGTTCGCCCGGAGTTCTCTGGAGTTCTGTTCCTCGTTGTAGGCTGCGAGGCGAGGAGAAGGTATTCCGACTTCGAGAGGTATCACTGCCTCGGACCCATAGGTGAGGTTGAACGGGGACTCTCCCGTGGGGGTCCGTTTGTTGGTGCAGTAGTTCCACAGTACGTTGGGGAGCTGGTCGACCCATAAGCCTTTAGAACACTTGTCTAGTCTCTTCTTGATACCAGAGAGGATCTGCCGGTTAGCGTTCTCTGCCTGGCCATTCGACTGTGGGTGGGAGACGGAGGAGAAGCGTTGTTGGATGGCAAGGTCTTCACATAGAGCTCGGAATGCGGCCCCAGTAAACTGAGTTTCGTTGTCTGTTACGAGGACACGGGGACACCGAATCGGCAGATGACATTCTTCCAAAAAAATTGAAGTACCTTGTTTTCGGTGATAGTGGCTAGGGGCTCGGCTCAATCCACTTCGAAAAGTAGTCGATGGACACGACCAAGAACTTGAACTGGCCCGGAGCTGGAGGGAATGGCCCTAGTAAATCCATCCCCTACATTGCGAAGGGGATAGGACTTGATAGGGAGGCGAGGTTAGCTTGGGGGAGACGACGAATGTTGGAATGTCTCTGATAAGATCCACATTGCTGAACGTGTCGCTCGGCGTCTTGGAGGAGAGTCGGCCAGAAGTATCTGTAATTCAGAGCTTTCCGAGCTAAAGTCCTAGACCCTGAATGTGCCCCGCCGATGCCTTCGTGGAGCTCCTGTAAGGCATAGTCGACTTGTTCCGGGGAAAGGCATCTCAGGTATGGTCGGCCATCTATCTGCGAGAAGGAGCGCTTGTACAAGATCCCCTCGATCAGGATGTACCGCTCGGCCCTAGTTCTCACTCGGCGTGCTTCCTTGGGGTCCTCGGGCAGGAGTCCGTCTCTTAGGAATTCCACTAACGGTTTCATCCAATTATCTTGCAGTAGGACCGGCAATGACTCCACTGAGTCGAGGCTCTCGACTTCTATACTCGGTTTCAAGAGGACCTCGATCAAAACGGTCTGCTCGAGACCTTGGAGGGAGGACGAGGCCAACTTGGAGAGGGCGTCGGCCTGTGAATTCTCTTCTCGAGGGATTCGTTGGATAAGCGCCTCTTCGAATTGGGCCATGAGGGTTTGGACTTTGACGAGGTACTTCGCTATCCGTTCGTCTCGAGCCTCGTAATCGCCTAAGACTTGATTCACAACCAGCTGAGAGTCACTATATATTCGGAGGCGTTGTGCCTGGCACTTCGGGCAAGTCCGAGGCCGGCAATTAGTGCCTCATACTCTGCTTCGTTGTTTGAGGCCTTGAAATTCATGCGGAGGGCATACTGGAGGACCAAGTCATCTGGACATGTCAGGATGACACCGGCACCGCTTCCCTCATTGTAAGAGGATCCGTCCACAAAAACTGTCCAGATGGGCGGTCCGTTCTCTGCTTGGCTGACCTCGGGAATGGTGCTCTCGACGATGAATTCCGCTAAGGCCTGAGCCTTTATTGCGGTCCGGGGCTGGTAGGAGATGCCATGTTGGCTCAGCTCGATGGACCATTTCATAAGCCGGCCTGAGGTTTCTGGCTTGTGGAGTACTTGTTTCAGCGGTTAGTCGGTGAGCACCACAACCGAGTGGGACTGAAAGTATGGGCAGAGCTTCCTCGCTGCCATAATTATAGCGTAGGCCATCTTTTCTATCTTCGGGTAGCGGAGCTCGCCGTCTCGAAGCACCTTGCTCACATAGTAGATGGGCCTCTGAGCTCGGTCTTCTTCTCTTACTAGAACGGCGCTAAGGGTCTGCTCGGAAGCAGCCAAGTAGAGATACAGGGTCTCGCCCGGGACTGGCTTGCTGAGCAGAGGGGGATTGACGAGGTAAGCTTTTAGCTGGTCAAATGACTCCTGCTGCTGTTGGCCCCATTCAAAACCTTTGGCACCCCTGAGAGCCTTGAAGAAGGGGAGGAATTTCTCCCCGGACTTTGAAAGGAATCGCCCAATAGCGGCGAGGCGACCCGTAAGCCTCTGCACTTTCTTGATGTTCCGGGGTGGGGCCATGTCCCGTATGGCCTGAATCTTTTTAGGATTTGCTTCGATCCCTCGCTGGCTGACCATGAAGCCGAGGAACTTTCCTGACGAGACCCCGAATGCACACTTGTTCGGATTAAGCCTTATGTTGTGCCTTCTCAGTACGCCGAATGCCTCCTGTAGGTCGGCCACGTGGTCGGTACCTCGGATGCACTGCACCAAGTCGGAACATAGGGCAGTCGGTAGGGATTTGCTGATGAGGAACTTTCAGCTCGGGTCCTCGTCCGAGAAGAGCACTTCTTCCAATTCGTCCGCCAGCTCGAACGTTGGTCGGATGTTCGGCTCGAGGATCGCTAGAGTCTCGAGGGAGAGCACCGGACCCCCAGTGGAGGTCATGTAGCATTTCCGAGCCGTCTCTTGGCTGCCCTTGACTTCTCCCACTCCCGCCCGGGTGGGGAACTTCATCTTGAGGTGGTACGCCGAAGGAACGACTTCCAGGGCAGCTAGGCTAGGTCGGCCCAAGATGACATTGTATGCAGCCGGGACATCGACGACCATAAAGTCCATCGGCTCTGTCCGGGTGGTAGGAGCCTTCCCAGTAGTTACGTCCAGGGTGATAACCCCTTCGACAGTTACTGGCACCCCCGTGAACCCATGGAGCGTGTAGCCGGCCAGGTTTGAGGCGATCCCGGGATAGTTGCAGCCCTCGGAAGGTCGAGAGGAAGAGGATATTCACGGAGCTCCCGTTGTCTACCAGGATCCTCTGCACTTTGAAGTTCGCCATGTGGAGGTCGATAACAAGTGCGTCGCAGTGGGGAGTTCGGACCCCCTCGAGGTCTTCATCAGAGAAAGTTACTGGGATGCCGAGTCCTTTGGGGGGAGGGGCACCGTGAACTGAATTGACCTCTCGGACGAAGGCCTTCCGAGAGGAGTTGGAAGAGCCCCCCATGGGGCCTCCATGGATAAGGTGCAGAACATGCTCCTCCTCGAACTCGGGGGTTTCATCGCGTCGCTCAGAGCACTTGTTAGCCCCCCAAGGCGGAGGAGTGGCGCGATCTCCCCGATCATTTGTTTTCACAAACTTAGCCAACTGCCCCATCTGGATGAGGGCCTCTATTTCGTTCTTCAGCGCCCGACAGTCGTTGGTGTCGTGGCCATGATCTCGGTGGTAACGGCACCACTTCTTCTTGTTCCTCTTCTTGGCTGGGGTGTTCATTCTCGGAGCGGGAGGAATAACCCCCTCCTTCTCGACTTCCATCAGGATGGTGGAGACATTGGTTGTGAGAGGAGTAAATTTCTCGAACCTGAGGGGAGGGCGGCGCTAACCGCTGTTATCCTTTTGTAGCTTCTTGGCCCCTTCCTCTTCCGTCGTCTTTCTCTTCGACCCGGAAGCGGATCCTCCGAAACTCGGGAGGCACTCGTCCTCCTCCGCTCGAATATATTTCTCGCATCTAAGGAGAAGGTCGGCGAAGTTGTGCGGGGGCTTTTTGGCGAGGGACGACCGAAGGTTGGAGTTGAGGACATTGGATTGGAATGCGACGGTCGCCACTGACTGGTCGAGGGAGGTGATGAACCTGACCTCCGCAGTGAACCTCCTCACATAGTCCCTTAACTTTTCTCCCCTCTCCTGTCGGAGGTGGAGTAGGGAGAGGCTGGTCTTCTCCGTTCGTCTGCTGCTCACAAAGTGGGTTATGAAGAGTGTTTCGAACTGCTCAAAAGAGAAGATGGAAGAGGGAGCGAGTCGAGAGTACCATTCCCGAGCCGAACCCTTAAGGGTGGCGGGGAAGGTTTTGCAGAGCATGGCGTCGGAAGCTTGGTGGATTAGCATCAAGGTCTTGAAGCTCTCGACATGATCAACAGGGTCTGATTCCCCCGAATATGTTTCAAACTGTGGAGGCTTGAAACCCCTCGGGATGGGAGCCTCCATGATAGTCCGGGAGAATGGGGGTCTGCCGGGGCGGACGGTCCTACCTCTAGACTCTTCCTCTTTGTCCATTCGAGCGATGCATCTCTCCATCTCCTGGAGACGGCGGTAGAGAGCATCGTCCCTTCGGTGGTAGTCGATCGAGCCCCTGGACTCGTCTTCATAGGAGGGGGAGCGGGGACTACGGCGGCGGTAGTCTTGGGAGCGGCGAGGACTATGGTGATTAGGAGCCGGAGGAGGTGTTATGGACCGAGGACGGGGACTTGGTACCCGTGGGGGTGTCGGAACCCTTTGGGCATTGTTGTTGGCGGGGCGAAGGTTGAGGGCTTGCAACACTGTTGTTTGGAATTGTAGGAACTCAGCACGAGTGATGGGCGCCTCATTATTCCTCGGATGATGCCGACCAGCAGGGGAATGCGGTCCCCTCCTATGATGCTCGGGGGATTCCCTCCGACCCCTTCGGTCCGGGGACCTCCTGGTGTCTCGGTGGTGAGGAGATCGCTCACCTGGATGTTGTTGGCGGGAGGCTCCCTCTCGGGCCCGCTTATCATCCAGGCGGTGGCAAAGATCCTCATCCTTTTGCCGGTTTAGAATGGTATTGCGGAGGTCGGAAGCTCGAGGATGGTGGGAAGCCATGGAATCCGAGGAGGCATTGTGGATGGACACGTGGTCCAGGTGGAGGGGTTGTTTCTGCGGGTCGGGGCGCGAGACCCCCGCGGCGGCATTTGAAGGGTCCGTGGGACCATTAAGAGGTTGCTGATTTGGAAGAGGAGGTAGATCCTCGGTCTGCGGCGGAAGCTGCCCCTGTTGATGAGTGGGTTGGAGGGGTACTTCTTGTTGCTGATCTGGATTGGGCCCACGATTGGATCCCCTTGATCTTACTTTTCTTGGCGGCATGACTGGAGAAGATCTTTCCGACAGGAAGAGGAGGAGCTGTTATTCGTCTGAGTTTCCCACAGACGGCGCCAATCTATTACCGCTGAATCTGGTGTGGGGGTAAACAGATAGAATTTATGGGTTCGTGGAAAAACCTGAATAGCGAATCCAAGCCTGTTCGTCGAAATTGGGCTGCTGACTCCCGCGGCTCACCTGCAAGGAAGTGCGATATACCGGGGTTGATTCCGGCGATGCACCCTCCGACGCTCTTGTCAGTAACCAGTGATATGATTAAGAAAGAGCTTTAATTGAAAAAAGTGTGATTACCCTGTAACAGTGGTAGGTCGGAGGTATTTATAGTCGCCAGGGGAATTTGATTAGGGGCCTAATTTCCTGTGATTCTGTTAGGAGTAAAATCCTCACGATCAGTTTAGGAAACTGATCCCTAATTCCCGGTGAGAGGATAACTGCGGATCAGGACCGTTGATTTAGTCAAATCAAAGACCCTGATTTCCTCCTGCTGATTTGGGTTTGTCTCGGATCGGGACTCGTACCCAGTTGGAGTGGATCCGTTCGCGGGTTATTGGATCTGTGAAGGGGAGATCCAGTGCCCGTCTCAGACCCGGTTGTAAGTAAAATTACCGTTTTACCCCTGAGCTTCAAGATTCGTGCTCGATTTGGACGGTTCTGATTTAATCCCATTTTTAGCCATATCAGTTGTAGAGTGTGTGTGCTCTCTCTAGTGGTGGGAGAGATCTACATGTTTGGCAAGGTTGTTGTCAAACGCCGTAGGGTATTCTTGTATTTTTTCAAGAATAATGAAAAATCTAAAGTGGGTTGCTTGGGAACTGGATGTAGGTCAGGAGGACGTAACCAGGATACATCGCTGTGTACTCGGTGGTTGACTCTCTCTGTAGTTGTATTTTTTTTACTTGCATTTCAATTTTTCTGTGTTTTATTTGAAAACTTGTCTGGCAAGTCGACTGAGTCTCCTTTAGAAGTCGACTGATCAGACTTGTATAAAATACTCTTCGAACATTTGTCTGGTAAGTCGACTATGTTTCCGCTATAAGTCGACTGATCAGACTTGTATAAAATACTCTTCTTATCTGACACCATAGCCAACTGTATTCTCTTTTTAAGTCGACTAGACAGAACAAAGAGTTCAATTTCTTAATTAATTTTTATGCAATACTATTCACCCCCCTAGTGTTATTTTGCTTTGCCTATAGTATCCAACAAGACCGGCCAAATAGATAGTTATAGCTACGATCACGATCTCGTTCGTAGAGAAATGACTAAGTTAGTAATTAGAGATGAATTACCTTATTCATTTGCTGAAAGTAGGAATGTAGAGACCTTTGTACAAACCGCATTAAACCCCTATTATAAAAAAATTCCTAGGAATGTAGTAAAGGGTGATTGTAAATTAGTTTACAATAAGCCTACGGATTTTTTAGTAGCAACACTTACGTCACTAAACACTAGAGTTTCTTTGAGATCGGATGGGTGGGTAGGAGTGAACGACGTTCCAATAATGTGTGTAACATGTCATTGGATAGATTCCGATTGGCTACTTCAAAAGATGATAATTTCATTCAGATTTGTTAGGTACCCACATAAGGGTGAGATAATTGCCACACACATCATGGAAGCATGTAACAATTTTGTATTTTTGATAAAGTTTTTGCTATTGGTTTTGATAATGTCTCTAATAATACTAAGTCAATTGCTAGTTTGCTAATTACACTTAATCGTTTAGAACCGAAAATTTTTCATGTTAGGTGTGCTTGCCATATTTTAAATCTTTGTGTACAAGATGCACTTAAATATGGATACGATAAAATTGAGGTAATGAAAAATTGTGTTCATTTTATTACGTTGAGTGGTCCAATATATCAAGCTTTTCATGATTGGTGTCAACTTAGGAAAATTGTATTTAAACGTTTTCCTAAATATGTTACACATCTTTGGAATTCAACTTTTGATGAATTCAACTTTTGATTTATTAAGTGTTGTTCTTCACTATCGTTTTAATCTTAGAGAATTTTGTATTGCAATGGGTATGCAAGATTGTATGTTAGATGATGATTTTTGGTTTTTTGTCGATAGTTTGTACAAAATTTTAGAACCTTTTAATGATGCTACTTTACAATTTTTACAAACATATACATCTACATCTAGTGGTATTTTACTTAAAATTGTCACTATGATGACAACAATTAAAGATTTGGTAAATGAAGCTTTTATTGGAGAAATGGTTTATGCCGCTTATATTAAAATTTTAAAATATTTTCATCCCCTTCCTATGTTATATTGTGTAGCTCGTGTAATGAATCTCATGATTAAGTTAGATGGCACCAAAAATCTAATTGAGATTTTTTATACTTATGCTCCACACGAAGAAATAAATGATTTTGACCATGTTTTTTTCATTACGAAATTTGAAAATGTTTTGAATAGTTTATATGATAGTTACGATAGAATTTATTCATCTAACACTATAGAAACACAAAATGTTAGTTCTTCTTCTTCTTCTATGTTATCAAAGGGAAAAGTTCTTGCCACTAGTAGTGTTTTAAATCTCTTAAAATTAAAAAAAAACAAGAACCAATTCACCAAATGAGTTGAATTGGTATAATGCACAACCCCCCATTGATAATGTAGTAGATGTGTTTTCTTTTTGAAAAACTAATGAACATATTTTTAGTATTCTACTATTCTTTCTCTCATGGCTAAATATTTGCTAACGGTACCGGTGTCAACCGTTGCATCGGAAAGTGCTTTTTCTCTTGGTGGCAGGATTATGAGCCCGAACAAGAATTGCTTGACGGCAAAAAATTTGGAGATGTTGGTATGCACCAAAGATTGGATGAAAGCGGAAGAGAGGACTCAAGATTTACAAGAATCAAACGGATCAACAAGTAACGACGAGTGAAGAAATAGTAGAATTTAATTTATATAATGTATTGTAAATAATTGGGAAAATTTAGGAGGATGAGATTCTATATTTAGGTTAAGTAGAAGTGCACGACAATAGTCCAATGCCTTCTCTTTAATTTAAATAAAGGTCATCTCGATCTCTAAATTCAAATAACTCCTTTGTTTTGTAATTTTATCTAATTTGTATGAAATTGTATTCATGAACTTGATTTTATTTAACATCATGTAATTTATCAAATCAACTAAAATTTGGTTTTAATTTCTTTTATTTATTAGTCCTTTGCAATTGTTATGAAATATTGAAATTAACATTTAATACTTGATCTTTCATCTTCCTAAAAAAAATACACTAATTAAACCGGCCCGGCCCAGCCCCCACCCTAGGGGCCGGGAGCTAGGTCCGGGCCAAGATTTTCGCAAAGAGGCCCGACCCGCATATTGGGGGAGCCCGGCCTTTGTTGGCCCGGGACCGGGCAAAGCCCGGGCGGTCCCGGCCTGGCCCGGCCCAAATGCCACCCTTACGGTCGACCGTGCGGTCGAACGGTTCTTTTCTTGGTTACTCGTTTTGATTTTTACGAACCCTCTATTCACCATTTTCTATAATATTGGTTTATTGAAATACTTCTTCTTCTGTTCTATACCTCGCATCTATATTGGGAAAATCTCAAATCTATGATACCATGAAGATCTCTTCCTGTATATCAAAAAGTTTTGCTATCAACGGTATCATATAAGTAGATTTTGCTCTGCTTTCAAAAATTATTATATTTCCTAAATTCATCTCATGCTTTATCTTGTTCCCCAAATTAACCTCTTATTTTGCTTAATGAATGTTATTTTCATTTACAAATGGCTTTTAGTGAAGTATGTTATATACTTAATTTATGCTTGTCTTTTGCCCCCTCTTGGTGCATTCCAAAAAGGAGGAGAATATTTTTAAGAATGTTTTTAAATGAAAGTAAATATAATATTGAATATTATTATTTCTTCTTCATATATCTTCTATGAAATTCTGTTTAATAGGAAGTATTGAATTAAGGGAGAGTATTTACAAATCTCTCTTGCTCAATTTATCTATGAAAATCTATATTACAGGAAGTAATAAATTCAGGGGGAGTATTTATATGCCTTACTGTTTTATTTTTACTTTCAACATTCAAAGACATGATTTGTTCACACCAAAATGGAGAGATTGTTGACTCTTAGTTTGGTGTGCACAAAACATGTCCATAAATACTAATAAGTTTAAATTAAGTTGTTCAGATTTTCAGGTTAAAATAATATCAATAAGAGATCAAAAGAAATTCAAGAATAAGCAAATAAGGAAAGCAATAAAGAAAGATCGCAAGATCAAGTAAAAAATAAAGTTATTCAAAAATAGCACATGTTGATTAGTGCCCAAGAAAGCTATCAAGATCAGTTGTTGTTATTCCTTATTTGTGAGATTTTATCTGTATTTGATTGATTGATGATTGATTAGTATATGGTAAGAATATAAAGTAGATTCGTTATGAACAGCATGATAACGGTCGACCGCACCTCATGTCGGTCGACCGCATCGCAGTCGACTGCACCTCACAGCAACATAATGAAGCATTTGACCATTCATCTCTCGACTTTTCATCAAAAAGATGAACGATCGACTGCATTTAAATTGCGGTCGAGCGTACTTTGCGCTGTTCACTCTTTTGGAATGTATCATTTCTAATTTTGATAGAGACACTTTCCCGTCTATATAATTGGACGAACCCACTGAGTATTCCTCACCTATTACTTCTGAGAAAAATCTTCTGAACTAATCTTTCAATAATCAATCCGAGTGTGTGTGATAACCATTTATATTCTTCAGTCAGAATCATTAAGGATCTTGAGTTTTTTTTTTCTTTTCTTCCACTTCGGTGAGATTGACGGAACTTGTGTTAGAAGTCCTGTGGGTGTAATAGGTCTCTCGGCCTGAATCCGAGAATTACTGTACAAAGGTTTGAGTATAGTGAAATGCTTGTGGCGGAGAATTGTTACAAGTAGGTGGCGTGGACGTAGACCTAGAGGTCGAACCACGTTATATCGCTGCGTCACTTGTACTATCTGTATTTGATTTTCTTATCTCTTCTTATTTACTTTGCTATTCATTTTAATTTTTTTAATTCTGCACAATCACCCTATTCACCCCCCTAGAGTGATTTCCAAATCCATAATAGAACAATTTAAAGAATCGAATATAACGCCAAGACTACTACTGCACAAAGCACTAATGGAAATAAGGTTCATAGATAAATGAGGAGCATAAAGAACATAAGGTAATGTGAGAGTGAGAGAGCTAATAAATCCTGAGTGTGTAGTGAGAAGTTGTGAGCCATCGGCTATGTGAAGGGATGAAGTGTAAGAAGAAAATGGAATGCTGGTGGTGAGCAGTGTATAATTATTAGTAAGATGATGTGATGCAGCAGAATCTAAAATTCAAGAAAAATTTATACCAGAAGTAACAGATCATGCAGGAGAAGAAGGGCCAGCATTGACAGACTGACCCAAGAGTTTGAGTTTCAGCTGAGCAAGGCGATGCTGAAAATTGACCCAATCAGCATGAGCTGACAAATCTGGAGTAATGGTCGTGTTCGGGGGAATGAGCAAGGGAAGAAATATCTAGTTTGGGTGGGGGAAGGAGTTGTTGTTGTTGTTATTGTCGATGTGTTGTCGTTGCAGTGTTGGGGAGTTGAAGTAGATGTTGAGTTTGGTGATGAAGAAGACCGTGGAAGTAGGAGTTAGGGTTTGAGATAGAGTAATTAGGGTTGAGAAAAGAGACTAGGGTTATGAATTAATGCTCTTATACCATGTTAAGGTTAACAAAGAGATTTGAGAATAAAATTTTGGATTGATTATAATTGAGTACAATGTCTTCCATATATAGGAGGGAAGCAAATACTAAAATAATACATATTCTGATATGAAACTAAATAACTATTATAATATCTAGTAGTGTTCATCAACTGTGACTCAAATTCACAGCCTTCCTTGTTGCTTGGGCTGGCCCACACCTTGAGGCAGGTGAGGCGGCCGCGTCAGACCCCCGAATTTTGTGTAATTTTAGGGCCTCCAAATTGTAATCCTCTTGTAAATATAGGCATGTACCAACTAAGGAATGGGACTCAAATGTGATCATGAATGGGACCCATGTGAGCGACCAACTATATAGCTAGGGCCTAACTTTGTGTATATATACGTACATGAGATGGCTTGTCTCTCTCAAAAAGAAAACCCTAGAGAGCTATAGGTTATACCTGTATGTATATGATGGGCCCATAAGAAGGGGAGAGAGATGTATGATGCATAAGAGCATCTGTAGTCATTGAAGGTGAAAATATGGATATATGGATAAATGAAAATAAGAATCGAACTTTTGCTGCACTCGTTAAAATCTATTTTTTAGCGTTCTAACGTAAAATAATAAGCGACGGCACATGAAGGGCCGTCAGAGAGGGGAAAAAATAATTAATTTTGTGGGACGGCACTCGAAGTGCCGTCCGATCGTAAAAAAAAAAAAAAAATTAATACATGGAGCGACGGCACATGAAGTGCCGTCGGAGACGAAGAAAAAAAAAAGTCGTTGGATTGTGAAAAAGGGCCATCAAATAGCCGTTGGATTGTGAACTTTTTTTTTTTAATATATACCAAAGGACGGCACGTGAAGTGCCGTCCGGGAACTAGGGAAAGAGTGGGACGGCACTCGAAGTGCCGTCCAAGGATATTTTGTTTTGGGTTTTTTTAATTCTTTTTGGGGCTTTTTAATTGCAAAAAATTAATTTATTTTTCAACGGACGGCACTTGAAGTGCCGTTCGACGGAGAAAATTTTAATTTTTGGGTGGGACGGCACTTGAAGTGCCGTCGTTCAAATATGAATAATTCTCAAAACGATTCTCATTTATAGCACACGACTGTAACGATTTATCGATAACATGAATATTTGGCAAACGAGTGCAGTACGTTTTTAACTAAATATCCATTTTATCGATATTTGACAAACGTCTAGAGATGCTCTTAGGGCAATTGGTTATGTTCATGATCATTAATAAATTTTAAAAATTGGATTTACAAACAATTGTATTTGATATACTCCATATTTTATTAATGAATGCATATGCACTAAATTAACTAGCTGACACAACAGCCTGCCCACACAAACTCATGCATGCATTCACAGTCATCAACACTCCCACCCATCCTCTCTCTTTCTCTCTCTATAAAAATCAATGCAACTCTCTCTCTCCCTCTCTTCTCTAAATAGACTAAATTTCAACACATACTCACATGCATACTGACAAAATACTCAATAGTACGTCCACATGTAAAAGCAATTTCACCGATTATGAATTGTCATTTTTATTTTTGACAATTCAAAGAAGAACTTTTCAAAAAATAGCAATAAATTGCTATTGCTATATATACAGGGGCGTAGCTATCTGGTTCCGAGGGAGTGCGGCTGCGCCCTCTCGGATTTCGGTTGCATGAGAAGTATATAAATAGGATAATCCAACAATTCAATTTCACCAATCTGTTGTAGTCTAGGTTGTTAGGATAATTGGATCTCATTCTAAGAGAACCTAGGTTCAAATCCCGGCAACATAATTTTTTTTTACTTTTTTTTTTTTGAAAATTTAGGTTTTTTTTTTCTTCCTAATTTCTGAACAAAATTGAATTTAGTTTTTACTTTTATTTGAAATTTTAATTTCTTCTTTTAAATGACCAAAATAAAAAATTATTTGACGACAGTGGGAGTTGAAGCCATTGCCTTCTAAAAATTGAAGTCAAACACACTAATCCATTGCACACAGTGTGAGTTTGCATTTCATTTACATTTGATGAATAATCACTGATGCTTGTAGCTAATTTTTTGACATTTAGTGAAGTGTCCAAGAATTTTGATAAATAATTATTGCTCTGATGCACACACTATAAAGTGTCCAAGGGTTTTATTGTCAAAGAAAATGTCTATTAGTGATTGTAATAGTTTATGACATTTGGTATTAATATATAATGTTTTGAGGAATATAAATGTATTTGTTATAATTTATTATTTTTAATAGTAAGATCGCACCCCCTGAATGAAAATCCTGGCTACGCCACTGTATATATATATATATATATATATATATATATATATATATATATATATATATATATATAGGGAAAGGATCCGTTGCACACTACTTTGGTGCTCACCGCGTGAACACAACGCCTTCGGGCGTTCATATCGAAAATCCGAACCGTTTACATTGATCTACACATCTAAATTAGTCTAAATATGTAAAATTAAATCATTTGAAATTCATTTGCCCATTCATCATGTGACTATAAAAACAATGAATTTCAGCCATACAATTTTGTAACACTTCAATGAATGGGCAAATGAATTTCAAATGATTTGATTTTACATATTTAGACTAATTTAGATGTGTAGATCAATGTGAACGGTTCGGATTTTCGATATGAACGCCCGAAGGCATAGTGTTCACGCGGTGAGCACCAAAGTAGTGTGCAACGGATCCTTTCCCTATATATATATATATATATATATATATATATATATATATATATATAATAGTGTATAAAAGTGTATTATATCTATATATTATGCTAATAGAAGAGAGAGTGTACCCCTCTCTAATTTCTCTATTTTGAAATAGAAAAAGAAGAATAAAACAAGATGTTTACGTGCAAACCGCACAAAAAATCAACAAAACTCCATCATTGCACCCACATGCCGCGTCATCTTCATCTCCACCCTCAGCAGAAAAAAAACCCCAAATCCAGACCCTCACATCCCTCTCGCTCCCCCCCTCCTCCTCACCCCGCATGCCGCTCGCCGCACTCACGCAGCCCTTTCCTCCTCACGCTGCATACTGCTTGCCGCACTCATTTAACTCCCTCCACTTCACGCCGCACACCGCTCATCACGCCGCCCGCCGCTTTCCAAGCAATGGAGACTCTCTACACATATTTTAATTTCTTAATTAGAAGATGAAATTAAAAGATTAGCAGATCTCTCAACCATCTTCTCCAATTGTCATATTCTTCAACCCATTTCCTCCATTTCGATGCTTAGTTCTTCATCTCCCTCATCAATTGCCCTCATTCTCAGACCGGAGCACCCCCTCTAGGGTTGGAAAACGGGTCGAACAGGCCGGGTTGGGTCGAACCCATCCGGGTTGGAATCCAACTAGGGCGGATTCGGGTCGGATCTAAGTGGCAACCGGGCCAGGTCGGAACTGCAAAAACTCGACCTGCCCAACCCGTGAACCCATTCGGGTCCGGGTAGGGTCGGGTCGGGTCGTGTGTTGGCCCGTCTAATTTTTTTTTAACTTAAAAAAATATAATTTTAATAATAATAAAAAAAGTAATAATAATAATAATAATAATAATCAAAGAGTGAAATTGCCAAAAAAAATGTATATATTATTAATATGATTTCAACTTATACAAGTATCTTAATTTGTAATAAGAAATAAAGATTTTCTACAAATTTATTTTATACAATAACAAATTTCTTCGATACAATTTCAATTTTCTTCAATTATCCGAATTTTTTATAACAAACAAAGATTTTATACAATTTTTTATACATTTACAATTTTTTTCAATTTGTTGGTCTTCAATTTATTGTTGTTGTTGTTGGTCTTCAATTCTTCATGTTGGTTGCTATTGTTGTTGTTGTTCTTCTGGCGAGTTTCTTCCAGTTGTAGACGTGTCTAACCCTTCTCCTTGAGTACTATCTTCGTCCTTAATCTAGTCTTCCGTGCAGACGAGTATCTCCAACGATTGTGGCTTCAAACGGTTCTTGTAATTGGTTAGAACCATGTCACTTGTAGAAAATGCACTTTCTGAAGCAACTGTAGAGACATGAGGAGTTAGTAACCATTGTAAAATATCTAGTGAAGAAATAAAACTTTCAGAATCTCGATGATTATACCAATGTAATTCATTTGGTTGATTAGTCCTAGATTTTTTGATTAAATTTTTGCAAGTAAATTAAATGTTGCATCATCTAACTTGTTCTTACCTTTATCTATATAAGTAGCAGAAGAAGAAGTAACTAAATTAGTAGTATTATTAGATGAAAAACTTCTATCATAAAAATCATACAAGTTATTTGATGTCGCTTCAAATTTAGCTAAAAATATTCCGCAATCAATTTCAGATTCATCTTCCCCAAGTAAAGTAAAAAATATTTCAATCAAACTCTTCTTACCTTCTAATTTGATACGAGGATCCATCACACTAGCAATACAATACAACATAGGCGAAGGATTAAAATACTTTAAAAATTTGGTGTATGCAGGTTTCACAATATGACCAATAAAAGCATCATCGATCATTTCTTTAAAAGTTTTCATCATAGTAACTATTGAAATAAAAGTTCTACGAGAAGTAGATTCACAAGATTTTGAAAATTTGAAAGTTGCGGTTTTATAAGGTTCTAAAAATGTTAACAAAGATTCGGCATAAAACCAAGTTTGGAGAGTCATTTCAAAATTTGGCATATTTTTTGCCATACAAAAATTATTTATACATACTTTATATTCAGTAACAACATGTAGCAAATCAAAATTAGAGTTCCGTCGGTATTTAACATCATTTGGAAATTTTCTAAAATGTAAATTTTTTAGCCTACACCAAGCTTTCCATTCTTAAAATATAGGGCCACTTAATGCAATAAAATTTACACAATTTCTAATGTTAACTATATATGGTTCGGCTATTTTTAATGCATCTTGAACACATAAATTTAAAATATGACATGCACATCTAACATGAAAAATATTGTCAGATGGAGGGTTTAATACGGTTTTTAATATACTAATTGATGCATTGTTGTTAAATCCATAATCAAAACTTATACACACATTTTTATCATGAATATAAAAAACATCACAAATTTCTAAAATACGATTTGCAATTTTATTACCACATGGGGATAGTACAACGCAGCAAGTGATATGATCCTTTTTTGAATAATTCAATCACTGTCGATCCAATGAAAAGTTATTCCCATCATTGGAATATTGTTGCAACCCGTCCAACAATCGGAAATTAAAGAAACTCTACAAGTTAAACCCCCATAAAATGGCAATCAAAGCTTCTTTCATTTCTTTGTATATTTTAAAACAATCAGACTTCAAAGTATTCCTATGGATTCTTTTAAAATGTGGGTTTAAGGCGGTTTGATTAAAAGTTTCTAAGTCCCTACTCTCAGAATAGGAAAATGGTAACTCTTCCTTGATTACTAGTCGGGCCATTTCCCGATGAATAAGTTCGGGATCATAAGAATGGCTATCAACTACACCGGTCCTAGGGTAGATTTTTTGTTGACCGGGTAGGTATACAAGAAGTTCTTTGTGTACATTTTGGATATGTCGTTTTATTGTACTCATCCCCTCACCCTTCTTCCATTTGTATGATTTCGAACATGTTTTACAAATTTTGATACCTACACCTGGATTTTCTTTGTCCGGAATATAATCATAAAATTTGTACAAATAACTAGTATCCCCTTTAGTTTTTCTACTACTACCCGGTTGTGTTGTTTCGGTGTTTGTGGTTCTTCTTCTATGTCTATATCTCCTACAAACTCATCGTGTGTACCAATGTGTTGGATCGTAGGGTACTCTTCGACAGGCTCATTTTGTGAGACAATTGGAGGCCTACGAGAAGTGTAGGTGGAATCTTTTCCACTTTGGCTACGGACGCTACCTCCTGATCTAGACATGTTGATATAGTAGTGTATGTGACAAAATTAAATACAATCTAGGCGAGATAAGTTATTTTAAAAAAAATTAGAAAACATAAGAAGGTTGTGATAGAGAATATAAAAAAACAATAAACAAATATGATAAAAAAAAAATTATAACTACAAAAAATATCAAGACAATAAGAGGGTTGTGAAATTTTGATACCGTACTTCTCGGATACTTGTATATAGAAGTCCGGACTTGTATATAGATAGAAAGAGAGCTTAATTATTGGAGCCTTGGAGGAGTTGAAGACTTGAAGACGTAGTTGAATGTTGAATTCGATACGATCAGAATTTGTCGCTTCTATATTGCTAGCTTCTTTGTTGACAAAATTTCAAAAAACTGAGATTGAATTGAGTAGTAGTAGTAGAGAGAGTAAGAAAAGAAGGTGTAAATTTTTTTAATTGGGTTTAAAGGGTATTTATAGGGGGGAAAAAACCAAAAAAATGGCTATAACAGCCATTGGCATGTTATCTGCCGTTGGATCCGCGGGTTGAACGTTTGGCCCATACGGGTCTAACGGTTCAAAAAATGCGGGTCGACCCGCGGGTTGGTGCGCGAGTTTGACACTGTTCATCAGGTTCACGGGCCAGGTTCAACGGGTTGGAAACCGTTATTTGACTACCCGGATCGATCCGCTTAGACTCGCGGGTTCAACCCATATCCGAACCGTATTTTAACGGGCCGGGTTTGGCGAGCGGATCGCAGGCGGGTCGTGGGTCAGCCCGGCCCGGTTGCCATCCCTAACCCCCTCTCGAACTTCTCCACTACCCATTTCCCAGTTTTCGAATTGGTGCTCGTTTCATAGCTTTGCGTATGAGCTCAACTGAGTCTGAATCGAGCTCAATCCCTTCTGCCGTGGTAAGTGTTTTTTAAATTTTAATGATTAATTTAAGGAGTTTTGAGTTTGTTAGAGGTATAGAGTTTGTGGGTTTGATGTTGAAAATTTGGAGGGAGGGGGGGTGGGGGGATTTTGTGTTATGATGCTATCTAGTTTTGGTGTTTGATAGAATGCGTTATGTGTAATTATGGGGTGGATGAAAATGAGAATGGTGATTGGGAATTTGATTTGATCATCATAAGATTAGTTGTTCATGCCTTCATTGGGTTCAGAAATCGTGTTTTGATGGGGAGTTCTTTGTTGACAGTGTTGGGGGCGCTTGAATTTTTATAGGAGCTAATTTGTTAGCATTTATTATACTTTGTACTATAATATATGCTCATGTGAGGAAGCTTAGTAATTACAATAAGAATGATATTCATAAGTTTATCCCAATTCTTTCTATTTTTTTGAGAAATTCTATATAATTTTATGAGTCCCTCAAATCTTATTTAGGCTGTGCAATTTGCACATTGTAACACTAGTATATAACTATGATAGTGTATATATATACTATATACATAAATGTATACAATATACATAAATATATATATTATATATATACACTATTATATATGCAAATTTGGAGGAAAAATGGAAGAAGATTGGTGATTAGATATATGGCAATTGCCATTTTGTTTGCCAAATTTAAGGAAATTTTTTTTGACAATTCTCATGTTTGACAACCCAAATAGGAGGTGAATGCAGAGGGTATTTCTCATTTGTTTTGCTAAATATGAATATGAAAACTCATTTATGATTTTTTTAAAAATTTATGCCATTTTTCTAAACTATTTGTAGAAAGGCGACAATTGCTAAACTAATTGCGCTCGGGGACTCAACAACTAAACTCGCCGTTCCCAACAGCGAGCTTAGTTATTTCATGCTCGCCATTTGGAACAGCGGGCCTAGTTTTATTTTTTGGAGAAACTAGACGTTCCCAACGGCGATTGTAATTCAAAATTAGCAAATACGACTTGTTGTTCCCAACAACGAGATTATTTATACTAGACTCGCTGTTGAGAATAACGATGTTCTTTGAAATTCCATAGAAAGTGAAACTCTGTGCTGAACTTGGTGAATTTTCAAAATAATTCATCAAATTTATTTTTTATAACTAAACTCGCCGTTGGGGACAACGAGTCTAATGTATAATATCTTCCCGTTGGGAACAACGAGTCTTGTTTGGAAATTTTGAACTAAACTCGACATTGAAAACAGCGAGTTTCTAAATAATTATATAATAGAACTAGGTTCTCTGCTCTCAACGGTAAGTACGAAATAACTAAGCTCGCTGTTTAGAACTAAAAATTTAGTTATTGAGCTTTCGAGCACAATAGCTTGGCAACTGTTCTATCTGTAAATAGTTTCCGAAAATACATAAATAAATAAAAATCTCTAATTTAACATCATGGATGTATCTCATGTCACACTCTCCCTCCCTCCCATTTGTCTCTTACCTCTCAAACGTTTCTCTCTCCATTCTCTTCAAGAGAGAGGTAAATGGACATGACATTGATGACGATGATGATGATGCTATGATGACAACTGGAATAAATACCTTTATAGAAGTATCAATGGCTCACAATTTTTTTTTTGTTGTCCATTGCACATAATTAAAATTGGGTAAATTTAAAGTTATCGCAGGTTTTACGAGTTTATAGTTATCAAATTTCTTTTTTTTTCTTTGCAATTTAGCAATCTTTTGGTCAAATTTAATTGTGGTTTGGTTAGAGCATCTGTAGTCGTTTATGCTAAAATTATCCATATATGGATAAATAGAAATAGAAATTTCGATTACGCTGCACTCGTCGAGAGCTATTTTTTAGCAATCAATACTATAATATTAAGCGACGGCACATGAAGTGCCGGAGTGGACGTCGCTGTCATTCGAGAGAGAGGAAAAAAAAAAATCACAACCCCTAGGGACGGACGGCACATCATGTGCCGTCCAAGCCCATATGGGGTGGCAGCCAATAGAAAACAATTCATTAATTATAAAAATCAATTCATTAATTACAAAAACAATTCATTAATTACAAAAAAATTTTAAAAAATTACGAAAACATTTCGAAAATTGCAAAAAAAATTTAAAAATTGCAAAAAAAACCAGAAAATACAAAAACCTCCGGACGGCACTTCAAGTGCCGTCCAAGGATTTCGGATGGCGAATTCGTTTTTTTCAAACGGACGGCACTTCAAGTGCTGTCTGACGATTATAATATTATTTTTTCCGTGGGACAGCGCTTCGAACACCGTCCCTCACTTATCGATAAATGCTATATCGATTCTCATTCATAGCAATCTACTGTAGCGATTTATCAATAATATCGATATATAGCAAACGACTGCAGCTGCTTTTTAAACCAAATATCGATATTATCGTTATATAGCAAACGACTACAGATGCTCTTACCTCAGCCAAAATGCTTCTTATTTTTCTTTTCTGCCTAATTTATTCTTACACTTACTGTTTAATTATATATTTTCTTTCTTTTTTATCTAATATATCTCACTAATAACGGTTAGTATTTAATAGTAGTAGTAATTTACACATGCGAAGCACGTCTTAATAATTATATATATTTTTTAAAGTAAAAATTTTGACATAGTCTGGTATCGAATCTGAGACCTCTTTTATATTAGTTATACACGAACAATGCACGTCTTAATAATATTTTTTTAAAAATAAAAACTCTGATGTAGTAAGGACTCGAACCTGAAACCTCCTTTATATTAGTTATATACGTGTATCACACGAGTTGATAGATTGACAAATGATACAAAGGCCTTCTCCCATTATAATATTAGAGATTTGAATATATATTAAAAAAATTAAACAAAACTATGATAATGATGATGGTAAAAATCGCAGCAGATCAGAGCCTTACGATCCTTGCACGGATCTCAAAGCATCTACAGGCAGATTAGCCATCACAGGCCTATTTTACAGGCCCGGGCCCACTCCAAGACATGGGCTTTTCTCAAGCCCATAAAAAGTGACAGACTAGGCCCACAAAGAGAGACAACCAGCACATGATGGCTAGGAGTCTCATCTCTTATTCTCTCACAGGGATATCTTATCTCTTCAGGGGGGAGACATGAAAGATCCGACGGTCACGATTCGGCTTCTAGAATGTCTCTCAGGTCTATAAATACTCCTCCCCCACCTCAATTTCCAGGTAATCAACAATTCTCCAGTTTTCACTCTCTTACTCTCTCTTTCTAGTTCTGACCTGAGCATCGGAGGGTCTATTGCCGGGGCCACACCCCGGTGTTTCAGACGTTTTTGCAGGTCTGTCGGCCGCATCATCCACCGTCCAATTCAGATCACAAGAGGTTAATCAACGGTCCAGATCCATTTTCAGGAGCCCTAACAGTTTATAACGGCCAGATTACAGGTTTGACTTTTAGTAGTGTCCTTCATTTATTAACTCACTATCTATTTGCTCCCACACCGAAATAAGCAGCAACAGATTGGCGCCGTCTGTGGGAAATCACTACACAAGTCAAACTTTTCTCCATGCCACCAAAACTGAGAGGGGCAGGCTCCAGCCGTCGCACCAACTCTCTTCGTCAGCAAACTCAGATTCCTCGAATGGATGATTAAATTCCTTCTTAACAGCAGCCCCTGGAGCTTAATCACGCTCTTGTCAACGGAGAGGCACCGGGGGGCTCTCGACAGAACCGTCCTGAACAGCATCCTCACAACGACCACGTCTCGGTCCACAACGCCTCGACTGATTCAATGGCTACACGAGGTCCACGGGGATCTAAAAATCTCAACCAAATTGAAGGCAACCTGCGAATAAAGCTGAATAAGAGGCGTGCCCGATTTGAGGCCTCCCGTTCAGGACATCAAGCAAGCCAGAGAGCCCAACCTTCTAGACAAGTATCAAGACAGTCCTCCTCTCACAGGGGGTAGCCAGCTAGGGGAAACCCAACACAGGATGATCAAAGGCAACCTGGGCAGAACAGAGATCGAAATGCACCGGTCACCAGGGCCGAGCTCGATCAATTCAAGCGTGACCTTCTCTATGCTCTCCAAGGAAGTCAAGCTCAGAGCCTTTCCCTGAACAAAGGATCCACTGACTCAATTGAATCCTAAAAGAAGGAAGATTAAGTCCTCCGCTGAATCTAAGAGGTAGAGAAACGTCTCTAACAAATAAGGAATCAGGGGAGCCACTCCCACAAGGCTGACCGCCCTAGTCGACCTCCGTTCAGCCGAACTATTCTCGATGCACCTATTCCAAGGGGTTTCAAGGACCCTCAGTTCGAATCTTATGATGGGGAATCAAACCCGATAGACCATCGAGAGCTTTAAAATGCTCATGATGGTCTATAATGCCACCGACGCACTTATGTGTCGGACATTTCCCGCTACACTGAAAGGATCAGCTAGAAAATGGTATGCACGTCTGAAATCTGAGTCCATATTTTCCTTCGATCAGTTTGAAGAACTCTTCATCGCACACTTTGTTACTAGCCGGAGAACTGAAAAGACCAGCGTCTCCCTGCTAGAACTGAAGTAAAAAGATGGAGAATTGCTAAAAGACTTTGTCAAGCGATTCACAACGGAAGCAAGATCAATTTCCTCTCTAGACTCCTCAGTGGCGGCTGCCACTTTCCGCCACAACGTCAGGCACAAAGAGCTAAAAGCATCCATCGCCAATAGGCCGCCTCGCGATTTCACAGAGCTCCTAGAATGGAGTGAGAAGTACATTAGAGTTGAGGAAGCCCTCAACCCTCCAGACAAGAAAGAATCACTCTCCGTGAACAAAAGGAAGAGTCCAACTGAGGAAATGCCCAAAAAGTTTCAGAAAAACGATGCAGGACTGCTCGCCCTCCTCCTCCGCCTCGCTTTGACAAGTTTTCTCCTCTAAATGCAAGCACATCCGCCATTTTCATGGCAGTAGAGAAAGATGGGATAGTCCGTCCTCCTCCCAGGATGACGACACTCGGCAAGAGAAGAGACAAAAGCCTATGGTGCACCTTTCACAAAGGCCACGGACATACAAGTGATAATTGCAAAGCCCTCAAACAAGAAATAGAAGATCTGATTCAGCGGGGCTACCTATCCCAGTTTGTCCAACGAAACAACAACGTTGAGAACCCTCCACCACGGGGGGAAAACAAGCGTCCTGAAAGACCCTCGAAATCCAGGGACTCAGATCAAATGGCCATTTTGCACACCATCCATGGCAGGCCCATGGAGGGAGATTCTAACTCCTCTTGTAAAGCTTTTGTAAGAGAGGTTAATTCAGTTCATAATACTCCATCCCCGAAGGGTTCGGGCCTCTCAGTCTCCTTCTCTAACAAAGATCTCGAGGGCATCAAAATGCCTCATTGAGATGCACTAGTTATCAATCTAGGCATGGCAAAGCACGAGGTGCGACGTATTCTCATTGACAATGAAAGTTCCGTCAACATCTTGTTTATGGCCGCGTTCGATGCACTGAAGCTCTCTCGGGATCATCTCAAGCCAGTCAGCTATACCCTCCATGGTTTCTCGGGTGCACCGGTCCAAGTCGAGGGAATTGTCGCACTCGACGTAACAGTAGGGAAAGCACCGATAACTCGGACAGAGTCCTTAGATTTCGGGGTAGTCGATGTTAAATCCGCATACAATGCCATATTCGGCCGTCCAGGACTAGCCGCCTTTCACGCCGTTGCTTCCGCATTCCACATGAAAATGAAATTCCCAACAACAGCAGGCATAGGGCAAGTAGTAGGAAGCCAACAAGTGGCACGTGCATGCTACACTGCTACAATGGGGGGCTGGATTTTCCCTCTCCACGGTGAAGAACTACTATAGGAAAATGATTATTGTGTCACAAAGTCAGCAAGCAAGCTCGAAGCCGCGACACTAGGCAGCCAAACTAGAAATTTTTAGAATCGTCAAATAACTTCTTCCCAGCTCCAACCACATCCTCGCCAGAACCCAACAACTCTCTTAACTCCCTTATCCGAAGTCGCTCCACTCATTCATGATAAACAATCAATCTTGCCTAAGCACGTTAATCCATCAGAGCATTCTGCTGCATCTAAGCACGGCGACGCGGGCATCCCCCAGAAATAGGCAAATACAGACAGGGTTTACCAAGTTGTTCACCTGACAGCTCACCAACTTGATGACCCGGGGGGTAGGGATGTGTCAGTAGGGAATTCAAGTGAACAATACCCTATGGAGCATAACGAGAGTGTTTGAAACACGCTCTCCTAAGTTATGCAAAATTTTTAAATTTTTTGTAATAAAGGCCAGCCACTAGAGCAACCATTTAGTATCTCTTTCAATAAGAACTGCCATTACTAAAGCGGTCAAGCATGTAATAAGGGCCAGCCATTAGAGCAGCCCCTCTAGTTTATTCTTCAATAAAGAGTAGCAAGTTTATTTCATTACATCTTGGTCAATTGAGCAAAGCTAATAATGAGCTAGAAACGCCCAATTCATACTCAAAAGCGGTGCAGAACACTCGTTACAAGCTTTCTACAATGCAAGTTCAGAATCCAGAACTCGGGAGTTGCAGCATGCAAACATGCACGTTTAGAACACAACTCACCGATCGATCTGTTCCTGCAACTAGATGAACTTCCTTGGAGGCTCTGAAATAGTGATTTGAGTGCCACACTTATATACTTAAGCAGCACTAAACACTCGTTGCGAGTCTCCCCGTAAGACGGATTCGGAGTCCATACCCATGGCTCGATAGAGACAATAACAATTTGTAATCACGCAAATTCATAGTGCACTTTGCTATTCAATCTGCTCCTGCAATCCGTTAACGCCTCGACGACCGATTCGAAGTCCATGTTCATGGTTCAAAAGATACTCTGTCAATTTGCTAAGAAGCAAGTTTAGAGTGCGCTTTACCATTCGAGCTGCTCCTGCAACCTGTTAATTCCTAAACCAACAAGTTCGGAATCCATGTTCATGGTTCAGAGTTACTTTCGCAACGTGTAAACACACACGTTCAGAGTTCAACTCGCCATTCGATCTGTTCCTGCAACTAGTTAAATTTCCTCAACAACAGATTAAGAGGTCTAAAATTATGGATCGAAGTTACTCTAGCAACACTTGTAAAAGGCCACACTAGGAGTTCAACTCTCCATTCGATGTGATTCTAACAATCTATTAGAGGACCCATACAGCATGTTTGGAAAACAATTCTCCTTCAGAATTATCCCTACAACTAGCTGGGTACAGGACTAAGAAGTTCTCAGCTCCGTCTTACACCGTCGACAGCTCTTTAAGCTATACGCAACAGACTTGAGGCCCTGTTATTTAGCGAAAAAGAACCCGTTGATAACATCTCAACCATGACAACGAGGACTAAGCACGTAAAAAGAGTTGTAGAATTATCACAAGTCCGCAGTTTCATATTCAATAGCACTACAAATATTTATAAGTAAGGAGACATCAACCATACAACACAATTTACAAGTCATCCCTGCGACTCACTAGGCGATGAACGTTGTTCCTGAGAGACACAAGCCTCCTCGTAGAATGCCTGACAGCCACCTCCTTCCCATGGCTGCCAACACCTCGCACAGCAGACGTCGATCCCAACGACTGTGACTGCTGACCGGCGCACGAGGCGCGCGACTCTCCACCAACCAAAGTTTGACTCAACAAAGCCGATGCTCTTCTCGGGGCGCCTACGGGGTGTTGAAAGGGCACCAACACTGTTTGCACAGCTCCCCCGACACTCGACCCAGCTCCTCCTACCGTCACACAATCCTTTGCAACAGTCAAAGTGCTTTTCTTCGTTCTAACTGGCTGGTCCTCCCTAGAACCGGCAACATGCAGGGTGCTCGCCGTTCGCAACCCACCGAGCCTCGCCTGGAGGCGGTATAGGTCCAAGTCCTTCTCAACGATTATCTCCCTGAGTAGGGTGCATTCCCCAATGCTGTCCTTTGTCACCTTCGAAGGCAATGGCAAGCTTGCCAGACGAAGGGAATATAGGAGTGCTAACTCACAATCCCGCTCAACTAGCGCCGACTTAAGGCGAACGGATTCCAACCATTCCTCATCCGACTGAGCATGCAAACGGTCGACCGCCAATTTAGTTATGCACAGTTGCTTGCGGAGGTGCCCCACCTCGTCACCACAGGGACCTTTATTAGATCCCACGGTCACCTGTCAGCAAGCGCAAAGAGTATAATCAGACATGGGATCAAAGTACAAAGTGTGACAAGCAAATACCGCTCCAAGGCACATCAACACAACATGACAAGCAATAACCAGCCTAGAAGATAGTTTCTTTAAAATACTGAAAGGAAACACAGAGATGCGGTGGCCAGTCCGCAATTAGGCATCATAGAAGCGAACTACAAAGTCTAAGACGCAATAATCCAACAATAAACTGGAAAGAAAAAAAGTACGCCAAGGTGAATCAAGCATCCACCTGCTTCGGTATCATCTCTGACAAGACACTTCCAGATGGGCCCTTTCCCTTGTCCTTCTTCCCAGAACCGCTCTTCGCACCTTCCGTAGGAGCATCAGCCTCAACATCGTCCTTCCTGTTGGGATCTAGAGGCTCACCAGATTGAAGCGTCACATGGTAGCCCTTCCCGTCAAAATTGGAAATACGCTCCACCATATGTGAGATCGCCAAGGCATAGGACCTCAACCTCACACCCCGAAGATTCGATTTACACTCCGCATGGACGTTGGCCACTTCCACCTTCACATCCGAGGCCGCTTCAACGCGAGCCTTCTCCAACTCCAACAAGAGATCGGTGTTCTTCTTCTCTGACGCCAACTCTCTCTCCTTGGATGCCTCTAGCTCAAGGCGCATCTCCTCCATCTTCGCAGCCAATCCCTCCAACTCAAGGCGTGCCTCCTGCTCCTTCTTTTTCATCCCTTCCAACTCCGCCTTGGACTCTTTGGTGGCTTTCTTCTTGTCTTTTTCGGCACGAGTAATGCGAGCCCTCATATTCTTCTCTTTGGTCGCGTAAAAGTCTACCAAGTGCCCGAAGTGGCTCATCGCCTGTAACAAGGAGAAATCAGTTAAAAACATAACAATGCAAGAGAAGGGAGCACAACATAAATAACTAAGGAAACAGGTCATACAATCACATGCGCCCTCGCAATCTCCAAGACCGATCTCTCGGGGGGCTCCATCTTCAACCTCTCCCTGTCAGAAGCAGTAGGGAGGTGGCAACAGGCCTCAAGACAATCAGCGAAGTTCCCCAAGAAGTTTTCATGGGCCTTCACATTCTAGTCGGGAATATAGATCACGTCTCCCTGACTAACAAGCACCACAGCAGCCGTAGCAGTCAGTGGGGCTGACACGGCATTAGCTACGACCACAGCTAAAAAAGAACCTGCCCTAATGGCAGGCGGTGCCCCTACAGGGAACTCAGTCTGTACAGCAGGAACCGTGGGCGGTAAGCTCGGGGAGGGAGTAGGACGCAAGATCATCCTCTTCCACTTCTTTGGCTCCTCCTCCCTCTTGTTATGTATCGCATCTAGCTCTGCAAAGATGTCTTCAAAATCCATGTCCGTATTGCCTACAAGATGAAACACGGAACAGTCAAAAACCGTCAAATCAATGGAAAGCAGTAGAGACATAAATCAAACAGCTAGAAATCGATAAAAGCATGGATAACAAGGAATGAAAATAGTGACAACAAAATCATACTAGGAACGGCGGGTCTAAGGCTGCCTTCAAAGAGCACTTCGTTGGTAATATCTTGCCACAACAACACCTTCAACCCCTGAAGTGCGTCGCTAAGATTCTTCTCCTCCACGCTCATTATCGGCTCCACTCGCACCACCGAGGGAACCGTTTCCCTCCAAGTAGTGGGAATCCCCCACAGCTCGGCACTGCGAACAATGAAGAACTTCTCCTTCCAGCATCGTACTGATCGAGGAGTATCAACTAGCCCCCTATTCCTGCAAGGTCTGAGATACCAACGTTCCTCCATTTGGCTGAGTCAGCTGAGTTTGAAGTGTCTTCTAAATATCGTGAGAATCAGCACAACTCCGAGCTGGCGGCACTGCAAGACAAAGCCAATGACATGCCTCCATGTGTTCGGCATTAGCTGCACCAGGCACAACCGATACCAATTAAGTACTTCTTTAATGAAGGGATGGAGGGGTAGACGAAGTCCCTCGAAGAAAGCATCGCAAGGAAAGAAAAAATACTCCTCCAACATGGCATAACACATCCTAACACTAGGCCCTGGAAAGAGCAGGATGTACTCACTAGGGATGCCAAAACCCGCTCTTATCGCGATCAACTCATCGCGTGTAAGAATGGTGGCAGTCTAATTAACCTCAGTGGTATGAACAAGCTCTGGCTCATCATATTCCATGCCGCTCCTCAAGAATTGGTGAACTACTACAGAGTATTCCCTAATCAACTCTGGGACGAGAAACAATGGGGTCTGGAGCCTACATCCCCCATCTCTCTCGTGTTCGAAAATCGTTTCCACAACGGCAGAACGATCAGCCTCGCCACAAATGCCATTCACTCCAGGAGGATGATCAGGCATAACGCCCTCTTCTCCATCTAGACCAGCGGATCTAGTAAAGACACAGACCGATGGAATACTAGACATGGTGTAGCGCCCCGAATTTCTAATATAATAACTTAAAAAATACGTGGCACAATTCCAGCATCGACTTCAATGTAATAGTACACATAGCTCAAAACACAAATAATTTTATTCCAAACTTTCATTACAACAATCTTTTTCAAACACAGCGGAATTACAAACACCTTGAATTACATCTTTCTTTTCACAATACTTCTTTTTACACAAATTTACACAAAGCTCTATTACATCTGTTTATCTCACAACTAACTCAAGCATCCAAGCCTCCAAACTCTAAGTAACAACCTGTAACATATGAGGCTAGAGATGATCCCTAACCCCCAAAACTAAAGGGGTCAGCCATAAATGGTGTGAGTGACATAAAAACAAACAACATAATTTAATCGTAAAACATAAAGTCATCAACATCTTGTATTAACCACAATGATAAATGAATGAGAAATAACAAAGATGTAAAGCATGAAAACATCATAGAATGAAAACAACAAGTGCATCTAGTCTAAGTGTCAAGTGTAGGAAAACTGGAAAACACATGCATAAAACCAAGTCAAGACAACACAAAGTCTATATGCGGACTCTCTAATGCATACTTGTCGAAGTCTATGCATCTCATTCTACATAGGTTCGGTGCAAGCCCTTAACGTATTCACATTATAGGGTTCAATCCCCCGCTATGCAACTATTCCTATCACGATGACTACTACGAGATAAAGATAAACTGCGAGAATTAGCCCATGCCTGATAATTTCGGAGATAGATCCCACATCTCAGGTAATTTACCTGGATAATTCCGGAGATCATCCCACATCTAGACATTGACACATCATCACATGAATACCCCATGTGCGTCGCCTCGACTTTGATAATTCCGGAGATCAATCCCACACTGCAAGCAAATCACATGGATAATTCCGGAGATATATCTCACATCGCAGGTAATTTACCTGGATAATTCCGGAGATAAATCCCACATCTCAAGTAAGTTACTTGGATAATTCCGGAGATTAAATCCCACATCTAAAGCCATACTGAGGTGCATTACCCATGTTCCCGTTCATCATATCACCACTAGTGCCTGTCCTTATCATTTGGGTTATTCAATTTCTTAACGAATCTCCTAGAGTTGGTGTACCCTACCGGCCTAAATTCAAAACTGACTAACTGAAATGCCTCACGGGCCACAACAAAATAACTCAACACCGGTATACTAGGGTCACTCACCTCTAGAGACTCAAACTCAAAAGTCTTAATCAACTTTCCACTAAGCAAAATTAGCTCAACTGAATATCTCAAATCAAATGCTTAACTGAAAACAAAGTATAGACTGAATTATTTGAAATCCAATCATTCGAAAGAACACTCAAGTTACAAAAACTCATCAGTACCAGTCGACTTATTACTGTAGTAAGTCGACTGTCTAGAGGGAATAATATCCATGATTTTAAGAAAATAAGTTTAAGTAATATAAGTTGACTTATAAAAGTCATAAGTTGACTTACCAGAGAATATAAGATGACTTACCAACAATATAAGATGACTTATGAAAACATAAGTTGACTTACCAACAATATAAGATGACTTATAAAAACATAAGTCGACTTACTAACAATATAAGATGACTTATAAAAACATAAGTTGACTTACCAACAATATAAGATGACTTATAAAAACATAAGTCGACTTACCAACAATATAAGATGACTTATAAAAACATAAGTCGACTTACCAACAATATAAGATGACTTATAAAAACATAAGTCAACTTAAAGGAGACATAAGTCGACTTATAAAAACATAAGTCGACTTACCAGAAAGAAATTCTAGAAATCTTTAAGAAAATATTCTAAGTGTTATAAGTCGACTTGCAAAGTCATAAGTCGACTTAAAATAGAATATAAGTCGACTTAAAAGTTCATAAGTCGACTTACCAGAGAAAATTCTACGATAACTTTGAAAAATAATTTCTAAGTGTACCAGTCGACTGTAAAGGGTCTAAGTCGACTGTCCAGAACGGATTTTCAAGAAAAACTAAAGATACAGCAGCTGGGTCGTACCAGTCGACTGAATAGTAGACCAGTCGACTGTCGGCCTACAGTTTTCATAATTTAGATCTGAATACAATAATCAAAACTGAAGTTTTTCTAAAGATTCCTTGTTTATGAAAATCATTCGTATTCAAGCAAAATGACAATTCTCAAATAATCTTTATTATGGACACATTACTCAATCATCCAATATCTCAAAACTCAATTCTCATGTTCTAAATTCCTAATTCTTTCATTAGGGTTTTTCAATACTAAATTTCTTCACAACTCATAGCATGATCTGATTTATAAACACAAGATCCAGATGCTCACCATCCGATCATAACCATACTCAAATCTTAACATGCTTTTAGCAACACAATTTTATAAACAAAGATCTACTAATCATTCATAGATTTCACAACATGGTACAAACAATAATCCTTTGCATCGTTCTCATGCAAATACCGAATAACATTCATGTCAAACAACGATATAACAACTATTCACATAAATCATACCGCAATACATAGTTCATACCACATCACAAAGTCAAAAAAAAACAAAACAATGTCACTCACCTTAGGAACGAAGAGATCCAACAAGAAAGTCTCTCCTCTTGCGAGATCCAAAAATCCTCCTCCCGATCACCAAGAAAACAATATTATAATAAATCTAGAGTTGTGCAGCGAATGACGGCTGCACACCCTCTTTTATACAGGCTGGGATTGAAAGGAATTAGGGTTTTGAAGTACTTTTGCAAAATAGTCCTTTTTCAATTTATTACTTCACATATATAACATTCCTTAGTTAAAATAAGTTAAATAAATCAAAACTAAATAAAATCCTTTTACCACTAAGTTTTCCAACAACCCAGCACAGCCCAGAGATAAGAAAATTCTGGATTTACACTCAGGGTGGCGATTTTGCACAAAAGCCCTCCCTTTTGTAATATTTGCAATTATATCATAAAATATTTATAAAAATCCAGAAAAATCAGAAATAATATCTAATAATACATATTATATTTTCCAATCAAAATATTTGACCTTCACTTTCCAGAAGAACATTTGCACAAGATTCTACATAAATTTCATATTTGCAAAAACACCCTTTTTGTTTAAATCTTCACCAAATCGACTTTAAATAAAGTCTAAATATATTTAAATTCAAATGATAACCATGGAGAACCAAAATGTCAGTAAAAATGAATTTTCATAATTTATTCAAGATCCAAACGACTTTTACATAAAAGCCCCTCTCTTTCGAGATATTTATAAAAATAGTTTCTCTACTTAGAAAAATCCCAAATTTTAGAATATACTCCATTATAATTAGGATAATCTACTAAAAATATAAAATTGGTTATTTTCACAAAAAATATTTGCACGTGTTTTGCACGTGTAAAAAGTTAAATCTCTAGAAAATATTTATTAATTCTTCAGAAAATTATTTTAATTTATTTTCAAATCTGTTAAAATAATATTTGAAAATACGGGGTTCTACACATGGCAAACAACAATCGCAAGAAAGTTACCTAGTCCAAGCGGAAGAAACTCCGAACCAACAACTGGAACTAACACCGCCAAACTCAATGTTGCGATTTCTAGAGAGAGGAGCTCTCCAAAAAAAAATTTAGGAGAGGGAAAGGGAATGTGGAAAATGATGAAGGGGGGTAGTATCAACCCTTATTTATAGGACCAGAAGGGGAAAAATCGCCACATGGCAGCATCTTAGCTCATCTCAACAGATCGGCGGTTAAATAATCCCGATCCGAGTCCAACAGTAGCAGTAACTCAGCAATTAGGCAGCCAGTCGACAACATGAATAGCCACCACAACGTTCGGTCGATAGAACAGACAATCTCACAAACACCTTGTGAACAACTTGGAAGAGGCAATCTCACAAACACTTGGTGACTGCGATGGGGTGAGCAAAATCACAAACACTTGGTGGGCACTATGAACACCACCAACAAAAATTCATCAAACATCAAGTTTTCTCGTGAGACGAAGCCTACTATCCCGTGACAACCCCATATCGACCAAAAATCTCTCGATTGAAACAAACTTCAACAATCCAAGCATAACATTGCTCCTGCCTCTACAAGAAGACACCACAACGAAGACGAGCCAACTCCGAGCAAAAGCGAGATTTTTTGGAAGACTGGACGATGGGAAAACTCACACGAAGATATGCATATGTGTATTTGTTACCGATACATGAAACATATACGAATATTTTTGTGTGAACCAAATCCCTAGTTCAAACTCTACAAATCACTTCAAAAAATCACCAAATATACAGCTCTTGGTGAGCTTTGGAGAGAAAAGAAGTCGATTTGGGTCGGGTCTACAATCCAAACCCACAAAGGAAGCCAAGTAAAGGCTAAAGGGGTGATAACGGGTTGGGTCCGAACCCGAAACCCAATATCGCGCTCCGCTCCGCTTCTTCTCACCTTCTTCTTCTTCTTCGAATTTACCCACCAAAAGGAAACTCACCCTGCTTTTCACTTCGACGTCAAAAAACCCAAAAACATAGCTCGTCTGGAGCTTGTCTTCACTTTGCCCGGACCAAAATGGAGTGCCTCCGCTTCGCCCTCGAACTCCCACAGTCGAGCGCCATCTCCGAGTTCCATTCACCTCATCGAAACCCACAACAGAGCTCGAAAAAATCCTAACTCTGTAGCTCGGTGAACTCGTAGCTCGAAGGAGATCAATACTCCGTAGCTCGATGAGAATCCCGATAGCTCGGCGAAATCTCCATCTCCATAGCTCGGCGAATTCGGCGAACCCATAGCTCGGCGGAGATCAATACTCCGTAGCTCGGCGAACCCGTAGCTCGGCGAAATCTCCATCTCCATAGCTCGGAGAAACCGTAGCTCGGCGAGAGCTCGAGCTCCATAGCTCGACGAGACTCCCGTAGCTTGACAAACCCATAGCTCAGCGAGAACGAGCTCCCGTAGCTCGGCGAATCGGTGGAAGCTCGGCGAAGACGGGCTCGGCGAAATCTCCATCTCCATAGCTCGGCGAAATCTTGACGTCTCCGTAGCTCGGCGAGGCTGTGGTAGTTCGACGAAGCGCTCACGGTCCATAGCTCGGCATGATGATATTCTCCATAGCTCGGCCAAGGCGAGATATCACCATAGCTCTACGACAGAGCTATCATCGTTTTCGACACATACATCCATTGATATGATAAACATGATGGACGGACTAGATCTTCCTTGTGGGTCCCACCAAGTGAATATAATCACTTTGTATGAGGAAAATTTTCTCGTACAAATATGAGGCTCACATTACTCATATATAGAGTAATGTGAGCCTCATATGGAGTATGAGGAAATTTTCCTCATAAAAAGTGATTATACTCACTTTGTGCGGCCCTTATGGAAGATCCACTCATTCCATCATATTTATCATGATAATGAATGTATGTGTAGAAAAAATTAAGTAGTTTGGAACTCATTCATTTATGCATCATGTGGTTGGAAAATGAACGATTTCAACAGTAATACAAATCGAACCTCAAATTGGACCCACATGATGTGTTATCTGCAAACTCGTGAAACCTGCTGTGGTTTTCTTAAATTTATCCATTAAAATTTTCTTCCATCAATATTAAACTGGAACAAAATGTATGCATATCTTAAGAAAACATATAAAATAAGGATTAACAATGGAATAGTTTTTAGAAAAAAAATTACAGAACAAATAAGGATCAACATACTTTTTGTCGCTACAGATTGTCTTGGATATGTAAATAAGGACTTACGTATTTTTACATTACGAAATGTCTTAGATAAGAGAATAAGGATTTACGGTTTTTTTTTTTTAATTTAATGAAATGCTTGTTTTAATCTAGTAGATAGTTTACAAATTTGGACTATCATATCTCTACTTTTACTAATTTAATGGGAGATTTTGTCACCAAACAAATTTTATTTGTAACCAAACAAACACGTATAATGCACATGTATAACTAATATAAAGAAGATTTTAGATTCGATGTCAGACAACGTCGGATTTTTAAAAAAAATATATATCTGCTATTTTAATGAGAGAGTTTGTCACCAAATAAACTTTATTTGTAACCAAACAAACACATACAATGTATATGTATAACTAATATAAATGAGATCTTAGGTTCGATGCTAGACAACGTCAGAATTTTTTTAAAATATATATATTTATAAAGACGTGCACCGCACATGTAAATTACTAGTAGATCATAAAGACAGAGATAAACTTTACGATTTAGTGATTAATTAGGGTTAGATGATTTGTTTTATAGAAATGATAATGAATTCCTCTTTGGTTGTCATACACACTTTAATTGATGGGGTTAGATGATTTTTTTATAAAAAAAAATAATAAAAATATTTTTGAAAAAATTCTCTAATAATATCTATACAATATTGTACAATTTTTAAAGTTTGCTTAAGAAATATTACTCCGGTTTAAAATTTTGGATGGAGAAATAATCGAGGGGTTCCAACTAAAATTTCTAAGAAAAACCTTTTTTTAGGGACCTTTCTCTAACTAATAAATAACCAACTAAACCAATCTAATAAGAAATACATAATCATCTTGGTACACTCCTTTAACTTCCTCCATTGTTGATTTCTCACATTATCCGCTACTAGGTAATCTGCCCGTGTGATGCACGTTCTAATCTTTTTTTCAAAAGAATTAAATACTAAGAGCATCCACAGTGGTGCATGCTAAAAAATGACAAAATAGAAAATAAAAATTTCTTTGTTTGTTGCAGTGGCGAAATCCTAAAATATAGCAAAGTAGAGCCAAAAATGAACAGACGAAACATGATGTTTCGTTCGAAACTTTTTTTTTTAAAAAAAATAAACATTTTTTTGTCGGACGAAACGTCTGGACTTTTTTGCAAATTCGCAAAATCCTTGGACGAAATATCATGTTTCGTTCGGACATTTTGTTGCCAAAACCCACTAACTCCTTTATTAAAGCCACTAAACCTCCATTAAATGAACTAATTAGGCAGTTAAGTATAATTAACTAACTAATTAATTATTGTATTAACTAATTAATTATCTAAATAAATTATAATAACTAATTAAACATTAACTAACTAAATTGTTTACATCGGACGAAATATGATATTTCGTTCGATACTTATAAAATATATTAAAATATTAGGGGTAAAATATTATGTTTCGTCCCCTATATTATGCATTTTGCCAAATCAGCTACCAAATATAGCACGCTACTGTATTGAAAAATGGATAAAATGGCAAAATAGCAAACCACTACACGCTCCAATTGTTAAAAATGGCAAAAATGACAATATATATAGGAAACCGCTGTGGATGCTCTAACTAAGACGTATTCTAGGCTATCAGACATTTCAATCCATTACATTGTTGTCTCACTTTCCGATGCGGTTGGTCGAGTCCAGCCCCCTCTCTCTCAATATGATAGATTCTTCCTTCTTCGATTCATGGGACTTCCGCTTCAAAGAAGGCGGTATATCTTCTTCAATGGCATTGATCGCCGCTTCTTTTGATGTGGAAGCATGATCGGGGAGAGGATTTGCAGATACTCCCATATCAGCGTTGGACTGGGTCTTGCACTTCTCAATCCCGGTAAAGTGGATGTCTCTATTGTCAATAAACCGCTGGATTGCTCTACGAAGGTTAAAGCAAGTATCGGTTGTGTGACCAGGGTGATTGTGAAAATCACAATGGAAATTCTTATTCCACGAATCCGGGTATGGAGACAACTTTGGCTTAGAATACATGATGATATCCTTGATTTGCGGTCGGAGGTCGCTAGTTTTTTACCTGGCATCCCTTTTTTTGCCTTTATTCTCATAGTTGTGGGGGATACGTGCCTCTTTCTCATCTTTCTTGGAATCGCTCGATTCTTTCTGTTTCGATCGACTCGCTCTTCTTCCTCTTTGTGGACTTGTTCGAATCACTGAGACGAACTTTCACAACCCCGGCTGCTTCCTCAACTGGAGAGGCTCGGGCAGAATAGCATAGCCGGAGACGGAGAGCAAATAGAGAACCATGAATCAAATAAATCGGGTTGAACGGTTCTTCCACGATTCTCCGCCATCGGTAAATCGGTGCTTAGGGATATAAGTGGTACCATCCTAGTCAGTTCTTTCTGGGTTGGTAGGAGCTGATGCATATTTTGAGAAATCCCTCAATCGAGACCTTGCCCTTTCTTCCCGCATTCATTCCCTTCCCGAAAAAGAAAAGTGCAATCGTTTGGAATGAAGAACCACCAGAATTGAGCATGAGCTGACCATTACAAGGTGCTTGGTGTCCCCAGAGCAACCTCCGAATGATAAGATCAACTATACGGAGGTTAGGCAGATTTCCTATCCCCAACCCACATAGGTAGCCGCACTAGGAGCTGCAGTTGAACCCCTTGCTTCTTGTGCCCCTTCCCCTTTCATGCTCGTTTGAGTTGCTAATACCGAAACCTATAAGGATCTGCACCTGGATTATCAGAACATCGTATAAAAGAGATAGTCATAAGCTAGATCTACTACTTAACCAAAAGCAGAAAGGATATCGACCTAAGAAGATACTAGACCTGGTGCGAGGGGAAGGGATGCTGCTATTGATGGACCGGTGCTACCTCTGGATCTAAAACAGAATTCGGGTTGAGAATATGACTCTTTAGCTTGGTTACCGGAGGCCATAGGCCATTGCACTGTACACTACGACTATGTTGAGGGGGGATATGTTGAGTTCTGACGCTTCCTGTACAAAACTTTTAGGTATGCACAACCGTGTCCACTTAGTAATCGTCTTTAGTTCTTATCGGGTCGGGACAAAGCAAACAGTACCTTATTCAGCTTGCTTGGCTTGGCACATTCACATGTACTCTTCTCTGCCTTCTTCCTGAAAACTAAGGTAGAGGCAGACCTTGATCCCGTCTTTGCCTTTGTACTTTTTATATAGAAAACTATAAGTAGAGATCAAGAAGTCGGTTGTGCCATAGGGCTAGGGTAGACAACACCTCTTTCTCGCATTTCTACTTATTCAATTAGGCCTCTGCCTCGTAAACGAAAACCGTGGAAGAAGAACAAGAAGAAGAAAAGGAGGAAGAAGCATCAGTATGTGAATCATCAATAGAAGAAGAGGGCGAACTATCAATCCAATGGAAGGAGAGAGAGATGTGGTAGGTATTAGTGTTTTGAGATGGAGATGATGAAAAGTGAAGCGAACTGAGCTCTCTCAAGCAGAGAGGGATGAGACGGACAAGACAGATCGACAGAGTGGGAGCCATTAACCTTGAACAGAAAGGAAGATCCTCAGCACTACACACTTAATTATAGCCCCGCTACTCTAGTAAATAAATCTCTGTCAACCACCAACAAGGAGCTTCATCGAGTGAGACCCTCGAGCTACGTGCCTCATTCTATTATACTTGATTTATCTATTATACTATACTTGACTTGATTTTAGAGATCTTCTTTATTCCTCTAATTCACAATTCGAGGCAAGAGGGCAAGTCTAGGCATACATACTTTACTACCCTATGAAGTCAGCCATCACTACCTTTATTATTACTTACTTGTATGAGTGGGGTTGTTTGTTATCAGTTAATGTCGGAGAAGGAGTTTACTTCTTCCTCGAAAGAAGCACAAATCGCTCCCTAATTACCATTGCCTTGCCTTTTCATCCTATGCTTTAAGGCAGGGTAGTCAGCTGCATAAGCAGAAGAAGGAAGAGAAGTCTCAATTAGTATACGCATAGACATCTGAAGCAGCACTCTATTGCGGATGCACGCACATTCTACTTATATACGTCGTATACGGGATGGCTGGCTCTTTTGCTTCCTCTTATACGGTACGGTGGAACGGGCCAACTTTTCTTTAGCCAAAAGAAGCAGGCATAAAGACTATGTCTCCAAAAGGAGGCAGGCGTAAACACCATCCATGTCTATGGGACGAGGGAAGTAACCAAGTAGTACTCTTCCCTTCCGCTAACCAAGTTCTATTCCGATTTAGGAGATAGTATGCGTCTGAGCCTGTGCCTTCATTCCATACCTTTACACCTTAATAATAAGAGGAATTATCCATATTCGGGGAAAGAAAAGCTCACTCTCAAAGGCTATCCTTCCTTCTCTTGGAAGACACACACGAACTACTTCACTCGGCAATGGATGCATAAACTCATCAAGCCCAGCGCTACCTCTTCCCTTTATTTTCACTCAGCTAATCCTGCACTCCTTCCTACCTAGCTTATTGGCACAAGTCAAAGACCCATAATAGGTTAACAGACTGATAGTAAAACTGAACCGGAATATCAAAAGTAGAATCAACTCAAGCTAACAGAACCGCTATGGTCAAGCAGTCCCCAACCCCTTTCCTCGCTTCCCTCCGGTACATACACTGTGTAGTTAAGATAGACCTATGCCTACTCTTTAGAGAAAAGGGTTGGCTTATCCCAGATGCTTTCCGTACGCTATGTGGTTAACATAGAGCAGGATGAGATAGCATTACAAGAGACTATACTACTACACCAATAGGAAAGCAAGCAAGTAAGAACAAAGAATGAGTTAACCAAGTACTCAGTGAAATGCCATGGAGTGAGGTAAAGAACAAGTGTACTCGAAAGAATTAGGTAGATCATATGCGCCAACCCCTAACCATATGCGCCAAGGAACCTACCCGGGCACTGCCTGAAACTAAAGGCAAGCAAAAAGACCTGTCATAAATTGTTGGGGGATTTTCTTTCAAAGAGAATGCGCCGCCACTTTTCGTAATATTTCAACCTCATATGCATTTTTTTTTTTACTTAAGAAAGGCGAGCGAAGTGAGGACTTTATTCAATAGGGAAAGGGTGAGGTGAACTCATTCAAAATGAAATACAACTAATCTAAATATGCTTCTGAACCAAATTCCTTCACTCACCGCTCACTTAGCTTCTCTCTTTATCGCTGACCGACCACATAGCGCGAGAGAGCAGTCAAGCACGGAGAATAGAAACTAGGTGATCAGCAGAGGTGGACGTACCTTAATGCAAATATTTATATGCGGCTAAATCTCTTTGGAAAGCACTCTCCCTTAAATTTTCTTTGTAAAGTGGTAACATCGCTCATTAATTAGTTCTTTCCTTTCCAAAGTGAACTCAGACCATTTCGGTCACATCCCGAGAACCAAGAACAGGATAAAAAAAAGAGGGATATTTTCTTAAAGGATTACGGGCACCCCAAACGCAGGTGGGGATGGGTATAGCTGAATTGCATTATCGCTGCCCAAATGAATAGATCAAACCTGTGAAACAGCCTAGACCTGAGTTCGATGACTCACTTGACTCCCTTGAAGTCATTTCTTAGTGATCGTAGGAAAGGGCCAAAAATTATTTAAAATATCAAGTCTACTGCCTCTTTACGGAATAACGAGACTCCTTAAAAACGTGATGCGCGTACTCAACTTTCATGTAAGTGATTGGACTTAAATATAAGTCACTGCTCCTTTCCAACTCGAAAACCATTGCATGTTAGCAACTTTTTTTCATTTTAATATTTCATTTTCATAGATTTCTTGCTCCTTTCCTTTTTTTATCGAGCTTTATCTAACACTTGCTAAAGTGAGTGTCAACTATCGATCGATCTCTGACGAAGAACAGTTCCCTCTCCACTAGGGGAGGGGGGCACGCGGGCTACCCCTTTCTAAAGTTAAGGTTCGTTTAAATTGTTACATTAAATAAGATCTCATCCAATTCGTGTGTGGGTGGGTTGTCTGTCTACTTGAAAAAGATTTCCAAGACGTGTGAGAGACACAGGATCTCGGGAACAATTCACACCAGCTAAGCTAGCCTCGCTCCAATCCAAGTTGTTGTTCGATCTCGAATTCATCTGCTCCCCATTACTCGGCTCAGCTAGACCCCCTCTTCCCATACGGGGCTAGTGACTCAGAAGGATATGCTAATGGACCAACACTATCCAAGAGAATTTACTTTCCTATTTTGTTGTTGGCTTCTGACTTTACTGAGAGGTACTAGGACTTGACCTTGCTGCTTAGTCTTTTGCTCAGCCTGGGGGCATCTTCTATCCAATAATTGCGTTGTGTAAATAGAGTTGGATCAAGTCAAGTCCGTCTTCGAAGAGTGAACCTCTGAACGATCGAAAGTAATCCCTACTTTTTCATGGTACTAGGGATTATAGGCCTACCCACTTGTGTGGAACAAGCTACTTAAAAAAAATCAGCTCCTGTCACAAAAGCATCTCTGGACTTTCTAGTTGGAAGATTCGAAGCCACGGGAACGAATTCCAGCATTTGTTATTAAAGAAGAGTCTATGTCTCTCTGAGTGGATCCAGCTTAGGAAGCTGCATTCAGCAAGGACAGAGTCGTTAACCGAGACAAGTAAAGACACACACAAATACAAGCAAAACAACAAGGGGGACACACACACACGAAAACAACGAGTCCACAAGGAAGGATCTAATACAATTGAGATTAAGGGAAATAACGATGAATTTGGGCTAATTGCATAAGATATGGTAGTAGGATACTAGAATGGGGAGAATCATTTGAGCAAGGAATGAAAGGCTATTACGTGAAGCGAAAGACTGATCCTTTATAGCTAGCTCACTAAGACCCATTGCTTGTTAGGTAAGGTAGCTGCATCGGTTAAGAGGTTATTTAAGTGACCATTAACTCGGACCTATAGCGCATTATAACACGAGTGCAAGAAAGCATCTATCCCTGGGCTCATCTCATGCGGTAACCCTTCCTTTCTAGTAAGAGAGGATGTGAGCTAACTCCCATGTGAAGTGGAAGAGGAAGAAGCAAGCGCAAAAGCCTCACCTACTAATAGGCTCGCTATCCTCAGAGGAGCAAGAGGAAAAACCCGAACTCCTGGGACGAGGTTACCCTTGTTTGCATCAATTAGCAATCGGTACTCATTTCAGTCTTGAATCAACTTCTATCTTAGCCAAAAAAATGTCTTTACATAGTTAAGGCTCTTTGAGACCTACTCTCCAAAGAGTGAAAGCCCTTTCTCTCATTCATCAATCCAAGGGCGAAAACCACGCCCAGCCATTGCACGTGGGATAACTCGGTTGTGGATTCACATCGCTCTTGAGTCAATAACTAATATTAGCAGCAAGCTCTCCATATGAAGGTCCATCTTTCAAGCTTCTGAAAGTGAAATGATAGCTTTCTACTAGGTCGTCGGTGCCGGCTTTCCCATACGGTCATGCTCAAAGGTCCTAGGCTCTTCGAAAGAACAATCGATCACTTTCAGACACTTTATAGATAGAAAGTAAGTTTGTCTTCGTGTAAGGTTCAAAAAGGTGTTAAAAAAAGATCAAATAGAATTCCGTCAGAAGCGAGAAAAGTCCATAACTAGTCGCTGCTCACCTCTTGCTTGTTCGATCGGGGAAAGAGTACAAACAATCTATACCATGCTTTCGGGGAATACTTGAAGAAGTAAAAGCTTCCTTAGCGAAGCGGGAAGAGACTCGAGAATATGGCTCCGAAACTAGTCCACTTTTGATTCCCACTTTAGCTGACAGCTATCCGGTGTGGAACAGCCAATTCCCTGCTTGGAACAAACGATTTACCCATAGGCACTCTTTCTTCCCTCTAACTCATGGGATAGTTGTAGTAGTGGAATTCATTCTCTGATTTCCTGATGCACCACTTCCATTACTTTCTTCCCCCTACTACATAGGCCTACCATCATCTCTTCCAGGACCGGAGATCGGATAGCTGCCTATCACCTATGTCCAATCTGTCAATGAACTAATTTCGCCAACAAGCAACGCCAGATATATTAGTTTGAGTTAGCACAAGATATTGGAATAGGTCTTGCTCTATCGCCGAAACAAACACGTGTCCAATAGGAAAAAACAAATAGGGATAGAATGCAAAGAATCAAATGCTCAGCTCGGAGAATAAGAGAGACTTCTTGGGGAATCCTTCCTTACGGATGCCTCATTTTTTGAGCTCTCGGTGCCTCTTGTCTTGCTAAGGAAGGAGGCGCGAAAGTCGTTCGAGGCGATGTAATCCCTTTGGGCTCTCGTCCGATTCTATAGACCCAAGACCCACTGCTGATCCGACACCTACGACATTGCTATGTCCTTTTGTTGGGATATCAACTCATTTCAAGGACTCGGGACCAAGATCAACTACGAATGCCTCTTTTCGGGCATTTAAGCTGTCAACGACTTTTGGTAGGAGAGCATCGGATCACCTTGCATCTCCCGAGGAATTTTGTCTGTTAAGTGCTTTGTTTGGTAAGGCAGCTGGTCGGTCTGAGATCTCCACCGATTGCAGGGGAGTAGAGTAAGAAGTCTGATTTGATAAGTTTGGCACTAGGAGGGTGGATCCAAGATGGTTTCACTTCCATGGGGATTGGGGCCAAGACCCTCAATTTTCTATGATAATAGAAGTGACTCACAATCGAAATCATTGATAGCCGGGTATTTTAGGTTAGGTTGTTTTCAAGGGAAAGCAATGGAATTCGTCTTTGATTTGATCGCTGGGTCACACCTCAACAGAGGGAAGGTATGCCCCAAGGTCACTTCTCTCACGCTAGAGACATTCAACGGCAACAAGCCAAGACTTCTACTAGGAAAGTCAAGTGGGCTCAAGAAGCCCCTTCACCAAGAGAACATCCATTTGATGTTTATTAAGTTCGCACTTTCTTTTCTTAACGTAATTCGCCAGCCCCCAGGGATGCCCACCAACCCAAGAGAAAGGCACATCCGACCTCGCTAGCTAAAAATAGTGTGAATGACTTGTGGAGAATCGTGAATCGTCTGCATTTCCATGGATGGGAACCAGACACCACAAGCGAAGGAGTCGCGACGAATGGTGTGAAGTAATGCTTCTAGTGTGGGGAAAGGGCTTCGACCTGTGCCTATCTTTTTTTTAGTGAAAAAGTGAGAAGGTGACTCTGTATGGATATCTCGATCTCCAGCTAGAGTTCTGCATACTTGTTAGCTCTTAGTCTCGTGGCATCTGCTCCCACTTCGTCTTAATCAAAGCCACAGACACCCCTTCCTTCCAGGTCAACAACCTCTCCATTTGGTGATCAAACTTACTCTCAATCTGATATTGATCGAGACCCGCTTTCACGAGCAAAGACAATTGGTGTGGATGCTCCGTCCGATGCTTGGTCTGAGATTGTCTTGGGGCTTCTAAAAGAGAAGATTCCGTCTCATATTCCATAAGTGTAATTCCCTTATAAAGGGCTACTTGCACAGGAGTGCTTGATCCGTATTGGGTGCTCAGGGACAGATTGGTTACCGTGCTCTAACTACTGGGCGGAGGTCTAACCTTGATTTCCTTTTCCATCACATAATCTTTACAAATTATCCCTTGTTGCACAAAGTTTTATTTTACATGAGTGACACTTTTATAAATAAGTTGTCGTAAATAAATTTGGACTTTCAGAATATTATGGCAACTAACAACTGTTGAGTAATGGTTAATATAACTCTCACTTAAAAATATGGTTGAGATAAGATGGTTGATTGTCTATAAATTACAATTTGTCTACAATTTACACAATTCCTATTCTCACATTAAGAATTAGAGATTTATGATGCACGAACTTTTAAAGATTTCAATAGAAGGAGAGAGATTACACCACAAGAGATTGTGAATGAAAGTAGTGCGGACATTATTACTCATTTTATATTAATAAAAAGGACTTGAAAAAGAGCTAGTGTGCTAACAATGATGGGAATTAAATTTTCGGAAATTGTACATATGAGAAATGTTATAAGAAAAAAATAATTTAAGAAAAGAGTAATAGATAAAAAGTAAGAGAATGACAGAGGTCAAGAAAGAATAATTGCTGATGGTGATAAAAAGCAAGAAGGAAGAAAATAAAGAGAGATATGGAATCATCAATTACATTCCTTACACTCTTAATTATAGTGTTCTCATGCTTTCAATGCAAGAGTAAGTTTGCGTTTGGTTTGTTGTCTTGAAAATAGTTTTCTGAAAAGAATTTTCTGGAAATGAAAGTGTAAAAACTGTTTGGTAGTAATTTTTTATAAAAACAGTTTTTTGAAAATGAGAGTATAATGTATGTATAGGTTTGGTTGTATGTATATACTATATACAGTATATATACTCTGATACATACATATTGTATACATATACATACATACTGATATATAATAATATAAAATATTTTATTATAATAAACATATTTAATAATATACATATATATAATAATATATAATAATTGTAATTATATATATGTAATAATAATATATTCAAATTATATATTAAAAAATTTATTATAATAATAATAAATTATATAATAATATATATTATAATAATAATAGATTATTATAATAGTATATATAAAACAGTATATATGAAATAATAGTATATATAAAATAGTGTATATAAAATAGTATATATAAAATAATAATATATATAATAATAATATATTATAATAATAGTATATATAAAATAGTATATATAAAATAATAATATATTATAATAATTTTATATAATATAATAATATGAAATAATTTATTATAGTAAACATATTTAATTATATACATATATATAATAACATCTAATAATTATAATAATATATATGTAATAATAATCTATTATAATTATATATTAAAAAATTTATTACAATAATAATAAATTATATAATAATATATAATAGTAATACATAATAATAATAATAATAATATATATAATAATAATAATAGATTATTACAATAGTATACATAAAATAGTATATATGAAAAAGTAATATATATTATAATAATAGTGTGTGTATATATATATATATATTAAAAAATAAAAAATACATAATAATAATAATAATAATAATATTAATAATAATAATATATATGTAACAATAATATATTAGAAATATATATATAACAATATATTATAATAATAGTATATTATATAATATTATATATAATAATATATATAATAATATATAATAGTAATATATTATATATTAATATATATAATAATATATAATATATATATAATAATAATATATATATATATAATAATAATATAATATAATAATAGTATATATAAAATAGTATAAATAAAATAATAATATATATAATAATAATAATATAATAATAATAGTATATATAAAATAGTATATATAAAATAAAAATATATTATAATAATTTTATATTATATAATAATATGAAATAATTTATTATATTGAACATATTTAATTATATACATATATATAATAACATATAATAATTATAATAATATATATGTAATAATAATATATTATAATAATATATTAAATAATTTATTATCATAATAATAAATTATATAATAATATATAATAGTAATATATAATAATAATAGAATATATTATAATAATAATAGAATATTATAATAGTATATGTAAAATAGTATATATATATATATATATATATATATATATATATATATATATATATATATATATATATATATTTAAATAATAATAATAATAATAATAATAATATATGTAACAATAATATATTATAAATATATATATATATAGTAGTAATAATAATAATAATATATAAATATATTTAGAGAGAGGATGTAAAAAAACAGAAAATAGTTGAAGTGGAGTTTTGTGAAAACTGTTTTCACAAAACAACCAAAACAAACGGATTTTGGGGTTTTAAAAAGCAAAAAAAAGAAAAAAACAACAAACCAAACAGACCCTATATGTATTCCATTCCCATGCACGGATCAACCCCACTACTCAATTTCCATCTCAAAGACAAACTGTTGAGATTTCCTACTTCCCTAATTTAATCATTTTGGCCAGCAATTTTAAAAGTTTATATATGGATGATATTTTGGATTCACATATGCACATGAACACAAAGAAAGTGAAATAGAAAAAATTAAAAATTAAAATTGCCTATAGGGCTTAGCTTATGCAATATGATATTTCACTCTTAGAAAAAGATGGTTAAATCATGTTTTTCAAAATTCATCAGAATGTAGGTATAATGAATAAAGAACAAAACTTAAACAAAAAATATTTAGGCATGCATCTAGATTTAGTGCCAACATCCCTTCTCTTGCCTACTAAAGCAAAAAAATCACTTTCTGTTGATTTGTTTGCAGTGTGTTTTGGTTTAAGCAACATAGTTCTGGAAATATTGTAGATTAATTGATATGGGAAAATATGGCAGCCTTTGCCATCTTTTAGTCGAGATGGGGGGGGGATCTGAGCATATATCTACAAGAATTATCATGAATATATACTGAATTGTTGGAAATTAATAACATTTCCGGAAAAAGTTATTTCACTCTTTTTAGTAGCACATTGCATTTTGGAACCCCTCAATTATTGAAAATTTGTTTTTTGACATGCCCCAAGTGCACATCTGGGCCAGCCCTCACTTTAAGGTAGGTTAGGCGGCCGTCTTATGCCCAGAATATTTTGCAATTTTAGAAACCCTCAAATTTGGATTTTCCTTATATATATATGCACGTATTTTACGCATAAAAATTTTATATTGTTATTAGGGGCCCCAAAAATTAATTATTTGGGACTTTCGCCTCGGACCCTCGGGAACTCAGGGCCGGCCCTGCTGCACATTGCCATGTACAAAATGCCCTTTATGCATCGAACACATTAATGAAGGAATGTACGAAATACAATATATTATACTCCATCCGTTTCAAAATATAAGACATTCTAGCCCTTTTTTATTTTAAAATATAAGTTACTGTAGGTTCTCAATGCAAATGTCCTGTCAATCTTAAATGTCCATCAATTAGTTTTCTAAGTGATTTCCTTTAATCTTATTTTTTTAACTACTTATACCTACTACGTATCGATAGCTCATTTATAAAGAAGGGTAAATATGATACTTTACAATTTGTAGCGTGTTTATGAGCTTCAAAGTGAAAAAAAATGTATTGTACTTTTTTTCAATCCTCGGCTTTTTCTTAATAAGCGTGTAGAAATCTAGAATGACTTATATTTTATAACGGAGGGAGTACTAAATACAGTAACGCAACTTTTTATGGGGTTCATATCTTATCACATTTTCTCATTGATGCATGCATGTATGAGAAAAATGTCAATGATATCTGAATTAAATTCCAACTCCAATTCCAACTTTTTTATATATACTTTCAACAATATCTAAACCTTAGGGGGCGCTTGGTACAAGGATGTTTTTTTTGTATCTTAACTTAGGAATTTAGTTTCCCGTATTTGGTATGCTAATTTTTAAATTCAAATTCCCAAGAAACTAACATTCATAGGAAATTTTTTTTGCCACAATTCCCACAAAAATTTCCCCATGGGGGGTGGGATTCTTAGATTCCCAAGTGCTTGGAAAAATATTATTTCTTTAAAATTACAATTTTGCCCTTAAAATAAAAAAAATTCTAAACCTGGCTCTTCATATTTCTTCTTCTTTTCCTCCCCAATAAACCCATCCCCTCTTTCTCTTCTAAAAATCCGAGCACCCAACTTGGCCGCCGTCGATCAACTCGTTGCACCGTCGATTCCACTTGTCGCCGTCGATCCCCGAGCACCCCTACCATCTCTCGCGCCGTCGATCCCCGAGCACCCCGACCATCTCTCGCGCCGTCGATCCCGAGAAATATGTAGCTTAACCCATTAAGAACGAAATGCCCGTAGAGTGGCTGAAGCAATGGCCTAAATGCGACGCTCTTTTGTAGTTTCTGCTCAAATGGAGAAAGTGTGGGTGGTGGTTTTGATGGAGGTTGCTGAATCGTGGTGGAATTTGCAGTAGGACCGGTAACCACATTATTGCTTTCAGTGCATTTCTTCTTCTCATTGTTGTCGCCTGCATTGGGTTTGGCTTTGGTTTCCGGCGGTGGATTGGGTTGATGGTTGTGATTGGGCCGCCACTGGAGGAAGTCGGTGCTACATACCCATGACTCTTTCGATACCTCCATTGATAACTTTGGCTCGTACATCATAAGGAGACGGCAATTAGGCAATTCAATGCCCTTCTTCTCTCTTTTCACTACTTGAGCTTCACCTCCTTTACTCACTATGGGCTTTTGTATAGCTTCGTCAATTGCCTTAACTAGGGGTTTCTCTACAATCTTGGGCTCTACCAACTTCACTGCCTCCTTTGCCGGAATCTTTTCTTTCTTTTGGAAAACCGGTTTCTCTTTCTCTTTCGGACCCAAGTTTTCCTTTTCTATCGAAAAATTCCATCTTCTTTTACCGTCTTTATCTGCTGTAAAACTGGATCTCCTGGCTTCTTTCTCCGAGCAAAAACTATGCCTTAATCCTAGCCATCGCAGTTGGGCCATCGCTTTAGCCACCCTATGGGATGAGCGGGGTATTTTGGACAATAAGATTAAGATTCCCAAAAAATATGTAGCTCAACCAAACATACGAAATTAAGTTTCCAACTAACATTTCCAGAGATGTTTAAGACCTACCAAACCTATTTTATAATACATAGGAATCATAAATCCCAGGATTTATGATTCCTGCGAACAAAAAAAAATAATCCTTGTACCAAATGCCCCCTTTCGTTTTTGTAAAAAGCAGCAATTATAAAGAGAATAGTAAATTTTTTAAATTTCTTCAAATATAATTATTTTCCTCTAAATTCCAATAACAAATTATTTTTTGGGTGTGCTAAATATGAAACAATAAATGAAATACTCTCGCTCTCTAAATACCCATTTGGCATCGTCCTCAATGATGTTGAGCAGTTTCACATCATTGAAAGAAGTCCACAAGAAGTCCTGCAAGGAATTCCTGCCCCTCTTAGAGCATCTGTAGTCGTTGGCTATATATCCAAAAAATGGATATTTGGGGGGAAAAAACCCTCTGTAGTCGTCGTCTATATACCCATTTTTTGGATTTCGGATGAACATGAGACGTCTATATTTGGCAGCGGAAATGACATTATGCATATTTTAGAAATTGGAAGATGATTTACCGTCTTAGTGTCGACGGTATATGATTTGCTGTCTGAGAAAATTTTTTAATTGCGAAAGATTGGGACGACATATTATATGTCGTTTGAATAAAAAAAATTATATAAAAAAAATAATTTAAGAAAGCAACTGATGCTGACATTTGAGGAAAAAAAAGAAAAAAGTAGTGCTTTTGTGTTGGATGGGAGATCATCTCCCGTCCTGAAATTTTTTTTTAAAAAAAAATCATCACATATTGCACGTTTAAGGAAATAAAAAAAAATTATGTTGGACGGGAGATGATCTCCCGTTGATCACATTTTTTTATTTTAAATTCATCAGATGGAAGATGATCTGCCATCCTTTATTTTTTTTTCTCGCTTTCTACGGTAAATCTTTAGACAGTACATCATCTTTCGTTTCGTAAAAAAAAACTCATTTTTTGAGTATAGATGATTGCAGTGTTTCCGCTATTTGCTATTTCTAAAATTTCCATATACCCATTTTTTAACTTAAACGACTACAAATGCTCTTAGCCACTACAAAGTGCAAGGGAGGAGAGGTTTTGTTGTGTTTCATGAGGAGAGAAGATGCCTCTATTAATAAGGCCAGGGTGAAAAACGTAACGGCAGACATCTTCTTGAATGCAACCACAATAATGGCAGACAAAATCATTTATGCAGTTTAAAACGTAAAGATAGAAAAAATCATTTCGGCAGACAATCTCCTCATTAACTCAAATATGATTCTCCTCCTCCAACTAGAAGATCTTCGTGAGTTAGCAAGCCATGTGTACTTCCCTTGGTTAAATGGTTCAGCCACTTCAACATGGTTCCCTTTCTTTTAGGATCTCATCACCTCTGCAAAATTTTGTAGCTACTTTTGATATCCTTCTTGGTTCAATGCCAAGTTTGAATTCTTACAAACATAGCTCACTATTCATATCTCTTACAAAACCCGCCTCAACTTGATCTGATGTTGTATTCTTCATCTTACACTGATTAATTCTACGCCCCATTTTCTTGCATCTATAGCACTGTGTATTCTCGAGAAGCTTTGGACAATTCTTGTTGCTATGTCCACTATTTTTATAGTAAGTACATCCAAATCTGCGGGTTTCTTCAACTTTCGGTCTTCTATGACGGCAAATCATGGGCACATCTTTAGCGGCTGCCTTCTTCATGAACTCATTGGATGACAAGAGAGAAGATATGACTTCCTCAACAGAAATAGTTTTTCTTTCATGTAGAAAAGTCACAACGCTAAAAACAAAATTTGGGAAGATATGAAAGAGATAATTGAAGGAGTACCCTTAGAAGAGAAACTATTTATATGAGGAGATTTCAATGGACATGTGGGAGAAGATAACAAGGGATATGAGATGGTCTATAGAGGACATGAATTTGGAAATAAGAACGATGGTGGAGAAGCTGTATTAGATTTTGTGGTTTCGTATGATCTTATACTAGAAAATACTTATTTTAGGAAGATGGAGAAACATTTGATAACCTTTAAAAGTGGGAAAAATAGAAGTCAGATTGATTTTTTCATCACTAAAAGGTGGATCGCTTGACATGTAAAGATTGTAAAGTATTACCGGGAGAGTGTTTAACATCACAACATAAATTAATGGTATTTGATGTTAAGATTGAAAAATACATATGTGAAAGGAATGAGACTAGGAGCCCAAAAATTGGGTGGTGGAACTTGAAGGGAGTTAAACTAAAAGTTTTTAGAAATAAAGTCCTTAAATGAGCATCATGAAATTGGGAAGGAAAAACAAATATGATGTAGACTAAAATGGCTACGTACATAATAGAAATTTTAAAGGAGGTATTTGGAGAATCAAAAGGTAGAGAGTTGCTAAATAAAAAAACATAGTGGTGGCAAGAAGAACTCCAAAATATTGTGAGAGAAAAAAGATCAACCTTCAAAATATGGCAAAAGAATAGCATTGAAGAAGATTTTGAGAGATATAAGACCGTTAGAAATAAGTTTAAAAAGCGGTAAAAGATACAAAAGAAAAAACTTATGATAATTTATACACAAAATTAGAAACAAAAGAAGGAGAAAATAATATTTATAAGCTTGCTAAACAAAGAGATAGAAAAAAAAAGATCTGGATACAATTAGGTGTATTAAGAGCGATGATTCAAGAGTCTTAGTAAAAGATGAGGAAATTAAGAAAAGATGATTAAATTACTTTGAGAAGCTATTAAATGAAAATGTTGTTGGCAACTTAAATATAAGAGACTCGAGGGAGAGCCGAGAGCATATGTTTTTCCGTAAAATTAGGACATCGAATGTTCGAAATGCTCTAGGAATGATAAAAATAGAAAAAGCTTTATGACCGGATGGTATACCCAGTTAAGTTTGGAAGTGTTTTGTAGATGTAGAAGTGGGTTGGCTAACCAAATTATTTAATAAAATTTTGAGAACTAAGAAGATGCCCGATGAATGGAGAAAGAGTATTTTAGTATATATATAAAAAAATAAAGGATATATACAAAGTTGCTCAAACTACCGAGGAATTAGATTAATGAGCGTACGATAAAAAATTGGGAGAAAGTGATCGAACATAGACTGATACTAGAAACTACAGTGTTTAAGAATCAGTTTGGGTTTATGCCTGAGAGGTCAACAATCAATGCAATTTATGTACTGAGCAGACTTATGAAAAAATATAGGGAGAATAAGAAAGATCTACATATGGTTTTTATAGATCTAGAAAAAATATATGATAAAGTCCCTAGAGACTTAGTATGATGGGTGTTAAATAATAAAAAAAAAATTAACTATTCGATATATTGAGGTAATTAAGGATATGTATGAAGGGGCAACGACCACAATTAGAATAACCACAAGAGAGAACAGTGATTTTCCTGTTACAGTAGGTTTACACCAAGGTTCAGCTTTATGCCCCTATCTCTTTACTTTGGTTATGGGTGAATTGACGCGAGGAATACAAGACGAGGTGCCTTGGTGTATATTTTTTGCCAATGACTTCGTATTAGTGGACGAGACTAGAGCAAGAGTCAATGCTAAATTAGAATTGTGGAAAAAATTTTTGGAAGCTAGAAGCTTTAGGATAAGCAAAACCAAAACAGAGTATATATAGTGTAATTTTAGTGACATTCGGAACACAATTGAATAAGTAGTGAAGTTTGATGGCCAAGAGATACCTAAGAGAAACCGTTTTCGATATTTAGGCCCGATTATACAAAGATATGTGGAGATTTGTGAAGATGATATACATAGGATCCAAGCAGGGTGGCTTAAGTGGAGACGTGTCAGTGGTGTTTTGTGTGACAAACATATACCTTTGAAGTTGAGGCAAAAAATTTATAAGACGGCTGTTAGACCTGCAATGATGTGTGGAGCAGAGTGTTGGACAACAAAGAAACAACATGTCTAAAAAATGAGTGTAGCGGAGATGAGGATGCTAAGATGGATGTGTGATAAAAAAAAGGAAGTATAGAATTAGAAACGAGCATATACGAGACATGCTAAAGGTAGATCTAATCCAAGATAAGTTAAGAAAGAATCGCTTCATGTGGTTTGGACATGTCACACATAGACTTAGTAGCGCCCTCATTAGAAAGAATGATTTGATAAGTATTAAGGGTAGAGTTAGAGGTAGAGGAATACCTAAACTAACTTTGGTGGAAACGGTGAGAAAAGATATGATAGCTTGTGACCTTACAGAAGATATTGTGCTATTCCTGAGCAGAATGAAAAATCAGGATTCATGTAGCCGACCCCAACTAGTTGGAAAAATGCTTTGTTCTTGTTGTTGTTGTTTAGCAACGTCACAACAAGATGCTCAAAAGATGACAGTAGTGATGCCAAAAGTAGTAGTGTTTGATCTTCATCAGGAATGAAAACATCAATACTGAATAATTCAGTAACAAGTTTATTGAACTCACTGATGTGTTGTTGGAGGGTGGTATTCTCTGGTTTAGTAAACGTATAGATCTTTACTTTTATGTAGAGTTTGCTTGTGAAGGACTTTGTCATGTAGATGGATTCAAGCTTCGACCATATCCCACCCGCCGAGTTTATTCCCAGTATGTTGTAGATTACTTCATCAGAAAGAGAGAGTCGTATTGCGAACACTGCCATGCGATTGTGGGCATCCCGATCTTCAACATTAACTCTCTACTTCTCCTTCAAGAAAGGCTCTGTCAAGCCCTTCTTGCTCTAACATGTCTTCCATCTTGACTTTCTATATTACGAAGTTCATCGTGCCATCAATTTCTTATTATGAAATGAGTTGTTGAGGCAGTGTTGAAAGTAGATGACATCACCTTCAGTTAGATCTTCTAACTCTGACACTTTAATACCAGTTGTTAGGTCAAAATCGTGAAAGTAGATAGAGACCCAAAACTCATTATTCTACGAAGAATTTGGCAAAATAAGTCAGAATTGTAACAAGCAGAAAAGTATAAAAAGAAGAACAAAAGAGATATTTCGAAACCAATATTAGTTAAATAATAAGAGAATTACAAAATATATGCCTCTTAGTCTCTCTATTTTCTCCCTTTGATTAAAATCAAGGCCGCCCCCCACCTTCAGGCAGGTGAGGCGGCCGCCTCAAGCCCCTGGATTTTTTGCAATTTTAGGGGGCCCCAAATTTGTATTCACCTTAAATATAAGTACGTATTTTGCGTGTAAAATAATTATATTGTAATTAGGGGCCCCAAACCAATTATTTGGACCTTTCACCTCAGGCCCCCAGGAACTTTAGGCCAGCTCTGATTACAATGATCCCTCAATTAGATAGCTAGTTTCATTCTTTTTTTTTTATTGGGAATACTTAGATATAATATTTTCTCCTATATTTATAGAGTAATAACATTGAGATATTTGTTAGGATTAGTCGTATTTGACTTATTCAGATATATTCTCTCATATCAATTTAGAAAAATTATTAACAAATATCTTTAGTTACAAGAGATTGTATCAAATATTTCAAATATAGAAAGATTATAAATATTATAGAAATATTTGGGGCATATTTCCAACACTTGTGGCCTATAAGAGCATCACCAACCACGCTAGCTGGTTTGCCTCGCTAGGATAGCCAAAATAGAGAACAGTTGGATAATTTGGCTAACGAAAAAAGTTCACGGTCCAACCATGCTAGCTATTTTGGCTAGCCGTAATAATTTTAATTTTTATTTACTATTAAATAGTTATAATATTCTTTTTTAAAAATGAATACATTTCGCAGTAAATGAATATACCTCAAGAATTTTAAAATCAAATGAAAATATCAGTTTCCAAATAGCACAAAACAATTACATGATATTGCAACAATGTAAACTCAAGCTACTAGTTTTATTGTGAAAAAAAAACTTGTTTTTATTGTCCGTGTCGCTGCCACAAGTGCTTTACAAGATTCGACTGAAGTTGGGAATGCATCCGTCTATCTATAATGCGATGATGAGTTTGAATAAATGTAAGAAGGTCGGGCGTATAATCATGTGACACTTCTATAGCCGGACTTTCCTCAAGTGCATCATAATTAAAATCCCTATTATTATCTTCTCTCTCGTCTTCAACTATCATGTTGTGCATTATTATGCTTGCTTTCATAATATCATTAAGCGTCTGTTGATCCCAAAAATGTGCTGTTCCACGAACAATTACAAAACGTGCTTGAAGAACACCGAATGCTCGCTTTACATCCTTCCTTGCTGACTCCTAAGCTTCAGCAAAATATTTATTCTCATTACCTTGTGGAAATGGAATTATTTTTACAAATGTTGACCACTCTGGATATATACCATCAGCAAGATAATATCTCATTGTATAGTCATTACCATTGATAGAATAGTTAACCTTGGGCGCCCGTCCATTAGTGAGATCATCAAAGATAGAAGACCGATGTAGCACATTGATGTCATTAAGAGCTCCTGGTAATCCAAAGAATGCATGCCATATCCAAAGATCATGTGAAGCCACAGCTTCTAAAATAATTGTAGGTTTATGAATGTGGCCAGTATACATTCCTTGCCATCCAACTGGAAAATTCTTCCACTTCCAGTGCATACAATCAATACTTCCCAACATACCTGGAAAACTATGATATTCGTTCATTGCCAGTAATCTGTTAATGTCATTATGGTTTGGTGACCTTAAGTATTCATTGCCAAATATTCTAACAACGGCCTTGACAAAATGACGAAGACTCTCGATTACAGTGCTTTCTCCAATATGTATGTGATCATCAACTAAATCTGCTGATACCCCATAAGCAAGCATCCTTATTGCGGCTGTCATCTTTTGAAGTGAAGACAATCCAAGAACTCCACAAACATCCCTTCTTTGAATGAAGTATCGATCATAAGCTTCTATAGAAGATTGAATTCTTAGAAAAAGAGGAAGACTCATCTGGAATCTCCTTCGAAAGAAATGAGGATATACAGGTCTTTCAGAAAAATAGTCATGAAAAAGTCTTTCATGACCATGAGCTCTATTACGTTGAATACGTGTCCTGGAACAAAACCATAACGATGTGCTCTTCGTCCTCTTGCAATTATTTCTTCTTCTTCTTCTATGGTCATTAATGTTAAATGTAGCAATTCATCATCAGAGTAGACATCAAGGCCATCGATCTCGAACATCATATCAAATTCATTACTAAAGTGTGTCATCAGTGAGCAAATGAGGTTGAATACTTAATTGAGCTGATATAAGTAAAAACATGAATTGAGTTAGAATATTTGTATTGCAAGTTTATATGCGAATTGCAATAAATAAAGTTAAAATACAACTTTTATTAACTAAGATGTTAAGTTGAAGGCTTACAGATGCATAAGTAAAAAAGAATTTGATTACAATAAGTTTCTACTTTTCAATGTGAAAAAAACTCACAAATGACTACTAATTATTGTTTAGTGTTTTTTCAAGAATTTCCATCCTACGGGCTTCGTAATATTTTGCTTACAGTAGGTCCATTCCAGTGGTGTCAATAGCCATTATTTTTTTCTCATCTGCTAACTTCTGTAGACGAAGCTTTTAATTCTCAATTTCGACCAACTCTTGTCGTTGAGCAAATGCTTTTTCGTATTGTTCTATTTTAATTTTTTTATTGTCCTCCATATATTATTGTAGGAGCATTACTGTAGGTATTTTCTCTTAATTGTGTTCCTTACACTTTCTCTTTTGTTGCTCCTTGGCAACCTTTCTACCAATAGGCATTTCCATATCAGTTGCAATATTTTCTGCCACTAAATTAACTTGATTTGGAAGAGATCCAGATGATTTCGCAGGATTTATCTTTTTAGAAATTTTAGACTTTTTCTTTGATATTTCCTTTGTCCATTTGGGATTATGCTTCAATTCATGCCAACAGTGTAAAAATTCAAATGGTTTGCCATGCAGTTCCTCATACATTAGCTTTGCTTCAAAAATCTAAAATTAGTATAAAATAATAGTTATTTTTAGAAAAATATTGAAATATTAAATATATGAACTTTAGTGATGTCAATACCTTGTCTTCATTGGTGATCCCACTTTGGTTGCTTGTTTCCGTCTGAGCATAATACCCACAATATAAGTTAACATCTTTCTGAATTCCTGACCACCGGTTCATGAGAAAATTCACATTGCACTCAGACTTAAATTTTTTGTTTGTGTGAAAATATTCATGTATTCTGTCCCAGTATTTACCCATTGTTTATTGGTTTCCTTGTATCGAATCTAAACTAATATTAAGCCATGCAGATACAATGAGAATGTCTTCTTCTACTGTGAAGTTACCCCATCTTTGTGATTTTTTGGTAGATGAATTAACTGTAGCTCGATTTTCTGGTGTCACAGTCGGTTGATCTGTGAATTGAGTAGCCTTAAGAAATTCTGGACTAGACAATTCATTCTCAATGTTTGATCCTTCACAGAGAAGATCAGGGTAAAAAGTATTGTTAAGTGAATCCATCTAAATATAGCAAAATAATATTGTGAGATTAGATATGATAAAAATTATAACACACTCATGTTGATCCTAAAACTTTCGAAAAAAAAAGTATTGTAAATTTATCATTTCTTACTTTGCTTATCAAGATCTGCTTGATCGGCTTATCATTTCTTACTTTGCGACGCAAGTAGATAAACTTCACTAATCATGTGTACAAATATAGAAGAACAACTAGATACTACCCGAACCTAAAATGTTTATTACACTGTTCACTTCAACATTGATCAAGCACAACACACTTCAAAATTTGTATTTAACTATTGAGAAAGATGACATTTACTAACCTGATAAATCTCAACATTCCTCTCAAGCTCAGCAATATATTGAAGCTTGTGAACCCTTAATCGTTGCCCAGACCTACATTCAAGCACAAAAGAAAATGAAATTGAAGGTTAACATTTAGAGAAGCACTTTGATGTTAAAAGCTAACAGTAAGAAATAATCATATTAGTTTTGTAACCCCTGTTTTCATTTTTTTTTCCTTTTTGTTATTGATCCCAATTATAATCTCCATTGTAATTCTATTTTGTGTTGAATGATATTTATTCTAATGTTATTCATAATCTAATCATGATCTCTTTAAACCTACTTCTAATGTTATTCGTAATTCTATTTTGTGTTGATTACTTTAAACCTAATTCTTGTATTCCAAATTCAGATTTAATTTTATAAAATTTGCCTTGTCTTTTTGGGTTGTGAATTGCCCTCCTAATTGATCCATTTTGTACCCAAAGCCCATATCCACCTCCTATTGGATCTCTCACCCAAATCCAATAACTCAAATCAACCCCAAATTCTTCCTAACGAACTAATCCCTATGATTCCTCCTAATCACTCCCCACTATCTGCACAATCTGTAAATCCCAAGAATTTAAAAACTAAATCCCTATTATTAAGCCCTGTAATCTCTCCCCATTACTAATTCAACCTAATAACCCCTCATTACTGTGCTCTCTCTCCCTCTCCTCTCTGTTAATTCCCCAAACACAATCGAACCCAAACCACCACCACCTTTGCCTCCACCGTTCACTCCGTCCACCGCCACCACTCATAACCTCATCCCTGTCTCCATCGCCCTCCGCTCGAACCCAACTCCACTGCAACCCCCATCGTCAACACCCATCACCTTTGCCGAACTCAAACTCGAGTTCCCATCGTCTTCCTCACCTCACCTCGCTCCCGAACCCATTACCATTCGCCTGTGCCCCATCCTCGTCGTCACCCTCTACCTCTACATCAGACATCGTTGTCGTTCGAACCCCGAGACGCCACCGTATTTGCCTCCTCTGTTTCATCGAGAAAACAGAGCTTGCTTGCCGGAGTTCGTCGAGATTGCCCTCGCGCTGCCGTCGCTTCCCGACCAGCCACCTCACCGCGGTGTCGCCGTCCCCGCTCGCCGCATTCGCCATTAATCTTCCCCACAGTTCTTCTCTCTCTCTGGCGAAAGGAAGAAGACAGAGTGGTAGTGGCCGAGTTCGCTGTTAGCTGTTTTGGGTGTGGGGATCCATTTTTTCTGTTTGGTGTTCCGCTTGGGATCCGGTGTAGGGAAGGGATCCTACTGGTTGTGGTTGCTGTCCCGTGTTTGGCGCGCAGCAGATCCTAGTTGGCTGTTTGCTGTTCTGTCCCGATCCTGTGTGGGATTTTGCTGAGTTGTTGACTTTGTTCGCTTGGACCTTCTTGCACGTATTTTGCACGTAGTTTTCGGAGTCGCCGGATTATTTTCCTTCGGACCTAATCGTCAAAAAGGCAAGTCATTTCTTATCGAATGTTTATTGTATCATATTCGATATTTTTATTGAAATCCGCAAGTAGATCCAAATTAATTATCATATACTGTTTATTGTATTTATCGTTGGGATGCCACGGATTTACACGAGTGAATCCAAGTGGTAATCTCGACTTCGTGCCGTCTTTTTGCCTCTAATGTATATGGATCTTACATGCACCCATGTAGTTATACTTATTGAATATAAGAATAGGAAATTATTGTCCCATTTCATATCATGACATTAAAGACAACTATTGTGGATTGTATATTAGGGTTGATTGTTTATGTGATTGCTATCGATAAATTAGTTGATTGTAAGTAGTAGAGTTATGGAAATTATATATCCTAACACCATGTTCACATAGGATTGGTTCGTTGTGGTTTATGATTATTAAACCCCAATTTATCATTCTTAACCTTTTAACCATTTTATTTAAAATGAACATGTTGACTATGCTGAAAATTACGCCAACCTGAATCTTGTTGTGCTGTTTCGACGTAGATAACTTCATTAAAATCAGTCGCTTCCTGAAAATAAAACATATCCCTAAGTGTCTAGATGTCAATAGCCTCCGGAATTTTCAAATTCCGACTTATATTGCCCGAGTTATGACCCTTTTGCTACAGCTGCGCTGTAATTTCAGATTCATGTACATAACATGTTAGGCTGATAAATTAAATGAACTAATGATCAAATATGGTCAAGATAAATACCAGATTTGTAGATAACATGCTTAGGGTGTTAAAAATTATTTTTACTGATTTTTTTGTAATGATTATTTACTGCCTTTATAACTGAAATTAGTCAACATCGACACCCAGCCAGAAACTAAAATCTGTAAAGATTACTGAATTTCACCTAGCTATCGTTGTCGGAATGTAGACTTTAAGTATGCGTTGGAACCGGGTAGGAGTCTAGTTTCTAGACCACATGACGGATCCACATTTGCTGTCCTGTAGCAACGAAAATTCTGATTTTGGTACAACAACCTACTACTGTCCAGAATTGGGTTCCTATGTTTAATAATATATAATTATATCTACAATGTTATTTTTAGTGTATTTAATTGTATATAGTATATTGCATGATCTTAGGGTTGTTTTATCACCTTTACTTGTGTCCCTTATTAATCGCATTATTGTATGTTAATTGAATAAAGAAAGTAAATCAAGCCGGGGTTAATGGTTGATTAGGGTAGTTGATGACATAGTGACTGTACTCGGAAGAGGGGCCCGTGTTTCCCTAATTATCGGTCTATCGGTTATCGGTCTATTGGTTGTATCGGTCATCGGTTAATTGCAGATTACTGACTTTAGTATCTCGATTGATTCGGTCATCGGTCATTATTGAATATTGTTTCCGAGTACATGAACTATAGAATCTACCACCTTAGTCTAAACGAAATTGATTGTATGCATTGAACCTGCGGTACGGCATACATGGGACACAGTAGTACGTGCATTAGCTAAGATTAAAAATAAATCATAGACCTAAGGCTCTCATCACATTATCATTGCATATTGTTATCTTTATTGAACAATGTTATCGTTATTATTGTCATTAGTGATATTGTTACAATCAAACAAGGACCTAAGGCGCTCTCATCACATTATGAGCCAAGGACATATATTTATACAATCAAACAATTTCAATACTCACATGCAGGTTAATTATAAGTTTATAATTAATGAGACTCATAGTTTGTAGTATTATAATTTTGACTGTGAAGATGGACATAAAGAAGAAACTTCTTACGTTTGGTTGTTGACAATTATATAGGTAAAAGGTGAATTTCCTCCCTCTGAGACCTGGAATACACAAGCCTTATGTAAGCATAAAGCATGAAGGACTTAAAATGAATTCATAAATTATTTTAGTTAGCTCTAACTAATAGGTATAGTTTAGAATTGAGTTGAAGAATGTATTTAGAACAAGTCTTAACTTATTGAAAGTCCAAGTGTGTAAATGAATTGTTCCAATCAAATATCAAAATATATATGTATCTAATATAGACATACTAAAGGATGGATTAAATAGACCATACTGATATATATGTATCTGATATAGACCATACTAAAAGTAGATTAAAGGACCATTTGAAGGCCTCAAAAGATGGATTAAATAGGTGGCATGGAAGAAATTTTTCTTCAGTGGATCAAGTACAAAGATAGAAATAACAGATAACCCATGTCCATGAACACTAAGACCATCCACATCCATTGGCCACCCCATGAAAACACATGTATACAGATGCATCTGTTTATTAATAAAGCATGTTAACAAACAAACTCACAATTTTCAGTCATTTTCCCATGTAAAGATTTTCAGTCTATTCTGATATCCAATGTCCATGAACAATAAACGCTAGTCATATCCCGAAATAAAATAATAGAATAAACCAAGTAACAGCTCAACAAATTATTCCTCACCATTTTTGCAAACTCAAATTGCAAGATGGGTGAGGATTCATAGATGAAGAATGTGCTCCAACTATGGATGAATCATGGTTCATGGTGAACAAAAGAAAATATAATTCAAGAAGCAAGCATAACTGCAGTAGAGAAGGTTGTTTATTAATTCAAGAAGCAAGCATAACTGCAATAGATAATACCAAAATTCAACTTCACTGACCAAAATTTTACTGTCTACTGCAGTAGTCTGCGTATTAATTTTCCCAACCCAAAATAAATAAATAAGTACGTCCGACTCCGTTTTACGATTCTCTTTTTCACAGAACAACCAGCCTTCATACAAGCATCACAAACTCAACATACTATCTCAATTCTCAAGTTTCGTCTTCAATCTCATATACACTAACACAAAACCCAATACACTATCTAATCAAAAAAACGTCTTCAATCTCATATACACTAACACAAAACCCAATACACTATCTAATCAAAAAAACAAAAAACAAAAAATCTGAAGAGCGGCTAAATGGAACAACTAAAATCTGAACAAATTGATGAAGAAGAAGAAGAAGAAGAAGAAGAAGAAGAAGAAGATACTTGATGAAGGAAAATAAGCTGCCTTTGAGATCACCAAGACTAAATCCACCAAGAACAAATTGAAGAGATTGAACAAATTGAAGAAATTTCTTGGAGGAATTAATAACAGGACTCGATGAAGACCGTTGGGAGTCCTCTTGATCTCCGGTGGCAAGAGATGAAAGAGATTTGGCGAGCCTCCCCTCCATTTTGAAAATCACCAGATCTGGCGAGCGGATCACGAGCGAATCTCACATCGCTAGATCAGGCCCATCACCAGATTGGCGAGCTCGTTGGAGAGAAATTTTGGGATTTTCGGGCTATTTTGGCTAATTTGTAGGTATTGCATGTCTCCGTTGGAGATGGTCTAACATAAATGGATTTCAACGCAACCCGCAAACCACATCTCTGCTACATTAATAAAGTGAGATTTAAGGACACCGCCATCAGCTAGAAGCGCACACCCATTGCAATCTATTACCACGCTCATATCCTGCCAGGGGCGGAGCTTAGTGAGGGCCCGGGGGTGCCCGGGCCCCCCCGGAATTTTCAAAAAACCCCTTCACACTATTGAAAATTTTATATATCCTTCAAAAAAAATTATAATTTAACCCCCATGAAAACTAAATTTTATTGTTTGGCCCCCCAAAAAATTATGAAAAATTTCTATATTTTTACATGTATTCATAGAATTTTACCTTGGCCCTCCAGGTAAAATTGTTCTGGCTTCGCCCTTGTTAATCCTGCATTGTGACCAGACAATGACCCATTACAATTAACTTTGATAGTTCCTCAGGTGGCACGGCCATTTGATCAAGAGCTCTCGTGAAGCACGAAAAGCGGCGATCGACTGGGATGGGTCTCCAGCCAATGGCAAATATGTCATTATAATATACTAGTAATCTGCACGTGCGATGCACATTCTAATTAAATTTTTTTAATAAAGTAAATAATAAGATGTAATCTGGCCTCGAACCTGAGACCTCTCTTTACTTATCACATACGCTTTACAAATTACCCCTAGTGGTATCAACTTTTATTTTATACGATGGGCACTTTTATAAATAATTATGTCGTAAATAAATTTGGTTTTTGAGGATATTGTGGTAACTAACAACAGTTGAGTAAATGAATGGGTAATGCAAATTAGATGGTTAATATCCACAAATTACATGTTGTCTGTAAAAGACCCTATCGATAGACCAACATCATTTTTGTTGGCCAAGACCTGGACTATATATACAGATGTATTTTTTAGAAAAAATCCTTATTTAAATTGCGTAGCCGATGAGATTCGAACTTGAATTGCTCTGATACCATATAAAAGACCGTACCGATAGATTAAAATTTCAAAGTTATTATAAAGGTGAGTGTTTAATATTTATATTTTAACATTGTCTACAAATTCTGGCGATTCAAATTCAAAATTACCCTTCTTCCTCGGCTCTTTCTCTCCCCAGATCCCGTCGACCCTCTCTCTATCTCGCTTTACTCCTTCTATCAATATTGTAGAGCGACGTTTTCCCTTTCGACCCATCTCAGCCATTTTCGTTTTGGTTCCGTAGCTCTTCTTCCCTTCCATCCGCTAGTTTCCTGGTCTCCATCGCCTCCCCGCCTTCCGTCAGGGCTCCCAGGGCCTCCCCGCCTGTTGTGCAGCGCATCCCTCTGGTGCTCTCTTTCCAGCCTGAGCTGTGCTTCGCCAGACCCGTGGGTGCTTTTCAGCTTTGGCTTCTTCTCGCCTCCATCCTGCCCTCAACGAAGGCTTCTCCCCGTCTTCTAGCCTGTGTTCCCGTTATTGGAGCGCGCTACTTCCGGGTGTGTCCCTTCCTCCGCCCAGCCACGACCCATCTCCCCTTCTTGTCAGATCACTGTAAGTATTTCGTAGTCTCGTCCTGGTGTGTTTTTCTGGTTAGTATTGTTCGTGTGGGCGGACCCCTGGTTCCGTTTCGCTTCCCCTGCTGCTACTTAGTGGAGGATTAGTTTGTAGTGTCTTGTGTTTTCCCTGGCTTTGTTGCTACTGTGTTTCTTTCTTATTTCAAGAATTTTTCTAGTCTCTCTGTCCTGCATTGGTACTTATTATCTAATCTGTGTTGTGATCCATTAGTGGTTTTATCTCTCGGGATCTCTGATTATCTGTGCTAGCTTTGTGCTTCCCATTCTCTGGGATCTTTTTTGCTAGCGTCTTAGTCAGTTCATGCCGGTGTACTGAGGGTGTACTGACTGTGTGTCGGCTAGTTCGCCCGTTCCATCTATCCTCTCTTCCTCTCTGATTACTCCATTCTTGCTCGCCGGTTTGGAGTGTGCAGCTTCTCTTCTTTGAGAGTCACAGATTTGACTCTCTTCCTCTCTGATTTCCCCTTTCTTGCTCTCCTGTTTGGAGTGTGCGGCTTCTCTTCTTTGAGAGTCACAGATTGGAAAGGCATTGGTTTGCCTTATCGCTGGTCTCGTATTAAAAAAAAAAAAAAAAAAAAAAAAAAAAAAAAATTCCCCACTCTGTTAGTGGTTCCACTTTAATTTTTCTCTTCCTTTTTGGAGCCTTGGCTTAGTCCTTTCTTGGAAGGTTTTCTTCCATGGTTCTTTCCAGGGCTGTTGCTAGCTCACTGTGTTTTGCTTCGCAGCAGAATTCGCAGAGGGATGTTCTTTCTTCCTCGCCGTTGAGGCCCGATCATCATAGGGTTTGCTTTAGATGCCTCCTTCCGGGGCATCTTAAGCGTGAGTGTATGAATAAAACGAAGTGTTTATTCTGTGATAAGCTCGGGCACTCTCGTAACCGATGCTTCGCCCTTCAAAAACTCCTGGGATGGCCGAGAGGCCACCCCTTACCGGCCAAACTACTATCCTTCCTTAATTACCCCTTCTTAAAGCTCAAGCTTCTGAATAGATTGGTTAGTAAACCCAGTAGGGTTGAAAGCCGGGGCCTCGACTTCTCTGTCCTGGCTGAGAGTTCTAATTCGAACTCCTCCCCATCTAGTCCTTCTCCCCGCGCATCTACTGTATCTCTTTATCGTCCTAATATTGATAGCCTTTTTAAGGATCACAAAGTTTTTTCGAAACTTGTTTTCTACCCTCGCCGGGACTCTATCAGGGCTAGCCCCCGATTTGCCTCAGTGGTTCCGTCTTTGTTCGGGAAGCTGGGGCAATATCCTGATTGTTTTAAATCCATGTCTTCGTACCTCTCGTTGTCTAGTACCGCGAGGAGTACTGTTCCTCTCTCCCGCTCTGCAGAGCCCCCTACCCATCCTGACATTCCTATTTTTGATCATAAGCCCCCTGCTCTATACTATGATTACCCTTGTGCTTTGAAACTCTCTAATCCCTCATGTTCTGAGATCTCGTTTCATTATCCAGGATGCCTATTCTCTTGGTATCAACGGTTAGGGGTCCAATCAGGGCTCTATCAAGTCCTGAGGGCTTTCAATGTCTTCTTGCTCTCCCTTCCCCAAAAGTTTGCTATTAGACTTGATGGCATATCGTCTCCCTGTGAGGCCGGCACCACCAAGACCATCCCATCTGTCTCTCTGGCTACGCCCAGCAGTCCTAGTTCCCCCCCGCCTCCCATTTCTCTAGATTCTTCTTCTTCTGACTTTGAGGCGATCTCGGCCCCTTCTGCTAAGACTGCCTTTCACCCTGTCAAGCGCGGTTATAAAAAGAAAGTATTCGATCGTTCCATGATTCGAGTTAGCGCTCGACTTCTTGCGAGAAAGGCAGGTTCAGTGTCTGCTTTTTAGTCAGTGTTCTGTTGTGCAGCGCCTTCTCGGTGTCTTCCCCGGTGGTAGCATTGTCTCGCCGCCGTTGCGCCGCTAGAGTCGCTCTAGACTGCTAGTGGATTTTAACGTCTTCGTGGAGCGAGTTCTTGTTCGCTGTTGTCCTCGGTCGGCTGATCTTGTCTCCGGGCGTCCTGTTTCTATCGATGGGCTCTGGATGGTGGTTTTTGCGGTGCTTTTGCCCTCTGGGTTGTATATTATTATTGTATTTCCGTTATTATTGTTTGATTCTGTTTTACCTCTTGTAAAACTATTGATGCTTGTTTGTATTATTATTGTTTTAATGATTAATATATTTTGATGGTTGGAGCCTTTTGGCTCTATCCGATACATCAAAACATTGCCTACAAATAATAACTTTAACTCACCCACTATAATATTGGAGAAACTGTCAAAAAAATTAATTCGGCTCAAATGAAAATGAGCTGAGCTTGGGCCCTAAGATCAGGCCCATCACCCGCATCGGTCCGGTTCAGTTTGTGGTTTTGTTTTGAGTCCCGGAAAGAACCGCCTCGGTTCGGGCGCCAGCGGGATCAGAAGACTAGAAGAGAATTGACAAAAGGACAATCCCGTAAATAACGCGAAAAGCCATGGGCTTCCTCGTAATCATACGTACGGTGGAGTTTTGTGTGGGGGCCCACAGCACCACCTTCTCCCCACGTAGACAACGTATTCCTCCCATCTCTCTTGGTTTCCCCTCATCATCATTATGAGGTCTCCCATTTTTCTTTATTATCATTATCAATCGGAGCTTTTTTACAAATTACCCCCTTCATAATTATTATGATTGCACTTAAGTTCTATTCGATTTTTGATATTTTCAATTATTCCACTTGAAAATCCTTTTGCTTCGTTAGAGCATCCACTGTCGTTTTTTAAAAAATCCAAAAAATGAAAATTGATTTAGAAAACTGGTTCACAATCGTTTGCTAAAACTCATAAGTTAAAATAGTAGTGAACAGTACATTGCTAAATTTAGGAGCGGCTTTAACGAAATGCTAAATATAGAAAGCGAACGAAGTTCATCCATTTGAGAAATTTAATCGAACGAACAGATGAAGCAGTGTCGTCTGTGGTTAAATAAAAATAAAAAACAAATGAGATGAAGAACACCCGTCCCTCAAATTTTAATTATTAAATTATTTTTTAATTACTGATTCACCCTCTCACCAAAATTATGTAGGATAAGGATCTTAAGGGCAAAATTATAATTTCATTATTTCATAATAAAAAAATTAAAAAACAGGAAAAAAGGCTCAGATGGATGAACTACATCCGTCTGTCCTTTTCCCTTTGGGAAAAAAAATAATATGGAACGGATGAAGAACATTAGTCAGACATTTCAAAAAATTTTTAAAAAAAAAAATAGCGGCAAACGGAGGATCATCATCGGTCCTATTAAAAACAAAATTATGTATTTAGCAATAACAATAGCAGCAATGATAGCGAATGTCATGTATAATTTCTAAATCCTAAAGTTAAGTTAGACAGTGGCTGCTCTTATGTATATAGTATACAAATATATAGAGAGTTATTTATCATTAGTTAAAAATTTAACTACCACTTACCATCAGTAAATAGGACACAAGTTTAAGCAATCTACATTTATAATAGATTTTATTATCGAACATAAATTTGTATGCCCTGAACTAAAAAGAAAAGTTATTCACTTGCAATACAAAAGTTGTTTAGTTTTATAGTTATGAACTTGGATATGTATATATGGAGTACTTTATTTTTAGATTGGACTCTGTGGTTCTCTTTTAACCTTTTTCTCTTTACTTTTTAATGAAACATGTTCATTACATGTGCACCACTCTTTCAAAAAGAAAACAAAAAAATTAAATTTTAAAAAAAAAACTCTATATTTCTTGCATTTTCTTGCATGTTACAACTCAAAAATGTGCAAGTTTTTTTTTTTTTTTTTTTTTTTTTTTTTTTTTTTTTGAAGAAAAATGTAGAATATGACCACCCTGTTTTATTAATAAGAATTTAACAAAACAAACATAAAGAACTGGATCAGAGTATAACCTACAGACTGAAAATAAAACATACATGAAGCAATATGATCCATACAAACAATAAATTTCTCCAACATTAATGTGCATGAAAATGCTATAAATCACCAAAACATTGCATGGACTAACATGACAAAAATTCTCAGTTACAAAATAATTATGTCTTAAAAAAAAAACCTTATATCCCATGTATATATATATATATATATTATAATACATGACTGACTCTGACTCCCCACCATCTCCATTCTCTTGGCCTTGTCTCTCCTACTGTTTCATCTCTTTCATCTCCATATCCTGTTGGAATTCATTGAAAGTGAGATCCAAACTCCAAACCCTCTCTCTCTCTTCTCTCTCTTCTTGATCTTCTAATATGAGAGAGAGAAGGCGATGAGCCGCCGACGATGGTCCCCGCCCGCAACCTCCTCCGCCGCCACTACGACACCTATGGGGGCTTCGACGCCGATGCCGGGCCCCACTTCAACCACCACAAGCTCTCATTAACCCCCTCCAATCTAATAAGTATGGCCGAGAATCAACACCAACACCAGCTTCAACCAGAACCAGAACCAGAACCAGAACCGCAAGAAAATCTAGAAGGTGATCAGCAACCAACAACAAGCAGCTCTCACCATCATCATAGTCATCGCAGAGATGAAAGCTGGCTGCAGCTGGCCATCGGGCCCACCTCATCGTCATCAGATCCATCAACTGCTTCCACTTCTTCCAACAGTAATATTACTACTACTGCTGCTGCTGCTCCCCGTGTCGAACTTCAGCTGTTCGAAAGGCCACACGTTCAAAGCAGCCACGCTGTGTCGACGGGGATGCCCATGTTTGCATCCACGTCCACGTCCACGTCAGCAGCAAGTTCATATAGTCCACCTTGGGGGTTCTGGAATTACCAAAACCCTAATTTAAACCCTAATCTAGTGATGCCTCTGCAGTATTATCATCAACCTTATAATGTGGGGAGGCTGCCATTTCAGCTGCCTCCGCCGCTGCCTCGGCCGGCGGAGGGTGGTGGATCCCACCTGAGGGTGGTGGGGCCGCCGCAGAGGAGGCAGCAACAGAGTGGGGTTTGGTTTCTTCTCAGAGCAGCAGAGAACCAGTGAGTAATTAATGGTTTATTCATTTTTGGTTTTTTTTTTTTAATTAAAAAAAAAATGGTTTCTTGATGTTTATCATGAATGATCATGATGGGTAGTTGCACTCAAAAAAAAAATTTCTTTGTTGGTGAAAATATTTGAACTTTTTTGGTGGTTTTGAATGTAGAGTGAGGGAGCCCTTTTTGCCACAAATACCAAAGAGCTACATAAGGATCAAGTACTCTTTTCCACTCTCTCTTTGCATGCTTCTATCTTTCCCTTTTGCTCCTTTTAGATTTTTGGGGTTTTTTTTTCTTTTTTTCTTCTAATTTATTTACTTCTTTCTTTTTTGTTTGGTGTATTTACAGAGATGGTATGATGACAGTGAGGCTATTGATGAAGTACCTGGTGAACAAACTTGGCTTGAGTGATGAATCAGAGGTAGGCACTTTATTTATTTAATTAAGCAATATTACATCTTGTCTCAAGTTAGTTATCTTTCACTCCTACATCTGTTAACTCTACTAGATCCTGAACCATTGTTATTTTGGGGGGATAATGTTGCTGCCCATGAGTAGACCCACTACATTGTATTTCATCTATTTGTGTTATTAGTCTGGTGTTATAATTAGCATGTGTGACATGAACTTGGTAGATAAAAGGGCTCTTTCCTCATGTCATTGGAGTGTACTATCTATAGCTTCTGTAGTTAACACCAATTTTAGGTAGGATGTATGCATCCCAAGTTCTACATCCCAATGCACTGAGATTAGGGTTTCCTTTTGGATTAGTCTTGTTTTGGTTAAGAGGTTAGTTATCAATGGTGTTGATGGTTTTGCAATTAGGTGCAGGGTTTTAATTAAGTTAGAATAGTCACATTTGATTGTTTTTGTTAATTATGAGAAATGGAAAATTTTAATTATAGAGAAGTTTTTATGACTTAATCATGTCATAATTTTGCCCTTTTTCTATAGGCTTGACATGCTATAGATAGTACAAACATGCATGTTATATCTACAAGACTTAGGTGTAGCCTAGCCTTAAAATAGCCTTGTATTAGTATGCTTGTTTTAGGATAATAATGTTTTTGAATGCCCTTATATTAATATATATGCACCTTAATTGTTTTCATGAAAGCTATGGACTTTGGGAGTAACGCTATACCTACTATTTTTTTACAACATTTTTTTTTTTTTACTGTCTTAGATATATGTGTGGCATTTCCTAAACATGAAGCATACCTATTCATATGTAGCCTTGGACTTCTCACATTTATGTTTGCATAGAGAGTAGTTCCATTTTGCTTAGTTAGTGGAGACTTCAAGAGTGTAAAAGAAGTGGAGTACATAGCAGCTTTCGGTAAAGAATATAATGATTAATAGTACAAGAAAAGGTGTAATAAGTTCTCATTTTTGTGAAAGTCTCATTTATTGTTTTAAATACACATAATATATCAAGACTCGTTATTTAATTCTGGATTATTCTTGAAGATGGTTTAATTCCTACATATATATAAAAAGGTTTGCAAAACTCATTAAGATGCACCCATTTTAATCTATATATGATCCACTTACTATAGTTTAATAGAATATATGTAGTGCTCCATTGCCTGGATCCATCGAGTGTATATGTCGTGTTTTCTTAACTTCTGTCACTCTAGTTTTCGTTCTGGCTTTTTCTTGTTTTTACAGCGTGTAAAAATTTCTTGTACTTTTTTATATTTTTATTTATATATTTGGCTGGAGTCGTAAGACTGTATTCTCGTTATCAAAAAAAAAAATAAATAGATTATATATAGCTTTCCTAATTTATATGATTGTTATGATAAAAAATCTGATTTTGTTGCTCTTTTTTTCTAGTGTTCAGAGAAATTTTTTCTCCTCATCGCTAGGTTATCATGACATGCGGGGTCTAAATGTAAGAGGTAGCGTAGTTCATAAAACTGCTTATAAGTGTTACTCGATTATTACCATTGCCAACTTGGTTATATCTATCATAGTACTGGATTCTTAAACATATTGATCGAGCAAGAATGCAAAATTGAATTATTTTAAGCCTTTCCTATTCAGAGACACTAGGTAGAGTTGATACTGATGAGATCTTCTTTTATGATTGTATAACTCAATTGAGAGATCAAAAACCAAGAGAATATTAATTTTTAGGAATTTTTTTTTTATCGTTAAACAGTGGGTTGAATATCCCACGTTTTATTAAAAAGAATTTAACAAAATATACAACAAAAAATAAGGTTTATGAAGTTCAGATCTTAACATGCTGGGTCCTGAAACTCATACACCTCAACCAACAAACAAAAATACAACGAAATCTAATCCTACTGATCGGGTGACCTCGTCCAAGTCAATTTCTCGTGCCAATTTTTTAGATTGTTGATTGTTTTAAAGACATGAGTAATTGAAAGTTCAAAACTAACTGAAAGGATTTAGCTTAAGAAGTTCTTACATACCATCCACTTGTTTTTTTTTTCTTTCAACTTCAGGGAATTAAGAAAACACGTTTGATTTTGTTACTATGAACAATATTTGTTCAAACAATATTTTCGGCATAACACATTTCCTGTGTAGGATGATTTATACCTACTGTGAAAAGGCATAAATAGGTACGTATAGTACTTACACGAAAATTTTCTACCACGCACAAAATAGCTAAGTTCAGCGAGGATCTCGGACACGATAGGACTTTGAATGAATTCTCATTTTCCTTAAGTAATTAAATATACTGATAAAAGAAGTGATGGAGATAAATGGTGAATTACTAGATAATTATAGTCTCCGTGAACATTTGCGTTTACAATGGAAGATAATATATATATATTTTCGGTTTGGTAAATTATATTGTCGTTGTATAACACATAATTTGTTTGCAGTACCGATGGGTATGATTTTGGATAAGCCAATCTTATGCTTATTATTGTTTAAAGAAAATGAATGAGATATATAGATAATTATACATGAGTACATGCCATTCACTATATTAATGTTAGTTTGCTTTATTTGAACAAACAAACAATTGACTTGAACTTAGAGAATAATATTTCCTGACATTAATTCACTTTGTTCATCTATCAGTACTCTTGACCACGCTACACTCATGAGAAGTGTTCATTTGGCTTTCAAACCTAAAGTACGCATCATTACAAAGATTCCTAGCAAGGTACACACCTTAAAAAATAATCAAAATCAAAACCAAAGAGATTAAGATGACAACTCCCCACTCTCTTTGTTTAGTCTCATTCCTTGCTGTCCTTCCCTACCGAAAACATTCTTGCAATTTAGTAAGTACCATCTTATCATTCTTAACCTTAGAATATTTCTTTGTTTGTTGGTTGGTAGCCGATCAGTAGTAATAGATTTCGATGTATTTTTTGTTTGTTGGTTGGGGTGTATGAGGCTTGGAATCCAGCCTGTTGGGATCTGAACTTCATAAACCTTATTTTTTGTTATTTGTTTTGTTAAATTTTCTTTAAAGAAACGCAGGGGATTTTATACCCACCGTGATCAAAAAATCTTAGAATATTTCATTTCATACCAACTCATGATCCTTATGAACTGTCAACATGCATTTATATAGATGAATGTTAGCTACATTCATCATTCTCTTTGCCTTGCCTTGAATAAAACTCCTGTCAAAGCTAGCACGTTCTCAATTCCTTAAGGTCAACTCTTTGCCAACTATTTATCATCTCTTTCTTTCTCATTATAGACTTATAAATAAATGCTAGTGATATGTTGGTGAAAGGGAAAAAGGATATTTATACATTGCTTGCATATTTGTTTTATTTTGTCATTCATTTGTGCCATACCTTTAGAAATGAACAATGATTTATTCATATCACTTCTGATGGGCATATTTAAGAATCTTCTGAAAAATGTTACCTAGAATGAGAATCTATTTATTGTGATGTTTAAAAAAAATATTTGGTGAAAATGGACAAATATAAATATATAGGGTGTAATGTATGTATGGGTTTACTAACCTCCCTAAGCTTTGTCCCTGCTTATAGAATACATAGCCTATATCTTAAATTATCCATGTATAGGCTGACCTACTTATTGAGAATATATGGAATATAAGGGATGGGGGGTTAATAAAAAAAAAAACAATGCATATCATGGGGGTTTAATTTAAAAAATAATCTATATTTTAAAAAGAGATTAATTATGGAGAAAGGTCATATATATGAATAAAGAGAAAATTTTCATGGTTGAGTGCTACATATTGCAAGGAATAGTTTTGACATTACAACTAGAATATATATATACATATATATATATATATATATATATATATATATATATATATATATATATATATATATATATATATATATATATATATATTCCATGATGAGCTAATACACTCACACAAAGAGAGAAGTTTTCCCTACATATTACAAAGAATAGTTTGACATTACAACCTAAAAGAAATATTCCATGATGAGCTAAGTTGAGAACTATACATATTGATTGAAAATGAAACCTCATCTTATATATATATATATATATATGCTTGCATTCTATATCGTCATTCTCTCATCAAGCTCACCTCATAAACCTCAATTTACGTGGCAACTAAGATCATGTAGACCATACCCTACCATACTCCTAGGGTTTGTTTGTGGTTAGATGGGACCCACCAAGGGGAGGTTAAGTGGGTGCACTTTTGTTGGAATATTTAAGGCTCTATCATCTCATATCATCCACAAAAGCAAGTTGATATGTCAAAGATTGTTTTGTAGACCTTTACAAGTAAAGAGAGATTGCATGGAAATATTAAACATATATAAATGCTTTTTCTTTCATCAATTACTCCCTAGAAAATATCATATTTATATGCCACTCAGTGGACCAATATTACACTAGTAATATTTGAGGGTTTTCATGTCATTTGATTATTTCATTGAACTCAAATAGAAAAGCTACATGGACATTATAAGGAAACATCCATTAATTAGGGAACACATGTAAGAAATTCAAATATAAATTTTGCATCAAACATATTATCTATAATGCATTGTACATGACTACTATAGAAAACAACCATAATATATAATTATAAGATAAAAAATAAAAATAAGAATCTAAAAGGGAATCATTCCAAGTTGGTGAAGAGGAAAGCACCAATTATAAGATATAGAGACATCCTAATATAACAACATGCGTGCATAACATGTACAACATAACCACATGTGCATGGAATTGAAAGTTAATTAATTATGTAATAACGAATTAATAATTAGGGTTATAGAAAGCTGAAAACAAGGGATTAAGGAGTACATGTGTGGGGTGCGCTCTCATCATGTTGTTTGATTAGTGCATGTTAATTTAATTGGATGAATGAATGAATGAATTATGAGGAGGAGTATAATGGTGGGGTTTGTGAGAATATTTGACTTGTTTTGCCTTCTAAGATAATTAACCAATATATTTGTATTGTTTGTTATCAATAGAAAAAAACAAAGGGGTACAACGTGAGAGAGACGTGCATGCGATTTTGCATCATTGTTGCGTTCCTATTTGTTAGGTAAAGAGTAAAGGGTTCTTGAAAATGATCGATATCGATAGAGGGAGAGAGAGAGAGAGTTAGCTAATTAAGAATTAAGAAGATTATTGTTATTAATAAGCATATAGTTAATAAATAATTATGTGCTATTTTATCGGGCGTGCTTCTTGGATCCGGATCCGCCACTTTTTTTATTAATCATGGCTTAGTTAAGAATGAAGTACATAGGCATCAAAATACGGGCATTAAGTAAGTGTCAGGATCTAGTGGTAAACCTCTTAGCTAGTGAGGAAGATAACGGAGGTTCAATTTTTGCTTGAATTATCCCTTTATTTTGAAATTTTTGTTAGAGTGTGTACGGTGTGGGACTACGGCCTTGTTAAAATAAAAAAAAATTGCATGAGATTAGAGTGACATCTTAACTACATGCATGATATGTGTATACACAACTACTTGTATAGTTGCATGATGTATACAGGTAGCTAGTTGTATACTTAATACTCTATAAAATATATATCATCTCTTATCTCTAATATTATAATGGGAGAAACCAACATGTGCAACACACGTACATAAGAGGTTTCCCTATATCAGAGGTTTTATTTTTAATTTTTGAAATTATTAAAACGTGCATCGCACGTGTAAATTACTATAGTACCTATAGTGTTATTGTCCCTCTCCGTATACATGTAAAGATAAAAAATGCTTTCGGCTGAAACCGGACGGTTTAAAAAAAAATGAAAGGGATAAAACTAGCTTGTTTGGTTATGAGCTAAATTGGCCCAACTTAAATTGAACCCATCCAGGTTCAGGCTAGATTCACTTAGAAGGTTAGATTTTACTTTATTTTACAAAGTATGTGTACTAATACTCAAGGCCGGCCCCCACCTTGAAGCAGGTGAGACGGCCGTCTGAGATCCCTGGATTTTTGCAATTTTAGGAGCTCCAAATTTGTATTCTTCTTGCAAATATGGACATATATTTTGCACGTAAAAAAATTATATTGTTATTAATGGCCCCATAAATAATTATTCCGGCCTTTCGCCTCGGGCCTCTGGAAACTCAAAGCCGACCCTGCTAATACTATATATATATATATTATTTTCTTAATAAATATAAATATGGAGACTTGTAGACAAAGGGAAGGGATGGGGAAGGTGGGGCTGCCCTACAATGCAATGATTAGAAATGGTTGGGTGTGGAGTGTTTTTGAGCATGGTGCTAATGGAAGGGGAGGCTCCCCCATCCATTTCGGAACCCTCTCCAATTAATGAGAATCTTCTCTAATTGGACAACGGACCACGACAATACCGACAATAATAAAATATTTTTCCAAACTAAATTGGGTGGTTACATAAATCTTTGTTTTCTATTATGTTCGGTTTAATGCAATATCTTATGTAAAACCACAAGCTTTCATATATTTTTTCATCGTTTCCATCCAAGTAAGTTTAAGTTTGTCTCTACTTCTAACTCTACCATCAAATACTTATCAAATCACTCTTTCTAACGGAGACACTACTAACTACTTGATCTACGTGTGGCATGTCCAAACCACCTGAGGCGAGTCTCTCTTAACTTATCTTGGATATAAGCTATCTTTAGCATGTCTCGTATATGCTCATTTTTAATTCTATCATTCCTGGTTTTACCACACATCCATCTTAGTATCTTAATCTTCTCTAATTGGACTGACAAATAAATAAATAAATAAAGTGGATCGAGGTTGTGAAAAACCAGTCACTTGAATAAAACTTCCAAGTTTGTTTTATAGAAAAATTAAAACTCCGAAGTTGTAAAAAAAATGATGAAATTTCTCTAATATTCTAACCGAGATCTAAGTTAAAAGTGCGGGGATCCAATACTGTTAATAACTCACGTTAACAAATACATAAACCTCGAAATGTGTTGATATCTTCGAAGATAACTAACATATTAGATTTATCGAGATCAACCCGTCGTAGTATATGAAAGTTTGATGTAAAAGAGCCAAGGAAATTGCACTAGTGTTCTAACAGGGTCGAAGGTCGAACCCAAGAGAATGAAGTTCCAATATTGTTAATACCTCTTGTTAACAAACCTACATTAGTACATGAACCTCGAAATGTGGTGACATATGTAGTATGAGAGTTTGATGTGATCTCCGTTGGCCTTGTTTGAACTGCTTGTTGGTATCTGTTGAGAATTCCCCTTGTCGGATTTGCTGAGTTTATGATGCAATCACAACAAACAAACACCAAGCAAATAGTAGATCAAATCACACACAAAAGCACACAATTTTTTTCCGAATTGGGTGAACTCTAATATGGGGGAGAAAAACAGGGATAATTTTCAACGAAAGAAAGGTAGAAGAGTTACAAATCTTACCATGACCCATTCTCAAGCCTCAGTTAAAATACTCGTTATTTACAATAGAGAAATCTTTTACCTCTCAGATGAGGTACTATTTTTATCTTTTTGGCACTTTTACTTCATTGAGATTTAGAAAAATCATATTTTGATATCTTATTACAATAACCATCCGCTGTATTCTGATAAAATAATCATATGATCAGAACCATACGATCGTACTTGAAGAAGAAGTTGGGATTCAATCGAATCACCAAGACTAAGCCCAATCCGCAACATAGTCGACTGGCATATAGGTAGTCGACTACAATGGATCCAAATCCACCCAGAGAGCAACAAAATTGCTTTTTTTGTTTGCCACTTTGCTGCTGGTCCCTTATTTGTCAATCTTCACTTCGTTTCCTCTCGTCTCTTCATTCGTCTTCTCTGTACATCGAATAACATAGATACCTGATGCTATTTGTTTTGGGGGTGTGGGGGCAGCAGGTGTGAGTTTTTGTAATTTGTGAAAGAGAAACTGTAAACTGGCATCGGTCCGGCCGTAGGGAGTAGGACCGACTCGGGGCTCGGGGTAGCAGTCGAAAGGTAGAGGTTGGGTGCTTGGCTCGGATCCAGTAGCTCGGCTCGGATCTTTGATGCTCGGCTTGGTCTTTTGTACCTGCACACTGCATGGAAACACCGGGAGAAGTCCCGGCGACAGGCCCTCCGACGATCTAGTCAGTCACTGAGAAAGAAACTGGGCATCTAGGGTTCAGGTGGGAAAAGATTGATTACCTTTCACAGTGAAAAGGGGCTTGGATATTTATAGGCAGAGGCAAACGAGTCTGGAACCCTAACAGGCCGGATCGGACCCGTTAGCCTATGGGCCTGAGCTGATCACGACCCGTTGGACTCTGGTTGACTTGATGATCACAGGAGAGAGGATCCAGAGGAGATCGGAGGGCTCTGATTTGTCCCACTCTATTTATTCCACACCATAGGCCCCCAACTCCTGTAGGGCTGGGCTAGGCCAATTGTGAAGGAGTAGTTGGTTTCCAGGGAGAATAGTGGGAAGAGAGCTTCTTTGGCTCGGGTCGATTAGGGTCGACACTGAGCTGGAGTGAGTTTCGGTGGCCGAGCGTGAGGGTATACTGCCGAGCGTCGTTGACCTAGTCCGGGTAATTCCCACGGTGAAGGCTGAAGGGGGTCAGTTCGGAGTGTCGAAAGTGGGAGAGATCGCCGTGCCGAGGTTGCCGTGGTTGAGAGGGGCTCAGTGCCTTGTTGTACACCTCATTTTGGGCCTCGATGACCATGTCTTGGGCCTTCAAGGTCAGCAACACCTTCTCCACCTCAAACGCCTTCCTCAGCGTCGCCTCCTTCCTCTGCCCGTCGTCGGCCATCGAGGCTAGGTCGGCCTTCAGGGCCTGCTCTCGCTTCATCGAGGCGTCTAGAGCAGTCTTCAGGTCCATCATCTCGCATTTAAAGTGGTTGGTCTTGCTCCACTCATACTTCAGCTCCAGGTCGTGGATCCTCATCACCTGGTTGCCGGACATGCAAGCCTACAGTCGAGGTAAAAACACTTGAGTAGAAACAAATCGTGAAGAACAAATGCGTAAAGACAAAAATACAAAGCCTTGAAATTTACCTGCACGCTCGCCTGAGCCCACCTCATGTAGGCCGACTCGAGGGTGTCAGCACTCATGCTTTGCCGATCCCGAGGCGTGGCCATCTTGTCCACGAATTCCATGGCAATCGGACCCTCGGTCACGGTATCCCCCTTCCGAATGGACCAGTTCGGGGCCCAAGGCTGAAGCCCTTCTTCCCCGACCATGGTTTGGGCGTCGATGCGGCGGGGAGGGACACCCCCTTGCACGATCTCCAACACCTTCGAGGTTTGGAGCTCGGCACGATCGCGGTCTCCTTCGCCTGACCGGACCGCACCCTCTTCGCCCTCGGCTCGAGCTGAGCCTCGGAAGCTGACTTGGAAGGGGCCCCCGACTGCTTCCCCTTATCAAATTGCTCTGTCTTCTGCTTCTTCAGGGCGAGCCTCCTCTTCTTGATCGCCTCGGGGTCCATCTCTGCAGAAAAATCCATTAAAAAGCGATGAGCACAAAAGAGGATTACTAAAAGAAAAAATGAACAAAAAACATACGAGACGGGGCGGGGCTCAGTCCGTCGCGGGCCATATGACTCTCTGTCACCTTCGACCAACTTATATTGTGGCTCTTACGAAGACGCTCCACGAAGGCCCACTCCTCGACCGAAAGATCACCCTTCTTGGGACCCTTGAAATTGGGCTTGTAGAAGTTCCACCGAGTCGGGATCTCCCATGGCTCGTCGCTCTGGACGACGAAGTATTTCTTCATCCATTCCTTTATCGAGTCGGGGTGGCCATACACGATCTTGCCCCCGCTCCGAGACGATACGTAATAAATCCCCTCGAACTCCCCCGACGAGCTAACTCCCAGCATAGCTTGGAAGATGTTCAGCCTCAGCGGCACTATTCTCTCTTCGCACAGCAAGATGAAGCTCACCATCTGCTTCCACGAGTTCGGCCCAAACTGCATCGGGCATAGCGAGGCCCAATTTAGAACTTCGCGGATGAAGGGATGGATGGGCAGCCTCAGCCCCGATGAGAACGCGCCCACAGGGAAGACGTTGTACCAGGGCGCCAGAGGGTCGGTAAGCCTGAGGCCGGCGCTGGGAACCATCAACTTGAACTCCCTCCCAATAAAGTAGCTCGCTCGGATCAATGACAAGTCCTCCCCTTTCAAAATCAAGGGGCTATCGTCCATCTTGATCTTTACCCGACTCGGCGAGGAGGGCTGTATCTCGTAACGGACCAAGTCCTCGACGTCGTCCGGATACTTCCTAATCGACCGCGGCTGAGGCAAGAACGGGACTTCTAGCTTTCGGAGAGCTACCGCCTTATCCGGACTACTGGGCATTGTCTACTTCATCTTCTTCTTACGTGCCTTAGGAGCCTTCTCGGGCGACGGAGTCGATAGCGGCTCGAGGATGGAAGCCCTCGAGGAGGAGCCCATTCCCTCGGCCTGTTCACCCATCGCCCGGGCACCCTCGGCGGCTCTCGCCCCCTCGGTGGGGGACCCTCTGGGAGATTCTTCCTCCTCATCCTCGTCGTCAATGGCTTCGACGGGGGGCTCATCTTCCTCCGAGTCGCTGCCCTCAACTACAAATGGCTTGCGGGTGCGCAACGGATGCACGGCCAGCACTTCCTCTTCCGTATCCCAAGAAGTCGAAGAGTCTGACAAACCGGTGTTTGTACCACTGCCAGGGGTTGAGGCGAAGGAGCCGGACTGAGCCATAGACATATTAAAAAGTACTAACCTAAGTGAAGTTTAACGAAAGATAGCCGGAAAGCTCGTCGATGGTGACGGAAAACTTCTAGAGGGAGAAGCTCTAGATTTTAGAGAGAGAGAGAGAAAGTGAGAAATGAGAAAGGGGGAGGAGGATGCTCTATGTAGAGGATCGAAACTCCTCGATTCTCGCAAAAGCGGTTCCTGTAATGGCTAAGGGAATCTCCTCGCCGACCCCCCAAGCCTCGACGCTCAACAGCTATCTCGAGCACAGGGGTAGCTTTCATAAGCCAAGTCCTTTAGGCTCGCCTCTCCTCGCCGACCCCCCTAAGACTCGTCGCTCGATCTTGATCTCGAGCACAGGGTAGCTTTCACGAGCCAAGTCTCTTGGACTCGTCTTCGCCTGCCGACCCCCTGAGCCTCGACGCTCGACCTTGATCTCGAGCACAGGGGTAACTTTCACAAGCCAAGTCCCTTGGGCTCGCCCCTCCTCGCCGACCCCCCTAAGCCTCGACGCTCGTCCTTGATCTCGAGCACAGGGGCAGCTTTCACAAGCCACGTTTCTTGGGCTTGTCTTCGCCTGCCGATCCCCTGAGCCTCGACGCTCGATCTTGATTTCGAGCACAGTAGTAGCTTTCACAAGCCAAGTCTCTTAGGCTCGTCTTTGCTTGCCGACCCCCCGAGCCTCGATGCTCGACCTTGATCTCGAGCACAGAGATAGCTTTCACAAGCCAAGTCTCTTATGCTCATCTTCGCCTGCCGACCTCCTGAGCCCCGACGCTCGACCTTGATCTCGAGCATAGGGGTGGCTTTTACACGCCAAGTCTCTTGGGCTCGTCTTCGCCTACCGACCCCCTGAGCCTCGACGATCTCGAGCACAGGGGTGGCTTTCACATGCCAAGTTCCTTGGGCTCGTCTTCGCCTACTGACTCCCTAAGCCTCAACGCTCGACCTTGATCTTGAGCACAGAGGTAGCTTTTACAAGTCAAGTCTCTTGGGTTCGTCTTCGCCTGCCGACCTCCTGAGCCTCGACGCTCGACCTCGATCTTGAGCACAGGAGTAGCTTTCACAAGCCAAGTTCCTTGGGCTCGTCTTTGCCTACCGACCCTCTGAGCCTCGATGCTCGACCTTGATCTCGAGCATAGAGATAGCTTTCACAAGCCAAGTCTTCTATGCTCGTCTTCGCCTGCTGACCTGCTGAGCCTTGACGCTCGATCTTGACCTTTGATCTCGAGCACAATACCCAACAGTATCTCTATGAAACAACCTTTAAATACTTACTTATAGTGACTAGAAGTTACCTACGGCTACGTATAATTAACTATTGCTAAAAAGATTATAAAGAAAGTTGTCGGTACGATGGTATCAAAGACTAGTAATTAGAGTTGATGTGATCATCATTTTTTAATCAAATGAATCAGTCTCCAAATCACAGCCTTTATTTAGTTAAGATTATGAGGGGTGAGTGATTAATAGGGGAATCTTTAGGGGTCACATCACCTATATTGTTATGATTTGGCATTTAGTTTATCACTAGGCTTTATTGATGTTTGCTAATTTTTTGTCACCAGTATTTTAAGATTAGTGAGATATCATAGGGAAAAAAACTTCTACAATTACATTGGTTCAAATTGTGTTCATTTCCTTCATTATGACCATATATCATGACCTTTTATTTTTAATATATCATAACCTTGCTATCAAGGCCGGCCCTGAGTTTTCGGGATCCGAGACAAAAGACCCAAACAATTATTTTTGAAAGCTTCTAATAACAATATAATTTTTTTACGTGTAAAATACGTGTCTATATTTACAAGGGAAATACAAATTTAGGATTCCTAAAATTGCAAAAAATCCGGGGATCCGAGGTGGCCGCCTCACCAGCCTCGAGATGGGGGCCGGCCCTGCTTGCTATTGTACTTTTAAATCGATCAATTAACAGTCATATGTTGTTCTAAAAAATCATATACAAAGAATAATGTTCTATTTAATAAGAAACATGCTAATTATACTAATACTACTAAAGTACTTTTGTACTGCTTTTGTATTGAGACAAATATATAAATCTAACCAAGTAAATAATGAATGCATAGTCCATACCAAATATGCCAATATTTTTCTCAATCACTACTACTACTATATAACTGTTATATTCCTTTTAAAATTCTTCTACAAAATAATTAAGAAGCTAATATTTGGTTCAATTTTTTAGGTACAAATTTCATGCAGAGGGCAACCCCTTCTCCCCTTCCAAACACTCCATCATGTTAGAAACAGCATCTGGTGTCTAAACCAGGAAGTCACTTTCCACCCTGATTCACCCTCTTCTGATCATGTCATGACACTTCAATACAGTAGAAGCCCGTAGATTTTTTTTTTTGTTTTCCCCGGTTCTTTTTCTTTTTCCTTTGTCTTTCACCGATATCTCTGGTGTATAATTACTGACTTCTGTTGTTTCATTCTCGCTGTTTCCACTTCTGATTCTTTTTGAGGAAAGAACTTGGAAGTGCACCAAGATCGCGAAGGAAGGAAGTGTACTTCCAAGCTTTTCATGGCTCGACACGATTTTTTTTTTTCGCTTTCTAATCCACTAATTGCAATTCCAACTTGTGATTGTTTCAAAAGCAATCGGCTGAATGAAAAGAGGACTTGGTTTTTGTTGATGTAATGTGTGGTATCTGATATACTGTATGTGAAATGTATTTGCCACCAAATTAGGTACCTACATGCCAAAAAAAAATCAAATTAAAAGCTATCATCATCATCATCATCAAACAATGAATGAGTTCTTCTCAACTCAAACCGACACAATGTCTACTATGCAATGCCAACCGTGCTTGGTTCCGCATCGTTATCTCATAAGTTCCGCATCATTATCTCAAAAGTGACCGGTAGGTGAAAATGGCTCTCGATTGACATATAAAGTATACCAACTTGGTAAACAATGATTCAAAACAAGTCAATAACATTTCTTCAGATTGAGATATAACCCGGGGAAGATGACAGCGTCAATGCAGATGTAGTACTGATGTAGTACTGAACCGCCATGGAGTATTATACTGCTGAAATCAAAATACAGCGAAAGACGTGAATTATATGTATAAGTTAGCAAAATAACTACAACAACATAACAAATCTATATGAACAGTTGAAATAAACATTCCCACAGTAACAAAATTGACCAAAACCATGGGCCCGATTGTGAAGCAGAACCAACAGTTGGCCACACCCTAACATACGGAGGGAATTCGAAAAAGAACAAAGGCACAGTGGATTTGATCATATCTTTAGGATCGCCCACATTAGGGATGGCAACCGGGCGGAGTTGACCCGCGACCTGCCCACTCGAACCCGGCCCACAAATAGGCGGTTCGGGTCCGGGTTGAATGCGTAGGTCGACCCGGGTCGAAAAATTAGAAAATCCAACCCGCTCGACCCGACCTGCGAATCCATTGACCAAATCAAACCCGCACGCAACCCGCAACCTGACCCATAGGTTTAGACCCGTTTGACCCACACGGGTCGAACGGGCCAAAATCGCAAAAAAAAACAAAGCCAACGGCTCTGTTTTCGGCTGTTGGGTTGTTTTTTATTTTATTTTAAATACCTCCTTAATTCAATCTAAGAATTTCCACACATTACTCTCTTACTCTCTCTTCTAATACTACTACCCAATTCAATCTCAATTCAATCAAACTTTTTCAACAAAGAAGCTAGCAACAAAGAAGTGAAAATTTTCGATCGTACCGAATTGTGTTGATTCAACTCAACAACATCTACTTCAACTCCTCCAACAAAGAAACTCTCTCTTTCAATGACTACCAGACTGCGTGACGTCGTGACTATGTCTACTACATTTTTCTACTTCTATTTTCTCTCTCATTTCTATATTCGATTATCCGCGAAGTACGGTATCAAAATTTCACAACCCTTATTTTGTCTAGATTTTTTTGTTGTAGTTCTAATTTTTTGTATCATATTTGTTTGTTGGTTTTTCGCTTTTCTCTCTCTCAACCATCCTATTGTTTTTTAGATTTTATTTTTTAACATATACCTCCTAGATTATTTTGTACAATTTCATATACACTAGTAAAACACTAGAAATCGTTTTTTTCTCACACACACTATTACCATGTCTAGATCACGAGGTAGCGGCCGAGGCCAAAGTGAACAAGGCCTCCAATAGTACCTCATATAGAGCTCGAATTTATACCGAATCCTATGATAGGATCTCACGATGTCCCTTCATACGACATAGAAGAAGAAATGCATAATATTGACACACAAACACAACAAACCGAACCCACTAGTAGTAAAAAAACTAGAGGAAAAACAAGTGATTGTCACAGATTTTATGACTATATCCCCGTTGAGAATAATTTGGGTGCAGAACGTAAGATTTGTAAATATTGTGACAAGAATTACAAATAGAAGAAAGGTGAGGGAACATGCACAATTAAACGACACATTTTAAATGTACATAAAGAATTAGTACAAGACCATCAGGGCTAATAAAAAATCAACCCGAGAACCGGACAAATAGATAGCCAAACCACATGATCCCGAACATGTTCATCGAAAAATGACCCGACTAGTTATTAAGAATGAACTACATTTTTCCTATTCCGAGAGTAGGAATGTAGAGTTTTTCAACCAAAATGTACTAAATCCACATTTTAGAAGAATTTCTAGAAACACACTAAAGTCCAATTGTTTTAAACTTTTACGACGAAAGGAGACACTTAGGTAGTGTTTGGCCCAGCTTAAAATTAGCTTAGCTTCTTCTTTAGAAGGAGAAGCTGGGCCAAACACATATTTTGAAAAGCCCAAAAAAAGTAGAAGTAGCTTATTTTTTATTAAGAAAAGGAGCTTGAAAAGAAGCCATCCATATCTACTTCTGGCTTCTGGCTTCTCCTTCTCTTCTTTTTTTTTTTACCCAAAACCAAATATCAAAAAAATTCATCTGCCCCTACCCCTTCCCCTTCCCCTCATAACAACTTCGATCCCAATCCATCAAAAACCCAGCCATCGCCGTCTTCCTCCTCATTCTCTCCCTCTCCCTTCTTCCTCCTCGTCCCGAATCTAAAAGCAAAAAATGTGGAGATCCAAAGTTCGCGCCTTTCTCCTCCTCACCTCCCGCCACTCTCCTCTTCGGCGACGAAATCGCTGTTGAGAGTGATGAGAAAGTGAAAACGTCTGCTGCGGTTGGTCTTCTTGTGATTGTGGGATTTGATTATGTGTTGGGGAAGGAGAAATGGGTTTTGATACTTCAATTTTTTTGTAAAGATTTTTTTTACAAAATATAAAAGTATAAAGATTGTTGACAGTGATTGTTAAGATTTTTTTTACAGATTTTTTTTACAAAATCTGTTGAGAGTGATTGTTCTGAGCTTAAAAAATATAAAGATTTTTTTTAAAATTTGATAACTTATATTTTATTCTTAAATAAAATCAAAAACTTAAGTTAAGTATAAAAGTAGCTTACAATTGATATCTTATGCCAAACAACTTCTAGCTTAAAAGTAACTTTAAAGTTAAAAAAAAAGCTGACTATCCAAACAGCTTCAGCTTTTAATTTCAAAGCTGTACTTTCTAGCTTCTCCTTCTGAAGTAGCTTTAAAGCTAAAAAAAGCTAGGCCAAACGCACCCTTAATTGCACTATTGTATTCTTTAACTTGTAGAGTATCGTTAGCTTCTGATTGTTGAAAAGGTTGTAACGATATTTCGATGATGGGCTTAACTTGTCATTGGATATATAGTGACTGAATGATTCAAAGAGAACCATTTCACTTTTACCGTATTCCCATAGTAGACTAGTTATTTCAATACGTATTTTAGAAGTTTGTGATTTATATCATATTCGTGATAAAATTTTTACTATTAGTTCTGATAATGTATCTAACAACAATGCTTCGATTAGTACATTAGAAACACAATTAGGTCATCCATGTAATGAAAATTTTCAAGTTAGATGTGTGTGTCATATTTTAAATTTATGTGTATAAGATGCATTGAAAGTAGCCGATTCATATATAATTGCAATTAAAAATTGTGTATATTTTATTGCTTTGGGTGAACCTATGCTTCAAGAATTTAAAGGATGATGTCAAGCTAGGAGAATACATTTTAAAAATTTTCCTAAAGATGTTAAACACCGATGGAATTCTACTTTCGATTTACTAAATTTTGTTACTCAAACATAGATATTATAAACGATTTGTCTTGCAAAAAACATTATAAAAAAAAAATCGATGACTCCCCGATCATGATATTTTGGCAAATCTTAATTATAATTTTTGGAACATTTTAAAACCGCAATTATTAAGTTTTCTACAACTTATGATTCTACTTTTAATAGTATTTTTATTTCAATCATTAATATGATGAAAACTTTTCAAGAAATGATTCAGACGAATACATTAGCCATATTGTTGTTCACGCTTATACAAAAATTTTGAAGTATTTTAATCCTCCTCCTATGTTGTATTGTATTGCTACTATTATGGATCCTTGTATCAAATTAGTAGGTACGAAAAGTTTGATTGAAATATTTTTTACTTCACATGGAGATGATTCCGAATATGATTGTAATAAATTTTTAGCTAGCTTTGAATCGACATTGAATAATTTATATGATTACTATGATAGAATTTTTGCATCTAGTAGTACAACTAGTATAGTTATTTCTTCGCCTTCTACTTCTAGAGATAAGGGTAAGAGTATATTAGAAGATGTAATTGCTAATTTACTTGCTCGTATTCAATCAAAAAAACCTAAGACTAATGCACCAAATGAATTAAATTGGTATAATCAACAAGAAAGTGAGTTCTAGTACTAAGATTGAAGTGGTACAATGGTGGAAACAACATGAATTTTTAGTCCTATTATTTCACATATGGCTAGAGATCTACTAATTCCTTCTGTCTCCACAGTTGCTTCAGAAAGTGCTTTTTTTTACAAATAACAGAGTTCTAACATATTACAAGAATCGCTTGAAATCGAATTCGTTGGAGATGTTCGTGTGCACTGAATATTGGATGAAGGCAGAAGACATGACTAAAGAAAAATCGACATTTACATCAATAAGTGGAAGCAACTCGGCTGAAGTCCAACAACAAGATTAGAGAATTAAGGATAATGAGATCCTATGTTTAGGTTAAGTAGAGGTACACGACAGTAGTCCAATGCCCTCTCTTCAATCTAACTCAAGGCCATCTCAAACTCTAGATTCTGATTATCCGCTCTAACATGTAAATGTAAAATTGTAAATAAAAAAATATTGTATGTTCTTTATGAGTTTCTATTACTTGTATTTGTATGTAAAAAAAGCTTGCAAAAAAATTCATAGTAGTTTAAATGAATAATATGGACATTTTTTCACTCTTATACAGTTATACTTGTATTATTTTTTTTGTAAGTGAAGTTGTAAAAAAAAAAATTAACCGGGCCAACTCTCGACCTGGCCCGACCCGAAACGGGTTCAATCCGAATGGGCTCGCGGGTCGACCGAGTCGAAATTTTGGATTTCGAACTCGGCCTACCCCGGCCCGGTTAAACCCGCGACACGACCCGACCCGAACCCGTTTTAACTTAGCTGCAACCAACACGGGTCCGACCCGACCTGACCGGTCGACCTGAATGCCACCCCTAGGCCACATGAATCCTTTTCTTCGACTCAACTCAGTAATATTAACTCCTATTATATTCTCTAGCAAGTGCTTTTAGGTGGCTAGGTTCAAGATCAAACAATCTTCCTAATTGAAACCGTTATTGATCTCAGATGCATGGTAACCCTCAATGCAACATATCTTGATAGGATCAGAGCTTTTTGCTGTATGCATTCAGTAGTGGAACTGCCGATCCTGTCGCTAAATTGGGGCCAAAACAACATGCCAATTATTTTGAAAACTCTGCTACATCAACTTACAGTTCACTAAAACAGGAAGCCCCAGATATAATAGTAAGGCTATGTTTGAGAACAAATTTAAGTTAGGATAACTGGAGTTATCATCTCTTATAACTTCAAAAATCTCCAAGTCATGCTAACTTTGGCATATTTGGGACTCATTTTGGAGTTGAGATAACTGTGGTTATCTTACCCTAAAAGGTGAGTAAACCATAGTTATCTAAACTCCATTCTTATCTATTTTTCTTAACTTTGAAGATAACTTTAAAATTGATGTAAAGGTCCGTCTACCAAAATTAGCATAGCTTGTAGATAACTTTAAAATTGATGTACGGGTATGATTACCATAATTAGCATAGCTTGTACCTCCAAAGTTAAGATAACTTTGTCTATCTTTGTTCCCAAACAGAACCTAAACAGGGAGATGAAGACTTGCCTCTACATGGATAAGAATTCAGTTATGCAAGTATTAGATGTAATAACCTAATCCTGTATGCAACTTACACAAAATAGTAGTATGAATTTTAGACTGCTGAACTATGGTTACATCTTTATACTTAACCAATCTTCAAAGCAAAGTTCAAGGGGAGAAACCAGGATACGATACACTGTTATGGTGCATCTAAAACGGTTTTAAGATGAGAAAACTCCATCCAGTTTAAGATATGCAGAATAAGCACCATCAGGTCAACAAGTGAGGCGAAAAAGAACCTAGCAGTTGGAATAGAAAAAAAACGAGTACTATAAACTGTAAAATTGACTTGAGGTGAATAGAATGTTAGTCATCATTCTACAGGCATCTCTTCAATTACCAACAAGAAAGAAGGATGCTCCTTTCAATTTGTAGGAGATCCCAGATGCCTTCAATTATTTACCTTAGTAAGTGTCATGAATAGTGTTTTACTCAAGTTAACATGTCATTTTGAGGTGTGTTCATACAGTCAGGTGTTAATATCAAATGACCAAGCAAGAATGCAGACCGATACCAATCCACCAGAAGTATGAAGTAACAAATGACTCACATTTACAAGAATATATGGTCCAAGCTCCGGTGCAAACATTCTCACACCTAACAGAGAAAAAGAAATCAAAAAGAGAAGATGTGTACCTGACTTAGATTGAAGTATTGCATTAAATTCCGTCTTTAAAGAAAAATACTGCATAAATTAAAAAATTAAGACACTAATGGGCAACAAAGGTGAGGGGAATCATATCCAATCGCCTAAAATAATTAGGATTAGGCCTTACAAAATGGTGAACAAATTTATTGTGATCTCACCTTCGCAGTCCAAGCATAATCAAACTATCAACTATACAGGATGATCTGCGGTTGTGATCCATTTTTCTTTCTTCAGCAAATTTGAGAAGGCCCCTTTTCTGGCTTGTAATATTTATGGTAATGCACGCGTTAGAATTTAGAAGTAGTATGTTGTTATTCTTGTCGGTTTTTATCCCACTTCTCATTAAAATTCAATCATACTTTCCATGTGATTTTCACATATGAAGCGGGGTTAAGAATGATCTGAAAAACCAAACCTAGTGCTCTAGAGTCTAGATTTTGGTCGGCTCATGAAGATTACAGACTTGGATCCACAACACTACCCAGTAAAATGCAAGACCACACCATTGTGCAGGAGGGAGTGCCGGTTCAATATACAGTCCCTACAAAATTTTATACCAATATGTCATTCCTCACAACTAAAGCTTAGAAAGGAAAATACACATGCAGAGTAAATTTAATCAGCACTGATTAACTGAGCAGCCCCATGCCAAAAGATCTGGTGCTAGTAAATGCAACAAAACCTAGTCTCAATTAAGGCTACTCCAGCACACCTCAAAGATAACCTTCCTAGTCATTACCAATTCACCGAATTTCATCAAGCATGACATCCGCCAAGAATGAGTTTCATCTAAAAATAAACATTGAAGTCATATTAACAGTATACTTTCCTTAATCTCTTCCTGTTAGATTTCAAACTCCATCAATAATATCAATCAATGCTTTATTTTGTGGTAAATAATACTGTACAATGTTAGGAATTTAGCCCATAGCAGAAGTGGTTGTGGAGAAGCAATAACCGATGAATGCAGCAAGTAGAACAAACCATACACACAAAGCACACAATTTTGTCCCCGCTAGGACAACCCTAATCCGAGAGAAAAAAAAACCCGAGATATTATTCAATTAGAAAATATATATGAGTTACAATCACTCTCATCAAGAACCTATCTATCTTTCAAGCTTCACTAGAAGAAGATACTTGTTGTTTACAACGGAAAACTCTCCGATTAAGTATTATCTCACAAATGAGGCTATTACTATAATAATATAATATATAGAGATCTAGAGAAACTCTAGGTTGTAGTCTTGATAAAATAACCGTCTAATATACCCGGAAGAGAAAGCCAGACAACAAGAGCTTTTCGATCTAACTTGGAGAAGAAACTAGGCCTAAACAATTTCCTACGAATTGGCCCAACATGTGTTCCTACGCCACTTGTGGTCGACTGCTTGGAATAGCGGTCAACTGCTTTGGTTCCAACCAAGTCAAAGAACAATCCGATCTAATGCAGTCAACTGCAACCAGTTGCTATCTCTGTCTGCTAATGCTGCTCCTCCTTTTTTCTTCCAATATTCGCTTTAAATCCTCTTCTTGCTTTACCGTATTCTCTTCACATTGAAACTAGTATGCAAGACATAAACCCAACAATCTTCATCTTGGATTGCATACTCATGCATCCACACCTATGTGATTAATCGCCTTTAAACTCTTTCTTTCTTCTCTTGCATATAACCCGATTCAATGGCTTCTTTTGCTAGTTGAACTTACCTGCACCTGTTATTTCTTCAATAGTATGTCCCTTTTAAGAACATATCCCAGTAAGCGTCAATACGAAGGCGCCACCCTCCTCACGAACTCCACCTACCCCGAGAAATTATCCTGCTTCCGGCGATATTCGAACATCGCGGTCTCACTTAAGTGATTTTAGTGGTGGTGGACTAGATAATGCTTTGAGAACGTAAGGCTTCAAAACACTCGAGCGAGTTTTTCCGTTCCAACAAATCATGTAGAGGTTGTACTGAATTGCCTCAACACCCCTCATTCCTTTCATCACCTTACAACGATCTTTCCAAACCGATAGAACTCCACATCGAGTTGTGTACTTACAACCCCATGCTTCCAGAGTTCCCAAGAATATTATGTTCCATTTCAACAAAAGAATATGCATGACCTTTAATCACACCCTCTTCAATCACAAACATACAACTCTATTTCTTGTTCTTGCATTACCATCAACGAAGCAACCCACTATCATCAAATTGCATTAGTTAGAACTACATGGAATTGGAACACTCTTGTATTTACAACTTCATCAAACTATTAACATCAATGTAACAACCTACTCAATCCTCAAATTTCACATTAAATCAGAACAACTCTATATTTTCAACTTCATCAAACCAACTTAGTTAACAAAAGAAAAGATTGAGGGTTGTTCAACACTCTTACCATCTCATACCCCTAAAAAGAAACCCACAAAATAAAAAAAGCAAGCTACAACCCTCGTGCATATGCACAAGAATAACAACAAAAAGATCGACCACACAACTACCCAAATCAACAACTTAGTCAACCCAACCACACACTCTATATCATCGTTGAGCTTGTGAACATCGCAGAACATCATTTCACTCAAATCAACACTACTAAAATCAAAATTCAAAAAAAAATTAAAAAAATACAATGCTTAATATATTATAACTACAATTTCAATCACATTATACAACTAAATTTGAACAACTCTATCCAAAACCAAAAAAAAAAGACGAAACCTTTCCTACAAAGAAATTCAAAAGATGAGATTTTTCTTACTCAGAACTCAGAAGTTGTTATCATTCTTGTTGCCGAGTTTCTGAATCTCCGAAAACATCTTCCTCCTCGACCCCACCGCGCTAATCCCCATATCCTTCAAATCTTCCAACGTCAGCAACGGCAAAACCTCGTCATCCACCTCATGTATCTCGAAAACCGGCGCATACCGCCCAAATCCCAGCCTATTCAGCCACGACCTCACCCCCACCACCACATCATCCTCCTCCTCCTCCACCCCCACCTCATCAACCCCATTCTCCCGATCACCGGACGGGCTCGGCGACTGCGAATGTCGGTCGAACTCGGAGCGGAACCCATCTTCTTCGACGTCGTCCGTGGGTTTGGATGTCCAAGCGGAGGAGCGGGGCCGTTTGGAGCGGCTGCGGTTAGGGTTAGGGTTAGGGTTTGGTTTGAAGTTAGTTTTGAGAGGGGGGAGTTTAGGGAGGCGGCGGAAGAGGGGGATGTCAGAGGAGGTGAGGTCTCCGAGGCGGACGGAGGGGCGGCGGTGACGCTTGGCGGTGGCGGCGGCTGCGGCGGCAGCAGGATCGGAGGGGAGGGTGGAGCCATTGATGGCAGCGGAGGGGGGATCGGGTGGAGGGGCGGAGGGGAGGGGGAGGAGATCCGACATTGTTAAGGGGTTAGGGTTTCAGCGAAGAATTGAGAAAGAGAGACGACGAGGACGACGACGAAGAAGAAGCAGATAATGGAGGTGCGTTTTGAAGTGGGCTTTGGGCCTGATTTGGGCATTAGGGCGATTTTTTTTTTGGGCTTGGGTTTATGAGAGTTTGGGTTGAATCGGGTGGGGCACCAATCTCAATGTGGATGGGTCGACGTGGATAAGAGCATATGTAGTCGTTTAAGTTAAAAAATTGGTATATAGATATTTTGGACGACACATGATCTTCCGTTTCGTCCAACACAAACACACAAAATATCAATTTTGTCTCTCTTCCCCAGATGGAAGATCATCTTCCTGTTTCCCTTTTTTTTAAATTTCAAACGGCAGATCATATGGCGTTTGATCGTTTCACAATTAAAAAAATTTCTCAGACGACAAATTATATACCGTCCGACTATAAGACGGTAAATCATCTTCCGATTTCTAAAATATGGATAAAGCCATTTCCGCTGCCAAATATAGTCATCTTATGTTCATTCGAAACCCAAAAAATAGGTATATAGACGACTACAAATGGTTTTTTTCCAAAATATCTATTTTTTGGAAATATAGCCAACGACTACAGATGCTCTAAGGGAAATCAAGAAACTACAGAATTTTTGTGTGAGTGGGACAATTCCCTCCTCCCGTCCCATTAATAAGAGTTTTTTTTTGTTTTTTTTTTTTTGGTTTTTTTTTTTTTTTGGTTTTTTTTTTGGAACAATAGGATGGAGTGAAGTCACTCTAGCCCAAAATAGATAGATAACCAAAATAGGGTACAATGAGACAGTTTATAAGGGGCAAACTAAATACAAGACCCCAAAACAGAAAAGGAAATAACAACATAAAGCTAACAAGAGATTAGCCCAACCACCAAAAATAGAATATTACAGACCCAGCAAAAAGTAGAGCACAGGGGAAACAAAACAAACAACAAAATAAGGGCCTGGAACCAGCGGTAGAAACGGAACCCAGTAGAGCAAAAAGGCGTAGCCACAGGAGGAAGAAGCTGAAAACGAAAGGCCGCTCCAAACCACCCGAAAGTGCCATAAGGGCTCCCGAAGGAGAGCAAGCCCCCCCACGGTAGCCGGAACAGAAAGCATCCGAAAAAACACCCCCAAGCTGCCAAGACTAGCAAAAGGAGACGCTGACGATAGAAGGAACGGCCGCCAACCTGCACAAAAACAGAATGCAAACATATGAGGGAGCGACTCTCCACAGAAGGCAACAGCCACAACCACAACAAAAACGTTGGCCCCAAAACAAAGCAAAAAGAACAATTGAAGGCCGACTCCAAAAAGCCAATAACAGGCAGAATACAATAGAACCCAGAGAAGAAACTAACATAACTTCATAGAAGATCACAATAGATAAAAAGCATAAGAACAGTTTAAACGTAGCTGCGCTAGAGCAGGCCCCCAATAACAAGCAGGCTAAGTAGAGAAAAGGTTAAAGAAGTAAAGACACAGACATTAGACCATCAAAATCAGAACCCCAGCTGATAATGGGGGAAGTCAAAAGCCAGCTACAGCAACCCAAAAACTGACCGCAGCCAGAACAACCACATAACAGAGAAGAATATCCCAAAAAACACCTGCAAAAGCAAGCATAAAAAGAGATAATCCCCAGCATTAACCAGAGAAGAAGAGAAGCCGTAGAGCAAAACCAGGGCAGAGACTAGGGCTGTTCATACTTTGGTTAAAACCGATTACCAAACCGAACCAAACCGAAATTTACCAATTGGGTTCGGTTTTTCGGTTTTTCGGTTCAGTTTTGATCCAAACCGGAGTTTTTTAGATAGTTCGGATCAGTTTTTTGTTGGCTTCTAAATAAACCGAACCGAACAAAAAACCGAACTTTTTTTGGACCAAAATAAATTCTACCCCTAGGATCTAGGGTAAATGAGATCTAACGGTTAAATCTAAATGACTTCTCAACTTCTCTATTCTTTGACCCTAGATATAATTTGAGTGCTTGTGCGAGTGCAAAATGCACTCTTAATCTACATGTCTATTCAAGTATCAAGTATGTGTGCAGGATTGAGTTATCAAGTACAAAATGTTTGTGCAAGTGTTTATGCAAGTGCAGTGCCAGTTATACAGTTATAACAGTTCTGCTCCTCTACAATTGTGCATGTGATTATGCAGCTATGCTTGAGTGCTTGTACAAGTGCAAAATACAACAAGTATTATAAAAACGTGTAATTTTAAATTGTAAATTGTAACCTTATATAGTTGTATTCATTTGTAACTTGTAAATTCTAATGTATTGAATATTGAATAATAATTTTTTCATTCAAAATCACATGTAAAATTCAAAATTGAACAACTTCTAAAAAGTTCGGTTAGTTCGGTTATTAACCGAACCGAACCGATAAAATTCGGTTCGGTTCAAACCGAATTTTATCAGTTTCGGTTCGGATTTCGATTTCAAATATACCAAACCGAAAATTTCGGTTCGGTGCGGTTATTTTCGGTTCGGTTCAGTTTTGCACCGATGAACAGCCCTAGCAGAGACCAAGAGTCCAACCAAATCAGCTCTGCATCAAAAGAGGAAGAAGAGAATGTTAATACCGTGAAAAGTGAAATCACTAGATCAAGAGTTTGGATAAACACAATAAGTAATCAACACTAGCACAGTTGAAACAAATGGAGCAAAGACAGACCGTAAACATAAAAAACGCACAACAATCTCATTAATAAGAGTTTAACGAAATAAACAACCAAAATATAGAGCATGCTAATCATGAGTTCCAACAGGCTGGTTACCAACGAATCTTGAACTCTGAATGTCTTTGATTTTAGTTAACGGAGATTTAGGTGAGTTTTCCTTCTTCTTTGCCGATTCTTTTCTACTTTGTTCATGAAATACTATCTCAGGCATGCAATTCAAAATCGACAAAAACTGATCTTCGGGTAAATACCTGTTGCCCTCACATGAACCTAACATATATGTCTGCTTGTTTCATTGGGACTGCATGCAGGATGGTCAATTTTTCATATTAAACTCGGTCTGTCCCCGGAGTGAGGTATGTAGGGGCTGTCGGCAGTTGCAGCCGGTAACTTTTCTGATTGCATTTACTTCAGCAATTTGTCAGCACTTTTTTAGTGCAGGGTCCAACAAATTAAAGGGACAGTTTTCAGATCAACACGTCGTAGTAAGTTGATGAACGGAACCCCACAACTTCCGCTGGTTGTCACTGTTGACCAGAATCATTGAATCTCACTAAAGGCTCCACCAAGAGTGGCCGTTGTTTCGCTAACTGTTCATTAATGAAACAGGTGACTAGGGTCACTTTAAAAAAAAAAAAAAAAAGAGTGGCTGTTGCCGACTTGCTGCTGCCTTGAACAACAACTGTGGCATCCACAGTTAGGTTTGCATGCCCACAAAATCTCAACACACAAAACAGTAAACCCCACACTGAAGCAAGTTGCAAGAGATGCAATGTATGTAAACAAGAGGCAATTATGATGGTTTGGAACCATGTTGTTTTTCTGTTGCATTAATTTTGTTGGTAATATTATTTTTAACTTGAATGGTTTGCGATTATTTTGTAGGGAACTAGACATGGGTGAAGGATTCGGTTACTGGTCCCATATGAGTTTTTTTTTTTGGGGGGGATCAATCATGATTTTTTTTTTTTTGAAAATTAAGCAATTTCTGCACCATGTTATGAGATTGTGATGCTATTTTCATGACTGTTTCGGGTCCTGCAAACATTGTGGGGGCGTTAAGTCGGTTTTAGCATCACAGAAATGTTGTGCGGAATACAAATCAAACCAACAATCAAACGAGAGAAACAGCGAGAAAACACAGAAAAGCAAGCAACACAAGAACACAAGATTTACGTGGTTCGGCAAAACGATGCCTACATCCACAAGGGGCGGTTGGGGTTCTTTACTATGATCTCCAATGGGCAAACAAAGCCTTTACAAGAGATGATGGCTGCAAAATCCGAATAAGGTGTTACAATTTACAAAACCCTAACGGGTGTATTTATAGGGAAACTATTGGGCCTTTTCGAATTGGGCCTATTCTGGATCCAAAACCCGCCGACAGTCGACTGGTCGAATTACCAGTCGACTGGTACTTCCTTCGGGACAGTCGACTGATCAGTCGACTGTTGCTGCTGTATCTTTAGTCCTTGAAAACTCCTCTCTGGACAGTCGACTGCTCCTCTATCCAGTCGACTGAAGCTCTGAAACTTTCGAACACTGCAGATACCAAATACCAGAATCGAGCCATTATCCTACAATCTCCACCTTGGCGAGATCTTCCAAGTATCCAACAATCTCCACCTTGGTGAAATCTTCCAAGTAGCCCAAGCAATCTCCACAAATACTCCAAAACAACTGCTCATCACCAAATGTAACAAAAACAAACTCCACCTTAGTATGATATCACATACTAAACAAACCAATAGCAAAGCACTATCCCAATCGCCCATGCCAAATTATCAAACATGCAAAATATTAGCCATATCTTGTCTCTCTTCATCTGTACTTGGAGACTGAGAAGCACTAATTCTGAAATGAGGAGCTAAGGGTGTACTGACTGGTTTAGTCTTCTCATCTATACCAAACCGTTTCAGCACCTTCAAAAGATATTGCTTCTGTGTCAAACTTACTATGCCCTTTGCTCTGTCTCTAGCTATCTCCATCCCAAGTATCTTCTTGGCTTCACCAAGATCCTTCATCTCGAACTCGGAACTCAACTGATTCTTCAAATTTTGAATCTCCTTAGCATTTTTAGAGGCAATCAACATGTCATCCACATATAATAACAGATATATGAAAGAACCATTCTGCAACTTCTTGAAGTAGACACAATGATCATACTCACTTCTGGAATATCCCTGCACTTTCATAAACTGATCAAACCTCAAATACCACTGCCTTGGAGATTGCTTCAACCCATAGAGAGACTTCTTCAACCTGCAAACAAAACTTTCCTTCCCAGCAATTTTGAACCCATCTGGCTGCGACATATAAATTTCTTCATCTAGATCCCCATGTAAGAACGCACTCTTCACATCCATCTGTGTCAATTCAAGATCAAACTGTGCTACCAAAGCCAACAAAATCCGAATAGAAGGATGCTTCACAACTGGAGAGAACACTTCATTATAGTCTATACCTTCCTGTTGAGCATACCCCTTTGCAACTAGTCTAGCCTTGAACCGAACACTGCCTTTTGGACCTTCTTTCTTCGTATACACCCACTTGCAACCAATTGCTTTCTTCCCCTTTGGTAGTTGCACTAGATCCCAAGTCTTATTCTTATAAAGAGAGTTCATCTCTTCATCCATAGCAACTTTCCAATCTGCATTTTCTGAACTTCTAGTGGCTTCTTTGAAGTTGGAGGGAACTTCATCATCCACAATGGGAAGAGCAAATGCAACTGTATCTGTAAAACGAGACGGTCGTTTGATATCTCTTCTTTGCCTTCTTACTGCAATTGATTCTTCCTGCTGGATAGGAACTTCTTCATCATTCTCAGTATCAACCACATCATCTTCATCTTGGACAGGAACAGGATTTTCAACTGACAACTTTTCTAACTCCACCTGTTGGAGAACTCTCCTACCAGTCGACTGGTTATTGCCAGCAGTCGATTGTCCCGAGCTCCCACTCTTCTTCTATTCTAGACCACCAGTCGACTGCTCCTGTACACCAGTCGACTGTCCCGAGATTCTGCTACTCACCTGTTGGAGAACTGTCCCACTCTTCTGCTGCTCACCAGTCGACTGTCCTATACCACCAGTCGACTGTCTCGAGCTAATCATGCTGGTCTCATCAAAAGTCACATCTCTGCTGATTACTAACTTCTTTTGTTCTGGACACCACAACCTGTAACCTTTGACACCAGTACTAAAACCAACAAATATAGCCTTTTTGGCTCTTGCATCAAGTTTAGTTTCAGTTACATGAAAATAAGCAGGACAACCAAATATATGCAAAAAACTATAATCAGATGCAGGTTTACCACTCCATACCTCAATAGGCGTTTTGCCTTCAAGTGCTGCTGATGGTAAACGGTTGACAATGTGGCTTGCATATATAACAGCTTCTGCCCAAAATGTCTTCTTCAATCCAGACTGTACTAACATACATCTCACCTTCTCAAGTAAGGTTCTGTTCATCCTTTCTGCAACCCCATTTTGCTGTGGAGTCTTCCTAACTGTGAAGTGCCTCTGGATCCCTTCATCTTCACACAATTTCAGAAACGGATCATTCTTGTATTCCCCTCCATTATCTGACCTCAGAACCTTAATCTTCCTACCAGTCTAATTTTCAACTTTCTTCTTCCAACTTGTGAACAATGTCAAAACTTCATCTTTGTGCTTCATGGTATATACCCAAACTCGTCTGGAGTAATCATCAACAAAAGTAACAAACCAGTGTCTACCACTCATAGAAGGTGTCTGAGTAGGGCCCTAAACATCTGTGTGCACATAATCGAGGATACCCTTTGTCTGATGTACAGCTGTACCAAATTTCACCCTAGTTTGCTTACCCAAAACACAATGTTCACAAAATTCCAACTTGCACCCTTTAGCATCTTTAAGCAACCCTTGCTTCACAAGCCCCTGCAAGGCCTTTTCTCCTGCATGCCCGAGTCGCATATGCCATAACCTAGTAGAGTCGGGAACAACCTGTTTAGGCCTTTCAGTTACACTGGCAGCCTGACCCAAATATGTTTTTCCCTGCAAGAAAAACAAGTTCCTTTTTCTTTGCCCTTTCATCACCACGAGTGATCCGCTAGTCACCTTCAGAATGCCACCTTCACTAGCAAATTTCAATCCACTGGCCTCCAAAGCACCAAGTAAAATTAAATTCTTCTTCAAATCTGGAACATACCATACATCTGAAAGCTCCCTAATAAGACCATCGTGCATAAGCAATTCAATCTTCCCGATTCCTACCTTCTTACAAGGTGCATCATTTCCCATCAAAACTACACCACCATCCATATACTCCAAAGAAGTAAACCACTCCTTTTTCCAAGACATATGATAGGAGGCTGCTGTATTAAGAAACCATACTTCTTGATAAAGTGAGGGACTAGAAGCAAGTGCAAAAGAAAAATCCTCGCCACTTTCTAAATTATCAACAGTCACATTTGCAGTCGAATTTTCCTTATTTCGTAGCTTTGGACAATCCTTTTTCCAATGCCCCCTCCCATGACAGAAAGCATATTCATCTTTGGCCGGTATTTTCCTGTCCTTCGAAACTCCTCTCGATTTGGAACGAGATTTGTTTCCCTTTTTCCCAGATTTGGACTCAGATCTGGTCTCAGTCCTGCCCCTTACAATTAAAGCTTCAGAAGTTTCTCTATCAACCATTTTATCCCTTCTCCTAGTTTCATTATTCAACAGAGCATTTGCAACATCTTCATATTTCACAGTATCTTTTCCATATAATAAAGTAGTTGCTAAATGATCATAACTTTCAGGTAATGAATTCAACAGAATTAGGGCTTTATCTTCATCCTTAATTTGCTCATCCAAATTTAACAAATCAGCCAATAATTTATTAAATGATTCAACATGAGCATTCATAGACATACCTTCCGTATAGGTGAAGCGAAAAAGTCTCTTCTTCAAATACAGCCGATTCTCCAAACTTTTCCTCATGTATTTGTCTTCGAGCTTCTTCCACAACACCGCAGCAATGGTATCCCTCATCAAATCGTACTTCTGAGCCTTCGCAATAAAGAGCCGAATAGTCCCACACGCAACTCGATTCAACTTCTTCCAATCTGCTTCGGACATATCCTTTGGTTTTTCTACTTCCAAAGCAACATCTTGTTCTTGTTGAACAAGAACATCCAACACCTCACATTGCCACATCCCGAAATTGTTTGTCCCATCAAATTTTTCAACTTCAAATTTTGCGTTGTGAATCGTTGTTCTGGACGAACTTGATCCCACAACATCCTTGGTTGCATCTGCATCACCCGCCATCTCCCTCTAGGTCGAACCAACAGCTCTGATACCACTTGTTGTGCGGAATACAAATCAAACCAACAATCAAACGAGAGAAACAGCGAGAAAATACAGAAAAGCAAGCAACACAAGAACACAAGATTTACGTGGTTCGGCAAAACGATGCCTACATCCACAAGGGGCGGTTGGGGTTCTTTACTATGATCTCCAATGGGCAAACAAAGCCTTTACAAGAGATGACGGCTGCAAAATCCGAATAAGGTGTTACAATTTACAAAACCCTAACGGGTGTATTTATAGGGAAACTATTGGGCCTTTTCGAATTGGGCCTATTCTGGATCCAAAACCCGCCGACAGTCGACTGGTCGAATTACCAGTCGACTGGTACTTCCTTCGGGACAGTCGACTGATCAGTCGACTGTTGCTGCTGTATCTTTAGTCCTTGAAAACTCCTCTCTGGACAGTCGACTGCTCCTCTATCCAGTCGACTGAAGCTCTGAAACTTTCGAACACTGCAGATACCAAATACCAGAATCGAGCCATTATCCTACAAGAAATGTATGGGCTTTCTTACCTGTATATTATCTGATAATTACCACTAGTGATTGAAAATAAATACTTAGCAGTTAGCAGCATCACTTATAATGGTGCATGCTCGGTCCAGGTACAGTCTGTTCCAATTTGGTGAAGATAAGGATCAGTCTTATTGAATTGGATCGAATCCAAACTCTGAAGTGAGAGGTGAGACCGTCGACTTGGAAACATGCATTGTTCCTTCATATGAAACATAGACACAGTAGGTTCACTTTCAAGTGAACCTGAGCTTAAACGTTTCCAATTTCGACAAAGCTCTTAGTCTTTGCTTTCATTTTTGCATCTGTACCGTCTGAAAAGAGCCATAAATGAGTATATCTTGCAAGAAATCGAATGAAGCTCTTTTGCTTAGCCTCAAACTTTGCAAAAGTTCTCTTGTTCCTTTCAAAATAAACGAGTGCTAATCGACTTCTTGTTCAATCCTCTATCTGTCGAGTCATATGCATTAATTGTCGTCTGATAGACACTAATACCATTTTCCTTAAGTACATGAAGGCAAGAAATCACTGTGTCATCGTAGCGCAAACAATACAGCATTACCTAGGAAAGATGCACACAATGGTTAGTATACGAAATGTACAATGAAATACCATGTATGCGATTCAGCTAGTTACGGAAGAGTAAATTGTTGCGGCCAATAGATAGATTCCACAAAGCAGCAGTAAAAGTGAAATCAGATACCTGCTGTACCATGTTAAATAACAACTTTTGCCTGAAAGATATGAAATGATGCTACATTGGTAGTCATTTGAGTTTCTCAGGCCTTCAAAAAATTTACATGACGTGATGCTTGTGTGCCAAAAAGTTACAACAATATTGATGCCCATAAAATTAATCTTCTACCCTTGCTAAAGGTCCAGTCTTATCTGCTCCAGAAATGCTTTGTCATGTCCATGTTTAATATATATAGCCCCCTCTTCATTTTTGTCATGTCTAGTCGTTTTGTATGTAAATCCAAGTAATGACATTCAATCCTTCTCTTTGGTATATTGATTTAACCTAGATTTCAAGCTACTTCTGCCTTGAATTTGTGAAAAATCCTACCAGTAGACCATAACTCCAAAATTGGACTCTACGTAGCGTTATTTTTTTTAATAAAAATTTGCATTTAATATTGTGTAGTCGAGCAGAATTCAAATTTGTTCTAATAGTATATGAATTTTTAATAAAAATTTGCATTTAATATTGTGTAGTCGAGCAGAATTCAAATTTGTTCTAATAGTATATGAAAGATGTTACCAGTAGATCAAACCAAGGAAAACATGTGGGAGCACACACTCATTCACCCATGTAAATCGAAGTGACAGCCCATGCATGCTTTAATTTTAGGCAGGAAGGATTAAGACACCATCAAACATTTAAAGTCCATGGCCACCTCTGTGTTTGTATTTGGACAGGGCCACACTCCTAGCCATGCAGGGATGCTCCTCCCCTCCCACAGCTGAGCCCACCACCACCCTCATGTCGACCAGGCCCCGGTTTGTCCAAATCTCCCAACATCAAGATGCTATTGACATTTTTAAATAAAAAAAAATTCTATATGACCACCACCATATTTCGTTGAGTAGACGGTAACGAAATAAACCCTGCAGAATGAGTTGCCTCCTGTTGGATTTATGTCCTGCATTCGGTTCGATGTGAAGAGAAGACGATGATGCAAATGAGATTGAAGCGTCATTGGAAGCAAAAAGAAGCAACAAAAGCAACAACTACAGAACCAATTTGTTAGGATCGGGAGAAAAACAACAGAGATAAATTTGAGAAGAAAACAACACAAATATTATTTCTGAATCTCAAAAGATTTACAAAAAAAACAACTCTCAATACTTTATAAGCTCTCTGTGGCTATCAATCTCTATTTTTCTCTTCAGTTGAGTGTATCATCAAATGAAGAAAATAGTGAGAATTTATAGGAGGGGAAGAGACACCATGCTTTGGAAGAGACACCATGCTTTTTGAAAAGACACCATGCTTTGGAAGAGACACCATGCTTTTGAAAAGACACCATGCTTTGGAAGAGACACCATGCTTTTGAAAAGACACCATGCTTTGGAAGAGACACCATGTTTGCATCAAACGTTGTCATGCATCAGTATGCACCAAACGTTGCATGCATGAGTGCATGCTCTTTTGTGGCGGGACCTACAATTCTCCCCCTCACGCCACATCTGCACCAATCGTCATCTCTCATCCATTCCAGTTATGTCTCTGCATAACTCTAGTTTCTCCCGAGACACAATCTTTGTTAACATGTCTGCTGGATTCTCCTTCGTGTGGATCTTCATCAGTTTCAACAATTGTTGATCCATCACCTCGCGTATCCAGTGATAGCGAATATCAATATGTTTTGTTCGGGAATGGTACATTGAATTCTTGCTCAAATCCAGAGCACTCTGACAGTCACAATGTACCTTGTAGTCATTCTGCTTGATCCCGAGTTCTTGTAGAAATCGCTTTAACCACAACATCTCCTTGCCAGCTTCAGCAGCAGCAATGTACTCTGCTTCTGTCGTAGATAGTGCTACGCACTTCTGCAACCTTGACTGCCATGACACAGCTCCCCCTGCAAAAGTGTAGATAAAACCAGAAGTCGATTTTCTACCATCAAGATCTCCGCCATATCTGCATCTGTATAGCCTTCCAAAACCGGATCAGCTCCCCCGTAACACAAACATATCTTTGAAGTACCCTTAAGATACCTGAGAATCCACTTAACAGCCTCCCAATGCTCATTTCCTGGATTGGAGAGAAATCTGCTTGCCACACCCACTGCATGTGCAATATCCGGCCTCGTACACACCATTGCATACATCAGACTTCCAACCGCTGAAGAATAAGGCACAACTTCCATTTCCTCGATCTCTTTCCTGGATGAGGGACACGAACTCTTGCTCAACTTGAAATGATTAGCCAGTGGGATGCTAACTGGCTTGGCACCCTCCATGTTGAATCGCTTGATCACCCGTTCAACATATTTCTCTTGAGATAACCACAATCTTCGGGCCTTTCTGTCTCGAGAGATGTTCATACCTAAAATCTGCTGAGCTGGCCCAAGGTCCTTCATATCAAAGACCTTAGAGAGTTCTATCTTCAGCTGTCTGATCTTCATTGCATCTTGTCCGACGATCAACATGTCATCGACATATAGTAACAGTGCAATGAAATTTCCATCAGGGGACCTTTGAATGTAGACGCATTGATCTGCAGCAGTCCTCTTGTAGCCTTGACTCACCATGAATGAATCAAACTTCTTGTACCATTGCCTTGGTGCTTGCTTGAGGCCACACAAACTCTTCTTCAGCTTACATACGAGATTCTCTTTCCCTGGAACCTCGTATCCCTCTGGCTGCTCCATGTAAATTTCTTCATGCAGATCACCGTGAAGAAATGCAGTCTTCACATCCATTTGTTCAAGCTCCAAGTCTAGGCTAGCTGCTAATCCGAGCATGCATCGGATTGAAGTCATCTTTATAACTGGAGAAAAAATCTCACCAAAATCGATGCCTTTCTTCTGAAGGAATCCTTTGACCACTAGCCGAGCTTTGTGCTTCACCACCTTTCCGCTGCCATCTTTCTTGAGCTTGAATACCCACTTGTTCTTTAGTGCCTTCTTCCCTCCTGGAAGCTTAACCAAATCGTAGGTTTGGTTTTTCTCTAAAGAGTCCATCTCATCCCGCATAGCGTGCAGCCAGTTGTCTTTGTCTGGATGAGACAATGCTTCCTGGAAATTCTCTGGCTCCCCTTCATCAGTAAGAAGAATGTACTCTGATTCTGGATATTTAGTAGACGGAACATGGCCTCTTTCAGATCTACGTAGCTGAGACTCACTCGTCTCAGGCGGTGTATCATTATCTTGTACTGGTTCTGCAGCTGTGAAAGGTTGCGACTCCCCAGGCTCATCAATCCCTTCTTCCTCCTCCTCTGGTTCTGCTTCTAGTTCTTGATCAGACACATCATCATCTGCGGCAGCTTGTACTGGTACTGTATCTGGAACAAAGTCCTGAGTACTGACAGGTCTTTCAGCAATTGTAGGCTTTTCAGTGACCCCATATGTCTGATTTTCATGGAACACCACGTCTCTACTTCTGATGGGCTTCTTTGTCTTTAGATCCCATAGCCTGTATCCAAACTCCTCGTCTCCATAGCCAATGAAAATGCATGGAGTGGTTCTCGTATCGAGCTTCTGCCTGAGCTCCTTTGAGACATGTGCATAAGCCAGACATCCAAATGTCCTCAGGTGAGAGTAGGAGGGGTTTTTGCCGGTCCATTTCTTCTCCGGGATGTTGAAATTCAGCGGGACTGATGGAGATCGATTGATTAAGTAGCAGGCGGTGCGAACAGCTTCTCCCCAAAATGGCTTTGGCAGCTTTGCTGTGCTGAGCATACTTCTGACTCTTTCCATGATTGTTCGGTTCATTCTTTCTGCTACCCCATTGTGTTGCGGGGTACGTGGAACCGTCTTCTCGTGCCGAATGCCCTGACTCTTGCAATAGGCATCAAAACTCCTGGATGTATACTCGCCTCCGTTATCTGAGCGAAGGCACTTCAGGTTCTTCCCCGTTTCACGCTCTACCATGGCATGAAATGTTTTAAAGCTTTCTAAGACCTGATCTTTTGTCTTCAGAAAATACACCCACACCTTCCGAGAAGCATCATCAATAAATGTCAGAAAGTATTTGTTACCGCCTAGCGACTCCACCTCCATGGGACCGCAAACATCAGAATGTATCAGACTGAGCAACTCTGATCTCCTTGTCGAAGAGGAACTAAAAGAGACTCTTCGCTGCTTGCCAAATAAACAGCTGCTGCAAGGTTGAAGCTCTGCATTCTTGGTAATGGAGATAAGATTTTCCTTCATCAAGGTTGATAAACCTTTCTCACTCATGTGACCGAGTCTCTGGTGCCACAGTTTCTGCGAAGCTTCATGTTCAACAATATTGAGACTCTCCACATTGATCTTCACATGAGTCTTGTACAAAGTGCTGCAGAGATGTCCACGAGCGATCACCATTACACCTTTCAGCATCCTCCACGAGCCTTTGCAAAAACGGTTATCATAGCCCTTTTCATCTAGGGCTCTCACCGAAAGAAGATTTTGTCGAAGTTCAGGTACATGGCGAACATCCTGCAGTGTGATTGTGCACCCGACATCAGTCTGCATCCGAACGTCACCAATTCCGACAATCTTAGCAAAGCTAGAATTGCCCATCCTCACCGAGCCAAAGTCCCCAGCTTTGTACGTCGTGAAGATGTCCTTTCGAGGAGTGGCATGGCAAGATGCTGCAGTATCTACCACCCATTCTACGCCCTGATTCGACACATGGAGGCATGTCTCATCCTCATGAGAGCAAAGAGCCACATCTTCTAGTACTGTGACTTGTGCATCTCCTTCCTTCTTTGGTTGTGACCTTCCCTGACCGCCTTGTTTTTGTAACTTCCAACAATTTCTTTTCATGTGGCCTGGTTTGCCACAGTGATGGCAGTTGTATGCAGGCCCCCTCCCATCACTTGATTTGCCTCTCGATCTGCCTCTGCTTTGGCTCCTGCCTCTCCACCTGCCTCGATCTTCCTCTCGCTGTCTCCCACGGACTTCTGTGACGCAGGCTTGTGCTTCTGTGCCAACGTCCTTTCTCCGAGCTTCCTCATTGAATAGGGCATCCTTAACCATAGACATGGTAAGATTGCCAGTCGAAGCCGAGTTGCTGAGGGAGACCACCAATGTCTCCCAACTGTCTGGAAGAGAGCTGAGAAGTAGAAGTGCCTGTAACTCATCTTCAAGTGGTAACTCTACTGAAGATAGCTGATTCACCAGGCTCTGAAACTCGCTGGTGTGTTCTGCTACAGAAGTTCCTCCCTGTAGCTTCAGGTTCACCAACCGTCTCATCAGCAGGGCCTTATTTCGAGCTGTCTTGGCCTGGTACATATCTGCCAGCTTCTTCCAAAGGGCAAAAGCATCCGTTTCCTGGGCAACATGATGGAAGACACTGTGATCGATCCACTGTCGAATCTGACCGATCGTTTTCCTGTTCATCTTCTTCCAGTCCGCCTCATTGGTAGCTTCAGGTCTTTCTCCCTTCTCCTCAATAGGATCAAAGAGATCTTTACAACTTAGGAGATCTTCCATCCGAGGTCTCCAAAGTGTATAGTTGGTGGCAGTAAGCTTGATCATGGCTCCAAATGATGATGATGATATTGATTCCTCCATCGACATCTTGATCTGCAAAGGCTTTTGGCACTCAACAACTCAACCTGGCTCTGATACCACTTGTTAGGATCGGGAGAAAAACAACAGAGATAAATTTGAGAAGAAAACAACACAAATATTATTTCTGAATCTCAAAAGATTTACAAAAAAAACAACTCTCAATACTTTATAAGCTCTCTGTGGCTATCAATCTCTATTTTTCTCTTCAGTTGAGTGTATCATCAAATGAAGAAAATAGTGAGAATTTATAGGAGGGGAAGAGACACCATGCTTTCGAAGAGACACCATGCTTTGGAAGAGACACCATGCTTTTTGAAAAGACACCATGCTTTGGAAGAGACACCATGCTTTTGAAAAGACACCATGCTTTGGAAGAGACACCATGTTTGCATCAAACGTTGTCATGCATCAGCATGCACCAAACGTTGCATGCATGAGTGCATGCTCTTTTGTGGCGGGACCTACACAATTGACAATCCAACCTATCCGTTTGGGGACAATTGCATCGCAGTCGACTGCCCAATATGGCAGTCGACAACCGATGGCTGAAGGCAGCTATTGGGCTTATCAATAATAATAATTAGATTGTAATTATTTTATTATTCAGTTTTGTAAATCTGTTGTTGACCCATTATTTAGGCAAAAGTCTAGCGCTTAATTAGTGGAGAATCAGTAGGAATTTGTTAGCCTGATTTACTCCAATATTAGGTCTGTTAAGTTGTATATATATATTACTACAAACTAATAACAAATCAATGAAGTTAATTCACAATCTGTGTTTTTTCTATATGGTATCAGAGCAAAAACGATCCTGCCCTCTTTCTCTCTAATTAAGGACGACGTTCCTTACCCTAACCCTCACCCTTGCCTCCAATGGCCAACAACAGCACCTCCTTCATTTCCAACCCCTATGAGCCATCCAAACCCTTTGCCTGCATCACTCTTATCAGTGTCACCAAGCTTCTCCCCACCAATTATCTTAATTGGAAACTCCAAGTTGAAGCTTTCCTTGATGGCCATGATCTCCTCAAATATCCAGATGGATCTTTCCCCGCGCCGTCGGAAACAATCTCCACCACTGCATCGCCTCCAGTGACGACCCCAAATCCTGCCTATCAGACATGGCGTCGACAGGACCGCCTCATCTATGGCGCCCTCCTCACCACTTTCTCCAATGAATTGGCCTCCCTGGTGTCTCAGACAAAGACGTCGCATGATCTTTGGACCCTTCTCAAGAGCACCTATGCCAAGGCATCCCGCAGTCATCTCAAGCAACTAAAGGAGCGTCTCTGTACGGCTTCCAAAGGTACACAATCCATCACAATCTGTGTTTTTTCTATAGGGCTAGGTCTAAGTGATATGTTTTGAGCCCAACTTCTACTTCAAGTTAGATCGTACGACTCCTATTAGGTGCCTCTCTCTTCGGGATATATCTAACGGTTATTGTAACCATACCAAACTTAGAGTTTTTCTATATCTCTATATATTATAATAGCCTTAGTTAAAAGAGGTAGTACTCCATTGAGAGTTCTCCATTGTAAACAACAGCTTATTCGCTAGTGAGGCTTGAAAGATAGATATGTTCTTAGTGAGAGTGTTAGTAACTCTTGTAATCTTCTCTACTTGAATAATGTCTCCCTTATTTTCCCTCGGATTAGGGTTTGCCCAAACCGGGACAACAATGTGTATTTTGTGTGCTTGGTTTGATCTCTTATTTGATTGTTCATTGGATCAGTTGACCCAAACACGACCAGCTTTCAAAAACAAAAACAAAACAAAAAAATCCCATCCCATCTAAATCTGAAATCCAACTCCCAATTCCAAATCCAAATCCAAATCCAAAATCCAAATACAAATCCAAATCCCCAATCCCAATCCAACATCCACTTAATCCCAAATCCAAATCCAAATCTCCTTTAAAAACCCGAAACCCATCTTCCAACCCTGAGCTCGCATATGAATCCGAAAAAAAATGTTTTCTTTATTTTTTTTAATTAGGTTCTACTGCATCATCACCATGGATATGCCAACCTTCGCATAGGAAACAACAGAGTTTACCGCCTCTCCTCCTTCTCGTACACCTCCTGCTATGGCATTTACTCCAGCTTTATCATCTCCTACTGATTATGCCAACAATCAGCATCGCTTCATTCAGATGGAACTCCAGATCTTGGGTCAATCTGTCATTGCTGGCTCATCTGCCCTTACTTTCTTTCTTACTCCTTGTATGAATTCTTTCTAGATTTCAGTTTCTGGTGCATCACCATCTTACTAGTGATTATACACTACTCACCACCAAGCAGGCCCGGCCCTGAGCCTGTGCGACCTGTGCAGTCTCACAGTGCCCACTAATGAGGAGGCATATTGGACATCAGATATAAATAATAGAGAATTTATTCCAATTTTAGCACATAGGTCAATCTGTCTGAGTGGTTAAGGGGATAGATTTTAAATCAAATGGGCACAGGTTCGAACCCTATTGTCTGGATTTTTTTCCATTTTTTATCTATTATATATATATATATATATATATATATATATATATATATATATATATATATATATATATACATGCTTTGAGAGAGTTTTTTAAAGATTTCTATGTTGTTGCATTCGTTAATTATTGAAATTGACTTAATACGTGAAGCTTTTTTTAATTGTGTATTTCCTGCGTTGCAAGAATATGAAGATCCTTAACCACATTTATACTATTTCGTTTTAATTGATGAGACGACTAATTCAAGATATCGATTAAGTCGTCCTAGGTATTGGAACCTCTAATATATAAAATTCTAAAAATTTTCCAATGAATTCGTATAATATATATATATATATATATATACACTAGGTATGCCCGTGGGCACGTTCCTACGATACGTATTCGGAATGATACAACATATGAAAAATCATGTAAACAGTAAGGGATGATTTATAGGTGTTTATTTGCTAGTAGACGTTGATGTATTGATATACTTTGAAGTAGGATTATGAAGTGACATTGATGTTTATTGGTTTGTATGTTGCAGGATTATTTGTCAGCAGCTCGGGATTCAAAAATAGTATTATGAATCTACAACAATAGTGAATCTGAAATTTCTTGCTATGTGTGACTTAAGCATAAGAGATTTTTTTTTTTGATTTGGAGTCTAACATAAGTAGTAATTCGTTTTCTAACTGCAAGACTTATAGTTAACGCCTCAAACTGCATGAGTTAGTTCCCCCTTATTTATTTTTTATGTAGTTAACCATGCATGAATTTAAAAGAGAAAATTTGTTGTGATGTATACGTGAAGTGAAATTGCTGCAAAGCAGATCAAGATACAATTTTGCATCTACAAAAACCCGAAATACAGGGATTAAACATGATTTTCCCATAAAAGGACGATCAAGCGAGTCAATTAAAGAATTTGCAACGATTTTTCAAAGCAACAAATGCCCAATTATTCAAAAAAACATAATCCGAAATTGCACAATAATAAAAAGCATTCTAATCAAAATTAACTCAGTGAAACATTCTAATCTAAAACAATTACTCAAGTATAATACAATCAGATCAAATATGGTAATTCAAAATACTTAAATGGAAGTGAATGTTATTGAGTTATAAAAGCATAATCCAAAAAAAAAAAACATAATTAAAATTTTGAAATTAAAAAAAAAACATAATCCGAAATTGCATAACTAAAAAAACATTCACTGTTTTTTTTGTTGACATATCTGGGTTAAAAAAAAAGAAGAAGAAAGAGAGAAAGAATTATGAAAAAGGAGAAAATAAGGGGAAGAGAGAGAGAGAGAGTAACAAATGAAGGAGTTGTTTTGTTTTGGGAGAAAATTTTTGATTTTTGAATTTTTTTTTTTTTTTTTTTTTGGTTGGGGGGGAGGGGGGGGGGACATTTGGGAGGAAAAATATCTTTTGGGAGCAAAAATCTAAACCGTTGATTTTCTTCCAAATGAATGAGAGCCACTTGATAGCTTTCTTTGTGTTTTATTATATATATATATATATATATATATATATATATATATATATATATATATATATATATCAAAATCAAAATCAAAATAAAGTAAAATTAGTATTATAATATTTAAGGCCCATTTTTTTTTCTGCACAAGGCCCTATAAATCTCAGGACCGGACCTGCCACCAGGATTGCACTTCCCTCTCACTCTCCATCACTACACACAGTCGATGACTCACAACTTCTCACTACACATTCAGGATCTATTAGTTCTCCCATTCTCACGTTACCCTTTGTTCTTTATGCTCCACATTTATCCATGAACCTTATTTTCATTAATGCTTTGTGCGCTAGTGGTTGTTATGTTCGATTCTTTGGGCTGTTCTATTGAAGGTCCACAAACTGGACTAGAGATTGGGCATTCTAGCCAACACGGTCATTTATATCATCTAGATTTTCTTCATGCACATGGATCTCATTCAAGTTTTACTGGTGTCGTGTCATCTGATGACAATCTGTGGCACAAACATTTAGGTCATGTTAATGAGTCTCGCCTGAAGAGTTTTGTCCGTTTGACAATGTTGTAAGTTGGCAAAACACATAGCCCTTCATTTTAATAATAAAAGCACTTTTCAGTCCACTTATGCTTTTCAACTTGTTCATTAAGACATATAGGGATGCTCTTCTATACCTTCTAGCAAAATCTATCTCTATTATGTTAGCTTCATTGATGACTTCACTCGCTACACATGGGTATCCTCTATGCAACAATGATCTGAGATTCCTGCCATTTACCAGGTCTTTACAGCCATGATTCATATTCGGTGTGTGCATCAATTTTTTTTTCACTCTAACGGTGCTCGGGAGTACACTACCACTACTATGCGATCGATTCTTCAGTTTCATGGCACCCTTTTTCGGCAGTCATACCCTCACACACATGAACAGAATGGTGTAGATGAATGCAAGCATCTTCACATTCTTGAGACGACTAGCGCTTTTATACTATTTTCCTCTGTTCCCCGTACCTTCTGGGCTGAAGCTATCATGACTTCTATCAGTCTCAATAACATCACTCCCTCATCTACCCTATCGCATAAGACCTTTCACCACTTTCCATCGGACTACAGTATGTTTCGTACCTTTGGGTGCACCTATTACGTCCTTCTCTTTCCCACTGAGCGCACAAGGCTGTTCTCCCGGGCCGCTAAGTTTGTTCACCTAGGTATCAGTTCTGAGTACAAGGAATATCGTTGCTATGATCCCTTGGCATATCGTTTCCGTATCTTTTGTCACGTCTCCTTTGTAGAATACTCCCCTTACTACTTGTCATCCCCTGAGGATGTTCGCTTTCTTGATTCTCTGGTTTCTCGAATACCTCCCTGGATATATCTTCATGAATTATGTTCGATCCCGCCCCTCTAGCTCCACTCCCACCTCACGTAGATATTATAACCATGTCACTCCTACAAAGGCTCCTCCCACACCACCTGCATCCCCACCTCCACAGGCACCTACCCCACCTCTTTTACCTCTTGCATCGCCACCTCCATAACTTGCATATCCACCAGCAGTCCGTCATTCTACCTGTTCCACTACGGGTATCCCACCGGCACATTATACACAAGATGTCACTGGTCCTCCTAACTAGTTTGGCTTTGCCACCCTAGCATCTTACTCACCATAGTTTCATGCGTACCTCACTGCCATACACTACATGTAACCCCCGTTTCCGATTGTATGGATTTTGTTTCTCTTTTCTCTGTATCCTTGTATTATAAATTTTCTATAATACTTATATTCTTTCTTTTAAACCCTATTGCATACATTTGAATAATCAATTGTTTTGTCAAAACCCAAGCTCCTAATCCATTCTATAATTTGTTTATTTATTTATTCTGAACCCAATCCAATCTTAATTATTTTGTGAATCCAAAGCCCATTCTATAATTGTATTTGATTCTTTATTAAATTGTGAAGCTCAAATCCAATTCTTAGCTAAAACCAAGTCCAATCTTATATTTGATTTATTATAATTTTTAAACTCAATTCAACCCAACATATCAGCCAACTCATTACTCTCCAATCTCTTCATCTTTCATAACTGATCACCCCACTATCCCCATTAACTTCGTCCTTAATATTCTCCTTAATCACCCCCACAAATTCCTAATAAATTTCCTCCATTAATTACACTAATTACCCCCTCATCTTCTTCCTCCATCCCCCTCCGTCCACTGCCTTCATCACCCGATGACCAAGCTCCGACCTCCACCACAAAACCACCTGCACATCGAAACCCCGAGCACCTACTGCGCGCCTCCCCCCGACTGTGACCGTCTCCACACCCCCGAACGCTACAGCAACCAGCTTCACCCTCACCTCCGAGCATCATTGTACAACTGAAAGCCCCTACATCCCAGTCCCCTCGCAGCACACCCGACCTCCGCTACCGCCCTTTGCTGCTCCTCTGAACACCACCACAAGCACCAGCGCCGATCATCATCATTATCCCCGAAGCCTCCTCTTGTTGCCCCTTTGACTTCCTCAACTCCACTCATCTCCACCATCCTCTAAAGCACCTAAACTTGAACCCTACCTCCCTCATCACCGCTGCACCACCCTCCTTCCTCGAAACACGAAGTCGACCACTTCCAGCAAATCCCTAACACTCTACTACTATCTCCATCACCGGTTTCCATCAACTCCACCGCAACTCGCTCATCAACTCCACCCTACATTTCGCAGCCAACACCTTCCCTGCTCGCGGTATTTCCGCTACCGACCTTGCTGCTCTAGACGAAGTTGCTCGTTGTTTCTGTCTTTTGGCATGTCATTGTCTTGCCGTGGTTGTTGCCTAGCAATGTGGTTGATGCCGTAGTTGCGTCGTTCTTACTTGTTGTTGCTGTCACTCTTGCTTACCACCGTCGCCGCTGTTTTTCCTTTCGTTGTCGTAACCGTCACGCAAGAATCTCTTGTTTTCACGTCTACATGTTTTCTCAGTTTACATGTTTACATGTTTTCAGTTTACATGTTACATGATTCATGTTTACAAGTTTACATGATTCCTGTTTACATGACATGTTTTCCATTACATGATTCTTTGTTACTGATTGATTATACATTGAAGTTATTTTTACATCTTTCTCGTTTCCAATTTACAAGTTCACAAATGTTCTTGTATCATACTTGATCATATTGTTCCTTGTTTCTTGTTCCATGTTCCTTGTTCCTTGTTCCTTGTTCCTTGTTCCTTGTTATATTGTGCTTCCTTGTTTCACTACTTGTAGCTACTTACTGTACGAAGTTTACTCTAACAGACACCTTCTATTTTTAGTTAATATTTATACAGATACAGACGATGAGATACCGAAGGAACTTGATGATCATATTTTTAAATGGCTGTGATGGAATTGCTATTGCTATTGCTCTACTTTTCTGTCGCTACTAGTTGTAGTGGATCGTCTACTACATTGTATATTCTTGAACATTTTGACATGAAGTTCTCGTATTTCAGGTATTGCTTATTGATTCTATTACTGTTCATGTGATTATTATTATTACCTATATTATTGAGCTTACTAGTATTGTATAGCTTATGAATAATATGAATTAATATACTTATATCATTGAAGGACCTTAGTTGTGTGCCCATACTTCCGTATTTTGGGAAGTGGGACACTTCACACGTGAGTTCAGATCTTATCAAGAAGTTATTCAACATCCAGAGTGGCAGGACGCTATCACATAGGAGTTCTGTGCATTTGTTATAGTGAAACTTTGAATGTTGTTCCACTACTAGATGGAATCGAGCCATGTTAGCTGCAAGTGGATCTTCAATGTCAAATATCGTCCTGATGGCTCCATTGAGCAATAAATGGCTCTTCTAGTTGCCAGAGGTTTTACTCCGGAGTATGACATGGATTATGATGAGACTTTTTCTCTAGTAGCCCAAATGACCACAGTTCGCACTCTCCTTACTGTTGCTTGCATTTGTCAGTGATTGTTATACCAGATGGACGTGAATAATGCATTTCTTCATGACACATTATTTGAGGTTGTATACAGGCAGCCTCATGTTGGCCTCACCACACCTCTCGTCATGTTTGCCGTCTACGTCAAGCTATTTATTGTTTGAAACATACTCCTCAAGCTTGGTTTGAGTGATTTCGATGTCTCAGTTGTTTACATTCAGCCTCCTGTTGGCCTCACCACACCTCATACGTCGAGCTATTTATGGTCTGAAACAGGCTCTTCAAGCTTGGTTTGAGTGCTTTCGACGTGTCATCACATAGGCAGGTTTCAAACAGAGCTCACAAGACCACTCTATGTTTATGCGGTCATCACCACAGGGAAGGGTACTTCTATTGCTATATGTTGATGATATGATTATTACAGGGAACGACTTAGTAAGCATTGCATCCACTCAGAGATACCTTTATCAGCAGTTTCACATGAAGGATCTTGGCAGGCTACGTTATTTTATAAGTTTAGAGATTGTCAGGCTCCTCTGGGAATACTCACTTCTCAGCAGAAAATACATATCAGATATTATTTTCGCAGCAGCTCTATCTGACATTCGATTAACTGGGACTCCTTTAGAGCTTCATGTGAAGCTTCATCCCACATATGTGAGCTCCTCTCCGATCCTACTAGATACAAGCAGATTGTTGTTCAGCTTGTCTATTTATGCATGATCATACCCGATTTTGCTCATGCAGTTAGTATTTTCATTCAGTTTGTTTTAGCTCCTCGATCAATTCACTACAGTGCTTTTCTTCGGATCTTCATATATCTTCGAGGCACTATCACTCGTTCATTATTCATGCCCTTTACATCTAGACTGGAGCTTAGTGCAAATTCTGATTCTGATTGGGCAAGGGATCGTACTACCAGGCCGTCTACCAAAAGTTTCTATCTCTTTCTTGGTGATTTTTTGATCTCATGGAGAAGCAAGAAATATGCAGTTGTTGTATGTTCTTTCACAGAGGCCAAGTATAGAGCGATGACAGCCACTACTAAAGAAATTGTTTATATTCGGTGCTATCAACATATAGGGGTGTCACCCTTATTGGTGCCACTCATCTTAATTGTGACAACTGGAGTGCTATACGTATTGTAAGAAACCTGTTCTTTCAAGAACGGATGAAACACATACAGATTGATTGTCACTTCATAGGTGAGTGTTTTCAGGCAGGGCCCATTTCACTTCATCATGCGACTTCTTCAGAGAAGACATCCGACTTATTCATGAAATCCCACACTTTCTAGAGAATCCGATAGATAGTGAGGCAACTCATAATGATTGATCCACCATTAGTTTGAGAGGGGGAGTTAGATGTATATTAGATGTACGCCTGAGATTGTACTTGTACCTATATATACCGGCATTTAGTGCCCAATAATAATTCATCTTTTCTTCCCATCTCTCGCTATTAACCTAACAGAATTCATGGTGAATATCATGATCCCCCAAAACTTAAGATTCCATGGTGTATACCATGGTCTCCTCAACCTTTGGAATCCATGGTAAATACCATAATCCCTTCAAAAACACCAAAACATATAGATGTATCGTAAGAACCACAATCCCCACTATCAAATTCTCATTCTTGCAAGATCCACCCACCACGACAAAAGATCCGGACGGCCAACCCCCCAACAACAAAAAATTCAGTCATCCATCCCTCAATGGCATCAAATTCGACAAGCAACCTCAAAATTCCGCTCCCAAAGCCTTCCCTTCTAGAAGCATCACCAATATCAAAACTCAACAATCCAAATTCTGAATTTGAAAAATAGATTCAAAAAACAAACCCAACAAAATTTGAAATAGGAGAGCGATCACTAGTCATCGGAGACCAAACTCGAGCATCGCTGACTTAAAGGATCACCATGAGGGTGACCAGACCCGATGCTGGCCCAATATATCTAACTGAAGTCCAGATCTATTGTTGAAATATTAACTTGATTTGGGTCTTAGCCCAAATAGATATGATATCTTATGTATTTAATGTAATAGGCCCAACTTCTAGAAACTTACTTTAGAGAAATCTTATCTAGAAGTTTTTTCTAGATAAGTTTTAGGAGTTATCTAAAAGATAAGGATAACTTTAGACTTGTGGAGAAAATTCTAGAGAGATAATTATAGCCATTAGATTAGAGTTGTGTTGGCAAAATCCTAACCATTGGTTGGGTAAAGCCACTAGTATAAATAGGGGTGGTGTCTTTGTGTTTGTATCAAGCCAAAAATTAGAAACACTCAATAATACAAGTAACCCTCCTTTTTCTAAAATCTCTAATCTCTCCCATTTTTAAACACTTCCTCCAACCACCTAAAATTTCCTTCCAACAAAGTGGTATCACAGCTTGAAGATCCTCCTAGAGATGGCGAATAGCGGTATTCCCTTCCAAGTCCCGATGCTCACCAAGAGCAACTATGACAATTGGAGCTTAAGGATGATTGCTCTCCTTGGAGCACACGACGTGTGGGAGATGGTTGAGAAAGGTCTCACCGAACCGGAATGAAGGAAGTCTATCTCAAACTGAAAGGGATAGTTTAAGAGACTCAAGGAAGAGAGACAAGAAGGCTCTCTGTCTAATCTATCAAGGATTATATGAAGATACGTTTGAGATGGTTTCGGGAGCAAAGTCGGCCAGGGAAGCATGGGAGAAGCTTCGAACCTCATATAAGGGAGCCGATCAAGTCAAGAAGGTGCGTCTTAAAGTTTAAGAGGAGAGTTTGAAGCTTTGCATATGAAAGAAGGTGAGCTTGTCTCCGATTACTTCTCAAGAATTTTAATGGTTACTAATAACCTAAAAAGAAACGGAGAGAAGTTAGATGATGTGAGAATTATGGAGAAGATTCTTAGATCTTTAGATCCAAAGTTCGAACACATTGTCGCCATCATCGAAGAGACAAAAGACTTGGAGGCCATGACAATGGAGCAAATTCTCGGCTCGTTGCAAGCTTATGAAGAAAAGAAAAAGAAGAAGGAAGAGATCGTGGAGCAAGTACTCAAGACGCGGGTTGATTCAACAAAAGAAGAAAGCGGTCGAAGCCAAAAAAGACGAGGTTGCGGTCGAGAACGAGGTCGTGGACATGGACACGGACGAGGTTGGAGGCCCAATGACGACAACGACAACAACAACAACCAAAGAGGAGAAAGCTGAAGAAGAGGTCGTGGGAGAGAAAATTCAAAATCAAGGTATGACAAGTCACGCGTCAAATGCTACAATTGTGAGAAGTTTGGACATTATGCTTCAGAATGCAGAGCTCCTAGTAACAATAGAATCAAAGAGAAGGCCAACTACGTTGAAGAAAGAAGTCAAGAAGATGGTACCTTACTGTTGGCTTACAAGGATAATGGAAGAAGCGAGGAGAATCAATGGTACCTAGACAGTGGTGCAAGCAACCTGATGAACTCAATAATATGCACTTTTAGGAGCATTAATCTTAATGCAATTGGACATTTAAATGCTTTATATGAGGTAATTTACTCTTCTTTTCTCTTTTCCATAGGAAACAGCCTAAAAGCAGCAAACGATGCAGATTCAAGACTAATACAGACTGAGAGGATGATACACAGAAACTATAGGGCAACAGTCGACTGATTCTTTCAACAGTCGACCGGACAGAAAGGTTGAAGCTGCTCGGCACAGTCGACTGCTTCCCAAGCCAGTCGACTGGTCTTCGGCAGAGTCAGAAGATAAGATGTTTAAAGATCCTTTCTCAGCCAAATCCAAATCAAAGCAGATAAGGAAGAAATGAAGAAAAGAGAAGGAAATAAAAATGCAGATCAAAAGGAGGAATTAAATAAAAAGAAGAGGACCTTTCTATAAAAGAAAAGTGCAAACCCTAATTCTCTAGCCGTGTTCTATAAATATCAACCAAGAGGCATTAAGAGAGGAGGCCGGATCCATCATCAACTAACCATCGACAGGAAGCATAAAAAAGGAGAACAAGTCGACTGCTGATTGGGCTAAATTTCAACATCATACAAATCAGTGTTCTTCTGTTCTTCCTTTACTTTTTATTCTTATTGTAGAGTCATGAATTCTATTTTATTAATCAATAAAGGTTGTATTATGTGCAACTAATTTCATAGTTGGGTAGATTGAAACCGTAGTCATGTAATGCTTATCTTCTTCTGAATGCTACTCTATTACTTATTGATCAAACCTAATTGTATTGGTATGGATTTATAATAACCAAACTTGTTCAGATGTTCTAAGAGCAGTCGACTGAGAGTGACAGCAAGTCAACTACCATACAGAACCTGAGTTATCAAGTTTGCTTATTATAAATCTGAATCTGTTATATGAGCATATTGAGACGACCCGTATCTCGTGCTCATAACTTGTAACACAGGAATCTTTAGGGGTTCTTGGTTTAATCAACTTGAAGGATCTAGATCTGATACCAATTTCTAGAACTTTGAGTGTTTGTTCGTTTCCATTGTTCATATGCTTTCTTCAAGTGCAACTTAGTAGATACCATGCTAAATACTTAAGGAAAGAAACGAATTAGAGTAGATACCATGCCTAATTATTGGCCTAGGGAAACATTAACTTTAAGGAGTAGATACCATGCCCTTAAAGGAACAAACATGAGTGATCAGAGTGGTGACTTAGCATTCTTGACTATAGGTGGAAATCAAGCCCAACTACTTTAGTTGATATTCTTGAGATACTACTTGATTTAGATCTTTTCATTTCCTTTCAAATAGACTTTTAGAACAAACTTTATGATTTGCATTTTTTCTTTGTTTTATTGATTAGTAAGTTAAGTACTACAATCTCAGTGGGATCGACCCTTGCTTTTCACTACGCTTCTATAAACGATTCGTACACTTGCGAGGTTTTTAATTTGTGTCTAGTTTATCTATATATTTAGATTATCTAGATTGCACAACACAACCATATGTGCAGAAGAAAAAGTATGTTCGTGGAGCTTGATGAATCGGTCAAGGGCAATGTAGCTTTCGGAGATGAATCAAAGGTGGCGGTGAAAGGTAAAGGAAATGTTCTAATCCGATTGAAGAATGGAGAGCACCAATTCATTCCAAATGTTTATTACGTGCCAAACATGAAGAGTAACATCTTAAGCCTAGGACAACTCTTAGAGAAAGGTTATGATATTCGATTGAAAGATAGTAACCTTTCTATAAGAGACAATGCAAGCAACTTCATTGCTAAGGTGCCGATATCAAGAAATAGAATGTTCGTGCTCAACATTCAAAATGATGTGGCACAATGTCTCAAGATGTGTTACAAAGATGCATCTTGGCTTTGGCATCTTCGATTTGGGCATCTCAATTTCGGAGGATTAGAGTTGCTCTCCAAGAAGGAAATGGTAAGAGGATTACCTTGCATCAACCACCACGATCAAGTGTGTGAAGGATGTCTACTTGGAAAGCAATTCAAAATGAGCTTTCCAAAGGAGTCGAACTCTAGAGCTCGAAAGCTGTTGGAACTCATACACACAGACATGTGTGGTCCGATCAAGCCAAGATCACTTGGTAAGAGTAACTATTTCCTTCTCTTTATCGATGATTTTTCAAGAAAAACATGGGTATATTTTTTGAAGGAGAAATTAGAGGTGTTCAAGAACTTCAAGAAGTTCAAAGCTCATGTTGAAAAGGAAAGTGGCCTTGTGATCAAAGCCATGAGATCCGACCGTGGAGGAGAGTTCACATAAAAAAATTCTAAAAGTTTTGTGAAGATAATGGAATTTGATGACAACTGACGGTGCCAAGGTCCCCCCAACAAAATAGAGTAACAGAAAGGAAGAATAGGACAATCCTTGAGATGGCGAGGAGCATGCTCAAAAGCAAGAGGTTGCCAAAGGAATTTTGGGCGGAAGCAGTTGTGTGTGTGGTTTACCTATCAAACCGATCTCCGACAAGAAGCGTATGGAAAAAAATACCACAAGAAACATGGAGTGGAAGGAAGCCCGACATTTCCCACCTAAGAGTCTTTGAAAGCATAGCATACGTACACATACCGGACGAGAAGCGAAGCAAGTTAGATGATAAAAGTGAGAAGTACATTTTCATTGGCTATGACACCAACTCCAAAGGCTACAAGATCTACAATCCTGATACGGGAAAGAAAATCATCTGTCGAGATGTCGTGTTCGATGAAGAAGGAGAATGGGATTGGAGCACATATAATGAAGACTACAACTTCTTTCCACATTTTAAAGAAGAAGACATGGAGCAATCAAGGATAGAGCAACCAAGAGAGGAGCCTGCTACCCCACCATCTTCACCAACTGCGAGTTCTCAAGGAGACGAAAGCTTAAGTGAAAGGACTCCGCACTTTAGAAGCCTACAAGAACTTTATGAGGTAACTGAAAATCAAGACAATCTTGCTCTCCTTTGCCTATTTGCGGATTGTGAGCCCATGAACTTCCAAGAAGCTATGGAAAAGAAGAGTTGGAGAAATGCTATGGATGAAGAGATAAAGGCAATCAAGAAGAATGATACATGGGAGTTAGCTTCACTTCCAAAAGGGCACAAGGCAATCGGTGTGAAGTGGGTGTACAAAGCAAAGAAGAATGCCATAGGAGAAGTTGAAAGATACAAGGCGAGATTGGTGGCAAAAGGCTACAGTCAAAGAGCGGGTATCGACTATGACGAGGTATTTGCTCCGGTTGCTCGACTAGAAACTGTTAGACTAATAATTTCATTGGCAGCTCAAAATAATTGGAGGATATATCAAATGGATGTCAAATCTGCATTCTTAAATAGAGTCCTTAAAGAAGAAGTCTACATTGAGCAACTACAAGGCTACGAAGTGAAGGGAGAAGAAGGCAAGGTCTTGAAGCTGAAAAAGGCACTCTATGGGTTGAAACAAGCTCCAAGAGCTTGGAATGCTCGAATTGACAAATACTTCCAAGGGAGAAACTTCACCAAGTGTCCATACGAGCATGCACTCTATATTAAAATCCAGAACATTGATATATTGATTGTATGCTTGTATGTAGATGACTTGATCTTCACAGGTAGCAATCCAAGCATGTTTGGTAAATTTAAGAAAGAGATGACGAAGGAGTTCGAGATGACGGATATTGGGCTCATGTCTTACTACCTCGGCATAGAAGTAAAGCAAGAAGACAAAGGCATCCTAATCACTCAAGAAGGCTATGCTAATGAGATACTCAAGAAGTTCAAGATGGATGACTCTAACCCGGTTGGCATGCTAATGGAATGTGGAATCAAGTTGTCAAAATACGAGGAAGGAGAAAGGGTGGATCCAACACTCTTTAAGAGCTTGGTCGGAAGTCTGCGATATTTAACTTACACAAGACCCGATATTCTATATGCGGTTGGAGTTGTCAGTCAATACATGGAGAATCCAACAACAACTCATTTGAAGGCGGCAAAGAGAATTCTTCGTTATGTCAAAGGTACAACAAACTTTGGCTTGTACTATTCTACTTCTAACAATTACAAGCTTGTTGGATATAGCGATAGCAATTGGAGTGGAGATATGGATGACCGCAAGAGCACAAGTGACTTCGTGTTCTACATGGGAGACACGGCCTTCACATGGATGTCAAAGAAGCAGCCAATTGTCACTCTTTCCACAAGCGAAGTGGAGTACGTAGCTGCTACTTCATGTGTTTATCATGCAGTTTGGTTACGAAACCTGTTGAAGGAGTTGAGTTTGCCACAAGAGGAGCCGACCAAGATTTTTGTGGACAACAAGTCAGCAATAGCTTTGGCCAAGAACCCAGTCTTCCATGATCGAAGTAAGCACATTGATACATGCTACCACTATATTAGAGAGTGCATCACCAGAAAGAACATACAACTGGAGTACGTGAAGTCTCATGATCAAGTTGCTGATATCTTCGCCAAGCCTCTCAAGCGCGAAGACTTCATAAGGTTAAGAAGTTTGATTGGAGTAACAAATCAAGTTTAGGGGGGGGGGGGATGTTGAAATATTAACTTGATTTGGGTCTTAGCCTAAATAGATATGTTATCATATGTATTTAATGTAATAGGCCCAACTTCTAGAAATTTACTCTAGAGAAATCATATCTAGAAGTTTTTTCTAGATAAGTCTTAGGAGTTATGTAGAAGATAAAGATAACCTTAGACTTGTGGAGAAAATTCTAGAGAGATAATTATAGCCATTAGATTAGAGTTGTGTTGGCAAAATCCTAACCATTGGTTGGGTAATGCCACTAGTATAAATAGGGGTGGTGTCTTTGTGTTTATATCAAGCCAAAAATTAGAAACCACTCAATAATACAAGTAGCCTTCCTTTTTCTAAAATCTCTAATCTTTTCCATTTTTAAACACTTCCTCCAATCACCTAAAATTTCCTTCCAACATCTATCTCCTCCAACATCAGCAAACTCTCTCACTATCTCTCTTTAGATTTTAAGGCAAAAAGAAGGTTAAAAAAAACTATAGGGGGGAGGAAGGAGTTAGAAGCCGCTGGCGAGCCCCTCCCCTCACCGATCTATTCTTTCAAAAGTCAAAGTAAAGCGACGAGAGTTAGCAAGCACAAAAAAACAAAGGTTGGAGGATTGAGGAGGGTGGAGGGGGGAAAGGGAGGGGGTTGCTGGATTTAGAAGATGGAGAAAGGAAGAGAAAAACTTCTCGCTCTAGAATTTCTAGAGAGAGAAAGGGTTACTGTGATAACTGTTCTATCAATAATTCATTCTTACCCAAAATTATTGCAGGAAAAAATCAATATGAGAGTACATTCAGCTAATACATTGTATTCCTAGATCATATTGTGAATGATTAGATTTGGATAAATCAATCCAAATATAGAAACAAAAACATCAAACAGTATAAACATGCATGGGCTTTAAATAAATTTCTTATACATGGTCCCATGGCAAAAACTCTGCCAGTCTGCCCTGACCCTGGATACACAGCAGCTTTTGGATGATGCCATGATGGTATATATCTACAGTTGTATTTATCTCAGAATCACAGTGATATGACTAAGTCATCTGGCTCCATTGCATGCAACAGTTGCAATCATGCATTTCTAAACAGAACATCACATTCTGAAATGATCCCAATTTATAAAATTCGAACTTAAATTGCTTATACATTACTTCATCTTTAAAAATGTAAGTTATTCTAAATTTTTACACATCTATTAAGAAAAAATCTTGAACTAACAAAAATTACGAGCATTCTTGATTTTTGAAGCTCATAAATGAGTTATTAATTATAAAATGTCCAATTTGTTCTCCTCTATAATTTTAATATTACTCCTTTTATGAAAAAGATAAGAGTAAAATTGAAAATCTCATAAAAAGTAATTTATGGACAATAAAAAATAACAAGACATTTACCTCATAAACCTAAAGTGATTTATATATATTTTGAAGAAAAAAAAAGGGGCTAGAATGCGTATTATATTTTGAAACGGAGGGAGCAGTACTATATTAGTAATTTACACGTGCAATGCACATCTTTATAAATATCTCTAATTTCTAATAATACTATAATGCGAGATTTGAGATTGTATAATTTGTAGACAATATGTAATTTGTAGACAACCAACCATTTAATCTCAACCACTCATTTTCAAGTGGGAGTTATATTAACCATCAATTTACTCAATTATTAATATCCTCAAAGTTCAAATTTATTTACGATATAATTATTTACAAAAGTGCTACTCAAATAAAATATAAATTAGTGATACTAAGGATAATTTGAAAAGAGTATGGTAATAATTTGGAATGGGTAAATGAATGTCTCAGGTTCGAGGCCAGACTATGTCATAGTCTTTACTTTAAAAAATAATAATATTAGGACGTGCATTGCACATGCAGATTACTAGTATATTTTTTGAGTAAAAATTCCGACGTTGTCTGACCTTAAACCTAAGACCTCCTTTATATTAGTTATGCACGTGCATTGCACGAGTTTATTTGGTTACAATGCACTGTTTATTTGATTACAAAACCCCAACTCTACCATTATAATATTACAGATTATATATATACTAGTAATTTACACGTGCGATGCACGTTTTAATAGTTTTAAAAAATAAAAACAAAAATTCTGATGTAGAGAGGATTTGAACCGGAAACATCCTTTATATTAGTTATGTACGTGCGTTGCACATGTTGGTAGAATGACAAAATGACGAATGACACTAAGGCCTTCTCCCATTATAATATTATTAGATATATATATATATATATATATATATATATATATATATATATATATATATATATATATATATATATGGAAAAAGGGGTATGAGCAAATTGCTCATTTAGTAAATGAGCAATCCTTTATATTAGTTATGCACTTGCATTGCACGAGTTTATTTGATTACACAACCCTAACTCTCCCATTATAATATACTTGTATAATGTACGTGCGATGCACATCTACAAAAAATATAGTCATTAAATTAAATTGATATATATCGAATCAGGAAAGAAATACTATATATTTGAATGTTTTGATTTGTGCTACACGTGCGGTGCATATTTATATTTGTTGGATGTAGTTTGGATGTGTATTACA